>CM038673.1:224966663-225585100 GCA_021605145.1 Aegilops bicornis
AGAAATATTTGTTTGTCAAGATAACCAATGTCCGTTAGGCACCTAATCTTTATGACTGAGATTGTAGAGCAGGTACTGGTATCGTGGATTGATGCATTTCAGTTAAAAGACCCGATGTGGCAAAGCCTTGCGTTAAAATAGTACTTGGCGTCGTCATAGTCTAATTTCTATTATTATCGACAGAAATTCGAATCATTTTCTCGAGCCGTATGAGGAGAAAACCTCCTATACGTTTCTAGGGGGGGGGGGGGGCGTTGTTTATCTACATCTATCCGAATAAGCTGTCTATCGAATCGTTGCAATTGATGTTCGATCTCGAAGAGAAGGAAGAGACTATTTTTGATACGATGCAAACGGTGACACCAGATATATATACAATATGCCTCGGAATAGCCGCCTCCATGGCATCCTTCATTCTGCTTGGAGGAGAACCCACCGAGAAATGGAGGAAATGATGCATTCAAAGTTCGCAGAATTGCAAGAAAGAAAAAATCCTCCACAAACCATCCCGACCGACGGTCAGAATTTTTTTGAATATGTCCTTGAGTTTATTCGAGACTCCGATAACGCAATTCCGGGAGGAGTCGGTAGTTGGGCACTGGATCCCTTCGGACCTGGAGAACGTGTGACACTGGGTCGGGGTTTGGTCCTAATATGGGTTCACAATCAATAACATCCTCACCGTCGAGAGTAACGATCAGTCGAAGAACACCATGCATTGATGGGTGTTGAGGGCCCTGTGTTTCTGTTTTGCTCTCCCCCTTTTTTCACTTAGTTTAGTTGGAATGGAAAGAGAACTTCCTTCAGTTTTTCTTTTTATTTTATCGCATTGAAAAAGACTATCCATATCCTATGTACCTAACCCTTCTAGGGGATTCTGTGTCAGAAAGCGCGAATTTTTATTTCATTCCATTAAAAATAAGAAGCAAAAAAAATCCACCGAATAGGTATTGATCAAAATACCTCGAGACGGCCCTAGAGGGAAAAATTGAGCAGTTTGCGAAGTCACTTGCCTTCAAAAAAAGAAGGCGCAAGGCTTCTCACCGCTACCTTATCCTATTTCCATACTTCTGTAGCTCCATCCCCGTATGGGTGGAGAACCCGTCGCTGTCTCGGCTGTGATACCGGAGGCTCTAGGGAAGTCGGAGGAGGTTGGAATCTTAAAGTGTGGTAGAAAGAACTACATATAGTTTTTTCTACGACACTTATTCTTTCTATTATATTATCTTTGAATCTACATAGAATAGAATAGATTAGTAGATTGAAATAGTTAAGTAGTCTAATTCAATTTCTTTTTTCATTTGGTTCTTTACTTTATGGAAACAATATTATCTCTGGTGCTATTATCCCTACTTCTGCGGCGATCGGATTGCACTTTTACCCAATTTGGGTAAATAATTGGATTTTTCTTGAGTTATTTTTTTAAGGGAAAGAAGGAAAAGGCGGACGGAATCCTGGACGCGAGGAGTAAAAATTCCGTTTTTTTTCTTATTGGATTTGTTTCGTACATTTATCTATGAGAAAATCCGGGGGTCAGAATTCTTTCCTGGCGAGTCGCTATCATCTGTTGCCCTAACTTTTTCTATTAGCTCATCTTGTCCGTAGTGATATTTTGGAGAAGGAGCAATTACCGGACCTCAACAGATATTGTCTTTGCTTTCTTCAGAGGCCCATTTTCCTGGGCATCAGTGAGTGGAGAGCTACAAAAGTCCATAGACCGCCTAATTGACACCAAGGAGTAAAATCTCCTTGTGCTTCGGGGCACTCAATACTCAAATCTACAATTGAAGTATCTGAAGCCGCATCAATCGAGGATACACGACAGAAGGAATTGTTAGTTCGCCTCACCTTCCCGAAGCGTGGGTTTGTTGAGTTCGATTTGAACTAGTTTCCAAGCTTTTTTTTCATCCATGCCTATAAGTATAATTATCTTTTCCAATCCGAGTCATGCTATTGCTCTAGGTTTGCATACAACTACATTGATTTTAGTAAAGGGCGCTTTAGATGCACGCGGTTCCAAATTAATGCCGGATAAATCCATATGCTTTAAATGGATAAGAGAGATATGGATTTTCCGCTCAGCTCAAATTGTATCCTTTTCCTTCTGCTTGGACATGAAGAGATATGAAATATTTGACTAAGACTGGATTTCATTCCACTTTCCTATTTCTGACGTATTAACTAGAATATAGATAATAGAAGGCTTGTTATTTAACAGTATAACATAGACTATATACTAATGTCATTCAATGAAATCCATTTTTTTTCAAAAAGAAAATAAAAGACTAGTTCGTTTTGGCCTAGGTTTAGAACTATCTTCAACGGTTTGTGTAGCCATAAATTCTATTTAATCATTGGTGTTGACTTTGTATACTATTCCGTTGTAGTTGTAAATTGACTGAAAAACTCAAGCTGAGTAACTTGCTTGAATGATCGCTCCGGCTCTGGGCCGTCTAATCTTCGGGATGCAGAATAGCCAATAGAAAAATATTGGAAAGGAAAAATACTTCTAACATGAATCTGTTCCCTTGCAATAGTCAAGAATTCTTGACGGTATCTAGCCGGAACAACCTGTTCTTCCTGAATAGGCCGTTTTGAATTGACATAGCTTGACCTGTGAACTCTCAGCGCGTACGACAGTTGCTTCGACAAACATTCGATAGACTAGCTCACTGTTGAAAATAGCGAGCCTCTAGAGGATGACGCTGATACATCATTTGATTTATTTCGGGATGCAGACATGAGACAATCCACAAAGCAATTGATCATGATCAAATTTGTAAGCCCCCGGCCGGTTTCTGGTGCTCGGCCTTGGTGCGTTGACAAGTGTCACAACATGCGACGAACGTGGCTATGTCCCTTTTCATACCGTGCCACCAAATTTTTTCCTAAAGATCCCTGTACATCTTTGTTCCTCCAGGATGAATTGAATACGGAGCGGTGTGGCCTTCAGCTAAAATTTGCTGCTTAAGGCCCTCGATATTTGGTACGCAAAGCCTCTCCCCGTACCACAATATTCCTTGCTCGTCTATGATGAATTCTGAGGCCTTGCCCAAACTCACTTTCCGTTTTATGCCTTCAATGCTGGGGTGTCTATGCTGAGCCTCCTTAATCTTTTCTATCAGGGTAGGCTGTATTTCCAAATTCGATAAACTGCCTTCGGTGACCACCATCAAATTGAGTTTAGCAAACTCCTGTCGAAATTCAGGTCTTAGGTTTGGTAGGTTGTCGTTGTCCGTGCTAGGGTTCCGACTTAGAGCATCTGCCACTACATTTGCTTTTCCTGGATGGTAGTGGATTCCAACATCATAATCCTTTACTAATTCCAACCAGCGTCGTTCTTAGTAAATTTAGTTCCAGTTATGTGAAAATATACTTGAGGCTCTTATGGTGCGTGTATATTTCACAACAATTTCCAAGAAGGAAGTGTCTCCACTCTTTGAGTGCATGGATGGCTAACGCCAACTCCAAGTCGTGAGTAGGATAATTTTCTTCATGCTTGCGAAGCTGTCTGGAAACATACGTGACTACCTTGCCTTCTTGCATCAATACGCATCCGAGGCCCTTTCGGGATGCATCACAATATACCTCAAAATTCTTGTGTATGTCTGGCACAATTAATACTGGTGCTGTCGTCAATTTCCTTTTTAGCTCTTGGAAGCTTTTCTCGCAAGCTTCAGTCGAATCAAACTTCTTGTCCTTCTTGAGTAACTGCGTCATTGGCTTTGCTATGGTGGAGAATCCTTCAATAAATCTTCGGTAGTATCCTGCCATTCCCAAGAAACTTCATAGTCTGTTACGCTGGCTGGTGGTTTCCAGCCAAGTACGGCCTTGTCCTTTTTCGGGTCTACGGAAATACCTTCCTGGGTCAGTACGTGGCCCAGAAAGCCTACCTGTCTTAGCCAAAATTCACATTTGCTGAACTTGGCGTACAATTGATGTTTCCTGAGTTCTCCTAGTACAATTCGGAGATGCTCAGCGTGCTGTTCTGGTGTCTTGGAGTATATCAGAATATCGTCGATGAATACCACAACAAACTTGTCCATAAACTTCATAAATACTTTGTTCATGAGGTGAACAAAATATGCGGGGGCGTTTGTTAGTCCAAATGGCATTACCGTGAACTCATACAGTCCGTATCTGGAGGTGAAGGCTGTCTTGGGGATATCCTCTGTCCATACTTTTAATTGATGGTATCCCGACCTTAAGTCAATTTTTCAGAAGACCTTGGCTCGAGCGAGCTGATCAAACAGATCATTTATCCGTGGCATTGGGTATTTGTTCTTGATTGTGACCATGTTAAGTGCTCAATAGTCTATACACAATCTCAGTGTCCCATCCTTTTTCTTGGCAAATAAAATTGGTGAACCCGGGATGAGGAACTGGCTCGTATATATCCCTTGTCCAAGAATTCTTTTATTTGCTTCTTCAATTCTACCAACTCGAGATGGTGCTATTACGTATGGTTTCTTGTAAATGGGAGCGGTTCCGGGTGCTAGCTCAATGCTGAATTCTATCTCACGGTCTGGTGGCATTCCTGGTAGTTCTTCGGGAAATACGTCTGGAAATTCACACACTACTGGAACTTTACTTAACTCAGAAACGTCCACCTTGTTCAATCTCGGTTGCCGAGATATTTGTCTTTCTTTGGCTGAAACCTTTATAGTCTTCCCGTGATGGTGGGTGAGGATTACGGTCCGGTTGAAGCAGTCAATAAAACCCTTTGTTGGTGGTTAACCAATCCATCCCTAGGATGACATCCAGTCCTTTATTTTCCAATACAATAAGGTTGGCGTGAAACTTCAATCCTTCAAATTCAATAACCACACCTTGGCAGTAACTTTGAGTCACTTGCTTAATCCCAGGGGACTTGATGATCATGGATTTTTCTAAGGGAAGCATTGAAAAATTATTTTGCAAAGCAAATCTCTTCGAAATGAACGAGTGAGAAGCTCCAGAATCAAACAAAACCAGGGAAGGTATTGTGTTGACAGGGAACGTACCGAGTACGATATCTGGGGCGTTTTGTGCTTCCTCTCTGGTCACGTGGTTCAGATGACCCTTCATGTGATTGTTATTGGGGTTGAAATTATTCTGCTTGGGCGCTGAATTATTGCCACCGTTGTTCGGCTTTGGGGTCGAGTTCGTTGGCTTGGGGCACTGCTTGGCATAGTGCCCTTCTTCTCCACAAGCGTAGCAAGTAACGCCTGGGCGATATGTGAACTCCTTGTCCCTTGCATGAAATTTTTTGATTGGGTGTGAATTATTCGTCGTGGGTTTGTGTGTCCCACTTTTCTGAAAATCCGTCTTTCTCCGGTGGTTGCGAGCAAGGGTAGGCCGGTCCCTTTTTCGCTTGCGAAAATCCTCCAAGCTGCGTCGCTCATTTTCCAAGGTAATAGCCTTATCCACCAGTGTTTTGAAATCTGGAAAGGTGTGCACAACCAGCTGGCATTTTAGCGCGGGTGCCAGGCCTTCCAAGAATTTTTCCATCTTCTTGCTTTCAGTCATACGCTATTCGTTGGCGTAGCGAGATAACAGAGTGAACTGGCTGTTGTATTCTGACACCGTCATGGTCCTTTGTTTGAGGTCATCAAATTCCCTCTTCTTGATCTTCATGACACTCTTAGGAATGTGCGCCCCACGAAAACCTTCTTTGAATTCCTCCCAGGTTATTTCATTTTCGTTGGGGGTGCATGTGTAGGAAATTTTCCCACCATGATGCAGCTGCTCCAGTGAGATAGTGCGGTGCATATAGTACTTTCTCACGGTCTGAACACTGTGCAATAATTAATTTTCTTTCCATGTCCCGAAGCCAGTCGTCGGCCTCAAGAGGTTTGTCAGTATAAGAAAATGTTTGGGGACGCGTCTTACGTAGCTCGCATAACTTGGATTGCTGCTGATACTGTTCACGGTGATTTCCCATATTGATGACTTGGTTCATCATTTCACGATGTTGTTCTTGACTCTGTTCAGAAGGCGGCATACTTGGGTAAATGTTGTTTCAACGCCTGTTGACTTGACTGCCCCTATGTGAAATTGTTGTTTGGTGGTGTGCCATAATTTTCCTCTGGCGGATTTGGCATGGAGCGCGTCCAAGGACGAGACATTTTTCACTCTAGGGATATATTTTGTAAAACTCATAAGAAAAGAAATCGAGTCGCAAAAATCAATACGTTTATAAATGTAGGAAATTTTAAATGCTCCAAGATTTTTCAAGAGAATAAACGATTGCGCACGGAGAAGGACTATTACATATCTTACACACAAGTAGTAATTATACAATACATCACTCAGGATATGCGTACATATTCCTGACTTGTTATTTAGGCTAGTGCACTTCTCCCAGTTCCTACATGGTGCGCAACAAGCTACTTCTCACAACCTATGTACATATAAACATATCGTACAAGCCGGTACATCGCATGGCGGCTAAGCGTGCTCAGTCGGAGATGGTAAGGATCTCCCTCGGCCTGCCGAGGGTGAGGCGCACTGAGGCTGGGGACTCAACCTCCTCCTCGCTAATAGGCTCCAGACGTGGTGCGCTGCGCTAAGCTGATGGAGCGGGCGCCATAGGCGGAGCAACACGAATAGGAGTGGGCGCAATAGGTGGTGCAGAACGAACTGGAGTGGGCGCAATGACTTGGTTGAACTCCTCAGTGGTAGGCAGGCGACGAGCAGTGGCGAGAATGGTAGGAGAATAAGATGCCAAGGACGAGACGAAAGTCAGCAGTGGTGCGGTGTGCAGGAGCTCCCTCCTGTTGGCGGCACATCCATGGATTGAGTCCATGCGGGCAGCCACAAGGTCGTCCACCAGGTTGTCGAAGGCTGCCTCCAGAGCTCGGAGGTACTCGACAAGCATCTCAATAGCTTCGTCTCGCTCTCCTCTGGGGCAAGCGAATGAGTAGTGACAGGTGTATGGCACGTGGCATGGAAGGTAGCGGTAGCGATGAGTCTTCATTGAAGGAAGAACATCCCGGAGACGAGCTATTGCCTCACGGGCAGCCATCTGCATAGCATGCCTCTCCGTAGGCATAGCTCTCCCCAAGAACCGGAAGCGAAGTAACTCAACACGCCCTCCCTTGAATTGCACCGTGGCCTGGTGCATGGTCAGACTGTCGTTGATCTTATGCGGGTAGAGTGTGAAGACTGGGCACACTGATGGCCCCATCGCGACCTAGACGATGAAGGAGAGGAGCTTGACGAACCCCTCAGGCACGTTGGCGAACACCTGTGACTCACGACCGTTGCCGACCATCTAAAAAAGTAGGCAAAAATTCTGAATGGTCAGACCATAAATTTATGCTGACTGTCAGAAAATGACTACATTTGCAAAAATATGAATAAACTCTATTATGCTAATAACCGATTAGCGATCGCACCTAGTGGCTTCCTACAGTCAGCCTGGCTCTCGTACCAAGTTTGTCACGACCGGATTTTCAATAAAATACTTATTGAGAAACCGATCTTTAAGCCCCAATATAAGAAGAATTATCCTTACCGGTAGACAAATACTTGATACAAAAGACCAGTAGCATTAAATATATTACAGGGTTGAGCCGAGGCTGCTCAACAATTTATTACAAACACGCCGATATTGTATAGAAGGGCGGTCATGACACAAGAGCGTGGTGGCATGCTACTGTCTTGAGATAAAAGTGGTGGTGGATATATCACAGTGGAGTGGATAATGTAACTCCTAAACTGGCAGCTCATCGAGCGTCGAGGTGAGGCTCGATGAATTTATTCGAGTAGGGGAAGCGGATATAATACAATGACCAAATCCAGGATCGCACGAGACTGACTGGGACTCCTCTAGGCGTCAGACTCGCTATCGAATTCTTCATCCATGAGATCGCCTTCATCAACATCTGGCCAAATCAACAAGCCAGGTGAGTACTTTGAAAGTACTCGCAAGACAGTTCAGACATAAGATATAATAAATGCATGCAGGAATGCGCCATGAAAAATTTATAATGCACATTCAAAAAATAATTACTTGCACAATATGATAAGTAAAAGGAAGTCGGGCGGTAGTCTTCCCGAAATCCCAATAAAAATAGCTGAAAACCGATCGGGTGTCTGGAGCGACGCCTCGAAGGGTGAACAAAATAAATTAACATGCCGCAGTCGGGCGTCTAAGCGACACCACATAAAGGGCTTATACTGAAAGGAGAACGACAAGCGTGCCACAGTCGGACGTCTGAGCGACCTCGCAAAGAGGGCTTATATCCAAAGTAAATGACAAGAGTGCCACAGTCGGACGTCTGAGCGACATCACAAAAAGGGCTTATATTGAAAGTAAATGACAAGCATACCACAGTCAGACGTCTGAGCGACATCGCAGAAAGGGCTTATAGTGAAGGGAAAAATAATAAGTGTGCCACAGTCGGACGTCTGAGCGACATCGCAGAAAGGGCTTATAGTGAAGGTAAAAATAATAAGTGTGCCAAAGTCGGACGTCTGAGCGACATCGCACAAAGGGCTTTAAATTTCATTATACATATCTGATACATTTTTGAAGATATAACACTCATAGGAAAAATTCAACACTCGATAATACACGGGTTAGTCCATCCACAGGAACAAGCACTTAACACTCAAGTGTTTCACCGGGTTTTGTCATCAAACCGATACGACAAGGTAAGTTGAACATGATGCTTGGACATGGATAAGATGATTCAAAGGATCTTGACTCTGCAGAGTTTGTACTCATTATCCACAGCCAACGGATTTCCGTAGTCACGAGGACTAGTTCCGTTTACGGTATTTCGGTAGAAACACATCTAACCAGTACACACCCATCCCACCTCACGATGTCAGGAATCACCCTAGGCAACGTACAAGAAAAACTTTGAGACGGGGAGATCACAACCTCGAATAGCATGGGATCAAATTTATATACGTGCGCTCTAAGGGGTGCCCCCTCTCGGTCCCAACCGAAAACACCCATGCCCCCTGACCGGATGGAGGGCTTTAATCCAGGGCCATGGAACCCTCATCATGGCCTCTCTATTTGGTGTGTACCAGGAAAATGGTTTGCAACTTACGAAGCCATACTCCTTGCGGAAAACATGTGGTAGTACATGAAAGACGAATGAAAACATGACTTGACTCACGTTGACACTGGAGTCAAATAGTCTGGCATAAGACTGACATGCTACAACACTGCCATCTCACCCATTCTCATGCCAACACATGGCCATGCAACTCATATCCAACAACATATGGATTTTCGAAACCATTTGCCTCAACTTTGCACGTGTTATAACACTTATCGAAATGCTCATAAACATGCCATGTAACTACTTAATGCAAACATGCAACAAACACTCATCATATCAAAAGTTCAAACATGCTTGCCTGGTTTCGGAGTAGTCGGAGTCTAGCTTGGCGAAGTTCGCGGTTCCGTCACCTCCTCCGGTATCTACGGTATAAGAAAATACGTACTTATCGTGAATACCGTGAGTGCATAGAAAAGTGTTCCAAATATTTTTCAAATAAATATGACAAAAAACTAGACGGCAAAATAAAGATGACAGAAAAAGAATCAATCAAAAATCAGTATCTGATAAAAAGTTATAAAGATTTTAATCCAGGGACTCACCTGTAATGAAACAGAAAGTTTCCAGGGGCCAACTTATAAAAACAGAAAACGCTTCGGCGAAAAAGCCGTCAACTTCATAGGAAAGCGTACTCTGCCCGAAGGCATTTTCAGAAAATGATTCGAATAAAAAGAAAACACTGACGAGGGTCCCACCACAGTTTGAAATTTCAAAGGGGAGGAACAGAGCTCGCTTGGTACCGAGAGTCAGCTTGCCGGATTTCGGGTTCCGGCAGACCCTTAAGGTTCGAACTTTAGGGTGCGTGCGGAGATCCAACCCTCCACTGTCTCGTACCTCGCCGAATCGCAGGGACCTAAACTACTAAACAAAACAACACAAGAGACACGAGATTTATACTAGTTTGGGCCACCGTTGTGGTGTAATACCCTACTCTAGTTTGTGGTGTGGTGGATTGCCTCTTGGGCTGGTGAGGAATAAGTCTGGGGAAGAACAGCCTCATGAGGGTCATTCTTGGTGGGTGAGATGAACTGCTAGGTGGTGTCCCGTTGCTCTAGCATGAGGATCGGGTCTCTATCTCTCTCTGGATCCCGAATGCCGATCTCTCTCCTATCCGATCGTCCCCCACTCGAAAGTGTGGCTACTCCTATTTATAGGCGAAGGCCCCGGCCTCTTCCCAAATATTGAGCGGGAAGGGCGCCAACAATTAGCCATTTTGAAGGGAAGAGCGGGTACACTTATCCTGACTAAAGTTGGTCCTCGCTCGCCAAAGGCTCGGTGATGACGCCGCTTGGGCTCCACGATGACTCCCTTCCAGCCGTTGGGGCTGGTCTTGGTCTTGTTGCACCGAAACGGATGCCTTTGCTTGATGCTCTCGCCTGCGCTTGCTTCCTTTGCACCAAAGAGGAAAGGAGGACGCTGCGTGGGCTGGTGCCCGACTGGCTCCCTTGGTCGTCATGGCTTGCGTCACGGGCACCTCGCGAGGTACCCTGCCTTGAACTCTCCGCCTCCTCATGAGCCAGCCTGACGAGGCCGTGCCTGAGGAAGCTCCTGGTCGTCCGCCCCGCGAGGCTTGGCCCCTCAAGAGGGTCTTGAGCTCGTGTTGATGAAGATGGGCTGTCCTGGGCCTCCTTTGAGCCACGCCGCAGGCCGCAGGCATGCAAGTCTAGGGACCCCTGCTCCGTAACGCCGACAAGAGCCCGGGCCTGCTGGGCGCGCCAACTTGGCCGAGCGGAGAGGCGAAAGGGCAAGTCTTGGCATCGCGGGCCCTAACAGCTGCGGCCTTGGGCGCCAGCGTGGCGGTTGATTGGGCGTGTCGCCTTGCTCCCCACGATGCCTCGGTAACCTCCCGGATTCGACAAGTCCTCGCATGCGAGTTGGTCATGATTACCGGTGATCGTGGAGGCCGACGGTTGGCCTTCGCCAACAATAAATGCAACGGCGCGCGCCCTTCCAGTCTATCCTTTCTTGCCTCTCCTTCTTCTCCATGGCTCCACCGAGGAAGTTCTCGGCCGCAGAGAAGGGGAACGGCCGCCAGGTCGAATATTCCTCTCCTCCGCCTAAGCGTGGTCGAGGTCGCCCTCGCAAGCACCCCGTGGCCTCCACGGCGGTCCCCATGGTCGTGGGGGAGGCTCTCAGCATGGTGACGAGCGGCTGGCCATGGTCGGAGGGCATGCCCCGGCCGCGCGTCCCCCGAGGCCGCGCCTCCATGCTGCTGAAGCGCTGCCGGAGTTCATGGTGAGGGCGGAGGATCCATCCGGCGTCCGGCTTCATCTCCCGTGCTTCCTCCTGGGTGAGCTCCCAGATGGCGCCCTGAGTGGCCTCTGGCTCCAGGCAGATGGCTGCTGCAGCCGGGCTTTGTGGGCTTCTCTGGAGGTCTCGCTGCAGGAACACATTCTCGCCCGCGGCTGGCAGACGTTCGCTCGCGCGCGTGGTCTCCGCCGCCGGTGCTCCCTGCACTTCAAGTATGATGGCGACGCCACCCTCTACGTGATGGTGTTCGGGGAAGACGGCCGCCGCATGGGATGCTGCCCTGAAGACGACGACCGCGGCCGAGGACTCAGCCCCGGCGCGGGCGGAGAGGGCAGCACGCGGGCGGCTGGCGATGCCCACAACTCCTCACGCTTCACCAGCTCTTCTTCGGGTGGCGATACTTCCAGCAGTGGTCGCGGCCAGCCCCCACGCCGCCGCGCCTACCTGGGGGGTGGCAATGGGTCCGCTCGCTGCCACGCCCCGGTGAAGCGCGAGATGGAGTCCGACTGAGCTCCGGAGGCAGCTCGGGCCTTCCAAGAGAGCCGGCACGGAGCGTGCTTCACCTGCTTCTGTCCTTTTCCTTCCTTTTCTCCTGCGTAAAAAAGGGAACAATGTGTGGCCCCGTGGGGGCGCGTTTAGGGCAACACCGTTTAATTATTGTACTGCTTTTGTTATCCTGATACTGTTCCCTTCTGCCGTGCGCCCATTCGCAAGTGAACCCCGGCCGTGGACGCGGAGGTGACCGACCCTGGCCCCGTGTTCGCGTTGTGCTGCCCGTGAGGCATGGTCAGGAGGGGTGCTCCAGCTGCGGACCAGGGCCGTGAAAACTTGAGCGATAGGGGCAGGAACGCTCGCGGGGCTCCCGAGGCATCCGCCTCACGAGTCTCCGCGCAAGAGAAATCAAGGTAGGAGGGTGAAAAAGATCGAAGAACCACGGACCAAAAGAAAAGGGGCGATAGTTTCGATAAAAACTCCAAATGAGAATAACTAGTCAACTGCAGAAAGCAAATGAAAAAGCCGCGTCCGGCACCTAGTCTAGTCTTCGACGTCTTCTCACCAGTCCGGAGCTAAGTGCTGCCCTTTGGGCGTGGGGGAGCCCAGGGCTGAGGCCAAGACTGAGACTCCGGCGTGTACAGCCCCAACTCATTATTACGTGAGAGTGTCACGGGCGGCGAGCTTCACAGGCGTTCGCCTTCTTCACGAGCTCCGGGCCTTTCTTACGGGAAGCAAGCTTCACAGGCGTTGCCCTCTTCATGGGCTCCGGGCCTTTCCAGTAATGCAATGCTTCACAGGCGTTCGCCTTCTTCACAAGCTCTGGGCCTTTTCGGGAGGTGAGCTTCACAGGCATTTGCCTTCTTCACGAGCTCGGGCCTTTCCAAAAAGATGGACTTCACGGGCATTCACCTTCTTCATGTGCTCGGGGCCTTTTCCAAAAGATGAACTTCACAGGCATTCGCCTTCTTCACGAGCTCGTGGCCTTTTCCAAAAGATGAACTTCACGGTGCATTCGCCTTCTTCACGTGCTCGGGGCCTTTTCCAAAAGATGAACTTCACAGGGCATTCGCCTTCTTCACGAGCTCGGGGCCTTTTAGGGTAAAACCTCGGAGGTGCTGGATGTTCCACGCGTTCTGTATAGGTACTCCCTCTTGAGTCTCCAACCGCACGGAGCCTGGCCTGGAAACATGAACAACCTTGAATGGGCCCTCCCACATGGGAGAGAGCTTATGCAGTCCCTCCCTGGAGAGGACCCATCGAAGCACGAGGTCCCCTACCTCGAGAGTTCTGGGGCGGACGTTGCGGCAGTGGTATCGCTGGAGTGCCTGCTGGTACCTCGCCGGCAGTCAGCTTGCCGTCGGCGCTCCTCCCCAAAGACAAGGGCCGTCCCTCGCATGGCGCCCTGCAACGCTTTCATCAAACGCCAGGGACCAGGCGGATCGACGCTGACCTCGTGAGGGAGGACCGCCTGCTCCGTAGACCAGGAAGAAGGGGGTCTCTCTAGTTGGCTTGGTTGCGGTTGTGCGGATGGACCACAACACAGACGGAAGCTCGTCGTACCAGCCTCTGCCGCAGGCTTCCAGTTTCTTCTTAAACGTCCTGGTCTCGACGCCTCTCAGGACCTCTGCATTGGCCCGCTCGGCCTATCCATTGCTGCGGGGGTGCGCCACCGAAGCGTAGCATATCTGCGTACCAAGGTTAGCGCAGTACGTTTTAAAAAGGTTACTGGTGAACTGCGAACCGTTGTCGGTGATGATGCGGTTCGGCACTCCGAACCGGCTCACGATGCCCTTGATGAACTTGACCGCAGAACCAGCGGGGATGGCACGGACGGCCTCGACCTCGGCCCACTTGGTGAATTTGTCCACGGCGACGTAGAGGTAGCGATAGCCCCCTGGCGCCTGAGGAAAAGGGCCCAGAATGTCCAGCCCCCAGACCGCGAATGGCCAAGTGAGGGGGATGGTTTGCAGGCCTCCTGCGGGCTGGTGGATCTGCTTGGCGTGGAATTGGCAAGCCTCGCAAGCCTTCACGAGTTCGATAGCGTCATTGAGCACGGTGGGCCAATAGAAACCGCTGCGGAACACCTTGCCGACAAGGGTCCGTGATGATGAATGGTTCCCACAATCTCCGCCATGTATATCTGCCAGCAATTCCTTCCCCTGTTCCCTGGTGATGCAGCGCAGGGATACGTCGTTCGGTTGTTTCCGGTAGAGCTCTCCATCCATGATGCTGTATGCCGTGGCTTGCCGCGCCACACACCCTGCCTCCTCCTCCTTCTCCGGCAAAGTCCCACGCGTTAAGTAACTCTTGAGCTCCGTGATCTAGCACTCCTCTTGAGGTTCCATTGTCAGGAGCAGGCGTGCTCCTGAGGCCGGGCCACAGGCTGGGGCTCCCGAGGCTGGTGGCTGAGGGAGCTCCTCCCGAGGCTGTGCTGTGCTTGATAACGACGGCAGGGCTGACGGCTTGAAGAGCCGTTCCTCAAAGACGACCGGCTCCTGGGGTAACCTCCTGGAGGCTCGTTTGGCAATGTCGTCGGCCTCTTGATTGGTGCCAGAGGCACGTCTGCAGCTCAACCCCAGAACTGTTTCTCCATCCTGCGGACCTCCGCAAGGTAGGCCTCCATGTGTTCATCCTTGGCTGCATTACCGTTGTTGGAGAAATTGACGAGGAGCTGCGAATCGCCCTTGATGGTAAGGCGCTTCACCCCGTGGTAGCGGCAGCCTTCTGCACCCTCTATCGGCCTCTCGTATTCTCGCTATATTGTTGGAGACCTTCTCGCCATCTCGGAAACAGAGCTGCACGACATAGTAGAGCTTGTCTGGCGGAGATATGAGCACTTGCCCCAGCCCAGCCTGTGCGGAGAACGTTCCGTCGAAGTACATGACCCAACTTTCTGGCGCTTCGCTCCCTGGGGAGAGGGACCGATCCTCGCCGGCTCTGAGGCCCGGTGCTTCTGTCCATTCGGCCATGAAATCTGCAAGCGCGGCCCCCTTGATGACTCTGGTCATACTGAACTTGAGCTGGAATGCTTGCAGCTCAATGTTCCACTCGGCGACCCTTCCAGCCGAGTTGGGGCTCCTGAGCACCCTCTCCGGGGGGTATGCTTTGAGACAACCTTGATTGGATGACCACAGAAGTAGTGCCGCAGCTTGCGAAGCCACCAACAGCGAGGAGGAGCTTACGTGGCATGGGGTACCGTGCCCTCGCATCCCGTAACACGGTCTTGTGAAAGTACACCGGGTGCTCGGCGAGGTTAGGGGCGTCGGTGCTGGTGGCGTCTTCCGGAAGCTGTGGTGCCTCCCGAGGCGACGCCCGCCTCCGGAAGCTGGGTGCTTTCGGATGGGAGGCCTCCCCGCCCTTGGTGTGCTCTCGACCGGTGATCTTCTTTCATTGCGGTGCTGGCTTCTGCTAGTGCCTTCTGATTCGGTCTTGCCTTAGCTCGGGTGGCCGCCGTGGTCTTGGCCTGACGCTCCTCCCTAATTGCCACCAGAGCAGCGCTAGCGGAGTAGGGAGTGGCGACAAGGTAGAGTACCAAGGGCTCCTGAGGCGCGGGGCCACCATCACTGGAGGGCTGGTCAGGTACCTCTTGAGGTCTTGAAATGCTTTGTCGGCCTCTTCAGTCCACTCGAAGGGCCCCTTTTTCTTCATCAGCTAGAAGAAAGGCAGCGCCCGCTCCCCCAATCGGGAGATGAAACGGCCCAGCACTGTTACGCGTCCCGTGAGCTTCTGCATTTCCCTGAGGGTCTTTGGTGGGCTCATGTCTTCCACTGCCTTGACCTTTTCGGGGTTAGCCTGAATGCCCCGGTGGGACACGAGGAAACCCAGGGAGCTTGCACGAGGGAACTCCAAACACACACTTCTCTGGGTTGAGTCGCAGGCTCACCGCGTTGAGGCTTCATGAAGGTTTCTTCCAGGTCTTGTATCAAGGTCTTGGCCTCATGAGACTCCACCATGATGTCGTCGACGTATGCCTCCACATTCTTCCCGAGCTGTGGGCCCAAGGTGATGTGCATGAGCCACTGGAAGGTTGCCCCCGCGTTGCGCAACCCGAATGGCATGCATGTATAGCAGTACACTCCACACGGGGTTAGGAAGGCCGTCTTTTCCACGTCTTCCACCGCCATCTTGATTTGGTGATACCCGGAAAAGGCGTCCAAGAAGCATAACAGGTCACACTCGGCGGTGGAATCGACGATCTGGTCGATGCGAGGGAGCGGAAACGGATCCTGCGGGCATGCTTTGTTGAGGTTGGTGAAGTCGACACACATGCGCTCCTTTCCTCCCTTCTTTGGCACCACCACGGGGTTGGCCAGCCAATCTAGGTATCGGATCTCGCGAAATAACCCCCGCGGCTTCTAGCTTGCGGGTCTCTTGGACGATGAAGGCCTGCTTTTCAGTGGACTGCCTTCTCGCTTTCAGTTTCACTAGACGCACGTTGGGGCACACGTTAAGGTGGTGCTCGATTCCGTCCCGTGGAATCCCCGCCAGCTGATCGGGCTCCCAGGCAAACACCTTCTTGTTCGCACGCAGGAACTTGACATGGGCCTCCTCCTGTTCTGGCTCGAGGTTGGAGCCTATGGTGAAGGTGGCCTTTGTGGACCCGTCCTCGTCGACAGGTATCTGCTTGGTCTCCGCCTTGTCTTGAGTGAACAACTGCTTCTTCTTGGTCGGCGCGCAGCCCTTGGGCTTGGGGGCCTCGCATCGGCGGGCCAGCTTGCCGCCGCCGTCTTGAGGGTGAGCCTCGAAGCGCTGCAGCAAGACCTTTCAAGATCCCCGAGCACAAAGGAGGGACACCGCTGCTCCCGTGCATCTTCATGAGGTTGTACCCGGGTGGGTTGCGGCCATGAATTTGGCTGATGCTGGATAGCCAAGAATGGCATTGTAGGGGAGGCCGATGGGGGCGATGTCGGTCGACCAGTTCCGTCGCGGAAGTTATCGTAGGTGCCAAGGTCACCGGAAGCCGGATTTGCCCCAAGGAGCTGGATGACCCCCTCCCACGCCCGAAAAAGGCCGGGCTGGGCTGCAGCCGCTCCACGGGTATGCAGAGGAGGTTGAAGGCCTCGGCGAGAGTACGTTGAGGCCGGGCGCCGCCGTCGATGAGGGTCTGGTGACGGCCACTGGTAGATGGTGGGTGTGCGAGCATGGGGAGCGCACCGAGCCGGGCCGAGTTGGTGGGGTGGTCTTGAGAGTCGAAGGTCAGCCCGACGGCGACTCCGTCCGCCCGAGGGAGCCCCTACCGCGTGGAGGCGGCGCCGACCCGGGCGGACGAATGTCTTGACATGGCGGTGGAAGGCGGCGCTCGCGAGCCGCCCAGGAGGGCTGGACGAGCAGCGGAGGAACCGGCGCGACGGAGCGGGTGTCGAGGAAGCCGCGCGGCCCCTCCCCTGAGGTCGCCGAGGAGCGCAGGGACGATGCTTGCTGCCCGTCCCCCGCCGGGCCGGTGGCGGTGTTTACGACAGGTGACGGGGAACGACGAGGGCGCCCGCCGACGGGAGCCGTCTGGGTGACATGGAAGGCGAGGGCAGCTTGACACTCGGTGCGGGCCCGACGAGTGTCAGGCATGGTCGTGGTGGTCGGGGAAGAATGAGGCGACGAAAGGCAGATTCTGGCGCACCCCTACCCGGCGTGCCAAATGTCGGATTTGGGTTCCGGCAGACCCTTAAGGTTCAAACTCTGGGGTGCGCGCGGAGATCCAACCCTCCACCGTCTCGTACCTCGCCGAATCGCAGGGACCTAAACTACTAAGAAGAACAGCACAAGAGACACGAGATTTATACTAGTTCGGGCCACCGTTGTGGTGTAATACCCTACTCTAGTTTGTGGTGTGGTGGATTGCCTCTTGGGCTGATGAGGAACAGTACAGGGAAGAACAGCCTCGCGAGGGTCTGTTCTTGGTGGGTGAGATGAACTGCTAGGTGGTGTCCCGTTGCTCTAGCATGAGGATCGGGTCTCTATCTCTCTCTCTCTGGATCCCGAATGCTAGATCTCTCTCCCTATCCGATCGTCCCCCCACTCTGAGTGTGGCTACTCCTATTTATAGGCGAAGGCCCCGAGCCTCTTCCCAAATATTGAGCGGGAAGGGCGCCAACAATTGGCCATTTTGAAGGGGAACAACGGGTATGTCGGGACCCCGATCCTAAGTCACACCGATCTAGCATGTAACACATCATATCACTTTACGGCCTCACGCACGGTATTCCCACGGGTGTCGCCTTACCATGGCCCGGACCGTTTAAGCCTTTTGGCTCACGTATATGATAGTGTCGCTAGCATCCATATGACAGAGAACCCGGGCCGACATGACTAGTCGTGAACCCAAAGTGGCACTAACCTATGGGGACAGGCATACATGAATCAACATCGAGCATGTCAGTCAGAAGCGTGCGAATCCGGGCTGTAGCACTGGGCTAATAGGACTCCGGGAACTCCGGGCTGTAGCAGGCTAGGCAGGACTCCGGATGTCACCGCGTGACATTTCCCCGAAGGGATAGACACAAGAACGAGGTGAATCACATGCCGGCCAGTCAAGTGTTCCGGAGCAGTAGTCTTTGGGCTAGCAGGACTCCGATAAACCGGCTGTAGCGGACTACCATGGCTCGGTGGAAGCACTAGACTACATTTCCCCATAAGAGAGGCTACCAAGGATAGACAACTAGGTTGTCGGATCCCACACATAGCAATACACGTTACACGTACGCATAACATGCAAGTATGTGTTGTACAACATGGCAGCACAACATAACGCGAACTCATATAGATAAAGGCTCAGAAGAGCCACATAGCATTAAATACAAACATGGGTCACATGACCCATCATTCAGAGCATACAAGCAACAAGCGGAAGCATTACATGTCTGAGTACAGACAACTACAAAAGAAAAAGGCTGAGAAGCCTGAATATCTACAAGACCCTCCCAAGGGTACAAGATCGTAGATGAGGTAACAAGCTACTCGTCGAAGTCCAAGCGGAACTACTAGTAAGTCCAAAGTCTCCGCTGCAAAACATAAATAAAGCAACGTGAGTACAAAGGTACTCAGCAAGACTTACATCAGATCCTAATATACATGCATTAGTATCAAGAAGGTAATGTGGAGTTTAGTTGCAGCAAGCCAGCTTTGACTACTGTGGCTATCCTGTTCTACGACTATGAGAACTTCTTTGAGGTGATATGGCGCACACGCAGTCCACTAGTCACCACACAATACACTACTATGGATTCATCCCGTCTCCATACGAGAAGGCCATCCATAGCACTCACACTTGTCTTGAGCATTTTAGAGTATCCACTTCAAGTTGTCTATGTACCACGTAAGCATCCAAGAAGTCCATAACCGAGGACACGGCTATTCGAATAGATCATGATAACCCTGCAGGGGTGTACTTCTTCACACACGCTCTCGCCACTTACCACCATATACACGTCATGTATCTCGGCAACCTTCAAGCAGAAGCCTGGCGAGGGTGTCGGCCACGACCTGACTAACCGCACAAGACTCTAGCCCAGGTTTATCGCCTATTCGGGTTCCATCCGCAAGGAGATCCGGCCGGGGTGTCGCTCCGACCCCAAACGATGTGAGCAGGGTTCCCAAGCCCACCATCCGGGTGCCACTTGGTACACCGTGCCACACGTGCCTTTAGTCTGTCCCAAGCCCACCTCGCCGGGTGCCACTTGGTAGAAAAATAGCACTACCTACAAACACGAGAAACTAGTTGCGACTCTGGACAGAGATCAAGTTGGTTAATAAGTCGAGAGGGGTCGAAAGTTACCGGAACCCAATGTGTGGTAGTATCGAGTCATTGGACAACATACATAGAACTTCGGTGCTTAAGGACGGTTCCAGTGAGACAACCCACCATGTACTCCTACATGGCCTCTCACCGCTACCTTTACCAAATCGTGTTCACACACTTTACTCTCAGCATCAGAACATATCGTAACAATCCAATTCATTCCCAATGAATCAGACCTGACACAACTCTAAGCAATAGCAGGCATAGCATGGTAGGAACACAACATGGCTCAATCAACTCCTACACATGCTAGTGGGTTTCAACTATTCTTCGTGGCAATGACAGGTCATGCAGAGGAATGGGTTCAACTACCGCAGCACAAAGTAGCAGATGAATCGTTGTTGTCCTAATGCAATAACTGAGAGCAGGAGCGAGAGAGTAGGATTGTATCGGAATGAACACGGGGATTTGCTTGCCTGGTAAATCAACAAGGGAGGCACTGCTTCACAAACAGGTACTCTGGAACGTCTCCGGAGCAGGACCTATCGAGAAGGAATGATGCCGACAATCAATACACAATCATATGCAACAATATGATGCATGAAGATGGCATGAAGATGTAATGTTATTTGAGCTAATGCAACTAGCATTCATTTGCATGAAGTCCATTTGAACCAAAGATTCAAATGCATCTCCAAAATAAGCTCTTTATATAAGCCATTTTAGTGTTTCATTTATACAGCAGGTATAACTTGGTTTTTCATGCATGAAACTGGTACAGATGGATAGATTGCATTTTTCTGATAATTTTTCATATATAAATTATTTCAATCTGAGCTACGGTTGAATTTATATGATTTTTAGAAGTTTATAACATTTTCTGGAATTTCCTGAAAAGAATAAATCCAGAAAATTGCATTACTGTGTCAGCATTGAGTAAGCATGATGTCAGCAAGTCAACTGCGACTGACTGGGGTCAAACCTGACGTGTGGGGTCCACACGTCAGTGTCATAGTTAGTTAACAGAGTTAATTAGTTGCTAAACTAATCCTAAACTAAAAATTAGCAGGGCCGGGCCCCACATGTCAGCGTCACAAGGGGGCTTAGTTAGCGGGGGTTGACCCGGTCAATCCTGTCGGTGTCTAGCCGCCGGCGAGGCCGAACGCCATGAAGGCTCGGGATCGTCGCTCCGGTGACCCGTTGGGCGACGGAGACCACGAGCGAGGAGCCAGCGCTCGTCCGCGTCGTCTGGAGCACGTGGACGAGGCGGGGACGGCCGGAGCTTCGCCGGAGCGGAGCTTCGGGCGGCGGCCGGAGTTTGAGTGGCGGCGGCCGCAGCGTTGAGCACGGCAGCGGATGCGGAGGGCCTCTGACCCCTGGCGTCACCAGAACACGGTGACGCTGGAAGTGGCTGGCTCGGGCTCTGGCCACCGTGGCGCCATGGCCGGCGGCGAGGAGCTTGCGGGCGCGGTGGTTGAGCTAGCTAAACGGGGCAAACGAGCCGGGGAGGAGGGGGGAACGAAGTAGAGCTCACGGCGGATCCAGCAAAGGCGTCAGCGAGCTCGGGGAAGCACTGATGCGGCCGGAGCGTCGTCGGCGATCTCGGGCAGCCGGTGACGAAGACGATGGCGATGGCGGCGTTCCAGGGCCTCCCGCGTCGCGTGGCTCGACAGAGAGGTAGCCGGCGATGTGGCGGAGCTTCTGGACACGACGGAGGGGCGAGGGGACGGCGGGGAGCGCGTCGGCGGTGAGCTGCGGCGGCGGCAGCGTTTCGGGCGCGGGGAGAGGGAGAGGTCTAGGGGAGGAGGGAGAGCGAGAGAGAGTGAGAGTTGCGGGGCGGCGCTGGGCGCTTCTGGCGAGGCCAGGACGAAGAGGGGAGAGGGCAGGCAGG
The DNA here is from genome assembly GCA_021605145.1 of Aegilops bicornis. Lineage (NCBI taxonomy): Eukaryota > Viridiplantae > Streptophyta > Magnoliopsida > Poales > Poaceae > Aegilops > Aegilops bicornis. Next base: position 224,988,094 of record CM038673.1, read on the forward strand.
CAGCTGTGTAAGGCGCAGCTGCGGCGGGCGACCACGCGCCTGTCCCTCTGCACCTGAGGAGAGGGCGATGGCAAGGCCGCTTGGCTGGGCAAGACAGAGCCGTGCCAGCAAGTGGCCTGTAAGTCCAGGTAAGGGTTTTTCCTTTTGTTTTCTTTTCTATTTTCGACATTTGTTTTGATTTAAATAAAATACTAAACCATTTTATTAACTTATGCCAATTTTGTAGGGGCTAGTGGTATTATTCAGTAGCTCCTCATCAACTAGCATAATTTTTGGACATATAATATATATATAACATTTATATATCCAATGCAAATAATTATGCATTAATTCCAAATGCCCAAAATAATTACTTATGTACTCCTAAAAATATTGGTTTGATTTTTTATCTCTGTCCAATATTTTCCTAGAGCAACATGAGCATTTTCTTGGACCTTTTTGGAGCAATTTTTATTTGATCAATTTCCAAAAAGATTCAGAGGGTTTTACAAATCCTCATTTCAATTTAAATGGAATTTAAACATGATCCACAAATGACTAGCTAGTCTAGGTCATACCGGAACTAGGGATGTGACAGGGTACACTTATCCTGACTAAAGTTGGTCCTCGCCTGCCAAAGGCTCTGGTGATGACGCCTGCTTGGGCTCCACGATGACTCCCTTCCAGCTGTTGGGGCTGGTCTTGGTCTTGTTGCACCGAAACGGATGCCTTTGCTTGATGCTCTTGACTGCGCTTGCTCCCTTTGCACCAAAGAGGAAAGGAGGACGCTGCACGGGCTGGCGCCCGACTGGCGCCCTTGGTCGTCATGGCTTGCGTCATGGGCACCTCGCGAGGTACCCTTCCTTGAACTCTCCGCCTCCTCATGAGCCAGCCTGACGAGGCCATGGCTGAGGAAGCTCTTGGTCGTCCGCCTCATGAGGCTTGGCCTCGCGAGGGTCTTGAGCTCGTGTTGATGAAGATGGGCTGTCCTGGGCCTCCTTTGAGCCACGCCCGCAGCCTTGAGCGAGCAAGTCTGGGACCCCGTTCCTGTAACGCCGACAATGCGGTGGTGGTGGCGGCGATCCACGGCGAGTGAGGAGGATCGGAGAGTACCTACGTGCTCAGGGTGTCCTTCCGCATCGATGGGTGGTGGTGGTGGTCGTCGGCGAGCACCACGTCGACAGCGGTCCTTGCTCCGGCGGACGACAGCTCGGGTGGAGTTGGATCTCGTCGGGGAGGGCTGCGGAGGTCAAATTGAAGCCGGGGTTAGATCACTGGGCTCCCGAGGAGACTACTGACGAGGTTAGGGCAGTGAGGGTGGCCTCACCGGAGTGGATCAAGCTGGTGGCCGAGGCGGATCGGGGCGGCCGGAGTTGGGGGAGGAGACCTCCTCGAGGTCCTCCTAGTGGCTTGGCGGGGTACTGGTGGGTTGCAGTGGTGGTGCGTGCTCGAGAATGAGCTCGGGACTCCATTTTATAGACGATCCGAGGCGGTGGACGAGAACGGGGATCTCCGTCGATGGTTACGGCGGCGCAGTGCTTGGTCGGGGTGCTTAGGGGGGGTTGGGCATCAACGTGGAGGTCCACGGGCTCCGTTTAGAGGCTAACCCAGGTTGGATTTGGCGCGCAAGGGAGGTTTCGACAGAACGGGGCGGCGTGGGCCCGTCGGCAGCAAAGGGCGCGCCCTGTGCTTGCCGGGCCACGGCGACAGTGGTGTGGTGCGAGCTGGCATGCATGAGGCCACGCGGAGGGCTAGGGGGCGTTGGGCGGCGCAGAACGGCGTAGCGAGCCGGCGCTGGCTCCGTTGGCCGCCACGGGTGGCTCTGCCATCCATGAAGTTGCCGGCGTCGGCGATGCTCGCCGCCACCGACACCGTGCATCCGCCCAAGGAGGCGTGCGGTGCTCGTCAGGAGAAGGGGTCAGGTACAACGCGCCAGGCGACGGGTGATCGGTGACAAGTCACCGATTTAAAACGACACTGCAGATAACTCTGAAACTCTGAATTTTTACTGAAAGTGTACAGGAACAGTGCCGGCCAAGTGTTTGATGAAATGATTCAAGCATGAGAAAAATTTATCTGGGGCTGATCTTTGCTGTGGTGGTCTCTCAAAGCACCTGGGGACTGCCTGAATTTTTGTGGAATTTTTGGAGAAGGAAAAATATGAATTTCACCAAAAATGATGAATTTGGTCCAAACTTGCAGAGGTTGAAACTTGAAAATTTTGAAAAGAGGAAGAGTGGATCTTGATGGATCTAGGTTGGGGGTGCTATGGACTATCCAGAGGAGTTTGTTTGAGATCAAAACTCAAAATAAAACAGGCACTTCCTTTGTAAATCATCTAGGCTGAGAATAAATGACAGAATTGTTTTGGGGAGTAAAATAAATGAATTAAAATCCAAAAATGGATTGAAATTGTTGGGGCAGAATGTTTGGATTGCCCCAAAGTGGAGGGAGGGATTTTGGGAGAGTTTACCACATGAGGCATGGTAAAACCAAGGATGGTTCAAAACAAAAGAGTGGCTCCAAAACCCTTAGGGTTTCTTTTTCAAAAGAAAAATAAATTCCCAAAAAATATTTTTGAGATGGAATACTTAGAAGCAAAGTTTTTAATAACCAAACACCATGGTTGCAGAAGATACAGAAATCAAAGTCCTTGCCAAGGGGAAAAGTTTTGAGAGAGAGAGGTTTTAGGAAGGATTTAAATGACCCTCTTCAAATCAAGCAAGGTTTTTGCTAAAAAATTAAATAATTTTTTTGGAGTGTCACAATGCCATAACCAATGCAGCGTGCGATGGATCGGTTTTTTCTTCGATCAGGTGCTCATAGAGCCCCTAGTACGGTATTCCAAAAACCAGGGGCTGCACCGACCATACTAAAGCTCCTATGGCTAAGTGAGAGTGATAAAGCCTCTGTTGGAAAAGGCAGTGCCTAGGAGGCGCTTGGGCACGCCTAGGCGCTAGGCAATGGCCAAACGCCTTGCCTAGGGCATAAATGGAGGTCTAGGCAGAGCAAGCAAGGAATTGCCTATGTAAGCAAGAAATCAGGCCATGTACTGCACTAATATGCCAAACGGGTTATATTCCAATGGTAGTCGATGGTAATTAACTTATTTATATGCCCTAAACTAATATCAACACCCATATAATAATCACAAATACACTACGAGTTAAAACTATATTACCGCCTAGGCCGCGCCTAGGGCACTAGGCGAAGGCCAATCGCCTCGCTTACGCCTACCGCTTTCTCCAACCTTGGATAAAGCCCTACAATCCGATTGTCTGGTTTGTTGTGCTGAGCACCTCCTTCGAAGGACCCAAAACTAGGATAAAGAGTGCTCAGGTTTATCCCGAACACCCCCGTACTTCATACGTGGGGGCAGAAGCCGACGACTGGCCAACTCTCAGATTTAATATATAAAACGACCACACAGGAGGGTAAACTTTCATATAACAGGCAATAAATGATATCATTGACATTGTTTAAACATTACAAAGGGCAACATGATTTACATTCATGGAAATATAACGTCCTTGGTGCGTAGCTCCGCGTCAAGGTAGGATCCTTTCAGGACATTCTCATAATATAACTCGGGCTTACGGTGCTCCTTCCCCTCCGGCGGTCCTTCAGTCATCAGTTTTCCAGCATCCATCTTCCCCAGTGCACCTTTGCGTGGGCGAAGGCCATTCGTGCACCCTCTATACAGATCGACCGCTTGATGACGTCAAGTCGAGGACAGGCACCCACAACCGCTTCACGAGCCCGAAGTAGCTACTTGGGATCGGCTCAGCAGGCCATAGCCGGATCATTAAATCCTTCATGGCTAATTCTGCCGCCTTCTGTAGTTCTATCAGCTGTTTCAGTTGATCGGCACAAGGCACCGGATAATTCGGTGCCAAATACTGCGACCAGAAGAGATTATCCGCAGTATTCCTTTCTTCGGCTTAGTAGAATTGAGCGGCATCCGATATGTTGCGAGGCAGCTCGGCAAATACCCCAGAGAAATCCGGATTCAAAGTTAGAAACATAAGTCCCCCCCATAAATACTTCCTCTACAGGGGAAAAAAGCCTTACCAGCCGCGATTTTTCTCGCCTCTTGGATCTCCTGTAGGGCATTTCGGGTTTCCCCCCGGGCATCGCTCGTGGCCTGATGAGCCTTGGTGAGTTCGGATTCTTTCTCCATTAAACTCTGCTACAAGGTCTCGCATTTCCTTACGGCCTCTTGTAGCTCCTGCTCAGTTTTAATAACCCTGGCCTCGTGTTTCTCACGAAGATCCTGCTCAGTGGCTGCCTTTTTCTCGGCCTCGGCCAAAGTCTTCTTGAGGGCTTCGACTTCGGTCGCAACTCCTAGCGCAATGTCATAAAGCTCAGTTTATACTGCAAAGTAATTCACAATAAACACGAACAAGACTTGTGCATACCCTGTTTATCCCTCAATTGCATTTTTAACTGGCCAAGTTCTTCCTTGGCCCGCTCCAGACTTTGATTCAGTCTAGAGATTTCAAGAAGAGGCAGGCAGCAAATTCTGAGCATGTACCGCTTATAACAGAAGAGAAATAACAGTCATTCAATGAGTCTTCCTGCGAATATATTTGATCCTCTGTCCGGTTTCTTCACCGAACAGTGTATCAGGGGGTATTGTCCATACTATGACACTCTTCGAAAAACATACCTCAAAACCTTTTATAAGGCTGGTACAGGCTCCATCAGTCCACTCTCAATAGACTGAATCCTCTCCATCACCGCACCCATAAGGGCACCGTGTTCATAGATGATGGAGGCGCTATTCAGTGCCACCAGCAAAGCATCCGACACCTCTGGTTGGACTGAGGTTGTCGGTATGCCCCCTCCAGCTGGGAGTAGCCGCCTGCCGGATTCTGAAGCCGTATTGGTCCCCGGAACTGCACCCGGCTAGGAGCCAAATACAGGATGGCCCCCGCCGTCAGCTCCCATGGGAATTTTCTCCCCCGTATGTTCGGCCCCTGAAGTTTGACTTCCAGGCGCCGCCTCAAGGTCTTTTCCTCTCCTCCTTGGTCGGGGTCCTTCTGGGACGAAGCCTCGGTGCTATGCACCTGTTTGGAGGAAGGGGCCTTTGGGGGCATCCCGCTCTCCATAGCATCCGAGCTCAGTGAATCCTCTGATGAGGATTGTTTGGTACGGGACCTTGCCAGACTACCAAAAATACGGTTTAGGCTAAAATACTATGCCATGATGAGTCTGGACGCATAAACGTACTCGGATTTTATATACTTACAAGTTCACCAGGGGCTGGGCCCTGGGATCCCACGCCAGGCCGCTGCCGGCGGCGGCAGGAGACTCCTCCGAAAGAGGAGCCTTTCCCCTTTTGGGCGGCTCGGCCTCCAAGTGTACGGAGGCCGTCCTCTTCTTTCTTTCCCCCACAGGGGATTCATCTTCCTCCTCCTCCTCGTCCTCTGCAGAGGCGGAACGGGCATCAGAGCCTTCGGATATTGTGTCCGGAGTGCTGCGGCCTTTTTGGCCTCCTTCTCGGCCGTCTTCTTCGGCACCTTGTAAGGCGCCGGGACCAGCATCTTCGTCAGAAGTGGGACGGCCGGTTCTTCGGGTAGTGGGGCCGGACAATGGATCCGCTCTGCCTTCTTCGTCCAACCCTGGGAGATTTATATAAAACATGTTAAGCGCCTCCTTTGGGTTGCGCGGATAAAAAGTTTGATGACTTACCGAACTTGCAGGGCGGGACAGTTGGTACCCGCGGTCCTCGGCGGAGTCCGTCCATGATTTGCTAGACTTGAAAAGCACCTTCCAGATGTCCTTATGCGAGGAGCCAAAAAGCTCTCGCAAGGTTTGGTACCTGGCCGGATCGAATTCCCATAGATTGCAAGTCCGGTGCTGACAAGGCAGAATCCGGCGAACTAACATCACCTGGACTACATTAACAAGTTCAATGTTCTTGTCGCCCATATCTTTAACGCGCGTCTGGAGCACTGACAGTTTGTCAGACAAGGACCAGTCTAGGCCCTTCTTGACCCAGGATGTAAGTCGCAGAGGGGCGCCGGATCGAAACTCGGGGATAGCGGCCCATTCCGTGCTGCGTGGCTCGGTGATATAAAACCACTGCTGTTGCCACTCCTTGACCGAATCATTAAAGGTTCCTATTGGCCATATGACGTGGGGCATCTTGCTCACCATAGCGCCCCCGCACTCGGCGTGCTCGCCGCCCACCACCTTGGGCTTCACATTAAAGATCTTCAGCCATAAGCCGAAGTGTGGCGAGATGCGGAGAAAAGCCTCGCACACGACAATGAATGTCGAGATGTTGAGGAAGGAATTAGGGGACAGATCATGAAGATCGACCCCATAATAATACATAATGCCACGAACGAACGGGTGAAGGGGAAACCTTAGCCTGCGGACAAAGTGAGGGTGAAATACAACCCTCCCGTGGGGTTTCGGGGTAGGGACGATTTGTCCCGCCATCGAAAGATAGTGGCTGATTTTCTTGGCAAGGTACCCGACCTTCCGAAGCTTTTTAATATCCTTCTCTTGAACGGTAGAGGCCATCTATTTGCCTCCCGCTCCGGATCCGGACATCTTCGGAGGACCTCTTGTGGACAGAGAAGAGGAACGCTTGAGCGTTGGAGCTTGAGCAGAAGGGAATGAGCTGGGAGGAAGGTGTGGATGAGAAGAGTAAATCCCTGTCCCCTTATAAGGGCAGGAGAGGCGATGCGCCTCCCCACTTACATGGTAGAACCTCTTATTCCCCAAAGGCCGTAATTGATGGCGCGGTTGGGTTACCCACACCCGTACTGATGAGAATCCCGTGATAAGGGGACACAATCTCTGCTTCGACAAAGACGTGCCAGGAAAACCACCTCGCGATATGTGTGGGGGCTGATTGTGAAAAACAGTTCGAAATGACCGGGCCGTGGTGTGACGTCATACTACGAAATACGTCAGCATATTAGATTTGTGGAAGTATTATTCTCTCTACGGTGGTATGTGGAGCTTGTTTTGCAGAGCCAGACACTATCCTTGTGTTCAAAATCTTCCATGGAGTATTCGGAGGAGGAACCCGCCTTGCAATGCCGAAGACAAACTGCACGCCAGACTCATCGTCATTGAAGCCTGGTTCAGGGGCTACTGAGGGAGTCCTGGATTAGGGGGTATCCGGACATCCGGATTACATCCTTTGGCCGGACTATTGGACTATGAAGATACAAGATTGAAGACTCCGTCCCGTGTCCGGGTGGGACTCTCCTTGGCGTGGAAGGCAAGCTTGGCAAATACGGATATGTAGATCTCCTCCCTTGTAACCGACTCTATGTAACCCTAGCCCCCTCCGGTGTCTATATAAACCGGAGGGTTTAGTCCGTAGGACAACAACAATTATACCATAGGCTAGCTTCTAGGGTTTAGCCTCTAGGATCTCGTGGTAGATCAACTCTTGTAATACTCATATCATCAAGATCAATCAAGCAGGAAGTAGGGTATTACCTCCATCAAGAGGGCCCGAACCTGGGTAAACATTGTGTTACCCGCCTCCTATTACCATCCGCCTTAGACGCACAGTTCGGGACCCCCTACCCGAGATCCGCCGGTTCTGACACCGACACACTTCCTGTGTGCCACTGTGGCAGCCCCTTGGGCGTATACAAGGAGACCCAAGGCGTACTAGAGGAGGATTCGGACTTTTGAACCTCTCGGCCCAGTTTGCATGTGTAGTAGCTAGCTGAAGCTCAAAAACACTGAATATACACTGAAAGCAGGACTAGGGTTTTACGCTTCTCGGCGGCCCGAACCTGGGTAAAAATCCATCGTGTTGATCATTAGATCTGCTCTTTGCACACCCCTCTTCCCTGCCAAACCGTAGAAGGGATCCATGTGATCCCGTAGGTGTCGTTTCTTTGACACCGTATCGATGAGACTGAAATGTTAGGGTTTCTCACAGTGGCTATGTCATATGAACTCGGTGGTGCCGGATAGAAAGAATCGGTGGGGCTGAGTTGGAGTTTAGGGTTTTCACATATTTGGATGGAGAAAGTGGTTGAGGGTTTTGGAGCAATATCACTAAGCATTTGAGAAAGCAAGCCATTAAGCAACATCCCATCCCCTTTTAATAGTATTGGCTTTCCTATGGACTCAATGTGATCTTGGATCACTAAAACAAAGATGGAGAGTCTTGAGCTTTTGCCAATATATGTCCTTAGCATTTTGAGGGGTCCACATCTCTAGTCCGTGCCATGCCATTCATTGAACTTCTTGAAATATTTATCTTGAATGGATATTAGTTCAATGGGCTTTATGTTGTTATGAATTACCAAAACCACCCTAGGATTAGTTGCACTTTCAATCTCCCCCTTTTTGGTAATAGATGATAATATATAGATCAAAGCTTTGACAAATGATAAAATGAATGAAATACATCATCGCTTCGAGAAGTATGTGATAAGCAAGAGCTCCCCCTAAATTGTGCATTATTTAAAATTTGCGTTTGAATGGAAATGCACAATCGATTAGGATCATGGATCACTCTTCCATGTCACATACATCTTGGTGGAGCGCACAAAATGATAAGAGTGAAATAACATGCATGCATTACCAAAGATACAGTGAATGATCATAAATAAGCAATCATAGGAATAGGCATTTAAGCACACATTAAACATAGTATGATCAATCACACGGCCACACAAAGTATCTCACGAGCATAAAACAATAAGTAGCACAAACCATACGAATGAAGTAGCAACTGGCAATAAACACCACCAAGCAAAAGAACGTGTGAGGGAGTCCTGGATTAGGGGGTATTCGGACGGCCGGACTATATCCTTTGGCTGGACTGTTGGACTATGAAGATACAAGATTGAAGACTTCGTCCCGTGTCCGGATGGGACTCTCCTTGGCGTGGAAGGCAAGCTTGGAAAATACGGATATGTAGATCTCCTCCGTTGTAACCGACTCTGTGTAACCCTAGCCCCCTCCAGTGTCTATATAAACCGGAGGGTTTAGTCCGAATGACAACAACAATCATACCATAGGCTAGCTTCTAGGGTTTAGCCTCTACGATCTCGTGGTAGATCAACTCTTGTACTACTCATATCATCAAGATCAATCAAGGTGAAGTAGGGTATTACCTCCATCGAGAGGGCCCGAACCTGGGTAAACATTGTGTCCCCCGCCTCCTGTTACCATCCGCCTTAGACGCACAGTTCGGGACCCCCTACCCGAGATCCATCGGTTTTGTCACCGACATTGGTACTTTCATTGAGAGTTCCACGGTGCCGTCACCGTAAGGCTTGATGGCTACTTCGATCATCGGTAACGATGCGATCCAGGGTGAGGTTTTCCTCCCCGGACAGATCTTCGTATTCGACGGCTTCGCTCTGCGGGCTAACTCGCTTGGCCATCTGGAGCAGATCGAGAGCTACGCCCCTGGCCACCAGGTCAGATTCAGAAACTTGAACTACACTGCCTACATCCGCGAAGACTTGATCTTCGACGGATTCGAGCCCATGCCATATAGCACCGCACGATCACGACGAGCATGATATAGCTCTGCCATCGGACAGTGTTCAGGAGATCACACCTGCAACTACTCTGGCCTCGATCTGGAGCAAATTGCGCCATCCGAGGATGGGCGGATATACCCCACCATGGAGGTTGCACTCTCAGCAGCGATAGAGCTGGATGCTGACTTTACTCCTCATGAGAGCTGTGATGCCGAACTACTGGATTCGTCCCCGGCCACAGACTCCGAGCCGCCGACGCCCGTTCCCATCGAATCCGACTGGGCGCCGATTATGGAGTTTACCTCCGCGGACATCTTTCAGCACTCGCCCTCCGGTGATGTGCTAAATTTGTTAAGGTCTCTCTGCTTGTCAGGAGAACCTTGGCCAAACTATGTCCGGCAACAATGGGATGCGGACGACGAAGACATTCGCTCCCCACCCACCACCCACTTAGTAGCCACTGACGACGATTTAACCGACATGCTCGACTTCGACTCCGAAGACATCGATGGTATGGAAGACGATGCAGGAGACGAACAGGAACCACTACCCACATGGCACTGGACCGCCACATCATCATATGATATATACATGGTGGATACACCCAAAGAAGGCAATGGCGACAAGACAACGGAGGATGACCCCTCCAAGAAGCAACCCAAGCCGACGCGCCGGGCGCCATTTAAGTCTCGCCATAGCAAAAGAAGTGATACCGCACAAGAGACAATAACACTTCGGACAAAGGTCAAGAAGACCACAATCCCTCCAAAGAAGATTTAGAGCGGGAGGACGAACAGTCCAGCCCTCCTGAGCAGGCAGCAGATGGAGAAGCGGAGGATGACAATTACATGCCTCTCTCCGAAGACGAGGTGAGCCTCGGCGATGAAGAATTTGTCGTGCCTGAGGATCCCGTCGAACCGGAGCGATTTAAGCGCCGGCTTATAGCCACAACAAATAGCCTAAAGAAAAAGCAACAGCGGCTTCGAGCTGATCAAGAATTGCTAGCAGACACATGGACTGAAGTCCTTGCGGCCGAGGAATATGAACTCGAACGCCCCTCCAAGGGTTACCCAAAGCGCAGGTTCCTACCCCAACTTGAGGAGGAAGCATTGAAACCTACATCACCAGCGTATGACGTGCCCGATCGGCCACCTCGTGGCCGAGACAGAGAGGCATTTCAGCCTAAAGCTCAGCCTGCACCCCGCCGCCACTCAAACAAAAATACCAAGGCACGGGGCAACACGCGGGACCTGCGAGACGTATTGGAAAACAGGGCAAAACACGCAAGATTGATCTACGGATCACGGGGGCACGCACCTACGCGGGATGATGACCGTCATGCCGGATACAGTAAAGGTAAATCCGGCCGGGCCGAACAAAGCAGACAAGACCCATATGAATCAAGGCTGCGGATATAGCCCAAAGATGCAGGCGCCGCACACCCCCTATGCTTCACTGACGAAGTAATGGATCATGAATTCCCAGAGGGTTTTAAACCCGTAAATATTGAATCATATGATGGTACAACAGATCCCGCGGTATGGATCGAGGATTTCCTCCTCCACATCCACATGGCCCGCGGTGATGATCTACATGCCATCAAGTACCTCCCACTAAAACTCAAAGGACCAGCTCGGCATTGGCTGAATAGCTTGCCAGCAGACTCCGTTGGCTGTTGGGAGGATCTGGAAGATGCATTCCTTGACAACTTCCAGGGCACTTATGTGCAACCACCGGATGCCGATGACTTGAGCCATATAACTCAGCAGCCGGGGAATCGCCAGCAATTCTGGACACGGTTCCTAACCAAGAAAAATCAAATTGTCGATCGTCCGGATGCGAGAGGCCTTAGTGGCATTTAAGCATAACATCCGTGATGAGTGGCTCGCCCGACACCTCGCCAGAGAAGCCGAAGTCTATGGCAGCCCTCACGACACTCATGACCCGCTTTTGCGCGGGAGAGGATAGCTGGCTGGCTCGCAGCAACAACATATCAAGGAACCTTGGCACTTCGGACACCAAGGATAGCAACGGCAGACCACGTCGCAGCAGGCACAAGCGCCGCAACAACGGTGGTAACACCGAGGATACGACAGTCAATGCCGGATTCAGTGGCTCTAAATCCGTCAGCGGAAAAAGCCATTCAAAAGAAGTACTCCGGGCCCGTCCAGTTTGGACCGCATACTCGATCACTCGTGTCAAATACACGGCACACCCGATAAGCCAGCCAATCACACCAACAGAGAATGTTGGGTGTTCAAGTAGGCCGGAAAGTTAAATGCCGAAAACAAGGACAAGGGGCTGCACAATGACGACGACGAGGAGCCCCAGCCGCCGAACACGGGAGGACAGAAGAGTTTCCCCCCACAAGTGAGGACGGTGAGCATGATATACGCAACCCACATCCCCAAGAGGGAACGGAAGCGTGCACTAAGGGACGTCTATGCGATGGAGCCCGTCGCCCCAAAGTCCAACCCATGGTCCTCTTGTCCGATCACCTTCGATCGCAGGGACCACCCCACTAGTATCCGTCTTGGCGGATCTGCGGCATTAGTCTTAGACCCCATCATTGACGGATTTCACCTCACTCGAGTCCTGATGGACGGCGGCAGCAGCCTGAACCTGCTCTATCAGGATACAGTGCGCAAAATGGGCATAGACCCCTCGAGGATTAAACCCACAAAAATGACCTTTAAAGGCGTCATCCCAGGCGTAGAGGCCCATTGCATGGGTTCAAGCACACTGGAAGTGGTCTTCGGATCTCTGGACAATTTCCGAAGCGAGGAGTTAATCTTCGATATCGTCCCGTTCCGCAGCGGCTATCACGCACTGCTCGGGTGAACCGCATTTGCAAGATTCAATGCGGTACCGCACTACACATACCTTAAGCTCAAGATGCCAGGACATAGGAGGGTCATAACAGTCAATGGAAACATAGAACGCTCGCTCCACATGGAGGAGCACACTGAGGCCCTTGCAGCAGAAGCACAAAGCAGCCTCTTAAGGCAATCCACCAATTCGGAAATAAAGCCCCCGGACATCGTCAAGCGAGTCCGGAGTAACCTGCAACAGGATCGCTGGCACGTTCAGAGCTCGCCTAGCAATTCGGCCCCCGCCCTAGTCCCAGTCGAACGGCAAAATCCGTGCCGCGCATACATAATTACGCATTGAAAGTACCACGGGCATAGGCGGGGGCACGACCATGGCACGTCCCACAGTGCGGCTCAACCGCCCTAGGGGTTGAATACCTTTATCATTTTCTCTCTTTCAAGAACTTACTTTCTGGAAGCCCTATCCGGCAGTGCGATTGCCGGACATATAATACAACAACCAAAGAGACAGGAAGCTACATCGTACAATGGAATCCCCAGGTGTTCTCTCATAACGAGTGAAATACCTGCTTTAAATACCAGTTCGCAGCTTGCCCTTGGATAGGACATGTCAAATAGTCCTATTTTTTGCTTATCGCACTACTTATATCAGTACGCTTCGACGTATTCTTTGAATAAACAATGCATAGCACTAGTCTATTATCGCATTCCCTATTCTTTTTTATATATGTTTATTTATAACAATTAGCACCCATACATCTTGGTACGGCCAGTACGCCAGGGGCTTCCGTATACCCCATAATACGGCGTGAGAAGTCCGAACACTTTTGACAGTGCGGCACCCCAAACTTATAGCATTATATGCATCAGCTCTGAATCATGTCTTGGGTCAATAGTTGGGTTTTCCCGGCTCCCATGTTTTGGTGCCTTACGCCCGCTTATATCGGCTAAGGTAGCACTGGGAGAACCATCGTGATTGTGTCCCGTTCTTTCGCATTTAGCACCTCAGTAGAAAAAGCCAAAACTGATTGTCATGATGAGGCGAGAGCTGGTCGCTGTTCGAGAGGTCTCAAGTCCTTAAAGAATTTTTCCGCTTCGGGCGAGGAGTCGGCCTTGTCTGACTTAGGCGCATATAGCGCCCCAAATTTGGCCCTCTGAATACTAGGGGCTTCGCCAAAATTTAAAATTGTAGACTTCTATGGCTAAGTGAGAATGATAAAGCATTATAGTCTGATTACCTGGTTCGTTGCGCTGAGCACCTCCCTCGAAGGACCCAAAGATGGGAAAAAGAGTGCTCAGATTTATCCCGAACACCCCAGTATTAGCTGCATGGGGGCAGAAGTCGATGACTGGCCAACTCTCAGATTTGATAAATGGCCGCACAGAAGGTAATATTTTAAATTCAAAAAGTGTTGCATAGCGCAAGTGAACTAGTTTTCACATTAAAGGATCACATGAGCACGTTCATTCAAAAATTACATCTTTGGTACACTCCTCCGCCACAAGGCGGGCACCCGTCATAATACATTTCGGGGTGGCGATGCTCCTTGCCCTGCGGCAGCCCCTCCTTCATCAGCTTCTCGGCGTCCATCTTCGCCCAATGCACTTTCGCACGGGCAAAAGCCCTGCATGCACCTTCGATGCAGATGGACCGCTTGATGACCTCAAACCGGGGGCAGGCATCCACAAGCCGCCTCACCAGACCAAAGTAGCTGTTCGGAAGGGGATCGCCAGGCCACATCCGGACTATAAGGGCCTTCATGGCCTGTTCGGCCGCCTTGTGGAGCTCGACCAATTGCTTCAGCTGGTCGCTCAAGGGCATCGGGTGTTCAGTCCCAGTATACTGAGACCAGAACAACTTCTCCGTCAAGCTTCCCTCCTCGGCCCGGTAGAACTCCGCGGCATCAGACACACTACGGGGCAGATCTGCGAACGCTCCTGGAGAGCTCCGAACTCGGGTAATTTTCTTTCACGTACTTGCTTTGCATAATGAATGCCTTACCCACCGCTATCTTCTTAACCGCCTCAATTTCCTGGAGGGCCTTCTGGGCTTCGGCCTTGGCATGTTTTGCGTTTTCGAGGGCCTTTGCAAGCTCGGACTCTTGCTCTTAGAGACAATCTCTAAGGACTCGTGCTTCTTCATGAGATCCTGGAGCTCTTGCTGCACCTCGCCTACTCGGGCCTCTTGTTTTTCTCGCTCGGTGCGCTCCTTGGCCGCTTTGTTTTCGGCCTCGGACAACGCCTTTTTCAGGGTCGCCACCTCTGTCGTGGCCCCTGGCACATTCATGATGATCCTATTATTTTGCAACCAACTTTATTTCTAATATATAGACAAGGTATTGCTTACCTTTGCTTTCCTTGAGCTGCCTCTTGGTAAGGCCCAGCTCTTCCTAGGACCGCTCAAGGTCCTGCTTCAGGGCATTAACCTCCGCAGTACGTGCGGCGGCGGCCAGCAGTGACGCCTGCATGCGCATATAGACATATTAGGATTAGACTCTTGTGGTTATCATTTGATCCTCTATTCGGCTTTTCTTCGCAAACGCCAAACAGAGCATCAGGGGCTACTGTCTATGTGGTAATATTTTCCTATATGTCGGCTACTTACCTGAAAGCTTGTTAGAAGGCTGGCGCAAGCCTCGGTTAGTCCGTCCTTGGCGGACTGAACCTTCTCGATCACCGCACTCATAATAGTGCGGTGCTCTTCATCGATGGAAGCGCCAAGCGCCCAAAGAAGTTGTCCGGTGCCTCTGGATGGACAGGGGCCACCGGCACGGGCGGCTTTCCCCTCTTAGCAGGGGGTCGCCTGCCGGAGTCCGAAACCACTCGAGGTTCTGGCGCAGTGTTCAGCTGGGGGCCGGACTTGGAGCCCACGGGAGTCTTGCCCCCTTTGCGTCCAGGGTCCAGAAGGTCGCCCTGAGGCGCCTCCAGAACGACCTCCCCTCGGCTTGGTGCCTTCTGAGACAACACCTCGGCATTGTCCGTAGGGCGAGGGGAAGAGGCGGTCAGAAGTGAATAGCTATTCATATCCGACGAGTTCAAATAACCATCCGACAAAGATATGTCGATGCGGGCTCGGGGCGGACTGCACGACCATGTTCGGCGTGATGAGAAGCAGTGCAATAAAACATACCATGAATTACAATGGAATCCGGATACTTACGACTTCGCCACGGGCTTGTCCCTGAGCAACCACTCGTCATTGTTATGGGCGGCTGTTGTGGAGCAGTCTGCAAGGAGAGTCCTTCCCTTCTTGGACCCTTCGGCCTCCCCGGTTGGGGCGGCCTTCCTCTTCTTGTCTCCCCCGGCTAGGCGGGAGAACTTTCCTCTTCCTCCTCCCTGTCTTCATGGGAGGAGTGCGCCTCGGAGTTACCGGACGATTGTCACAGCCCTAGAGCTTGCTTGTAACTAGTTGCATTGCATCCATGCATCATGTTTAAATTTCATTTAAATTTGAAATGGGGATGACCAAGACCTAGCACCAAAGCAATTCAAATAGGTTCAACTTCAAAATATTTTCAGTAATCCAAATGGCCTTCAAAAATGTTCACCATTTTTGGAAAAATCTTGAAACAAAGAATCAGAGATGTTGCACATTTCTCCATGACATTTGGATCTTTGAATTAAATCATAAGTATTTGAGTTTGGGCATTTAAAATTATATAAAATATTTCAAATGCCCAAATATTACCAAACTAAAATGTTTCATGTTGGGAATATTCCAACATTGGACCAGGAGCAGTTTGGTGATTTTTGGAGCTGTTCTAGTATTTTTAATAACTCCACAAAATTACAGAATAATAGAAAACTAAAATAAATAAAAGAGAGAGAGAGAAACTCACCTGAACTTACCCTCCAGCCCCACCACAGCCACACCCGACCGCCCAAAGACTGCAGCTGGCCGGCCCAGCCCACCTACCCCACCGCTCATCGTCCTCCTCTGCCAGAAGGCAGTGGCGAGGCGTGGCGCGCGGCCGAGAGCCCCGGCCACCTCCCGCTTCATGTGGCAGCCTCCCCGACACCTCCTCGACGCCCCGGAGACGCCACGCGCCCCCCAGTCCTCTCACTCTCTCCCCGAGCTCGTCTCTCTCCCTCTCTCTCCCGAACCCGAGCACTATCGCCGCCGCCGACGAACACCACCCCGACCATCGCCTCCCCCTCGTCCCCTCGAGCAGTCCAAGAGCTCCACCGTGCCGCCCTCGCCCTCCCCGCCGTCACACGCGACCGGGGGAGCCCTGCATCGCCGCCCACGCCGTCTTCCCCATTCTCGGCCACCGAGGATCGCCGCCGTGATTCCGCCGCCGTCCGGACATCCCCGAGCTTGCTGAGCCGCCCTACCGACTCCATGTGAGCTCCCGGTCACCTTCCCCCTCACCCCGTGGCCTATTTCTCACCGTAGCCGCTAATTCGAAGAAGCCCGAAAGTTCCCCGCCGCCGGCCATGGCGCCGCCGTGGCCAGGGCCACCCCAGCTTGCGCCCGAGCACGTCACCAAGTTCGCCGCCCTCCTAGGAGCCCGCAGCGCCCTTCCGTTTCTCCTCTAGTGCACCGCAGCGTCGAGCCCGAGCTCGCCCGAGCTCGCCCGAGCTCCGGCGGCCGCCTTGCTCGCCGCTGGCGCTGCTCCCTGCCACCCTGCTGCCTCCCGTCCGGTCCTTTGGATGCGGACGAGCAAGGGCTAATCCCGGTGCCTCACCGCCAAACCACCAACCGTAGCCCAAATCCGAGCCGAGCCGCCGTCGTTACAGTCGCCGCAAGAAGACTCGGCTAGGCCGACGTGGCGCCTGCCCCAACACTAATTACGGGACTAACCACCCACCTCCTTCATCGACATACGGCCCAGCGCCCATTTAGGTTAGCCTAATTTTTCTCGCTTAGATTAGTGCTAAGCATGAGGCCCCACGTGTCGCCTTGACTTTGACTTAGTCAAAGTTGACTGCCCACCTGTCGGCGACCGACTAACCCAGTGCTCATCGACCAATGGGTCCCGCAGTCAGGTTTGACCTCGTCAAGTTGACTTCACGACGCCACATCGACGTCACCGATTTAATAAAGTATTTTCTCGATTTAATCCTATTCAGGAAATTTCGTAAAATACCCCAAACTTCAAATATACATAACTTTTAATCAGAACTCCAAATTAAATAATTTATATATGAAAAATGATCGTAAAAATATGAAGAATCTGTTTATGGCACTTTCATGCATGATTAAACAAGTTAACCTCACTGAATAGGATGAATCATGATTAGGGCAATTTATGAAATAACATTTGGAGTTGAGTTTAACCTTGTTTGAATTCCACTTCAATTAACTCCGGCTAGATATTGCATTAGGTGAATTCAGTACCTTAACATGACATGTCATTCATGTGAATGTGCATTGCATTGATTGTGTTCTCTCTTGCTTGCCGGAAATTGTCCCCTCTCAGTAGACGACGTACCGACGATGAATTCGATGACACCGATGAAGAACTATATTATATTCAGAAGTGCCAGGCAAGCAAAACCCCCATTTCCATTTCGATATAATCCCACTCTCTCGCTCCTCGCTCTATTTTACTGCATTAGGACAACAACGACTCATGTGTTACTTGCTGCGGTAGCTGAACCCCTTTATCCTCTCGCATGACCTGTCATTCCACAGTAATTAGATGAAACCCACTAGCATGAGTAGGAGTTGTTTGAGCCATGTTGTGCCTACTCATTCATGCTTGTTGTCATGCCTGCTACTGCTTAGAGTTGAGTCAGGTCTGATTCATCAGGAATGAATTGGAATGGTTGTGTGAACGGCGGTAAGTGGTGAGAGCGTGTGTGAAGAAGTACACCCCTGCAGGGTTAATATGATCTATTCGAATAGCCGTGTCCACGGAGAAGGACTTCTGGGTTGCCTATATCAGTTCATAGACAAGTGAAAGTGGATACTCTAAAATGCGCAAGATAAGCGTGAGTGCTATGGATGGCGTTCTCGTGGGAAGGCGGGATCGGGTCCATAGTGGTGTATTGATATGGTGAATATGTGGACTCGTAGCGCCACCTCAAAAGAGTTACTTGCAATCGTAGTTCAGGATAGCCACCGAGTCAAAGCTGGCTTGCTGCATCAAACTCCACCACCCCTTTTGATAATGTTGCATATGTAGTTAGTTCTCGATGTAAGTCTTGCTTGAGTACAATTGTACTCACGCTTGCTTATTTATGTTTTGCAGAGAGACCTCGGTCTCGCTAGTAGTTCCGCTTGGACTTGACGGTTAGCTTGTTACCTCACCATTTATATTGTGCCCTCGGCAGGATCTCGGTAGATAGTCGCTTCTCAGCCTTTTCATTTATAGCTATGCGTACTCGAGACATGTTTAGCTTCCGCTTGTGCTTTGACTTGTATGCTCTGAGTGTTGGGTCATGAGGCCCATGTTTGTAATATCTCGCTCCTCGAGCCTATTGAATAAATATTTGAGTCGTAGAGTTATGTTGTGATGCCATGTTGTATCTACACATATTGAGCATATTGTGTGTATGTTTGAAATGCTTGGTATGTGTGGGATCCGACAAACTAGTTGTTTATCCTTGGCAGCCTATCATATGGGGAAATGTAGTCTCGTGCTTCTGAGCGATAGTAGTCCGCTACAGTTCCGGTTCACCGGAGTCCTGCTAGCCCAAAGACTACCGCTTGGACACTTGACTGGCCGGGCATGTGTTTCACTTCGTTCCTATGTCTCGTCCTTCGGGAAATGTCACGCTGGTGTTATTCGAGTCCTGCCTAGCTCACATACCGGGTTACCGGAGTCCTGTTAGCCCAGTGCTACAGCGAATTTATACGTTGATGACCGACATGCTCGATGTGATTCATGTATGCCTGTCCCCATAGGTTAGCGCCGCTTTGGGTTCACGACTAGCCATGTCGCCCGGTTCTTTGTCATATGGATGCTAGCGACACTATCATATACGTGAGCCAAAAGGCTAAACGGTCCCGGCCATGGTAAGGCGACACCTGTGGGAATACCGTGCGTGAGGCCGCAAAGTGATATGATGTGCTACATGCTAGATCGGTGTGACTTAGGATCGGGGTCTGACAGCTGCTGGTATCGAGCCCCGATCGCTCAGAGGATTACCAAGCCAAACTGGTCAAGTTGAGTCTAGAAATGCTTTAGTTATATAAGGAATTGATTGTGGAAGGGAACATAAGGCTCTTTTTACTCCTTATATCTCATGGCCTTACGATCCGAGTCATCCTCTTCTCTTCTACGGGTTAAGAACTAGGCCCTCTCATCTATCTATCGTGATGACGTGTTACTAATCCATAGACCTTTAAGATTGTTGGTTTTAATCCCGATTCAGTTCCTACTAATTACGTATGATTACTTGTTGATCTCGGAACTTTGATATGATGTTGTTAAGTGGTTATGCCACCATTTTTGCAGGATGTCTCAAATCATTGTGAGCATTTACAGCCGTTATGTCTGTCCGAGTCATCCTGTGTCTCTAAATAGTCCGATGCATTTGCAAATCCTTTCCTTCCGCTACCGATGTCCTTTTGGTCGTAATAAGCACACTAATCGGTAAGTTGAGGTACTTCGTTGCCTCGGCATAGATGTTGGAACTATTATTGTGACCCTAGTTGTTTAGGAAGTCACCTAGCAATTTAGCAATGCTTTTGTATCCCCAGTGCGATGATTCTGGCCATTATTCCTGAAAGCATTCCGTGATGTTATTAGTTAGTAGGCATTCTATTCCTGGGTTCTTGAATCCGAGATTCACCCTACTTCATGTTGTTAGTATTTGCTAGTCCCTTTAGGATATTAGTACTTTGCGATAGTCCTCGAGGTCCATGGTATTTCCTTCTTCCAAATACCATGAACTAGTTATGGCAGAAGTTCTTTTGAACCAAAAGATCACAACCAAAGTGCTCTTGAGGAGTACTCCATTCTATATTGTGACTCTGCCAGTTCTACTTTCTCTGCATGGATTATCCAGAAGAAATGTTGAGCTTTGTTCGACATACTAATCCATGCCTCCACAACTCGAAAAATTATATGTTCCTTTGAGTTGCTCTCTTTAGTTGTATCCCGACCATCCTCTATCAGTTGATAACCAAGAGTAGGTGTGCATTCGTTTATCGATGTCTATTATCCTTGTGGTCCGTCAAGCCATTCTATTACGGAATGACTAGGAGAAACAAACTCGATGCCTCATCCATTTCTAGGATTGGGTCAAAGCAGTTGTATTCCGCAGATCAAAATGCCAATCCAGCTTTGATTCTGCTCTACCTTGAGTGTTACCATCTTTATGTCAGGAACATTATGAGAATTGCACCTTCTCTTATGAATTCTCGATGCAGTGATACCTCTCGCCATCATTATTCATCCCTCGGTTCCGAGTTGTTGAAACCGGAATGCCGACAAGTGAATTGTGATGTGTGAAATCGATACTCCGAGCAACCCGTTGCTTGGCAGCTAATGGACAATATTCTCATTCTTAGCATGTTGGTTATTAAATCATCATCCTAAGATTGATCGTGCTACCTAGTCCTTATTTTCGGTGCACTCTTCGATTGATGAGTTAGGATCTTGTCAAGTCCTCACTCATCTGATCATATCGTCTTGCCCTCAAAAGCAAGATTGTTTTCGAGCTTAGTAACATACCGGTGGTTCGTGACTTTCCAAATATCTTCTTGGAAGTGTTACCGGGTTGTTTCGATCGTTATGTTGGGCTGGTGATCAAGTTGGTTTCTTGTGAACCACCCCTTTCTCCAAGAATCGGTGTTGGATATCCCTGAGCTAGTTGGTTAAGCTAGACAACAACTTGGAGAGTTGGAAGATAAAAGTTTGCCTAACTTAGTTCGTTCCAAAGGGATATTCTTGCGTAGTGTGTGTTGGAGAAAGATGATATCTTCATCGATTGGTCCTCGTGATCGATTCTTGGATCTATTGTCTATTCAATCCTTTGATTTGAGTGTGGGCTATCGTCAAATCAAATCAGCACCAACGATGCTCGTAATGTTGTCTTACTCGTGGTTGATCCCTCGAGCATACCCCATTACATCTTTTGGTCTGACCAATACTATCACCGTGTTCACATGATGGTGGAAGTCCAGTGATATGGAAATTCCGATGAGTTGCTGTTGAGCCCATCAGTAGCATTTTGTCTCCCCATGAGTCATGTTGAACATCAACCTAGTATTGGAAACTTGTGTAAGCATTTCTTCATGTTTCGTTCATGAAGCATATGTTTGGATGGAAGTAGTGACCTCCTCAATTCATGTGCTTTAGGTGTAAGTTGCCGCCATGAATTTGAGAAAGATTTGTTTTGCCTCCTCTGGAATCATCCCAATTCAGTCATGCATATGTGCGAAGTATTTTGTAGTCTGGAGACTTGCAACCTTCATCCTATATGTACTCCTAGCACACCAAGCCACTGATTGATTTGTTCAAGGAAAAGAAGTCTATGCTTGGGATCTAATCCATGGACTTGCGTAAAGACTTCGATATCCTCGATGATGGTCCCCCCCCCACCTGAACTTGGTAGTATTTAATATAAGACTACTACGTGGCCATGCTTGTCTGGGACAATGTGTTCACCTGTTTGTAGCAGAACCCGCTCATGTTTTGGAGCTCACTACCATAGTCCATCTCCCGAGAATCTCGCAACATCATCTCGTCGATTTGTGTTGCAACCTTTCCTTTTCGGACATGCTGAGTCTGAAGTATCCTATCACCAATCGGATCTGAATCTCAGGCAGATATGATGGTTGGAACATTCCAATAGTTGTATTTCGTTCCCAGCTTGCACCGTCCTTGTGCCATTTCACTATAGGCTGCCTTCTTAGTAATTCTTGTCCAGGATCATCCTCAAAAGTGGACTTACCATGGGTCCCCTCCACCTCCGATGATAAGCAAAAATCATCCATTGCGTTGTCTTCAACAAGGTAGTCCACATCATCCATTCCAGTCCGGGTGTACCATTCTTTTGCACTTCTTCACAAACGATCGTTGTGTTTAGGTAGGTCGTGGCCGACACCCACGTTGGGCTTCCGCTTGAAGGTTGCCGAGTACATGTCGTGTAAACGGCGGTAAGTGGTGAGAGCGTGTGTGAAGAAGTACACCCCTGCAGGGTTAATATGATCTATTCTAATAGACGTGTCCAGGGAGAAGGACTTCGGGGTTGCCTATATCAGTTCATAGACAAGTGAATGTGGATACTTTAACATGAGCAAGATAAGCATGAGTGCTAGGGATGGCGTTCTCGTGGGAAGGCGGATCGGGTCCATAGTGGTGTATTGATATGGTGAATATGTGGACTCGTAGCGCCACCTCAAAAGAGTTACTTGCAAATCGTAGTTCAGGATAGCCACCGAGTCAAAGCTGGCTTGCTGCAGTCAAACTCCACCACCCCCTTTTGATAATGTTGCATATGTAGTTAGTTCTGATGTAAGTCTTGCTGAGTACAATTGTACTCACGTTCGCTTATTTATGTTTTGCAGAGAGACCTCGGTCTCGCTTAGTAGTTCCGCTTGGACTTGACGGTTAGCTTGTTACCTCAGCTACGATATTGTGCCTCGGCAGATCTCGGTAGATAGTCGGCTTCTCAGCCTTTTCATTTATAGCTGTCTGTACTCAGACATGTTTAGCTTCCGCTTGTGCTTTGACTTGTATGCTCTGAGTGTTGGGTCATGAGGCCCATGTTTGTAATATCTCGCTCCTCGGAGCCTATTGAATAAATATTTGAGTCGTAGAGAGTTATGTTGTGATGCCATGTTGTATCTACACATATTGAGCATATTGTGTGTATGTTTGAAATGCTTGGTATGTGTGGGATCCGACAAACTAGTTGTTTATCCTTGGCAGCCTATCATATGGGGAAATGTAGTCTCGTGCTTACGGCGATAGTAGTCCGCTACAGCCGGTTCACCGGAGTCCTGCTAGCCCAAAGACTACTGCTTGGACACTTGACTGGCGGCATGTGTTTCACTTCGTTCCTATGTTCCGTCCCTTCGAGGAAATGTCACGCGGTGTTATTCGAGTCCTGCCTTAGCTCGCTACAGCCCGGTTACCGGAGTCCTGTTAGCCCAAAGGTTACAGCCCGAATTTATACGTTGATGACCGACATGCTCGATGTGATTCATGTATGCCTGTCCCCATAGGTTAGCGCCGCTTTGGGTTCACGACTAGCCATGTCGGCCCGGGTTCTTTGTCATATGGATGCTAGCGACACTATCATATACGTGAGCCAAAAGGCGCAAACGGTCCCGTGCCATGGTAAGGCGACACCCGTGGGAATACCGTGCGTGAGGCCGCAAAGTGATATTGTGTGCTACATGCTAGATCGGTGTGACATAGGATCGGGGTCCTGACAGCGATGAGTCCGATATCACCTGACGCCGGAGACCATTTCGGGTCCCCGTGGCCTTCTTCTTGGCCTTCTTCTCCCGCACCTCATAAGGTGCCGGAGCTAGAATCTCCGTTAGGAGAGCATCCGCTGGATCTTCGGGCAGGGGATCTAGATAGTCGATCTGCTCATTGTCTCCACCCAAAGGTTGTTAAAGGCATGGAGGCTTAGATCCCGCACATGATTAAACTGGGATAATAAATACCCTATAAGGAATAAAAGAACTTACCGAATCAAGGCGTATGTGCAATCGAGTCCGCGATCCTCAATGAGGAAGGGGCACCTCGGCGCCTTGAACAGCACCCTCCAGACGTCCTTGTGCGTCGTGTCAAAGAGCTCGCGCAGAGTCTGGTGCTGGGCGAGTTGAACTCCCATAAATTGAACGCCCGTTGTTGACACGGGAGGATCCGGCGAAAGAGCATGACCTGGACCACGTTGACGAGCTTGATTTTCTTGTTCATCATGTTCTTGATGCAGGTCTGGAGTCCGGTCAGCTCCACCGGGTTACCCCAGGACAGGCCCTTCTCTTTCCAGGAGGTGAGTGCATGGGGATTTCAGATCAAAACTCAGGGGCCGCCACCCATTTCGTGTTGCGTGGCTCGCTGATGTAGAACCATCCCGATTGCCACCCCTTTATGGTCTCCACATAGGAGCCCTCAAGCCATGTGACGTTAGGCATTTTGCCTACCATGGTGCCTCCGCACTCCGCTTGCTGACCGCCCACCACCTTCGGTTTAAGATTGAAGGTCTTCAACCACAGGCCGAAGTGGGGCCAGATGTAGAGGAAGGCCTCGCACACGACGATAAACGCCGAGATGTTGAGGATGAAGTTTGGGGCTAGATCATGAAAGTCCAGCCCGTAGTAGAACATGAGGCCGCGGACGAACGGGTGGAGAGGAAATCCCAGTCTGCGGACGAAGTGGGTGAGAAAAACTACCCTCTCATGAGATTCCGGGGTAGGGACGATCTGCCCCGCGTTGGGCAGCCGATGCGCGATATCCGCGGCCCAGTATCCGGCTCCCCGCAGCTTTTTGATGTCCTCCTCCGAGACGGAGGATTTCATCCACTTGCCTCCCGCTCCGGACATGCTGGGAACGGTTTGAGGAGAAGGATGCAAACTTGGGTGTTGGAGATCGAGTGCGCGAGAATGGATGAGCAAGGAGGAAGAAGGTGTGGGTGAAAAGGGTGAACCCTTATCACTTTATAAGGGCGGACGAAATTGTACACCCCCACTTACCTGGTAGAACCTCTTATTCCCCAAACGCCATAATTGGTGGCGCGGTTGGGTTACCCACACCCGTACTAAATGAGAATCCCATGATAAGGGGACAAGATCTCTGCTTCGACAAGACGTGCCAAGGAACCCGCCTCGCAATATGTGCCGAGGCTGGTTGAGAAAAACGGTTCGAATAATGACCGGACCATGGTGTGCTGTCATGCTACCGAATGCGTCAGCAGATTAGATTTGTGGAATATTATTCTCTCTACGGTGGTATGTGTAACTTGTTTTGCAGAGCCGGACACTATCCTTGTGTTCAAAATCTTCTATGGAGTATCCGGAGGAGGAACCCGCCTTGCAATGTCGAAAACAAACTGCGTGTCGGACTCATCGTCATTGAAGCCTGGTTCAGGGGCTACTGAGGGAGTCCTAGATTAGGGGGTATCCGGACTGCCGGACTATATCCTTTGGCTGGACTGTTGGACTATGAAGATACAAGATTGAAGACTTCGTCCCGTGTCCTGATGGGACTCTCCTTGGCGTGGAAGGCAAGCTTGGCAAATACGGATATGTAGATCTCCTCCCTTGTAACCGACTCTGTGTAACCCTAGCCCCCTCCGGTGTCTATATAAAGCGGAGGGTTTAGTCCATAGGGCAACAACAATCATACCATAGGCTAGCTTCTAGGGTTTAGCCTCTACGATCTCGTGGTAGATCAACTCTTGTACTACTCATATCATCAAGATCAATCAAGCAGGAAGTAGGGTATTACCTCCATTGAGAGGGCCCGAACCTGGGTAAACATTGTGTCCCCCGCCTCCTGTTACCATCTGTGGCGACCGATTCTCCGGGTATTAATTCCCTGAAAAAATGGCCCTTGTGCTCATCAGACCCAGGATTACTGTTAGCTGATGAGGCACCAACTTAATACAGAAACTCCAAGCAAAACACAAAAAATATGTGGTACAAGACCATTCTGGTCTGTGAGTACAACAAATGGTTTCTAGCGGTTGATGGCGTAAAGTGTTGTAAATCATCGGTGTCTATGGGACTCCATTTCCCACGGGAACAAATGACTGTGTATCTCCTATCTTCGCGAGGCTGCTATCACCGTTGCTTAGGTTCCTGGGGCTGTCAACACGGTCGCTTCTTTCCGCGCTAGGAATATGGCCAAGACAATAGCCTGTGACAAGCCAGTGAGTACTTTGGATGTACTCGAAATCATTATGAACACGGAATAATATAACAACGATGTTCAAATATTTATGCTCGGGGACGTCTACCACAAAAGGTATATGAATCTCTGATGCATGTAAGCAGGTTATTTGTGAAAATGCAATAACATAAAAATAATAAAAGGCACCGAGCGGGCGACACCACCTAAAGGGCTTTAAAAGAAATGCCACAGTCGGGCATCTTAGCGACACCACCTAAAGGGCTTTAAAAGAAATGCCACAGTCGGGCGTCTGAGCGACACCACATAAAGGGCTTTAAAAGAAATGCCACAGTCGCGCGTCTGAGCGACACCACATAAAGGGCTTTAAAAAATGCCACAGTCGGGCGTCTGAGCGACACCACATAAAGGGCTTTAAAAGAAATGCCACAGTCGGGCGTCTTAGCGACACCGCATAAAAGGCTTTAAAAGAAATGCCATAGTCGGGCGTCTTAGCGACACCACATAAAGGGCTCATAAATAAACGAAAACAATGCCGCAGTCGGGCGTCTGAGCGACACCACATAAAGGGCTTATAAATAAATACAGTGAATATCCAGGAGGTAGAACCATCCCAGGGATATTCAATAATACCAATAAAATCACGGGTTAGTCAACAATAATAATAAATATCATAATTATCACAATCCACAAGTTGTGAAATTCAGTTCTGGTTTAACAGTTTCACCTCCGAAGACCGACACTAAGACCGACACTTGACCCATCCCAGACTGTAATCCTTAACCAAGGACACGGCTATTCGAATAGGTTTAATCTCTGCAGAGGGTGTACTCTTTACCCACGAGTAACGGATTCCTTTAGTCCATCGGGACTAATTCCGTCTACTATCTTTTTGTTGAAAACACACCTAACTTGCACACACCAGCGTAACTCACACGTGTCTGGAATCACCAACGACACCTGTCAAGCAAACTCTAAGTGGGGAGGCTACAACCTCGCGTAGCATGGGATCAAATTTATATTGCGCGCTCTAAGGGGTGGCCTCCCCTCTCGGTCTCAAACGGAAACACCCATGCCCCCGGACCAGGTGGCTTGCCTATCGCCTACAACCGATATCTTCCACCTGGCCTCTCTGCATGCGGTGTGTGCTAGAAAGAGGTTGACAACTTACTGAACCGTACTCTACTTGTTGTAGAGACGAGTGGTAGTACGAAACAAGTATGGGGGTTACTGGAACAAGACTCGAGCTAGGGTCGACTCAGGAGGTTCATTAATTTCCCTGCATGACATGTATAATGAAAATAATTCAACCAACAGAATCACCGCTCACTATACCTTACTATGCCATACCGGACATAACCGTTCCGACGGAGACCGGCGACAAACCCATGCCTACCCAAGGCAGAGGTTTTCCCGGACTTCTTCCGGCATGCATGCAAGGCACATGAGGATGATTATCATCACAAATGTGTTCATTCCCAACAGCATGGAAATCACTAATATGCATCCATGCACATGATCATATCACATGAAATAACGAGTCCTCCAAAATGAGGTGATGTTATAAACGTGTCAACGAACACACAAAAGTATTATGCCGGGGTTCAGAATGCTTGCCTTCAGGTCACGGGAAGGCAGGGTGCATTTCAAACTCTTGAAATAATTCTCCTCTCTTCGAAAATCCTATTTTGAAAATATAAAAGAATTAACACACAAAAATAAAAACAGCACAAAAGTTGTTTTGAAATTTTTTCAAATAAATCTTAAAATAAACTAGACAATATTTGAAAGAGGTAGGAAAAAGAATCAATTTAATTGGAGTTGTATTTAAAAAGATACATCAGGTCAAAGTTTGGTCAAAATCTGTTTTTAAAATAAAACAGAAAAGAAAACGTTTTAAAAGAAAAAACACGTCGAAGGCGTATTCGGAAAAGGCGCTTCCACTTACTCCTGCGTGGACGCGCTGGAGTCACCGACGGTGGGCCTGCTTGCCCATCGCCTGTGTTTCACTAGCCACGCTGCTGTCGTTCCCCTCTGACCGAACAGAGGCGGACCTCCGGCGAGGATTTGCCGGCAAACGGGGGTGTCTCTTGGTGATCTGAGGATATGGGTGTGATCAGGGGGTCGAGACGAGTCTGTGGGTACCCGCCATGGTCGCCGATGTGGACGGAGTCGCCGGCGACGAGCTTCGCGGCGGAGGAGGCGTTCGGGTGGATAGTGGGTTTGGGGCTACGGTGGTTTCCGACCAAAAATCGAGCGTGGGGTTGCACTCACGAGAGGGAGGGGGAGCTCTTGGTGGAGAGAATGGAGAGAGAGAGGCACTGGTGGCGACGGAATCGGCCGGAACTAGGCGGCGACCGAACCGGCCGGACTCGGGGAAGAAGGCCTTCCCCTCCTCGACTGCTGGCCGCGGTAGCTCTAGGGTGATCATATGAGGTTGCTCGAGAACTCGATTGAGCTCCGGGGCCCTTATATAGGCGGTGGAGGTCGGTTCCGAGGTGGCCGGAGATAAGGATGACGGCGAACCGTCTTTCTGTAGCAATGGCGACGTGGCGGCGACGCGCGCTAGGGGACGAAGTTGCGGTTGAGCTGGAGATGCTTAAGGGGGCAGCTGGCGAGCGGAGGAGGTTTGGGCGGCGCCGTCCATGGATGCAGCCGCAAGCATGCCGCCAAGAAGCTTGCTGCGGCGCCGCTGTAGCGAGCCAGGGGCGGTCGGGTGGGGCGCGACACGGCTATACCAGTGGATCAGATCGATCTCGGGGGGGGAGGGGTCAACCTGGGACGCGGCAGCTCGGGCAAGACGACGTGCAAAACGCTGGCTCGGCCGCGCCCAGAGCGTGCGGAAGGTGTTCGATACAATCTTGTGGCATGCTACAGGTCATAGGTGAGGTTGGCAAGCAACAGAACTAGGTTAGAGATAGAGGGAAACTCAAGGGACAAGGTGGTTTGGTCAGGTGGCCAAGTTCACAATGCCAACAACAGCTCTTGTCAAATCAGTTCATGCCCTCCAGGTGTTTGACAAAATGCCACAGGCACCTAGGCATTTCTTGGAGTGGCCAATACTTCCAGATCAGTGTCTCTTTAGATGCACAAGAGGGTGGTGAGGTTAGTTTGTGAAAAGCACAAACTTGCTAGTGCAAGTTTTGCAGAACTTCAAATCTGGACAGGAGGTGGATGGCATTATAACATGAACCAAAAATGATCAAATGAGTGCATGCTCCTGGACTTAGGGGTTTTGCATGAAGGACTACAAGTAGGAGAAAGAATCTAGGGCCAAAGAGCAAGCAAGACTATGGTTGCTGTACAAATCATCATGTTGGACCAGAATGAAAATGAGGTTGATTCACTCAAAAACTTCAAATAACATCCCTAGATTTTTGCATAAAGTGGAATCATATGCTGCTGCTAACATCCCATAATTTTGGTGGAAGCTAGAAAGAAATATTTAAAAGGGTTGTAGTGTAAAATTGTCCACTGGACCAGAGAAGAAAAACATGTGTAGCACTCAAAATATGAAATTAATGAAATATATTATTGCACAAAAGTGATTTAGAGACATCACATGACATCTCCAAATTTTGGTTGGATTTTTAGTTAAGTTTATCAACTGGTTGTAGTACAAAAAGGAGCTCCAAAACTTAAAACAAGTCATTTTAATGAATAAAGCTCAGGGTGAAATAATTTAATAAATAAATCTACTGATTGAGAGATGTTTTTAAAGGGAGGGCATATAAGTCCAATATGTTTTGGAAGGACCCACTTGGGGAAAACTCCTTAATATTAAAAGAAAAGTTTATAATTAACAGAGATATTCTTGCAGGCAAAAATTTTTAAACTCTTGGCAAAATTTTAATAACTAAAACCTGGTTAAATTTTTGGGGTGTTACAATTACTACCCCCCTTAAGAAAATCTTGTCCTCGAGATTTGCTAAGAGTCGTTGAGAAAAACAAATACTCCATATGTGTCCGAGCGGTTGTGAGTCTGCTGCCGTGGTGCTGCGTGAATAAAAATAAACTATGTAGTGAGGGGATAAACGATGCAGCAACTCGGAAAAAAAATCTCATTCTAGGATCCTCTTCGCGATTACACATGTTAATCTCAAGGAGAACTACTCATATAAGCAGGAACTGAAGTACTCGACTCGTCGCACAAATTTAAGGTACTAAGCATAAGTTACAACATAATATTAAATGCTGAACTAACAAACACGGCAGTGACGTCTAAATGAGAATGGTAACTGGACAGGGTCTCGAGAAAATGTCTCTGGCAATGGAATATACTCCTCTTCTATCGGAGGAAGTGGATTGACCAGTCGATGTATGCGTCTCTCCGGGTCGGGCCTCGATGGTTCGCCGATGGCAACTGAGGGTTCAAATCAGCGAGACTGGAGTTAATCCATTACTCGCTGGTTCAAATGTTCTTGAGCGTTGATGTCTTGGATAAGGTTGGCTATGCACCGGTCTCTCTCAATCCGCCCACCGGGAAAAATGTTACTCCTCCGGGTGCTGCACGGCTCGGAAAGTAATAATATCCTCGCTCGCGGGCATAGGGTACTGTGGATCGAAGACGAGCAGCCGCTTCTTTTGCAGCAACTTCTATGGCTAAGCTAGGGGTTGGCATAGATTTCCCCACGAAGGAAACCTCCGTTGGATCTTGATTGGAGTCTACAGGAGGGATGTGTACTGCTGCCCAATATTCCGAAGTGGAAGGGGTGATTCTTGATTTGAACAACTTGTACTGGGGTGGCTGGGTAGAACCCATGGTACGGCAGGTAAAGTCCCACAATATTTTGACAAAACTACCCGGGGTTGCATCTGGGGTTCTCAGATAAATACTAGGGCTCAACATGGTAGGTAAAAGGTTGTGAGGGTGGTGCACAAGGTGTGGGGTGCTTGGTAAGGTCACGAGGTGGCCTCTTTATATAACATCTGGGCTGGTTTATTTACCGTGGTGAAAGGTAATAAATATGCCAGATCACCTCCAAGAATCGGGGTCAGTGTCGGGGATACACATATCTCATAAAGAGACGTGTTACTGTGGGTGTCGTCGGGGTTGGTCTTGGTAGTTGTGCCCGGAAAAATGTGCAACTATGCGCTGACGAAAATATGCAAGGCTACTATTTAAAACTGGGGCATAACAACAGGCTGCATTAATTCGCAAGGTCACATGATTACAAAGCGAGAATACACCGAGACTCGGCACTACTCGGGTGACTTAGTCTACCTCGTTTACATCTAAACGAGCCTGCCTTGAGGATGCTGAGGCTTCTCCACGGGTCTCACCGTCGGGATTAGCCGGAGATGGTGGAGGAACTGCAGGGTCGGGGTAGCTATGATGACCATCGCGGGGATTGTTGGCCACAATCCCATTGGAGTGTGTTTCCAAAAAGGCGACGAAGCACTTCTGGGGTCATCACAGTATCTTGGATGATGGCTGGGGCTGACCTCAGGGTATCAATCGGGTGTCCGAACAGCACGACTGGGTTGTCGGTGTCGGCCTCGGTTTCTCTGCTTACCGGGGCTCGGCGAACCAGCTCTCCTCGAGCTGTGATCAGATCAATAGTGATTTGATCGAGCAATGCCTCTAGTGCACTTACATAATGCACTAGGTGCAACAGTGCGGGATCCGTCTCGTGATCTCCGTTGGCAACTTGGGATGGTCTACCATACCCTTCACGCCTGGGGTAGTAGTAGAACGAGCGACGCTTAACTCGGGCGACAACCGCCGAAGTTGAACTATAGCCTCTCGAGCAGCTAGCTGGATGGCCTGTGGCTCAAAGGAAGTTGTTCTTCGGTGAACACTGTAAGGCGTTCTGGCTGCAGACCCCTACCATAGATGTGCACAAGATGGCCCAAAATTGACGGCTTTCACCGCCCATGGGTCCTTGGTACACAACATATTCTGGGGGTTCTTCTAACGCATAGGCACGACGGGTGAGGTTTGCGAGTATGGTCACAAAACCTCCAAGGTTGGTTGCTGTGGTCTCATTGTGCACCACGGGACCAGGCATTGTGGTTAGGTTGGGGAAAGAGGCTGTGCTGAGCTGGGTTGAGGCTAGCGTGCCCTTTTTATAGAAAAAGGAAACGAAGCCTTCCTTCGCACGCTTGCGAATGAGACATTATAGGCACCGGTCACTGGCGCGTGATTGACGGTTAGGCTGATAGGTTGGGCACAGACTGCCAAATGTGTCGGGGTCACTGTGTGGCTATCTTGCACGGGAAGCTTGGCTGGGGTTTGGTTAGGCCTGGTAGGTTGTTTTGCCTAAGCTTATCGACCTGGCTGGGATAGGATTAGCCAATGGTCAGCCTGGCTCTGATACCAAGTTTGTGGCGACCGATTCTCTGGGTATTAATTCCCAGAAAAAATGGCCCTTGTGCTCATCAGCCCCAGGATTACTGTTAGCTCATGAGGCACCAACTTGATCTGTAAACTCCAAGCAAAACACAAAAATATGTGGTACAAGACCATTACAGTCTGTGAGTACAACAAATGGTTTCTAGCGGTTGATGGCGGAAGCGGGTTGTAAATCATCAGTGTCTATGGGACTCCATTTCCCACGGGAACAGCTGACCAGGTAACTCCTATCTTCGCGAGGCTGCTATCACCGTTGCTTAGGTTCCGGGGGCTGTCAACATGGTCGCTTCTTTCCGCGCAAGGAATCTGGCCAAGACAATAGCCAGGGACAAGCCAGTGAGTACTTTGAATGTACTCGCAAACATTATGAACACGGGAATAATATAACAACGATGTTCCGAAATATTTATGCTCATGACGTCAGTTACAAAAGGTATATGAACCTCTGATGCATGTAAGCAGGTTATTTGTGAAAATGCAATAACATAACAATAATAAAAGGCACCGAGCGGGCGACACCACCTAAAGGGCTTTAAAAGAAATGCCACAGTCGGGCGTCTTAGCGACACCACCTAAAGGGCTTTAAAAGAAATGCCACAGTCGGGCGTCTGAGCGACACCACCTAAAGGGCTTTAAAAGAAATGCCACGATAAGGCGTCGAGCGACACCACATAAAGGGCTTTAAAAGAAATGCCACGGTCAGGCGTCTGAGCGACACCACATAAAGGGCTTTTAAAGAAATGCCACAGTCGGGCGTCTGAGCGACACCACATAAAGGGCTTTAAAAGAAATGCCACAGTCAGGCGTCTTAGCGACACCGCATAAAGGGCTTTAAAAGAAATGCCACAGTCGGGCGTCTTAGCGACACCACATAAAGGGCTCATAAATAAACAAAAACAATGCCGCAGTCGGGCGTCTGAGCGACACCACATAAAGGGCTTATAAATAAATACAGTGAATATAAAGGAGGTAGAACCAACCCAGGGATATTCAATAATACCAATAAAATCACGGGTTAGTCAACAATAATAATAAATATCATAATTATCACAATCCACAAGTTGTGAAATTCAGTTCTGGTTTAACAGTTTCACCTCCGAAGACCGACACTAAGACCGACACCGACCCATCCTGCATCGTAATCCTTAACCAAGGAAACAGCTATTCGAATAGGTTTAATCTCTGCAGAGGGTGTACTCTTTACCCACGAGTAACGGATTCCTTTAGTCCATCGGGACTAATTACATCACGGTCTTTTGTTGAAAACACACCTAACTTGCACACACCAGCGTAACTCACACGTGTCTGGAATCACCCACGACACCTGTCAAGCAAACTCTAAGTGGGGAGGTTACAACCTCGCGTAGCATGGGATCAAATTTATATTGCACGCTCTAAGGGGTGGCCTCCCCTCTTGGTCTCAACGGAAAACACCCATGCCCCGGACTGTGTGGCACGCCTACCAGCTACAACCCAGTATCTTCCACCCTGGCCTCTACAGACGGTGTGTGCTAGAAAGAGGTTGACAACTTATCGAACCGTACTCTACTTGTTGTAGAGGCAGTGGTAATCTGAAACAAGTATGGGGTTCTTGGAACAAGACTCGAGCTAGGGTCGACTCAGGAGGTTCATTAATTTCCTGCATGACATGTATAATGAAAATAATTCAACCAACAGAATCACCGCTCACTATACCTTACTATGCCATACCGGACATAAGCTGTTCCGACGGAGACCGGCGACAAACCCATGCCTACCCAAGGCGAGAGGTTTTCCGGGACTTCTTCCAGCATGCATGCAAGGAACATGAGGATGATTATCATCACAAATGTGTTCAGTCCCAACAGCATGGAAAATCACTAATATGCATCCATGCACATGATCGTATCACATGAAATAACGAGTCCTCCGAAATGAGGTGATGTTATAAACGTGTCAACGAACACACAAAAGTATTATGCGGGGTTCAAAATGCTTGCCTTCAGGTCACGGGAAGGCAGGGTGCATTTCAAACTCTTGAAATAATTCTCCTCTCTTCAAAAATCCTATTTTGAAAATATAAAAGAATTAACACACAAAAATAAAAACAGCACAAAAGTTGTTTTGAAATTTTTTCAAATAAATCTTAAAATAAACTAGACAATATTTGAAAGAGGTAGGAAAAAGAATCAATTTAATTGGAGTTGTATTTAAAAGATACAGCAGGTCAAAGTTTGGTCAAAATCTGTTTTTAAAATAAAACAGAAAAGAAAACGTTTTAAAAGAAAAAACACGTCGAAGGCGTATTCGGAAAAGGCGCTTCCACTTACTCCTGCGTGGCAGGCGCTGGGTCACTGACGGTGGGCCTGCCTGGCCCACTGGTCAAGTTTGACCAGCCACTCGCGCGTCGTTCCCCTCCGACCGAACAGAGGCGGAGCTCCGGCGAGGATTTGCCGGCAAACGGGGGCGTCTCTTGGTGATCTAAGGACATGGGTGTGCTCAGGCGGTCGAGACGAGTCTGTGGGTACTCGCCATGGTCGCCGATGTGGACGGAGTCGCCGGCGACGAGCTTCGCGGCGGAGGAGGCGTTCGGGTGGATAGTGGGTTTGGGGCTACGGTGGTTTCCGACCAAAAATCAAGCGTGGGGTTGCACTCACGAGAGGGAGGGGGAGCTCTTGGTGGAGAGAATGGAGAGGGAGAGGCACTGGTGGCGACGGAATCGGCCGGAACTAGGCGGCGACCGAACCGGCCGGACTCGGGGAAGAAGGCCTTCCCTCGCCGATCGGGCCGCGGTAGCTCTAGGGTGATCATATGAGGTTGTTCGAGAACTCGATTGAGCTCCGGGGCCCTTATATAGGCGGTGGAGGTCGGTTCCGAGGTGGCCAGCGATAAGGAAGACGGCGAACCGTCTTTCTGTAGCAATGGCGACGTGGCGGCGACGTGCATCAGGGGGCAGCTGGCGAGCGGAGGAGGTTTGGGCGGCGCCGTCCATGGATGCGGCCGCAAGCGTGCCGCCAAGAAGCTTGCTGCGGCGCCGCTGTAGCGAGCCAGGGGCGGTCGGGTGGGGCGCGACACGGCTATACCAGCGGATCAGATCGAGCTCGGGGGGAGGGGTCAACCTGGGACGCGGCAGCTCGGGCGCACGCACGTGCAAAACGCGCGCTCTGGTCGCGCCCCGAGCGTGCACGGAAGGTGTTCGATACAATGCTGTGGCATGCTACAGGTCATAGGTGAGGTTGGCAAGCAACAGAACTAGGTTAGAGATAGAGGGAAACTCAAGGGACAAGGTGGTTTGGTCAGGTGGCCAAGTTCACAATGCCAACAACAGCTCATGTCAAATCAGTTCATGCCCTCCAGGTGTTTGGCAAAATGCCACAGGCACCTAGGCATTTCTTGGAGTGGCCAATACTTCCAGATCAGTGTCTCTTTAGATGCACAAGAGGGTGGTGAGGTTAGTTTAGAAAAGCACAAACTTGCTAGTGCAAGTTTTGCGTAACTTCAAATCTGGACAGTAGGTGGATGGCATTATAACATGAACCAAAAATGATCAAATGAGTGCATGCTCCTGGACTTAGGGGTTTTGCATGAAGGACTACAAGTAGGAGAAAGAATCTAGGGCCAAAGAGCAAGCAAGACTATGGTTGTTGTACAAATAATCATGTTGGACCAGAATGAAAATGAGGTTGATTCACTCAAAAACTTCAAATAACATCCCTGGATTTTTGCATAAAGTGGAATCATATGCTGCTGCTAACATCCCATAATTTTGGTGGAAGCTAGAAAGAAATATTTAAAAGGGTTGTAGTGTAAAATTGTCCATCGGACCAGAGAGAAGAAAAACATGTGTAGCACTCAAAATATGAAATTAATGAAATATATTATTGCACAAAAGTGATTTAGAGACATCACATGACATCTCCAAATTTTGGTTGGATTTTTAGTTAAGTTTATCAACTGGTTGTAGTACAAAAGGAGCTCCAAAACTTAAAACAAGTCATTTTAATGAATAAAGCTCAGGGTGAAATAATTTAATAAATAAATCTACTGATTGAGAGATGTTTTTAAAGGGAGGGCATATAAGTCCAATATGTTTTGGAAGGACCCACTTGGGAAAAACTCCTTAATATTAAAAGAAAAGTTTTGAAATCAACAGAGATATTCTTGCAGGCAAAAAATTTTAAACTCTTGGCGAAATTTTAATAACTAAAACCTGGTTAAATTTTTGGGGTGTTACACCATCCGCCTTAGACGCACAGTTCGGGACCCCCTACCCAAGATCCGCCGTTTTTGACACCGACAACGAGACACACACACTCTCTCTCTCTCTCTTGAGGCCTATGATCTATATATTTTCTCCCCCTTTGGCAAGAAGTTACCAAAAACTTTGAAAAAGTATAGTACTATGCGGCCCTCTAGGCATGATCTCCAGGAGCTCCCGAAGGTGTTTTTTGACTTGTTGCTCCGGTGTGCATAGATGACGTTGAGAGAACTGCTTCTACAAATGCCTCAGCTAGTGTCTGTTGAGATGGTGGAGTTGACACTGGTGGTTTCACTATGGCAGTGGCGGCAGGGGCAGAATGTGTAGTCCTGGTGTCTGCAACTGGCTCAGCTGATGACCTTTGTGCCCTAGTTTGATGCCCCCGATTCAATCGTACACTAATCAAGCACGCAAACATGTACGATCAAGATCAGGGACTCATGGAAATATATCACAACACAACTCTAAAAAACATAAATAAGTCATACAAGCTTTTAGTATTACTCCCTCCGTTCCTTGATATAAGGTGTATAGATTTTTGAGAAAAAGTCCGAAATATAAGGTGTATTGCATTGCACCACTCGTTTGGATAATTTTTTTAGGGATTTGATTACATTTCCTTATATCGGGCACGCTCCTCTATTTCCTCATATCAATTAGTCAGGTGTAATCTCGCCCAAAACTTGTGAAATTTTCCCTCCATGTGCGTTCTTTAATTTCCGTGCCAAAAACTATACACCCTATATCTAGGAACAGAGGGAGTACAAGCCAGGGGCCTCGAGGGCTCAAATACAAATGCTCGATCATAGATGAGTCAGCGGAAGATATAATATCTGAGTACAAACATAAAGTTATAGGATTTTTACATCTATGCTGCTGGTTCCTTAGCTCTACTCATCCATCCCCACGCTCTTAACTTTTGCTCAGTTTTCCCCACTCCCTTGCCCGAAACCCTCAGAAGAGGTCACAACGGACGTCGCCGTCGGGTCAGTGCTTTGACCGTTAACTCTGACGAGTGGGGCCGCGTTGGGGGTGTAGCTGTTCGACCGTTGGGCCGTGGTTTCGTTGGGCCGTCCCTTGCATTAAACGCCTGCGCGCGCCGCCACGACAGAAGCCTGCTATGCATGCACCCAACAAGCCTGCCTGCATGTGTCAATGCATCGACCAAGCCTGCATGCGCTAATGTGTGCCGCCACGATGCACTGACCGAGCCGCTTTCGTGCACGCCAGCCTCCATGGATGCAGCGATGGTTGCTGCCGCTGGTTCCTCTCTTCTCGCACACTTGTCTCCTCGATTTAGAGCATCATTCTTTACTTTCAGTTGCAGCCTTTTTGATCCACTCGCACCTGCACCCGTTTTGCTACGACAAATAAATTGAACAAATATGTTGTGGCTGCATGCACTAGCTAGGTGGCTACATATTTGTGGCTTGTGTAAGAAAAGAAGGGTTCGTTGTGGCTGCATGCACTAGGTGGTTACTAAAAAGCGAGCTCTCTAAGAAAACAATCAACATACATGTAGATAGGGCCAACAAGCCCATAGCACGATCACATAGTTGAAACTAGGAAGAACTTCATAATAGAATAGATAGAAAACTTAATAATAGAACTTGATAAAAGGGCCAACAAGCCCATAGCATCTCTCACATAGTTCAATGGGATTACAACTTAACATAACATAGAATCAAAAAAAAAGAAAAATAGATAGTGGGTTTAGAACCCTAGATGCCGCCTTCTCCACCGCACTGCTCCTCCGGGCGCCCTTCACTGCTCTTCCAGGGCGTTGTCGATGGGGTACGGAAGAGCGTGCATGCGGGACACGGTGGGGAAGATGTTGGTGTACTCCGTGAACATGTTGTGGGTGGTGAAAGCGATGAACTCGCAGCCACACCAAAACACCCGGTCGAGGAGGTAGAAGGCGTCGAATGTGTTGGTGAAGTGCGCAAGGAGAGCAACCACCACCCTGTTTTGAATGACCTCCTCGACACGGAACATCCTTGGAGATCCCCACGGGAGGTGGTGGTAGACGGACGCGAGGAAGAACT
The DNA here is from genome assembly GCA_021605145.1 of Aegilops bicornis. Lineage (NCBI taxonomy): Eukaryota > Viridiplantae > Streptophyta > Magnoliopsida > Poales > Poaceae > Aegilops > Aegilops bicornis. Next base: position 225,026,786 of record CM038673.1, read on the forward strand.
CGGTGAAGTTCCTTGCGGTCCTCCATCTTGATATTGCCCACACACGTAGTGTGTGCTCAACGTACACGCCAGGAGGGTAGAGCCTCTCTGGCACGGTGGGTGGGAAGTGGTAGGTTGGTCCGGTGTACTACATGGTTGAGGATGTGCTAGAAGAAGGAGAAGTGGTCAAAGAGCAAGAAAGGCAGATGGCAGAGAGGATGGAAGATGGATGAGGGATGGCAGAGGCAGAGGGTGGCTTAAATAGCCGTAGTGCTACGTGTTATTTGGCCGTGGCAATAACACGGGGTCAAATGTGAAGTAACCCATTTTCAAACCCACCGCAGCATCGGGAGTGTACACGCGTGGGAAACGGTGGTTTGAAAAAGAGGAAGAAAAATAAGCTAATTGCACGTGTGGGAATCCGTGGTCATATATATTATATGAACAAAAAGAGACAATTTTTGAATAGTTTGTGGCCATTTTGCATGATAAAATAAATTTGGCCCTTAAAAATTTGGTTATTTGCTACGCAATGTCAATTGATTTCAAACGATGCAAAAATACAAAGCCAACACGTTCACAAAAAAGAGCAACGATGCAAAAAAAACGACGCAATTCTACGGCCCAGCCAGAGCTTGGTTTCCTTTTGGGCCCAATAACAACGTTTTTTCGACGATTCAGTGGTGGGCGAGCAGCCGAGCACAACCAATAGGATCGCCTCTCGCGGATCGCCCCACGATCCAACGATGCAGATCCATCCTTGTGATCCAACGGCGCAGAGCCTGCATGCAGCCAGCCCATCTAATTCCTTCTAGAAGACTAGATCTGAGGGTTTTCGCTTGGCGCGAGGGTATGATCGGATGGCCGACATTGGGAGCTAGGGTTAGGAAAAACCCCAAGGGGTTTAGAGCGGTTTTGAGATGGTCAACGGGGTTTCCAAGGCTTTGACTGAGCATAACTAATTTAAAAAAATCAAAAAAATATGAAACCTTCGACGTTCGTCGTTTTATAAGACAAACTAACGAGGAGAAATACTAAACTTGGTCTATGGTAATTTTCATGAAAAAAACCCTAGCTGGCACGATCGAGGTCAAATGAGCACCATTAATTTTAAAAAAATCAAAAAAATATAAAAATTGCGCACAATGTTGTCTTATGTGACATGTTACCAACCAAAAATCATAAACTTGGTCTATGGTCATTTTCATGAGAAAACCTTCACACATATGAGCTATCATGTACATGATTTCATAGAGTTCAAGGAGAGGAGGTGGTTTTACCTACATTTTTGAAAAATAAAAAATCGTCAAAGCTTTATTTTAAAGTGAATCAGAAGGATCTGAAGTTAGTTTTCCATTTTCATATTTCAAAACGTGTTTTAATAGTTTTTATATTAAAGCATATGTTTTCAAAAGAAAAATGTCAAAATACGAAAATTAATTCAAAAAATAGTGAGACTTCGAATCTACACTACAGAAAGTGAATATGTGTTAATAATGAAACATTTGGCTCATTTAGGGTAGGTCCAAAAAAACTTGATTACAAATGGGTTGTTTATCCTAGCCTGGGAGCTCATTTGGAGCACATTTCTCAAATTCAAATTTATTTGACTTCCTCTAAATCACTTCAAATTTTGCACAAATGATCTCCTACACAAACGTAGATAGTTTGCCAAGGTTTTACTTGTTTTCGCATTTTCTTGAATTTATACTGTCCAGGTTTGCCAAGGTTTACATGATCTCATTTGGAGCATGCATTTGATTTCCTACGCAACATGTGTGATCATTGCAGCACCTAAAATCATAGTTCACAACATCTAAACATAACTAACCATATATTAAGGACAGACAAATATACCACAGGAAAATTTAAGGATAGACAAATATAGATAGCAACCAGATTACTAGCATAACCAATGAGATTCGGTTCAACATACCATAACCAATGAGATTCAGTTCAACAAACCAAAAGTAACCCAACAGTTCAACAAACCAAACCAAAAGTAACACAGCATCAAACCATCGATCACATCATGCCGGAGCCAGGGCCTTCGCGAGGGCGGCATGCTGCCCCTTGATCATGTAGTCCTCCCCGCGAATCGCTACATCCTCAGCATGAGACAGAAGGTGATCGAAGCGGCCATCCCTTTGCTTTGGCTTGGTGGTGCAGTAGGGGCAGTGCCAGTTCTTGAACTTGCGATTGTAGAAGGAAGCAACTCCCTTGGCCTTGATCTTCTCCACCTCCTTGGCTGTGAAGGACACGACGTTGCCCTTGTACACATCATCTCCAGAATCATACTACACACATGAATGAATTGCATTAATACATTATAGATTCATATACACCATGTCAAAGGAATAAATGAACAAGGGATAGGCTTACCTCATATTAAGAATCATCACTAATAAGAATCATCACTAAACGCCCCATCATACGGGTCGTAGTAGGCCAGCTTCCTCTTTCTCCCCCCCCCCCCAACCATCATCCTCCTGAATATAAAATTACATCCATCACTAGTAGCCAATTGAAAATTTAGATATGCACACATGATACATTGATCATAGGGCTAATATACTCCCAATATCAGAAATGTTTTAGAAGTGGGGTTTTTTTAATTTCTATGCCCCTTAGCTCTATGCATTCAAAAACCACATCCATCTCTAGTATATCAATGTATTAGATTTGTACACACATTGATCAAAAACCCCAATATGACATTCAAATAACACATTGATCATTGGTCATGCACACACATTGAAGAACATAGCTAATATAACTACATATTGTGGAAAAATTTACATACTAATGAATCAAATAACGTCTTAATCAATGGATTCCATTTGGGTATATGACATTCAAAACCCCAATCTGAGTAGCATTCAAAAACAAATCTAATAGGGACCCAATCTAAGGCAATGAATCTGAGTAGCATTAATAACCCCAATCTGTGAGCACTAAAAAGAAATCTAATAAGCATCATAGCATTAAAAACCCCAATCTGTTCACAACATCTAGCATTTTTTCAACGAATTTATCCAAATCTAAAAACAAATCTAAAAACCCCAATCATTGCAGTACCTAAAATCATAGTTCACAACATCTAGCTAGCATTTTTGCAACAAATTTATCCAACAAACCCTAGTCCAAAAACCCCTATCCCCCCAACCCAAAAAACCCCGTCCATCCGTCAAACCAACTACTCTAACCATCTGAACTACCGTATGAATCACAATCTAACCAATGCAACTAGGGAGCAACTAACTCTACAAGCTAAGCAAGGGCAAATACCTGCTCCTTCGCGGCAGGCGGCGCAACTGGGGCATCGGGATGGAGTGCGCCGCTCGATGCCGTCACCTTCTGCAGCGATGAGGCGGAGCCCGCCACATCCGCAGGAGTTGCGAGTTTCCCCGCACCACCATGGACGCTGCTGACATCCGCGGTCACCTTGCCCTGACCCTGTAGCTCCACCACATCTCTGTCCGCTGCGCCGGCGTCGCCACGAGCGTCGTCCATCTGACAGATGGAAGCGATGAAGGTGAGGAAGAGGATGCGGTGGGGGAGAGTGAGACAGTGCGGTGGAGGCAGTGGAGGAGAGCGAGACGATGCCGATGGGGGAGAGGAAGACGATGCGGCAGGGAGGGGATTTGGGGGAACATGGTAGGGGCGATGGAGGTGGTTGCCCTCTTTATATGATGGGACGTTTCGGGCATGTCCATGGACACGTGCTACCCCACGACCGCGGTCTTGCATGCGCCCACGTATACGCGGCCCCACTCATCAGCTAACGGTCAAAGGCATTGACCCGACGACAACGTTCGTTATAACCTATTCTGGGGGTTTCGGGCAAGGGAGTGGGGAAAAGTGAGCAAAAGTTAGAAGAGTGGGGATGAATGAGTAGAGCTAAGGAACCAGGGGCACAGAAATAAAAATCCCTAAAGTTAAATAAGGTGCCATAAGATGGTAGCACAAACTAGGATACAAATCGAAAGAGGCGCATGCCTCCTGCCTGGGATCTGATAACCTAGAAGTATAGGGGATCGCAACAGTTTTCGAGGGTAGAGTATTCAACCCAAATTTATTGATTCGACACAAGGGGAGCCAAAGAATATTCTCAAGCATTAACAGATGAGTTGTCAATTCAACCACACCTAAAAGACTTAATATCTGCAGCAAAGTAGTACGGAAGTAACAGTAACAGTGGCAAAAGTGACAGTAGTAGTTTCGTAGCAATTGTAACAGTGGCAACGGAAAAGTAACTAAGCAAAGATCAATATGAAACGAGCTCGTAGGCAATGGATCAGTGATGGATAATTATGTCGGATGACATTCATCATGCAATGATTATAACATAGGGTGACACAGAACTAGCTCCAGTTCATCAATGTAATTTAGGCATGCATTCCGGATATAGTCATACGTGCTTATGGAAAAGAACTTGCATGACATATTTTGTCCTACCCTCCTGTGGCAGCGGGGTCCTATTGGAAACTAAGGGATATTAAGGCCTCCTTTTAATAGAGTACGGACCAAAGGATTAGCACTTAGTGAATACATGAACTCCTCAAACTACGGTCATCACCGGGAGTGGTCCCGACTATTGTCACTCTGGGGTTTTTCGGATCATAACACGTAGTAGGCAACCATAACTTGCAATATCGGATCAAGAACACAAATATATTGATGAAAACATAAAAGGTTCAGATCTGAGTTCATGGCACTCAGGCCCTAGTGACAAGCATTAAGCATAGCAAAGTCATAGCAACATCAATCTCAGAACATAGTGGATAGTAGGGATCAAACCCTAACAAAACTAACTCGATTACATGGTAAATATCATCCAACCCATCACGGTCCATCAAGCCTATGATGGAATTACTCAAGCACGGTGGTGAGCATCATGAGATTGGTGATGGAGGATGGTTGATGATGATGATGGCGACGGATTCCCCTATCCGGAGCCCCGAACGGACTCCAGATCTACCCTCCTAAGGAAGAACGGGGCTTGGTGGTGGCTCCGTATCGTAAAACGCGATGAAACTTTCTCTCTGGTTTTTTCTCCCCAAAAGTGAATATATGGAGTTGGAGTTGAGGTCGGTAGAGGTCCAGGGGCCCACAAGGCCACAGGGCGCGCCTTAGGGAGGTGGGCGCGCCCCCACCCTTGTGGCTAGGGTGTGGGCCCCCTGACACTGATTCTTTCGCCAATATTTTTTATTAATTCCAAAAATAATCTCCATTGGTTTTCAGGTCAATCCGAGAACTTTTTATTCTACACAAAAAATAACACCATGGCAATTCTGCTGAGAACAGCATCAGTCCGGGTTAGTTCCATTCAAATCATGCAAGTTAGAGTCCAAAACAAGGGCAAAAGAGTTTGGAAAAGTATATACGATGGAGACGTATCAACTCCCCAAGCTTAAACCTTTGCTTGTCCTCAAGCAATTCAGTTGATAAATGAAAGTGATAAAGAAAAACTTCTACAAACTCTGTTTGATCTTGTTGTTGCAAATATGTAAAGCCAGCATTCATGTTTTCAGCAAAGATTATGAACTAACCATATTCACAATAACTTTTAGGTCTCACATTTACTCATATCAATGGCATAATCAACTAGTGAGCAATAATAATAAATCTTGGATGACAACACTTTCTTCAAAACAATCATGATATGATGTAACAAGATGGTATCTCGCTAGCCCTTTCTGAGACCGCAAAACATAAATGCAGAGCACCTCTGAAGATCGAGGACTGACTAGACATTGTAATTCATGGTAAAAGAGATCCAGTCACAGTCATACTCAATATAAATTAATAACAACGCATACATATGACAGTGGTGCTCCCTAACTGGTGCTTTTAATAGGAGGATGATGACTCAGCAATAAAAGTAAATAGATAGGCCCTTCACAGAGGGAAGCAGGGATTGCAGAGGTGCCAGAACTCAAGTTTTGAAATAGAGATTGAATAATATTTTGAGCGGTATGCTTTCATTGTCAACGCAACAACTAAGAGATCTTGGTATCTTCCATGCTACATACATTATAGGCTGTTCCCAAAGAGAATGGTAAAAGTTTATACTCCCCCACCGCCAACAAGCACACACCACGGCTAGTCAGAAACAACGGGTACCATCCAACTAACAACAATCCTGGGGGAGTACTGTTTGTAATTATTTTGATTTGATTTGCTTTAAGCATGGGACTGGGCATCCCGGTTACCAGCCATTTTCTCGTGAATGACGAGAGGAGTCCACTCATCGTGAGAATAACTGTGACGCCCAGATTATTAGGCTACAGTAAACCTACGCTAATGATGCCACGTCACCTCTGTTACTGTTGCTAATCTCCCGGTCCCTAGTTCAAAACCGGTTCGAGTTTAAATTAAAAATCAAACAAACAATAAAAGTTTTCAAATATTAAAACTAAAATGTCTGGAGTGAGCCAAATAAATCCTAAGTAATGATGGTGGAGAAACCAACATTTTTAAAAGTATTTGGATGCGATAAAATAAATAAAACAGCGAATGAAATAATAACTTAAATGATTTTTAATTAATAAAGACTACAAGGTACTTTACTTTTGCCCCAAACTTTTGTGAGTACAGTTGATTTTAAAAAATCTAATTTAGGACTGGATTTCACTTTTTGTAAAATTATAAACTATTAAATAAGTAAAAGAAACATAGACAAGAAAATAAATAAAAAGAAAAAGAAAAGATAAAACAAAATAAAATAAAAACAAAGAAAAGCCCCTCCCCCTCCACTAGGCCGAATGGCCCAGCCGACCGGTCCACCCGCGCCCCTGGCCTATATGGCCTGCCGTGCCAAAACCCTAGCCACCACTCCCACGTTCCCCACTCCCCCCTTCTCTCCCGATCCCATCTGGATCGGGGCTGCAGAGCCCGACGATGCCACTGCACCCCGACGCTCGTCGTCGTCGCCGGACCTCCCCCGCCTCTACCTCACCGGCGCTGCCTCCCCGCCGGCCTGCCTCCCCTGCGTACGACATCTCCGACGTCCACCTCGCACCGCGCTGCCCTAGTCCCTACGCCCTGCGGTGAGGCCCCCGGTCGCTCCTTCCGCTCGCCCCTGCTCCTGCTGTTGCTGCTCCTCCCGTTGCAGCCGCCCGCTATGCCACTCACCGTCTCCTGCGGCCGCGACTGCGCCCTTCCCGCAGCCTCTCCTGCCCGTCCACGTGCGCCCGCGTCGCCCGCTGCGGTGCTCGACGCTCCCGTGTTCCCCGCCCGCGTACCCGGCCTCGCCCGCGACCAGTTGGCTGCGCTTAGGCATGGCACCCACGCATGTGCGCGCCTGCGCATACTGCCGTGCCTCGCACTGTCGCCGCTGGCGCCCGACCACCCGCCGCCGCAGGCGCGCCGTCCACTTCTCTCGTGGCGTGCTCGCCACCGCATGCCGCGCTACCGCCAGACGCCACCGCGTTCATCGCTTAGACCAGCAGCGTGCACGCCTGCCTCCGTCCCGTGCTCGCCGGGCTGGCCGCGCCCGCTTACGCCGCCGCGGCTGCTTTAACCGCCCGTCGCGTCGCCGCAGCCCCGCTTCGCATCCCGACCCACACCGCTGCACCCCCGGGCTCCCCTGCCCTCACTCCGAGGCCGCCGTGCCCTCATGGCGCCATTGTCGGCGCTTCGCTCCCATCGACGCCTGCTCAGCCGGGTGCCGGTAGCGCCCGCCTCGTTAAGGCCCCTGGGGCTTATGAGAAGGGGGCCCCACCCCAGAACGATTTTTTAAAAAGTAATAAATAAAATTATTAATTAATGAATTAATTATGCTTAATTAACCTAATTAACAATTCTTATTTAATTAAACAATAATTAGATTAGTTAAACCCTAATTAGAATAAGCAGAGTATGACATGTAGGACCCACACGTCAGTTTGACCCAGTCAACGCCATGTTGACTTCTGACGTGAGCAAACACTATTCTGGATAATGTTAGAATTAAATACTTAAATAAATTCAAAAAATGATTAGAACTTTAGAAAAACATAGAAAATAAACTGTAGCTCGGATGAAAATGTTTTCTACATGAAAGTGTAAGTGCATCTAGTGCCCCTTAGTGATTTTTGTGGATTGAAGACTTATAGGTTAAGGAACTAATACGTTTGTGAGTGTACACAGGTCTATAAGTCTATGAGGAGTTTGATATTTACAGAGAAAGTCGACTCCTAAAAATGAAGTTCTTCGATCAAGACTTTGATATTTTGAAGACTTTCTCAAGACTTTGAAAGTGAAGAAATTGGTGTGACCTTGAAGACTTGGTATTCATTTGAGGAACATGAAGCGTGAAGACTTTTGTTTTCGTAGTTTCGTTTTCTCTTTCTTGAGTCATAGGAAACACCGTACTGTTAAAGGGGGTCGAGGAAATACTAAGGAAAAATTTCCATGTGATGCTCAACTCAAAATCCTACACCTACCAATCCCTTCAAGTGAAGCCTTTGGAAATCTCATACAATTCAGTCAATTTCTTCCGTGAATAGAGATGAAGTTCTTCTGGTCGCTGAGGAATTTGTTCTGACTGAGGAGTTAGGAATTCGCCAGTGCGGATTGCCTACACAGTGAGGAACATGATAGCCCTGAGGACTTTGATATTCAAATTTCCGACCGTTCTTGTCTGTCTTGGCCACTGTCCCAAAATATCTTATCCACCTAACGGTCATATCATTGAAGGGCATTTATGTCTTATCATGTCGGGATGCTCCCTAGGCTATAAATAGCTGCCCCTACAACCACTAGCTGGTTGGCTGCTCCGAGAGAACTTGACACTTGTCATTTGAGAGCAACCCATCCTCCGAGGACTTTGAGCGAAAATCATCGAAAGTGAGGAAAACCCAAAAACCAAACCCCTACAAACCCAAAGTGATTGAGCATCACTGAAGAGATTGATCCTGCGTGGATCCGACACTTGTTACCTTTGAAGATGTACTTCTTCCAGACGGTTAGGCGTCATGGTCTAGAGCATCCAAGAGGAATTGTGGATCGCCGAGTGACCAAGTCTGTGAAGGTTTGGAAGTCGCCTGAAGACTTACCACGAGTGATTGGACGAGGTCCGTGTGACCTTAGTTCAAGGAGAATACGGTGAGGACTTGGTGTCTGAGCTGCGTGCTTTCGGCCGACTGGGTGTCCGGGACTGTGTGTCCTCGAGTTTAAATACTCAGCCACTCCAACCAGACGTACAACTGAGACAACAGTTGGAACTGGTCTACCAAATCATTGTCTTCACCAACCTAACTGGTTCTATTTCCTCAACCCTTTCATTTCCTCATTCTTGTGTTGAGTGTTTGTTCATATCTGTGTTTGAAGACTTTGATCAAGACTTTCTCAATTTCCTCAGTTCAATTTCTTGATCAGTTTGTCTTCATCTTGTGTTATCCTCGTGATTACGCTTTACGTACTCTGTGTTTGTCTTCATTTCATCCACGATGACCATGCGTGTATTCTGTTATGCTTACTTCTGAGTACTTATTCTGCTGCAAGTAGTTCTTCGCTAAGGAATTTCCTCACCGGCAAATTCCTCAGTGAAGAATTCATAAAAATCGCCTATTCACCCCCCTCTAGTCGATATAACGCACTTTCAACTGGTATCAGAGCAAGGTACTCCCTTGTTCTGTGTGATTTTGGTTTAATCACCTGGAGTTTTAGTTATGTCGACCGCAGGTATGATCAAGGTCTCAGTAGGGTGTCCTACCTTTGATGGGACAGACTACCCCTACTCGAAGAACAAGATGCGAATGCATCTTGAAGCAATTGACAACGATCTCTGGTATGTTGTGGAAACTGGTGTTCCCTCGGTCACACCTTCTCTGAATGCTGCTGACGTGAAGAGATTCAAGCAACTCGATTCTCAAGCGAAGAATATCATATGTGGCCATCTGAGCAAAGGTCAATATGGAAGAGTGAGTGCTTTGGAATCTGCGAAGCTCATCTGGGACAGGCTGTCCAAAGTGAATGAAGGAGTCTCAACTCTGCGTGACTCTCGAGTTGATGTTCTTCGGAATCTCTTCAACCGCTTCAAAAGACTCGACAACGAAAATGTTCAACAAACCTTCGATCGCCTCACTGACATCTCAAATGAGCTTCAAGCACTTGGCGCCACTGACATCACCGACCATGAGGTGGTGAAGAAATTGTTAAGATCTCTTGATTCCTCATTTGATACTCTGGCACTGATGATACAAGAGCGTGCTGACTACAAGTCACTTGATCCTTCTGATATCCTAGAGATGCTAAATACTCATGAGTTCCAAATTTTGTCAAAAGAGAGATCTCTATGGTTCTAGCTATGGAAAACACGTGCCTCAAGGCCAAGGATGTGTCCGAATCTGAGTGTGAAGACTCGGTAGTAGCCTTGGAGATCCCGAAGAATTGGGCCAGGAGCTAGCACTTTCGTGAAGAAATTCCAGAAGTTCTCAAGACGTGGTCGCTTTGGAAAATCCTCAAGAAGCAAAGTGATTCCTCATCCAAAGTGACTATAAGAGAAGACTTTGTCACAAATGCAAGAAACCTGGTCACTACATCCAAGATTGTCCTCGATTGGGAATAGTAATTAAAGAAGAAGAAACACAAGGATTACAGTTCTGATGACGCCAAGAAGAAGAAGAAATCATCGAAATCTTCATCATCAAAATCCTCAAAGCCTTCTTCTCACAAGAAGAGCAGCTCCACAAAGGCTCGGGCATTCATTGGCAAGGAAATAGACTCAAGCTGAATCGAGGAACATGAGGAAGAGGAGGCATCAGAAGAATCTGAGTCTGGTGTGGCGAGTCTAGCTCTCGCTACTGCTTTCGTCAGCAAGTCCATCTTCAATTCTGAAGAAAATGACCTCACCAACAAAGCTGTTGAAGACAGTCATGACTACGCTCCCACCTATTGCTTCATGGCAAAGTGTGCCAAGGTACTCGAATATACCTCCTCTGAATCTAGTGAAAATGAATCTGATGATGATCTAAAGCCCAGTTACTCAAAACTTGCTAAGATTGCTGTAAAACAACAAAGGGCTTTGGAAAAGGTTCAAACCATGCTAGATAAGAGTGATGATATGTTAGGTGAAGAAATGGATCGCACTAAAGCCCTCGATCGAAAATCTTCAGAGACTTCAGTCTAGGTTTGATAACCTTCAAGGTCATCATAACACTCTCTTATCTGATCATGAGAAACTTTCTTATGAATTTCTTCAAAGAAAGCAAGATCTTGAGAAGCTAAGAGTGAGTTATGAAGATCTTCAGAAGGAGCACGATTCATTACTTGCTCAACAAATCAGCGCTTCTCAGGAAGAATTTGTTCCTCCATGCTTAAAGTGCATTGAATGTGAATCTGCTAATTCTTCACCTGAATATTCAAATGCTTCAACTGTTACAAATTCTTCACCTGCCTCTGCTATCACTAATTCCTCATCTGAGGACATTGCTAGTATCACTTGACGATGCAGGGCTGAAGGAACTGCATACCCATGTGCATGTAGAAAAGCCTCAAAGGGCATCGACTCTTTGTGATGTGCTTAAAAAGCAGATCCTCAACAGGAACCCTAGGAAAGAGGGTATTGCCTTTGAGAGGAAACTCAATGCGGATGGAACATATTGGAAGCCTGAGCAGTATCCCAAAACCTCATGGGTTGCTGCAAAGGGACCTCCAGTTTATCCATCTAACTTATCTGGCTTTACATGCGAATCTCCTCATTCTTCTGATGAGTCATTTGACTCCAACTATAAACTGTTCAAAAATCAGAATGGTGAAGTATTTGCAAGATATGTTGGCACTAACTGCAGGAACGGTTCCCCTATGAAGAAAATCTAGGTTCCCAAGAAGTGCCTTGAAAGTCTTCAGGTGAATGTCCTCATGACACCACCTGTGAAAGATAGGAACCCCAAATCAAATTCTTCATATGGACCAAATTCTTCATATGGATCCAAGTCCTCATACGGACCAAATTCCTCACGTGGATCAAATTCCTCAAAAGGATCAAAGTCCTCATATGATTATCATCATGCTAACAACTCTGTTTCACAGGGTAGAGCTAAGGGCTATGAATATGTGCATTATTCTTCAAACCAATATGTTCATAAGTCCTCGAAGAATTTCTCTCGCTTATTCATATGCTTACCCTAACCCCTCTTATGTGAAACGAAATGGTTTGGCTTCTATGCCACCATTCTCGTATGGTGCTCGCAGAGTAATGAACTCTTTGCCACCCCTTCAGATGTGGATGGTGAAGAAAAAGAACTAATCGCTTCTGCAGGGTTAGGTCTCCAGACGTGCCTTAACGTCTGAAGAATTTGCTGGGGACCTGACAAAATTGCCTGAAAGGGCGCAGGCTAATCATGATGAAATGAACTTTCATTTCACACGTGCTCATACTGCTTATCTGTTATCTTGGTGATGAAATTCATCTGATGAACATGATATCATATTCTTCACTGATGAAGTATATGAGATCGTAAGTTGTACTAATCCGTCTGCAGGATGATCAACCCAAAGCCACTGAGTGGGTTCTCGATAGTGGTTGTACAAATCACATGACTGGTGACAAGAATCTATTGATGGATGCTCCCTTATCACCGTCACATCTGAAGCATATCATCTTTGCTGACAAAGGCAAAAGTCAGGTATTGGGTCTTGGTAAGGTTGCGATCTCTAAGGATAAACACATGGACGAAGTCATGCTTGTTGAGTCCTTAGGATACAACCTCATGTCAGCCTCAATGCTTTGTGATCTTGACATGGTTGTCATCTTTGGCAAGTATCGTTGTGTTGTGATTATGGAAGCTGACAATTCCAAAGTCTTCGAAGGCTTTAGGAGAGGAGACTTGTATATTGTTGATTTCTCTGAGGACCACAACCAGCCGTGTGTCTACTTGCAAAAGCTTCAGAAGGCTGGCTATGGCATCGGCGACTTGGTCACGCAGGCATGAGGAATTTGCACACGCTTGCGAAGAAGAAGCATGTCATTGGCATTGAGAATGTCAAATTCCTCAAGGATCACTTATGCGAAGCCTGTGAAGCTGGAAAAATGACCAAGGCCAAGCATCCAAATAAGACTATCATGACCACTACTCGTCCCTTCGAATTGCTTCACATGGACCTCTTTGGTCCCAATCATTACTCGGTCGTTAATGATGCATCTCTATATGGCTTTGTTATTGTTGATGATTACTCTCGCTACACATGGGTACACATTGTTACTTACAAAAATCAAGTGCAGGAAGTCTTCAAACGATTTTCCTCGAGGGCTTCAACTAACTTTGGTGTGAAGATCAAGCACATCAGGAGTGACAATGGAACTGAGTTTAAGAATTCTGGTCTTGATGACTATCTTGATGAACTTGGTATCACTCATGAGTTTTCTGCTCCTTATACTCCTCAGCAAAATGGCGTCGTGGAGCGCAAGAACAGAACTCTTGTTGAGATGGCTCGCACTATGCTTGATGAATACAAAACGCCTAGTCGTTTCTGGATTGATGCAATTGATACAGCGTGCCACATCATCAACAGAGTATATCTTCACAAATTCTTCAAGAAGACTGCCTATGAACTCCTCACTGACAAGAAACCCAATGTAAGTTATTTCAAAGTCTTCGGTGCTAAATGTTGGATTAGAGATCCTCATCACAATTATAAATTTGCACCGAAAGCACATGAAGGTTTTATGCTTGGTTACGCAAAGGAATCGCACACCTACAGAGTCTTCAACATCACTCTTCACAAGATTGTTGACACTGTATATGTGCGGTTCGATGAAACTAATGGCTCGCAAAGAGAGCACCTACCTTCTGTGTTAGATGAACCAGCACCCGAGGAATCTATCAAGTTCAAGGCAACTGAGGATGTCATCCCTACTGAAGAAACTGCTGAAGAATTCATTCACGTATGCGAAGAACGCCGGTGATGCACACGAAGATAATGTCAAGACAATGGTGCCGAGGAAAAGATCAAATTCCTCGACGACAACCAGCTCATCCTCGCGTTGGAAAAGAAGTGCAAGTGGAGAAGATCATCGATGACATTAAAGCGTCAGGTCCTCTCACACGCTCAAAAGCTTCACATTTATCTAACTTTTGTGGGCACTATGCTTTTGTCTCTATCACAGAGCCCACTAAGGTAGATGAAGCATTTCTGGAGCCGGAGTGGATTCAGGCTATGCAAGAAGAATTACATCAATTCGAGCTCAACAATGTCTGGGAACTGGTCAAACGTCCAGATCCTCGCAAGCATAATATCATTAGCACAAAGTGGATCTACCGCAACAAGCAAGATGAAAATGGCCTTGTGGTGAGGAATAAGGCACGACTAGTAGCTCAAGGCTACACACAGGTTGAAGGAATTGATTTCGATGAAACTTTTGCACCTGTTGCTAGACTTGAATATATTCTCATATTACTCGCCTATGCTAACCATCACAATATCACTTTATATCAAATGGATGTGAAAAGTGCATTCCTCAATGGTAAGCTTGAGGAAGAAGTATATGTTGCTCAACCCCCAGGTTTTGAGGATCCAAAGAATCCTCACAAAGTCATCAGACTTAATAAGGCCCTCTATGGTCTCAAACAAGCCCCACGGGCGTGGTATGATACATTGAAGGAATTCTTCGTGAAGAATGGTTTCACACCCGGTTCACTCGACCCTACTCTCTTTACTAAATCTTATGATGGTGAACTGTTTGTGTGCCAAATATATGTTGATGATATTATCTTTGGCTGTACTGACCAACGTTCTAGTGATGAATTTGCCTATATGATGAGTGAAGAATATCAAATGTCTATGATGGGAGAGTTGAAATTCTTCTTAGGTCTTCAAATTCGTCAACAACACAATGGCATATTCATATCTCAGGAGAAATGCCTCAAAGATGTCCTGAAGAAATTCGGCATGCAAGATTGCAAAGGCGTCAAAATTCCTATGCCCACAAATGGCCATCTATGCAATCGATGAAAATGGTATTGACTTCGATCACAAGGTATACCGCTCCATGATTGGTTCTTTATTGTACTTATGTGCATCTAGGCGGATATAATGCTTAGTGTTTGCATGTGTGCCCGATTTCAAGCTACAATCAAGGAATCACACCATAAGGCTGTGAAGCATATTCTTCGATATCTAGCTCACACACCAACACTAGGATTATGGTACCCCAAGGGCTCGCTTTTGATCTCATTGGATATTCGACTCGACTATCCGGTGATCGTGTGGATCGCAAGTCAACTTCTGGCACTTGTCATTTCCTCGGACGATCTCTTTTCTGTTGGTCCTCGAAGAAACAGAACTGCGTATCACTGTCTACTGCGGAAGCTTAATACATTGCTGCGGGCTCGTGTTGTGCTCAATTGTTGTGGATGAAGCAAACTCTCAAGGACTACGGCATCAACGTGAAGAATGTGCCTCTCTACTGTGACAATGAGAGTGCCATCAAGATTGCTCACAACCCAGTTCAGCACTCGAAGACAAAGCACATTCAAATTCGTCATCATTTTCTTCGTGATCATGTGTTGAAGGGCGACATCTCTATCGAGCACGTGAAGACTGAAGAACAGCTAGCCGATATCTTCACTAAGCCCTTGGATGAGAAGAGATTTAGCAAGTTGCGGTGTGAGCTAAATATCTTAGAATCTTTGAATGTTCTTTGAAAAAGACACACATCCTAACACTTATGCAAAATTGATGACTTAGATGTGCAACACATGAAGAAACGTTTTTCTTCAATCAATGAAGAATAACACTTTAAGTGTGAAGAAATTAATGAAGAATTTGATTCTCGTAACCCTACGACAATTGTACGCTGTGTCCGAAATCATCATTCTTATCTGATTGGGTCACGCCACCACCAAAGTTGAAAATCTTCAATTTGAGTTTTTCCTCAGTTTTGAAATTCTTCAGTTTTCAAATTCTTCAACTTTTCAAAATCTTCACTTTATTTCCGTCGTCTTTCTTCATTGGCTATATTTATATATATGGGTTTATGTCCTCTACCATTCACTTATGGCTATTTTTTCAAGTCGCTTTTTACGCTAAGTGAATGTGATCGGACCCTTCCCCTCTATGCTATACTCAACACAATATATTCACAACTTCTTCCTGTGAGTTCTATTTGAAACTCGTTCAAAATCTTCACTGTGTCCTTGTCAGCTGAAGAAATTGCGAATGGAACTTTAAATCTGATCTTATCCAAACTTTCGGTTTTGCCGCTCAAACCGTTCCGCATCCCACGATGCATTATCTTACTCACCCACGATCCTACACGATCTCCACTACACAGTACGTGGGTGACACATGTCGTGAGAAGGAGAATGGTCAAGGGCACGTTCGTCCTAAATCTTCGGGCGAACAGTTTTTCACCTTGTCTATAAATACCCCTCTCCCCTTCCTCACTTCTTTTACCCCGCTCGATCTCTCTCTCCCGTTCGAGCTCCTCAAACCCTAGCGCCGCCGCTACTCCATCGTCGCCGGTGAGGAAGAGCTTCACTGCCTCGACCTCGTCGCCGTCGTACTCACGCCGACCGCGGAATTCCTCACTCCGCCGCCGCCGTAGTTGTCTTCCTCCGCCAAGTTAGGGCGTGGAAGATCTGAACAGACGAGCTTCACATCTACAACACCCAGTTCGTCGTGTTCTTCACTTAGGGTAAATAAAAGTTACTTTTATTACTCGCTTTGATTCTCAAGCTTTCCTGAAAATCTTCAAAGGTGTCTATTCTTCAAATCCTCACACACAAACACCTCACAAGCTATCTGCTCTTGACTCGTTTCTCTAAGCAATCATTTTCTTCAAGATTCCTCAATTGTGTGGATCCTCGATCTGTACAACTCTGGAACCTAAGACAAAGAACGCTTAGTGAAATTCTTCAAGGCTCATCTGGTCAAAATCCTCAAAACTTGTTCTTTTCGAAAAACCTTTTGAGAACGCATATGACCTCTCCAAATTCCTCGCAACTATACTGCTCACAGCACGCATGTCCGCCGCTGAATCACTAGGTTCTCATCAACTTAACTCATTTGCAGCGTTCCTCGAAGAAAAACTGCATACTTCTTGAGAGAACTCAATTGTTCAATTTCCTCAATCAAGAATATGGCGACGGTAAGAAGCCACAGAAAGGAGGAAAGAAACACGAGGTTATGACTGCTTTTGAGATCCCCGAGGAAATTTATGCCGACTCATCGCACACCCGATGAAGAAAACAAAATCAGCGGAAGGTGTGTATTCGGAAGATTGAACGGAGATGGGCAAGGGAATGGAGGAATACAGATATGTGACGCCAAAGTACATGAAGAAATTCGCTCTCAATCCTCCATGCCCAAGAGCTCCATTGGCACTGGCCAAATGGTGACCCACCAAACATCAAGCGTGGTGAGGACTTTCTGAAGAATGGGCTAAGCGCCAAGCTAAATTGGCAAGACAAGCCAAGGAGGCGGTGAAGAAATTCAATGAGGATTACGCCATCGCTACTCATCGAGGCCTCGGTCAAACCGAGGAAATCCATGCCAAAGAAGCCTGCTCATAAGCCAAGTGCTTCACCAGCGCCCTCACGGCAAATTCCTCACACTGCTACAGCTCCACCAAAGTCCTCAACAGCTCCGTCAAAGTCCTCAGCTCCTGTGCATCTGGCTACATGTCAAAGGACTGCTGGTTTCTCGATTGCCTCTGGAGTTTCAGCAAGTTCCTTAGCAGCAGCAATTTCATCATCTGGCCCGACTCTGATGAAGACCAAAGCAACAAATTGGGCGAGGTCCTCGGCCAAGTCCAAAGAAGAAACAGGTTGCATTCCATGTGCCTTCTGATGATGAAGCTTCTGATGATGAACTTGCGGAAATCATCAGGGATCGCCAAGAAAGGGCCGCTAGAGCCAAATGCACATTTGTGCCACTGCTGTTGGATCCGAGGAAAATCCTCGATTATATTGATCTCTGGCACAAGGATCCAAATACCCCTATGCCTGACTTTCATCTGACTCCTGGACAAAGTCATATGTTGACCCATTTCATCGCTGAAGAGAAATGGAAGTTTGAAAAGGCAAGAGAGATCAAGAAGGCTCAATACACAAAGGAGAAGTTCTGGAAGAAAAACGTTGTCAAAATGACACCTGAGGAACTTCTCAAGGTCTAGACTGAAATTCAAGACCTCAGCAAAAACTTCGATTCTTATTATGCTGATTGGCAAGGAGCCAAGGTCAGATTCGTCAACCTGACGAAGAAATTCACAAATGTTTCTGCCCCAACGCAACATGAAATTTCTCAGGCTGAAGCCTCAGCTCAGCAAATTGAAGATCATGCTAGCACCGTTGATGACGTTTAGGCTGCTGATGAAAATTCTAGTTCCAGGGCTGATGATTCCATTCCAGCCGCTGAAGAAATTGCCAGGGCATCCACTAGTGGTGCGCCTGAAGAAACTGAACAAGACAGGGCAACTGCATCAGTTGCGCCTAAAGAAATTCAACCAGATTCCTCAGCTCCTCTTGCGCCAACACCAGCTCCAATTCTTCCATCTGCCTCTGATGTGAAGAAAACCAAGGATGCAGAACGAGCTGCAGTGAAGAAAAGTAAGGCATCAGCTGTGTCACATTCTTCGGCTGCGAAGAAAATGAAGCCAATGACCAGCTCATTTGAGAATCCAATTGATGTTGTTCGATTTCCTCCAAGCCATCAAAGGACCTTGTTCCTTTTGGAGAAGACTATGAGATCCCAATCGGATCTGATGAAGAACATCATTCTGCTGTTTCGTCAGAGCAGATTGATGAAGAAATTGAAGTGGACCTTAATACCTTCAACCCCGGTCATTTCCTCACCTATGCCTCGGTTCACGGTGAAGAGGCTGGTGTTGAGGAAATTGAAGATGAAGATGTGGATATAGGGTGCACCACACCAGGTGATGAATGATGACTTTTGGGAAAGTCTGCATCCCAATACTCCTCTCTTCACCCCGCTCCAACAGATTCCTCGGTCCCTGCACCAACAGTTCAATTGGACTCTGAAGAAACTCAACCCCCGTGATCTGTGCATGATGAAATTCCTGCCACTAGTCTTGTGAACCTTCTTGATCCACAGACTGCACCTGTTGAGGAACAAGAAATTCCTCAGCCTGAAGAACCTGAACTTGCGATTCCAGAGGTCGTGATACAACTCACTGACACTCCACTGCCAAAGCCTAAGAATCCTTTCTCAACAAAGCAAACGTTCAAGGCTGAAGACTTCTTTGGCGAGCACGTGTTCTTCACGGATTACAACCCATACGACTCTGCTCGCATAAGGAAGAGGCGTTTCTGGACTTCCAGCCAAGCCAACTTCTATTCCTCAGTGCTCTTCAACAAAGACAAAGTCTTCGATCATGCACATATTCCTCATGTGGACATGGAGTCTCTGCCAGGCTTTGAGCCAGTCCTCAGTGTTCTTCATGATGCAGGACTTCTAAATTTCTGCACTGACATCTGCGATTGGAATGAAGAACTAATTCTTCAATTCTATGCAACGCTGCACATCACCGGAGACGCTGAAGACGTGAACTCATCGGTATTAGACTGGATGTCTGAAAATACTCACTACAAGGCACCAGCAACTGAATTGCTTCTTGCTCTACCGCTAAGTCCTCCACTTGATGGTGCACGTTGTATCTACAACGAACCAAAACTTTCAAATCACTATATGAAAGTGCTGATGAAGCCTTTGAAGCCAAGGCAGGCCCCAAGAACCAAATTCCTCGTCAAGGAATTATTGTATCTGCCTCGGACTGTCTATCGGATTCTGACGAAGACAATGAGTCCTATCAAAGGCCACGACTCGAATGATGAAGAAGTCGTTGGCATCATGAAAAGAATATGCTTTTCTACATCATCCATGGAGTTCCCGTCAACTTCCATGATTTCTTCATGAGGACTCTGGCAAACAGTGCTATGTCACCATTTGAGCTGAAGCCTTATGCGCCTTGGATAATGAGATTCATCAGGACAAGGTCTTCACTCAATTACAAGGCTGATACTACGAACCACCGCAGCTACTTGCCCTCGATTGAAGTCCTCAAGCGGACATTTACCTCGAGATGATGACAAGGGCAAGGCTACTGCTTGTGATCGATGAAGGCATTCATCCATTGGATGGACAGTTTCGCAAAGCAGCATCCTACTCCACCAATGATGACTCTTCCACCCATGACTCGCCAAGAAATACCTCGGTCAAGCAAAGTCCTCAAGCCACAGCACCCAGGGTGATGACTGATCGTGAGTTACTTCTCAGTCTTCATCAGAAGGTTGATCGCAATCATAAATGGGTCAAGCGTTAGTTTGGTTCAAATCTTCACAACATGACCTCAACACACAATGCAGTGAAGAAAAACCACTACTACCTCCATGAAACCTTCAAATGCAGCTGGGCTGTTCTTTCACATGTCTCTGAAGTAAGAACCCGGCGTCAATGGGACTCAAGGAAGAATTTGGTAGTCTGCACCTCCTCCGAAGAAATACAAGAAGGTCAAAGTTCCTTCCTTGGTGGCCAGCTCCTATTCTTCATCGCGCGACATCGATGAAAATGAAGACTTGGGCGACACCGCGGCAGGTCCTACTACAACAACCGACCCCAACAACGCCGCACTCCTTCTTCAACTTGAAATTCTTCAGGAGCGTTAGTCCTCAGTTTCGATCCTTTTGGTCATTTGATGACAAAGGGGGAGAAATTTGAGTTAGTCTTCAAGCGGGTCTAGTTTATTGCCTATATACAGTAATTTATTTTTGTTAAGTTACAACTCTCGTTCTTCTAAAACTTTTATTGGATCGAGTTGTAATCTTAAACCCGATGGTGCTTTGATACTTTTGATGCATTATGCTCTTGCACTACGCTTTGATTCTCTTGAGCTCCTTGAAAATCTTCATAGCAAATCTATTTGAGCTCTGATACTCTTGATGCGTTATTTTGCATGCTTGTTCCTCATTAATGTTATCGCACGCATGCTGAATTACATCAAGCACCATATTTCATCATGCATTTCAAATTCTTCATACTATATGTCAAATGCGTGTATGAATTACAAGATATAGGGGGAGATCTCCATGATTCAACTCTTCAAATGTGCATTGCCTCAAAAGCAAATTCCTCACTATGCACATCTTGAGGGGAGTTCTTCTATATCTTGCAATCAAATTCCTCATTATCAGTATTTAAACTTCATATGTTTATCCCCGTTGAAAACTTAACCTATATTGTCATCAATCACCAAAAAGGGGGAGATTGTAAGTGCATCTAGTGCCCCTTAGTGATTTTGGTGGATTGAAGACTTATAGGTTAAGGAACTAATACGTTTGTGAGTGTACACAGGTCTATAAGTCTATGAGGAGTTTGATATTTACAGAGAAAGTCGACCCCTAAAAATGAAGTTATTCTAATGAATACTTTGATATTATGAATACTTTCAAGACTTTGAAAGTGAAGAAATTGGTGTGACCTTGAAGACTTGGTATTCATTTGAGGAACATGAAGCGTGAAGACTTTTGTTTTTCGTAGTTTCGTTTTCTCTTTCTTGAGTCATAGGAAACACCGTCTCGTTAAAGGGGTCGAGGAAATACTAAGGAAAAATTTCCATGTGATGCTCAACTCAAAATCCTACACCTACCAATCCCTTCGAGTGAAGCCTTTGGAAATCTCATACGATTCAGTCAATTTCTTGATGAGCAGAGATGAAGCTCTTCCGGTCGCCGAGGAATTTGTTCTCGACCGAGGAGTTAGGAATTCGCCGGGCTGGATTGCCTACACCTTGAGGAACATGATAATACGAGGAATTTGATATTCAAATTTCCGACCGTTCTTGTCTTCTTGCGCCTGTCCCAAAATATCTTATCCACCTAACGGTCATATCATTGAAGGGCATTTATGTCTTATCATGTCGGGCTGCTCCCTAGGCTATAAATAGCTGCCCCCTACAACCACTAGCTGGTTGGCTGCTCGAGAGAACTTGACACTTGTCATTTGAGAGCAACCCATCCTCCGAGGACTTTGAGCGAAAATCATCGAGTGAGGAAAAACCCAAAAACCAAACCCTACAAACCCAAAGTGATTGAGCATCATCAAGAGATTGATCCTGCGTGGATCCGACGCTTGTTACCTTTGAAGACTGTGCTTCTTCCAGACGGTTAGGCGTCATGGTCTAGAGCATCCAAGAGGAATTGTGGATCGCCGAGTGACCAAGTCTGTGAAGGTTTGGAAGTCGCTCAAGACTTACCACGAGTGATTGGACAAGGTGCATGTGACCTTAGTTCAAGGAGAATACGGTGAGGACTTGGTGTCACGAGCTGCGTGCTTTCGGCCGACCGGGTGTCTGGACCGTGTGTCCTCGAGTTTAAATACTCACCGCTCCAACCAGACGCATAACCGAGACAGCAGTTGGAACTGGTCTACCAAATCATTGTCTTCACCAACCTAATCGGTTCTATTTCCTCAACCCTTTCATTTCCTCATTACGTGTTGAGTGTTTGTTCATATCGTGTTTGAAGACTTTGATCAAGACTTTCTCAATTTCCTCAGTTCAATTTCTTGGTCGGTTTGTCTTCATCTTGTGTTATCCTGTGATTACGCTTTACGTACTCTGTGTTTCTCTTCATTTCATCATGATGAACATTCGTGTATTCTGTAATGCTTACTTCTGAGTACTTATTCCGCTGCAAGTAGTTCTTCGCTAAGGAATTTCCTCACCGGCAAATTCCTCAGTGAAGAATTCATAAATATCGCCTATTCACCCCCCTCTAGTCGATATAACGCACTTTCAGAAAGTTTCTTAGAACGACGAGAAGAATCCGAATACGCGGCCCGTTCGTCCGCCACACATCCCTACCATAGCGAACACGCAACTTTCCCCCTCCACTTCAGCTGTCCGAAAATGCGAAACATCGGGAATGCTTTCCCGGATGTATTCCTCACTTCACCGGTATCACCTACTACTGCGTTAGGTCACCTCTAGCACCGCTTATTGCCATGTTACGCTTTGTGATGCTTTGCTTGCTCTGTTATTTGTTGTGTTCCCCTTTCGTTACTTCTTTCCGGTAGACCCCGAGACTGCCGGTGTCCCCCAGGTTGACTACGTGGTTGACGACCCCTACTTGCCAGAGCAATCAGGCAAGCCCCCCTTGATCACCAGATATCGCCTATTCTTCTCTCTACTACTTGCATTAGAGTAGTGTAGCATGTTACTGCTTTCCATTAATCCTATCCTGATGCATAGCCTATCCTTGCTACTACTGTTGTTACCTTTACCTGCAATCCTACATGCTTAGTATAGGATGCTAGTATTTCATCTGTGGCCCTACATTCTTGTCCGTCTGCCATGCTATACTATCGGGCCGTGACCACTCGGGAGGTGCTCATGGGTATATACTTATATACATAATGTATGATACTTGTGGTGACTAAAGTCGGGTCGGCTCGTAGAGTACCCGCGAGTGATTCACGGATTGGGGGCTAAAAGGACCTTTGTCCCGATGGCCCTCTGGGTGGATCTTTGTGGCGGAGCGACCGGGCAGGTTGAGACCACCTAGGAGAGAGGTGGGCCTGGCCCTGGTCGGCGTCCGCGGTTACATCAAATAACACGCGTAACGAGATCTTGGTATTTGATCTGAGTTGGGTCATTGACTTTATACGCACTAACCGCCACGTGGGACATGATATGAGCAACCGGCGTCGTGGTATCAGCCGAAGCCTTCGTGACGTCAGTGACTGAGCAGCGCACGCCGGATTGGACTGGAACGCCTGGTCTTGTATTAGGGAGGCTAGGTCTGCTTCCGACCGTGTTCGCAACGTGCAGGTGTGCAATGGGCGATGGGCACAGACCCCTGCGCCATAGGATTTAAATCGACGTGCTGACCTCTCTGTTGTGCCTAGGTAGGGCTGCGACGTGTTGATCTTCCAAGGCCGGGCATGACCCAGGAAAGTTTGTTTGGTCAAAGGGGATCGAGCATGTCGGGTAATGTGGTGCACCCCTGGAGGGAAGTTTATCTATTCGAATAGCCGTGATCTTCGGTAACAGGACCACTTGGAGTTATACCTTGACCTTATGACAACTAGAACCGGATACTTAATAAAACACACCCTTCCAAGTGCCAGATACAATCCGGTGATCGCTCTCTAATAGGGACGAGGAGAGGATCGCCGGGTAGGATTATGCTATGCGATGCTACTTGGTGAACTTACCTTCTACTCTCTTCTACATGCTGCAAGATGGAGGCTGCCAGAAGCGTAGTCTTCAACAAGACTATCTATCCCCCTCTTATTCTGGCATTCTGCAGTTCAGTCCACCGATATTGCCCCTTTACACATAGCCCTATGCATATGTAGTGTAGATCCTTGCTTGCGAGTACTTTGGATGAGTACTCACGGTTGCTTTGCTCCCCCTTTTCCCCTTTTCGTTTCTTCCTGGTTGTCACAACCAGATGCTGGAGCCCAGGAGCCAGACGCCACCGTCGACGACGACCCCTACTACACCGAGGGTGCCTACTTCTACGTGCAGGCCGCCGCCGACGACCAGGAGTAGTTTAAGAGGATCCCAGGCGGGAGGCCTGCACCTCTTTCGATCTTTATCCCAGTTTCTGCTAGCCTTCTTAAGCCAAACTTGTTTAACTTATGTCTGTACTCAAATATTATTGCTTTCGCTGACTCGTCTATGATCGACCACTTGTATTCGAGCCCTCGAGGCCACTGGCTTGTACTATGTTGCTTGTATGACTTATTTATGTTTTTAGAGTTGTCTTGTGATATCTTCCCGTGAGTCCCTGATCTTGACCGTACACGTTTGCGTGCATGATTAGTGTACGATTGAATAGGGGGCGTCACAAGTTGGTATCAGAGCCAACTACCTGTAGGAATCCCCCTTCCAAACTCCTTGGTCGAAGTTGAGTCTAGTCATTGCTAAACTTTTACTAACATGGCTGTGTGGCTTATGGGCCCAGGTCGCCATTGGGTAGTATTAGGATCTTTTATTCCTCGTCTATACTCTGGGATTCTAATATCTCTTCTATTCGGGTTAAATGATTTTACTAATTATAACTCTAGGTTCTCGTTACCACTTCCTACCGGAGATCCCCTTCATTCCAGATGATTGATTGCTTCACCAGAAGGTTCCAAAGATGCTATTCGATGTTTTCCCGAGACGCTTGTACCCACCGCCTTTGCAAATTCGCTACCACTATTATATCCATATGGATAACTGCATACACTTGCCTACATTCAATCCCATTGATCTTGTTATTACAAGATGCCCCAAACTGCTCTCCGTTGTTCCGAGAATCCTTTGAGCTTACTGTCTTGCAGTTCCTTGTCACCTGATTACCCCTACAGAAAATTTTGCGCACCTATCGATTATCCGCTCATCCTTAGTTGATTCTTGTAATTCACAAAAGTCTTCATAATACCATTCGTTCTTCTGAAAATCCTCAAAAGCCTATTGTTCCTGAATTTCTTGCTTGCTTGCATTATGGTTAATACCATAAGTCTAGTAATCTTATTGTCATCCTTTGTCATTATCATTTTGAGTCTGTTGATACAATATGTTGTGAATGCTCGCAATCCTCAATCAGATACTAGAATTCATCCTTCCGGCTCAGACGTCATTTTAACATGTGCTGGATCTCGACCAATCAAATCGCCATCGATTGTACCCCTAAGGCTATTCTACCTATCCATCACTAATCAGAGCATTGCTTCTTATCCCTTGTCTTGGAATTCATAATTCCTTTGCAATTGAGCTTTGAGTTAGTCCATTGTTTCTATAATCCAATGTCCATTGCATTGTTTTCTTCCTCTGTTGTGTGCCGATGCTCACATCAGCTCTGTTATGGACTGTCAGATCCTTTGTTGAATTATCATCCGACAATGTCCTTCGTAGGGATGTAAATGGATCGGATCGGATCGGATAATGCTTTTACCGTATCCTCTACCATAGGTTTTTGTCAGATTCGGAGCGGAGCGGATATTTACCGGATGCGAATTCGAATGTGGATTATATCGTGCTCCGGATTCGGAGCGGATTCGGAGCAGATTCAGAGCAGACTCGAACCGGAAACGGACAAAAAATATCGGGTGATACATGCAAAGACACATGAACTTGTATCTACTATATGCAAACTATATAAAAACACATTTTAACCCACCACTTTATACTAGAGAGTGGCCAAGATTTTAAAGTAATAACACTCATACCACACGAATATGACAACAATAAACAGTACTGCTAATATGATGATAGCATTACACACGTCCAAGACAAAGGTCTTACTTAACCAATACTTAATTCAAAGTTCTATTGAAGTTTTTATTTATTATAAAAGGCAAGTAGAAGCCTGTAACACATCCTTGACTTCTCTTCGACATGGTGTTTCTTCTAATCCACTTGCAACATCCTATGAGAATGGTAAAAGATATTTAGATGCTACACTTGACAATCAAAGAAATATTTGATAATTAGTTGTCATGAACTAAGTAGTTCAAACACACACACACACACACACACACACACAAATTTGTATGTGCAAAGACGATAGAAGCTAGGTAATAAGTATATACTAATATACATTAGCGAATTACTAGTATAACTGCATACCTAGATTACTTGCTGCTGATGTAGTTGGTCAGCAACTTTTTCAGTATCCATTCCTTGATTGTCCTATGTAGCAGCAGCATTCAAATTTACAGAAAAATTGTTGTCACTTCATAGAAATAAAATAGCAGTAATGATCAAGAGGTAATCAGACATAATTGCTATTTCTGTATGCATATTAATATGGTTCAAGAAGACTGATGTCCCATTCTTGCTATTTCTCTTTGCTTTATATGTGTAGTACTTGCATTTGGTCCATGCTTCCTTAATTTTCTGTCCATTTATCACCACCGCCTTGAATGTTTTATCAAAATGGTCCCAACATTCAGATTTGGTCTTCTCCCGTTTCTTCCCTGCAGGCTCATCTACTATTGCATCTAGATTCTCACCCTCTAGATCAATCACTTCATTTGCAACTTTATTGTCACTGCCAAAATTCAGTGGCTCTTCATTTTGATTTCCAACAGGGGGTGATACAAACATACTTTGGACTGCATTTGCACTTGTTCTTGCAGATGTAGATCTTTCCCCTGATATCTTTCTCAAACGATCTATAGAAAGATAAACAATATATAAGTAACCAAGCACTTCTTACCTATCAACAACATCAATAGCTTACAAGATGCAGCAAGCAAGGCATTATATACATAGATTCAGTGTTCTCTAGTCTATTAAATATTTAAGATGAAGCCTACTTGACTTCTACAACTTAGTCTTCCCACTCTTATTTCACGGCCATACAGGTTTAAATATTAATAGCTAAGTTAGCTAGTATAGTACAAGATACATATTGGTGATTGCTAAGTGTCAGTTAGCAGCTATTGTGAAAGGTTCACAAAAATTCAGTTTTGTCCGTCATAGCTCTATGTAGCCGTTAAATTTCAGTTTCGTCAGTAAGGATTTTCTCCAGTTAGTGAAATAAGTTAAGATGCAACCAGAAGTCCAGAACCAGTGATGATCACTCTAGTCCCTATCGACTAACTTTTAGCCTTTATACGTGCTTGCAGGTGGGATAGCCCCGGCTGGCGCATATGCACGCAGACGGTCGTCCCGATGCGAATCGGGCTGGCGCACTAAACTTGCCCATCGCCATGTACGACATCGATTACGGCTGAAAGCAGCACTGCCCCCGCACGTCCACACGTACTGCCATGACTACTCAAAGCCCAGCGCGAGGAGATGTACAGCAAGCTGCGTACCATCATCCATCGATACCCTACACTTACATGAATGACTCTACATCCAGTAAATCATGAAACATTCAAGCAAAGTGCTCCGTTAGTTGGACCATCGCCTGCATCTTTACCCATAGCATCGAACAGACGACTTGCCGGAGAGATGCGGCCGGCCCCTGGCGCTGGCGACGCTGAAGAGGACGACATGCGACGACCAAGGTTGACGACTGTGATTGTGATTGTGATCGTATACTATGATACTATTAGGGTTAGGGTTGTATTGTATTTATATGTGGCGATTATGATTACTAATTAATTCGTGGATGACTAATTACATATTTGGGCCTGCCAATTGGGCTAAATTTATCGGATAATCCTATTTGATACCCTCGGATAATCCGTAAAAAACTGCGGATAATCCACATCCGCCGGATATTACCGATACCATATCCGCTACCATATCCGTCGGATATCCGGTTTACCATAATCCGTATCCGCATCCGTATCCGTCGGATTCGTGCAAGTGCATACCATATCCTTAAAAACGGATGCGGATGCAGATTCGGAACGGAAATTATCCGTACCATTTACATCCCTAGTCCTTCGAATACAAAAACCTCGAGAAGTTCTTTCCCTGATATATAATGCCGTTGGTGAATCTTATTATCTGATTTGGCCAACCATGCTCTACTTATGAGGTGGTGATATTTACCCTTGAAACTTGTGGTATATGTTTCTAAGATGCCCCTATGGGTTAAACCTATGCCTTCTCTAAATCGTGTGAACCCAAAAGTCTTAACGGGTCATACTCCGTTGGTAATTCACCAGGTAGGTTTTCACACTCAGTTCATTTTTAATAGAGCAGTAAATGAATGGTTATGCATTGGAGAAGTGGGAGTCGACCTTGAACTTTGTGTTCATGCCCCTGGACACGATGTAGACTTTATCATTGAAACTTCTCGTAAAAATAATTATCCCCTGGTGATAAGTTCATCTTGTATCTTCATTGTGATCATTTGCAATCGTGGTCCGACTATATTGTTCTCCTTTCATTTGATTTGTCGAACAAGTTAAATACTTGTCTTATGTAGGTCAATATGCTTGTCCAACTTAAATTCTGATCTATCGTCGAGTATTACTCCTTCGGTATCTAAAAAATATCACGGAACCGCATAACTTCTTATGAGTTCTTCATCAACTATTATTCTCGCCGATTCCATTTTTCCATGGGTTCTGAGTGGTTAATGACTCGAGGACACCGATAAGTGAATTGAGACCTCTCTACGACTTAAAAACTCTTAGTAATCTTTGTTGCTTATGATTTTGTCCTCGATCATGTCATTCTCAGTCGATTGTCACCATCATCGTCATGCTAAAGCTTGACCATGCAATCTATGTCCTTCATCCCCTGAACACCATTCCATCAATACACTAAACTAAAATCGAGCCTTCAACATTATGTTGGTTGTCTCGAAAGGAAATTTTGATTCTGAGCTTGCATTCTTATCTGTGGTTCCGACAACCTTTCTCCTTAACATTCATTTGGCTTGATGTTGTTGCTGATCGATTACATCTTCATGAAACTTCTTGACAAATGCGTCGTGATCATCACAAACACTCTGAGCTCTTCCAGGATATCAATCGAACTTATGATGACAAATACCTTCCTTTCCCCTCGATGATTTGTGTTATCATCGACAACATTATTGCCTTCCCTCCGACACAAACTTGTTCATGTTTTGTTTTGTACTTTGAGTTCCTTGCTATCCAGCTTATGTTGTGTTCTACCTTTGAGTATTACCACCTTTTATGTCAAGAATGTCGTGGGAATTTTACCACCTCTTGAGAATTTTTGATACAAGTGATACTTCTCACCATCACCATTCCTTCTTGGTCCCCGTGTTATTTCCAACCGAAAAACCGACAATTGAACTTGGATGTGTGATTTTAAAACTTCTAGCGACCCTATTGCTTTGAAGTTAATAGTCGACATTTCATTATTAGACCATTGGTTATCGAATCACCATTCTAAACATTGATCATGCTACATAGGCCCATATTTTGGGTGCACCTTTTCAACCAATGTTTAATTGTGTATGGTTTCCTCGGGCATACATCATTATATCATTTGATCTGACAAATTTTATCTCCTTGTTCGAATACTGGTGGGAATCCATCTTTTGGAAATATCGATTCATTGCCGCTGAGTTCAGCAACCACCTCCTCATCCTCTCCTTGGTTTAATGATAAACTCATGATTCGGAATTTGCTTCCATAGTTTATTTCCCGAGAATCTTACAATTTCATTTCGTCAATTTGTGTTGTACCTTTTCTTCTCAGACATCCTGAGTCTGTGGTATCTTGACACCAATCTGATCTGAATCTCGGTCAGATATGATGGTTGGGACATATTTCTAAGAGTTATAACATTGGTCCTTATATATCGGTAAGGTGATGTCATGCCTAGCACACCTGGCCGGAGGACCTATTGTTATAAGTTCCCTATTTAGCAAGGTTAACCATTCTTCCATGAGGAAATCGTAAGACTTATTCTATATGTTGTTCCCGATGAATCCTTTGTGTATCCAAGTTTGATCTTTTCTGGAAGACCATGTCAATACTATCTCGAAGCATGTCTGTGGTACTCCGATTTTCAATAAGAACATTTGAACCACAATGCTAAACTTTTCTTTATCAATTATCTAAACACCATTGTATGGGTAATGTCATGATATTTCTCTCCCCTTTCCTAAAGGGTTTTCTATGTTATATCCTATCATGGATATCATGCTCTGCTTGTCCTTGGGAAGGATATACCCTTGAAATATGTGTTCAAACACATTTTCCTTTCCATTGTTCTGTTTAATCTCATAATCATATTTTCCTTTCCATTGTTTGGTTTAACCTTTCTTGTGATCTATATGATCTAAGAAGTAATATTCTCCTGCTTATGTAAACACCTCGGTGTACAATTCTATCAGCAAAAGCCTTTTACTATTGTTGATGACATTCCGGTAGCCATCGATGGACGAGAACTTTGCCTATTGGTACGCCTCGTTCAACGAGCAGGAAATTGGTTCTCTTCGTCCCTCGCCCTTCGTATCGACGTTGCTGCCGACATAACTGACAGGCTATACCCTCTGACATGCCTTGCTATCATGAGGATGCAAGATGTCACCACTCCTCCTACTTTTAACCCACGGGGTGGGCCCATAACCCACAGTTCCATAGGATCGAAACCTGACTCTCCTGTACACCCCAGCTCCTAAAGGTTATTCCTCATGCTTGTCTTCGTATGTAATTCATGAGCCACCGTCCAAGAGATCATCAATTCTGGTATCAGACATAATACTTATTTCCGTTGCTCTAAAACTCTTTCACACTCTGTTTTAGGCAACGAACGATTGACTAGCCACTTGAAACTTCTTACCGTACCTTCTTGCTCGGCTCTCGATGTGTTCCATTTGACCAATTCGAGAGTTACTCATGTGATCATTCATGGGATAAACCCCAGATGATTTCCCCTGATAGCATTCCATCGTTGTCGGGCTGCCCCTTTTTTATTGGTAAGTACGATGGAGTTCCCCAAGAAAGGCTGATGACTTATCCTGATAACCCGAAGCTAAGGAATGACGACATCAACAGAAGCGGTCAACTTCTTCGAGAAGAGCAACCACGACCGAGAAGATTCGTTAGAATTTCGTAACCTAATCCCTTCCCCTTACTCCCCCTCCTAAATCTCGGGACGAGATTTCTTGTAGTGGAGGAGAATTGTGATGCCCGGATTATTATGCTACAGTAAACCTACACTAATGATGCCACGTCACCTCTGTTACTGTTGCTAATCTTGCGTTAGTTCAAAACCTGTTTGAGTTCAAATTAAAAATCAAACAAACAATAAAAGTTTTCAAATATTAAAACTAAAATGTCCGGAGTGAGCCAAATAAATCCTAAGTAATGATGGTGGAGAAACCAACATTTTTAGAAGTATTTGGATGCGATAAAATAAATAAAACGGCGACTGAAACAATAACTTAAATGCTTTTTAATTATTAAAGACTACAAGGTACTTTACTTTTCCCACAAACTTTTGTGAGAACAGTTGATTTTACAAAATCTAATTTAGGAGTGGATTTCACTTTTTGTAAAATTACAAACTATTAAATAAGTAAAAGAAACAGAGACAAGAAAATACATAAAAATAAAAAGTGAAAATAAAACAAAAGAAAATAAAAACAAAGAAAAGCCCCTCCCCCTCCACTGGGCCGAATGGCCCAGCCGGCCGGCACACCCGTGCCCCTGGTCTACATGGCCTGCCGTGCCCGAACCCTAGCCACCACTCCCACGTTCCCCACTCCCTCCTTCTCTCCCGATCCCATCTGGATCAGGGATGCATAGCCCGACGACGCCACCGCGCCCCGACGCTCGTCGTCGTTGCCGGACCTCCCCCGCCTCTACCTCGCCGGCCTGCCTCCCCTGCGACGTCTCCGACGTCCACCTTGCGCCCCGCTGCCCTAGTCCCTACGCCCTGCAGTGAGGCCCCCGGTCGCTCCTTCCGCTCGCCCCTCCTCCTGCTGCTCCTCCTCCCCTTGTAGCCGCTCGATATGCCGCTCATCGTCTCCTACGGTCGTGACTGCGCCGT
This sequence comes from Aegilops bicornis, assembly GCA_021605145.1. Taxonomy (NCBI): domain Eukaryota; kingdom Viridiplantae; phylum Streptophyta; class Magnoliopsida; order Poales; family Poaceae; genus Aegilops; species Aegilops bicornis. The sequence continues at coordinate 225,059,142 of CM038673.1, forward strand.
TCCCGCAGCCTCTCCTACCCGTCCACGCGCGCCCGCGCCGCCCGCTGTGGTGCTCGACGCTCCCGCGTTCCCCGCCTTGACGCACCGGCCTCGCCCGCAACCAGCTGGCTGCGCGGGCATGGCACCGCGCGCTTCGCGCCCTGCGCCCCGTGCCGTGCCCCTGCACCGCATCGCCGCCGCATCATCACCGGCGCCCCGACCACCCCACGTCGCCATGCGCGCCGTCCTCCCTTCGCAGTGCGTGTCTGTCCCACCGCATGCTGCGCCCGCTGCATCACCACCACGCTTCGTCGCCGGACCAGCAGCGTGCACACCCAGCTTCCCGCTCATGCTCGGCTGGCTCGGCCGTGCCGCCCGCTTGCCGCCAGCTGCTGCTTGCCGCCCGCTTCGCGTCGCCCGCGGCCCCGCTTGCGTCTGCCCCGCCGCAAGAGCCGGGACTCCCTTGCCGCACTCGCTGGCCGCCGTCGCGCTCGCAGCGCTTCTTTGCCGCCGCCCTTGCTCGCTTGCGGCGCTTCGCTCCCTCAAGATCGACGCCGTTCGGTGGGTGCCAGCGCCCACCGTTAAGGCCCCTGGGCCTATGACAAGGGAGCCCCACCCCAGAACGATTTAAAAAAAGTAATAAATAAAATTATTAATTAATTAATTAATTATGCTTAATTAACCTAATTAACTATTGTTAATTAATTAAACAATAATTAGATTAGTTAAACCCTAATTAGAATAAGTAGAGTATGACATGCGGGACCCACACGTCAGTTTGACCCAGTCAATGCTCTGTTGACTGCTGACGTCATGATGACGTCAACAAACACTATTCTGGATAATGTTAGAATCAAATAGATAAATAAATTTAGAAAATGATTAAAACTTTAGAAAACATAGAAAATAAACCGTAGCTCGGATGAAAATGTTTTCTACATGGAAGTTGCTCAGAATGACGAGACGAATCTGAATACGCAGCCTATTCGTGCGCCACACATCCCTAGCAGAGCGAACACACAACTTTCCCCCTCGGCTTCAGCTGTCCGAAAATGCGAAACACCGGGAATGCTCTGCCGTATGTTTTCCCCACTTCACCGGTATCACATACTACTGCGTTAGGTCACCTCTAGCACCGCGTATTGCCATGTTACGCTTTGTGATGCTTTGATTGTTCTGTTATTTATTGTGTTCCCCTTTCGTTACTTCTTTCCAGTAGACCCCGAGACTGCCGGAGACCCCCAGGTCGACTACGTGGTTGATGACCCCTACTTGCCAGAGCAGCGAGGCAAGCCCCCCTCCCCTTGATCACCAGATATCGCCTATTCATCTCTCTACTGCTTGCATTAGAGTAGTGTAGCATGTTACTGCTTTCTGTTAATCCTATCCTGATGCATAGCCTGTCCTTGCTACTACTGTTGTTACCTTTACCTACAATCCTACATGCTTAGTATAGGATGCTAGTATTCCATCTGTGGCCCTACATTCTTGTCCGTCTGCCATGCTATACTATCGGGCCGTGATCACACGGGAGGTGATCACGGGTATATACTTATATACATATTGTATGATACTTGTGGTGACTAAAGTCGGGTCGGCTCGTAGAGTACCCGCGAGTGATTCACGGATTGGGGGCTGAAAGGACCTTTGTCCCGACGGCCCACTGGGTGGATCTTTGTGGCGGAGCGACCGGGTAGGTTGAGACCACCTAGGAGAGAGGTGGGCCTGGCCCTGGTCGGTGTCCACGTTTACATCAAATAAAACGCTTAACGAGATCTTGGTATTTGATCTGAATTGGGTCATTGACCTTATACGCACTAACCACCACGTGGGACAAGATATGGGCAACCGGTGTTGTGGCATCAGCCGAAGCCTTCGTGACGTCAGCGACCGAGCGGCGCGTGCCGGATTGGACTGGAACGCCTGGTATTGTATTAGGGAGGCTAGGTCTGCTTCCGGCCGCGTTCGCAACATGCAGGTGTGCAATGGGCGATGGGCCTAGACCCCTGTGCTATAGGATTTAGACCGACGTGCTGACCTGTCTGTTGTGCCTAGGTAGGGCTGCGACGTGTTGATCTTCCGAGGCCAAACATGACCCAGGAAAGTGTGTCGGGCCAAAGGGGGTCGAGCATGTTGGGTAATGTGGTGTACCCCTACAGGGAAGTTTATCTATTCGAATAGCCGTGATCATCGGTAATAGGACGACTTGGAGTTGTACCTTGACCTTATGACATCTAGAATCGGATACTTAATAAAACACACCCTTCCAAGTGCCAGGTACAATCTGGTGATCGCTCTCTAACAGGGCGACGAGGAGAGGATCGCCGGGTAGGATTATGCTATGCGATGCTACTTGGTGAACTTACCTTCTACTCTCTTCTACGTGCTGCAAGATGGAGGCTGCCAGAAGCGTAGTCTTCGGCAGGACTAGCTATCCCCCTCTTATTCTGGCATTCTGCAGTTCGGTCCACCGATATCGCCCCTTTACACATATCCCCATGCATATGTAGTGTAGATCCTTGCTTGCGAGTACTTTGGATGAGTACTCACAGTTGCTTTGCTCCCCCTTTTCCCCTTTTCCTTTCTTCCTGGTTGTCGCAACTAGATGTTGGAGCCCAGGAGCCAGACGCCTCCGTCGACTACGACCCCTACTTCACCGAGGGTGCCTACTACTACGTGCAGGCCGCCGCCGACGACCAGGAGTAGTTTAGGAGGATCCCAGGCAGGAGGCATGCGCCGCTTTCGATCTGTATCCCAGTTTGTGCTAGCCTTCTTAAGGAAAACTTGTTTAACTTATGTTTGTACTCAGATATTTTTGCTTCCGCTGACTCGTCTATGATCGAGCACTTGTATTTGAGCCCTCGATGCCACTGGCTTGTACTATGATGCGTGTATGACTTATTTATGTTTTTAGAGTTGTGTTGTGATATCTTCCCGTGAGTCTCTGATCTTGATCGTACACGTTTGCGTGCATCATTAGTGTACGATTGAATCGGGGGCGTCACAATAACCCACCTAGCATGGAAGATATTGACAACCCTAGTTGGTACATGAGCTATTCGAGCATACAAAATAGATTATCATTTGAAGGTTTAGAGGTTGGTCTCAGTGTCAAAACCGGCTGATCTCTTGTAGGGGGTCCAGAACTGTGCGTATGAGGATCGAAGGTAACAGGAGACAAAAGGGGAAACGACGTTTACCCAGGTTCGGGCCCTCTTAATGGAGGTAAAACCCTACTTCCTGCTTGATTGACTTTGATGAGTATAGGGGTTACAAGAGTTGATCTACCTCGAGATCATAATGGCTAAACCCTAGCAGCCTAGCCTATGTAAATTCTGATAGCCCCTACAGACTAAACCCTCCGGTTTATATACACACCGGAGGGGCCTATGGTTGTACAGAGTTGGTTCACAGGGGAAGGAAATGGCCATCCACGCATAGGAGAGTCTTATTCAGACACGGGAGGAAGGCTTTCTGCCTTATATCTTCACGGCCCATTAATCCAACCTATATAGAATAGGCCGAACACCTGAGGACCCCTAAATCCAGGACTCACTCAGTAGCCCCCGAACTTGCCTTCAATGACAATGTAGTATCCGACTTATGTCTTCGGCTATGCAAGGCGTGTTCTTCATCATATTTCGGATTGACGATAGTCCAGTTTTGACCTCCACGTTCCATCTTTATGATTCCTTCTTGTTGTCGCCTCGATTTCTACGCACCGGGCGAATGCGAACGGTCCATAACTTTTTGAAAATAAACCCCTTATCACGCACGGGCGGCATCTATATAAGGAGGTTAGATACCCAAATGCCATCCTACATTGCGCAAAGAAGAGACGTCAAGATTAGCCACGAAAAAGCCTTCCAACATGACCAGCGCTCCAGGCTCTTCTTCGCTCCCCCATGGCCCTCAAGTGGGCGATTGGTAAAGCTGCTCAGTGCCTCATCTCCATTTGAGTCGACTCCAGACACAGGGCTATCTTCCCCTCATAGATCTAGTCTCTGTTCGAGCGGGATTGGCCTCAATCGGCAACGACGTGATGGTTGAAAATTTCCCTAACCCCAATAAGGAGCAGAGGGTGTGCTTCGTCCCATTCCTGTTGCGGGGCCTAGGATTTCCAATTCATCATTTTTTGACTGGTGACTATAGGGCAACCCCCCACAGCATTCAAAATTTATTCATATAACAGAGCTACAATGTACATGGATTACAAGAGGTAATTAAGAAAATAGAAAAGAAAAATAAAGCACTATGGAACTAGTGTACATAACCTCAAGGAGGCAAATAGTAAATCCATCTTATTAGCTCCTCTTTGAATCTATGCTTGACTCTATGCTGTATGAGAGAGATATCATGGATGAAAGCACTTCTCCACTTATTAAAACTCTACCTTTCATGCCTAGACACCCTTGCATTTCTAATTATCCAAATGTTCCAGCAAGCAACAAAAACAACCTCAGTAAAGAAAGGTTTTTCAAACTCTTGTTTAGCCTCCATCACAATGGTGGCCATATCATCCCCAGGTGGCCAGGAGATTTGGAGGTAATTCCAGATTCTCACACTAAAATTGCATTGAAGAATAAATGATCCCTGGTCTCACGTGTGAACAAAGGACACAACACACAATTGACTCTATCATCCAAATGCCAGTGCCTTCTTCAACCATATCCTTAGTGTTAAGCCTATCCATAATTAACATCCAGGCAAACACTTTAATCTTCATTGTGCAGGAATATCTCCAAATCCATAACAGGAGAGGGTTAAAGGACATGGTGGAGTGCATGAAAGAATATAACAACTTGGGATTGAAAGCATTACAAGTCCCCCGCCAGTACCAAATATCATTTTCACCCACATCCCTATTGCAATTTGCCATCATGTTCTGGATTATCAAATCTTCCTGATATGCCTGCGTAGACAGAGGAAGATGAAACATCTGGGTGATACCTGATATTGAAAAGCTTCAGACACTGTTATCCAAGGATCTTTCACATAAGAAAAAAGCCTGGGAAATGTTGACTTCAAAGGAGCCACAGAATCTCCAATCTTCCACTTGTGTGACCAAAACAGAGCTGAATTCCCAGAATTAACTTGAACCCACATTGTGCTCCTGAAATAATCAAGCAGCTTACAAATATCCTTCCACCAGAAAGAACCACAGGTGGTTCTCCCCTGAGGTACACCAGCATGATAATATGTATCCCAAATAATAGAGACCTATGGCAAATCCACCCTATTTAGAAATTTATGCATATGTTTAAGCAAAAGGGCTATGTTCTGCACACCTAGATTAAGAATGCATAGGCCCCCTTTGCTTTTGGGCCTGCAAATTAGATCCCAGGCTGCCAAGGAAGGAGAGGGCTCATCTCTATGCTTCCTCCATAAGCACTGTGTTTGGATTCTCTCTAGTTACTTTAAAATCCCAGCTGGAGCAAGCAAACTGCCAAGGTAAAAGATGGGCATGGATGATAATGCAGAGTTCAAAAACTGTAACCTTTCTCCCTGGTTGAGGAAAGAAGAGCTAGTTGTCATTCTCCTCTCCATGCAATCAACAAGAGGCATAAAATCCACCATCTTGGGTCTAGTAGTGCCTACAGGCAGGCCTAGATATGTGAAGGGCATCTTGCCAACCTGGCTTCCAAATGCAGCAGCCAAACTAGTCGTTGTATCCTCATCAACATTAATGGGCACCATGGAAGATTTGTTGTAGTTTACAACTAGACCAGTGGATGTGGAAAAAACATGAAGCATATCCTTAAGGGCTAGTAACTGATTTTTTTCTACTGGTAGGATGATAAGAGTATCATCAGCATACTGCACTATGGGATAATCTTGATCATGACATGGTATAGGCAACTGTAAAATTCCCCTTCTGAACATATCATTAATAGCTGATTGCAGTAGGTCAGCAACAATGACAAAGAGCATTGATGAGAGGCAATCTTCCTGTCTAACACATTTTTTTTACAAAGAAACTGTCTTCCTGGTACTCCATCAAGAGAACTCAAGATGTTCCAGTGGATAGCAACTGCTTGACCCAAGAAATCCACTTCTCATTAAAACCTTTATACTTCAAGATCTGCAAAATAGCTTCATGCTCAATGGAATCAAAGGCCTTCTCAAAATCTAATTTAAGAATCCACTTTGATTGATGACATTGATGCAAATACTCCAGTGACTAGCCAATACAGTCTTGGATTGTTCTGCTCTTAAGAAAACCATATTGATTCTTATGAATACACTTCATAATTATATTTTGGAATCTATTTGCAGCCATCTTAGACAGGAACTTGAGGCCCATCCCAGTGAAAGAAATTGGCCTTTAGTCCCCAACCTCCTCAGGGGGCAGCTTCTTTGGGATGATTGTGACATATGAGCCATTGATGTTTTCCAGTTGTGTAGTACCATTGTGAAAAGCTTTAGCCAAATCATAGAAATCCTGGCAGATAATGGGCCAGCACTTTTTGAAGAACAATCCATTAAAACCATCTAGTCCAGGGGCTTTGTCAATGGGCATGTGTTTGACAGTTTCATCCATTTCCTCTTTAGTAAAAGGTTCTGTAAGAAAGTCTAGCCCATCAATTGGTGCAAGCAAAACACTTAGATCAAAACCCATTACAATTCCAGCAGACACCCCCATTCTATTTTTAAAGTAATTCCCTACGATACCCTCCATCTGAGAATGTTGGGACACCACAGACCCATCCAAAGCTTTCAAGCTAGCAATTGAGTTTCTCCTGTGCCTCTTAGTAGCCATAGCATGAAAAAAATGTGTTCTCCCCACCAAGTTTTATGTACCTGATTGTGCACCTCTTTTTCCAGTAAATAAATTGAAGGTGTAGGAGTTTTTCAACATGCAGTTTGACCACTTCCTGAAATTGAATTCAGGTTTGTATAATGGCCTGAGATCCTCCAAACGATCAAGACAAAAAACTACCTCATTGCATTTTGAGATCAAAACTTTCAGTTTGGAGATATTGAGCTGCCATTTTTTAAGAGCTCCCCTCAGACTTTTGAACTTATCTGCAATCTGAGCAGTAATGTGGGACTTATGAGATGGTTTCTGCTAAGATTGTTTAACACAATCCATAAATCCCTCTAGCTCAACCCAGTAATTTTCAAACCTAAAGTTTTTAGATTTTGGGATGGATGTTTTGATGGTCACCACACATGGTACATGATCAGATGTTGTTCTGGCTAAAGGCAAAACTTCAGTCATAGGATATGAGGAGATCCAATCAGCAGATGTAAAGAACTAGTCCAGCTGCTCTAAAAGGGGATTATCCTGCATACTAGACCATGTATATGCTCTCCCCTTTAGTGGCAGCTCTAACAGCCCAAGGTACGCAATGATTTCACTGAAAATAAACATACCATTCAAGTCACCCCCAGGCAGATTTCTATTTTCAATTGATCTGATGAAATTAAAATCACCAACCACAAGCCAGTTTCTTCCATTGGTATTTGCAAATTATATAACCAACTGAGAAAATTATCCCTGGCTTCACCATGACATGGACAATAAACATAAGTTAAAGTCCACTGTTCATTATTTTGCTTGGATGTGAACTGAACTACAACAACAAATTGTTGAACCTCAATCAGATTGCCCTAGAAGATAGAAGAATTCCACACAATTAAAATTCTCCCAGAAGCACGCACAGAGGGAGAGTGTCAGTGCCAAAACCGGCGGATCTCGGGTAGGGGGTCCCGAATTGTGCGTCTAAGGCGGATGGTAACAGGAGGAGGGGGACACAATGTTTACCCAGGTTCGGGCCCTCTCGATGGAGGTAATACCCTACTTCCTACTTGATTGATCTTGACGATGTGAGTATTACAAGAGTTGATCTACCACGAGATCGTAGATGCTAAACCCTAGAAGCTAGCCTATGGTATGATTGTTGTTGTCCTACGGACTAAGCCCTCCGGTTTATGTAGACACCGGAGGGGCTAGGGTTACACAGAGTCGGTTACAAGGGAGGAGATCTACATATCCGTATTGCCAAGCTTGCCTTCCACGCCAAGGAGAGTCCCATCCGGACACGGGACGAAGTCTTCAATCTTGTATCTTCATAGTCCAACAGTCTGGCTAAAGTATATGGTCCGGTCGTCCGAGGACCCACTAATCCAGGACTCCCTCAGTAGCCCCTGAATCAGGCTTCAATGACGATGAGTCCGGCGTGTAGATTTGTCTTCGGCATTGCAACGTGGGTTCTCCCTCTGAATACTCCATAGAAGATCTTGAACACAAGGATAGTGTCCGGCTGTGCAAAACAAATTCCACATACCACCGTAGAGAGAATAACATTTCCATAAATCTAATCTGCTGACGCATTTTGTAGCATGACATGACACCACAGCCCGGTCATTATTCGAACCGTTTTCCACAACCAGCCACTGCACATATCGCGAGGCGGTTTCCTTGGCACATCTTGTCGAAGCAGAGATCGTGTCCCCTTATCACAGGATTCTCATCAATACGGGTGTGGGTAACCCAACCGCGCCATCAATTACGTCGCTTGGGGAATAAGCGATTTTACCAGGTAAGTGGGGAGGCGCATCGCCTCTTCCGCCCTTATAAAGGGACAAGGATTCACTCTTTTCACCCACGCCTTCTTCCTCCTCGCTCATCCATGCTTGCGCACTCGAGCTCCAGCACCCAAGTTTGCATTTTTCTCCTCAAACAACTCCAAGCATGTCCGGAGCGGGAGGCAAGTGGATGGTCTCCTCCGACCATGGAGGAGAACATCACAAAGCTACGGGGAGCCGGATATCTAGCCGCGGATGTCGCACACCGGCTTCCAGATGCGGGGCAGATCATCCCTACGCCAGAGCCCCATGAGTGGGTGGTTTTCCTTACCCACTTCGTCCGTGGACTGGGATTTCCCCTCCACCCGTTTGTCCGCGGGCTCATGTTCTACTACGGGCTGGATTTTCACGACCTGGCCCCAATTTCATCCTCAACATCTCGGCGTTTATCGTCGTGTGTGAGGCCTTCCTCCGCATTAGGCCCCACTTCGGCCTGTGGCTGAAGACCTTCAATGTTAAACCGAAGATGGTGGTTGGCCAGCAAGCGGAGTGCGGAGGCGCCATGGTGGGCAAAATGCCTAATGTCACCTGGCTCGAAGGCTCCTATGTGGAGACCGTAAAGGGGTGGCAATCGGGGTGGTTCTACATCACCGAGCCGCGCAACACCAACTGGGTGGCGGCCCCCGAATTCTGATATGGAATCCCCACGCAGCTCACCTCCAGGAAAGAGAAGGGCTTGTCCTGGGGTTCGTCGGTGGAGCCGACCGGACTCCAGAAATGCATCAAAAACATGATGAGCAAGAAAATCAAGCTCGTCAACGTGGTCCAGGTAATGCTCTTCCGCCGGATCCTCCCGTGTCAACGACGGGCATTCAATTTGTGGGAGTTCGACCCGGCCGAGCACCAGACGCTGCGAGAGCTCTTCGACACGATGCACAAGGACATCTGGAAGGTGCTGTTCAAGGGCGCCGAGGTACCTCCTCCCCTTACCGAGGACCGCGGACTCAGCGCAAAGCGCCCAGCCAATCCGGTAAGTTTTTCATATCTCATAGGATGTTTATTTTCCCCTGTTTTATCATGTGCGGGATCTAAGCCTCCATGCCATTTAACAGGACTGGGTAGAGACAGCGGAGCAGATCGATTGCCCAGCCGCCCTGCCTGAATATCCTGCAGATGCTCTCCTAACAAAGATGCTGGTTTCGGCGCCTTACGAGGTGCCGGTGAATAAGGCCAAGAAGAAGGCCACAGGGACCCGAAAGGGTCTCCGGCGCAAGGTTATATCGGACTCATCATCCGAAAACTCCGAGGCGGACTCCTCCCACGAAAACGAGGAGGAGGAAGAGGAAAGTTCTCCCCCCAGCCGAGGGGGGGGATAAGAAAAGGAAGGTTGCCCCAACCGGGGAGGCCGAAGGGTCCAAGAAGGGAAGGACCCTCCTCCCGGACTGCTCCACGACGGCCGCCTACAGCGACGACGAGTGGTTGCCCAGGGACAAGCCCCGGGCAAAGTCGTAAGTATCCGAATTCCATAGTAATTCATGGTATGTTTTATTGCACTACTTCTCATCATGTCGAACATGATTATGCAGTCCGTCCCGAGCCCATATCGACGTATCTTCGTCGGATGGTTCTTTGGACCCGTCGGATATGAATAGCGATTCACTTCCGACCGCCCCCACCCGTCACCCTACGGACAACGTCGAGGTGTTGTCTCAAAGGGCACCAAGCCGAGGGGAGGTAGTCCTGGAGGCGCCTCAAGGCGACGTTCCGGACCCTGGGCGCAAGGGGAGCAAGACTCCCATGGGCTCCGAATTAGGCCCCCAGCCGAACACTGCGCTGTAACCTCAAGTTGTTCCGAACTCTGTCAGGCGACCCCCCGTTAAGAGGGGCAAGCCGCCTGTGCCGGTGGCCTCTGTCCATCCAGAGGCATCGGACAACTTGCTGGAAGCGCTTCACGGCGCTTCCATCGACAAAGAACACCGCACTATCACGAGTGCGGTGGTCAATAAGGTCCAGTCCGCCAAGAGCGGACTGACCAAAGCCTGTGCCAGCCTCCTAACAGGCTTTGACGTAAGTAACCAGATTATAAGAGAATGTTACCGCATAGACACTAGCCCCTGATGCTCTGTTTGGCGTTTGCGAAGAATGGCCGAATAGAGGATCAAATAATAACCGCAGGAGTCTAATCGAAATATGTCTATGTGCATATGCAGGCTTCACTGCTAGCTGCTGCCGCACGTACTACAGAGGTTGCCGCACTGAAGCGGGACCTTGAGCGGTCCAAGGAAGAGCTCGGCCTTGCCAAAAGGCAGCTCGAAGAGAACAAAGGTAAGTTATACCCCGTCTGTATGTTGATAAGAAAAAACAAGGGTGGTTGCTTAGATCATAGGATCTTCATGAATTTTGCCAGGGGCCACGACTGAAGTGGCGACCCTGAAGAAGGCGCTGTCCGAGGCCGAGGACAAGGCGGCCAAGGAGCGCATTGAGCGGGAAAAACAAGAGGCCTGGGTGGGCGAGGTGCAACAAGAGCTCCAGGCTCTCGTCACGAAACATGAGTCCTTGGAGCTTGACTCTAAGACGCGTGAGTCCGAGCTTGCGAAGGCCCTCGAAAGCGCACAACATGCCAAGGCCGAAGCCCAAAAGGCCCTCCAGGAAATTGAGGCGATTAAGAAGATAGCGACGGGTAAGGCATTCAATATGCAAAGCAAGCATGTGAAAGAAAATTTCCTTTTACTTACCCGAGTTCGGAGCTCTCCAGAGCGTCAGTAGATCTACCCCAAGATGTGTCGGATACGCGGAGTTCTACCGGGCCGAGGAGGGGAGCTCGACGAAGAAGTTGTTCAGGTCTCATTATACAGGGACCGAACACCCTATGCCCTTGAGCGACCAGCTGAAGCAACTGGTCGAGCTCCACAAGGCGGCCGAACAGGCCATGAGGGGTCTTATAGTCCGGATGTGGCCTGGCGATCCCCTGCCTGATAGCTACTTCGGCCTGGTGAGGCAGCTTGCGAATGCTTGCCCACGGCTTGACGTCATAAAGCGGTATGTCTGCATCGAGGGCGCGCACAAGGCTTTTGCCCGAGCAAAGGTGCACTGGGAGAAGCTGGACGCCGAGAAGCTGGTGAAGGAGGGGCCGCCGGAAGGCAAGGAGCATCGCCACGCCGAAATGTATTATAACAGTGTCCTGAAGGGTTCTCGCCTTGTGGCAAAGGAATGTACTAAGGATGTAATATTCGAATGAATGTACTCATGCAATCCTGTAATATAAAACGAGTTCATTTGCACTATGCAACGCTTGTGAATTTAAAATATTACCTTTTGTGCGGCCGTTTATAAAATCTGAGAGTTGGCGATTAAATCGGCTTACGCCCCGTGTAACTAGTACTGTGGTGTTCGGGATAAACCTAAGCACTCTTTATCCCAATTTTGGCTCCTTAGAGGGAGGTGTTCAGCACAACGAACCAGGCAACCGGACTAAGGCTTTATCACTCTCACTTAGCCATAGAAGTCTACAATTTTAAATTTTGGCGAAGCCCCTAGTATTCGGAAGGCTGAATTTGGGGTGCTATATTGGCCTAAGTCGGGCAAGGCCGACTCCTCACCCAAAGCGGAAAAAGTCTTTAAGGACTTGAGACCTCTCAAACAGCGACCAGCTCTCGCCTTATCATGACAGTCAGTTTTCGGCTTTCTCTACTGAGGTGCTCGTCCGGAAGAACTGGGACACAATCGCAGTAGTTCTCCTAGTGCTAGCTTAGCCGATATTGCGGGACATAAGGTACCAAAACATGCGAGCCGGGCAAACCCAACTATTGACCCAAGACATGATTCGGAGCTGATGCATATAATGCTATAAGTTCGGGGTGCCGCACTATCGAAAGTGTTCGGACTTCTCACGCCGTATTATGGGGGTATACTGAAGCCCCTGGCGTACTGGTCGTACCATAATGTACGGGTGCAAGTTGTCGTAAATAAACAGACAAGAAAAAGAAGGGTAATGCAATAATAGACTAATGATATGCATTGTTATTTAAATAATACGTCGAAGCGTACTGATACAAGTAGTGCAATAAGAAAAAAATAGGACTATTTGACATGTCCTATCCAAGGGTAAGCTGTGTATGGGTATTAAAAACGGGTACTTCGATTGTTATCAGAGACCGCCTGGGGATTCTCTTGTACGTCTTAGCTTCCTGCCTCCTTGGTTGTTCCTTCCCGTAATGTGTCCAACAATCAGACTGCCGGAAAGGGCTTCCAGAGAGTAACCTCCTGAAAGAGAGAAAATTATAAAGGTATACAGCCCGTGGGGCGGTTGAGCCGCATTGTGGGACGTGCCCTCGTCGTGCCCCCGCCTATGCCCATGGTATTTTTAGTGCGTCATTATGTACGCACGGGACAGATTTCGTTGCTTGACTGGGACTAGGACGGGGGCCGAATTGCTAGGCGAGCTCTGAACGTGCCAGGCGATCCTGTTGCAGGTTACTCCGGACTCACTTGAAGGTATCCGGGGGCTTTATCACCGAATTGGCGGTTTGCCTTAAAAGGCTGCTTTGTGCCTCAGCTGCCAGGGCCGCAGTGTGCTCCTCCGTGCAGAGCGAGCGTTTTGTGTTTCCATTGACTGTTATAACCCCACGAGGTCCTGGCATTTTGAGCTTGAGGTATGCATAATGTGGTACCGCATTGAATCTGGCAAATGTGGTTACGCCCGGCGAGGCGTGATAGCCATGCGGGCAGGGGTGATATCGAAGATTAACTCCTCGCTACGGAAGTTGTCCGGAGATCCGAAGACCACTTCCAGTGTGATTGAGCCCATGCATTGGGCCTCTACACCTGGGATGACACCTTTAAAGGTGGTTTTAGTGGGTTTGATCCTCGAGGGGTCTATACCCATTTTGCGCACTGTATCTTGATAGAGCAGGCTCAGGTTGCTGCCGCCGTCCATAAGGACTCAGGTGAGGTGAAATCCGTCGATGATGGGGTCAAGGACCAATGCGGCAGATCCGCCATGACAAATACTAGTGGGGTGGTCCCTGCGATCGAAGGTGATCGGACAAGAGGACCATGGGTTGAACTTTGGGGTGACGGGCTCCATCGCTTAGACGTCCCTTAGTGCACGCTTCCGTTCCCTCTTGGGAATGTGGGTTGCGTATATCATGTTCACCGTTTTCACTTGTGGAGGGAACCTCTTTTGTCCTCCTGTGTTCAGCGGCCGGGGCTCCTCCTCGTCGTCGCTATGCAGCCCCTTATCCCTGTTTTCGGCATTCAACTTGCCGGCCTGCTTGAACACCCAGCATTCTCTGTTGGTGTGATTGGTTGGCTTATCGGGGGTGCTGTGAATTTGACATGAGCGATCGAGTATGCGGTCCAAACTGGACGGGCCCGGATTGCTTCTTTTGGGCGGCTTCTTCCGCTGACCGGATTTAGAGCCGCTGAATCCGGCATTGAGTGCCGTGTCCTCGGCGTTGTCGCTGTTGTTGCGGCGCTTGTGTCTATTACGACATGGTCTGCCGTTAGTATCCTTTATATCTGAAGTGCCATGACTTCTTGATGTGTTGTTGCTGCAAGCCAGCCAGCTGTCTTCGCCCGCGCAAAAGCGGGTCATGAGCGTCATGAGGGCTGCCATAGACTTCGGCTTCTCTTGGCCGAGGTGCCGGGCGAGCCACTCATCACAGATGTTATGCTTAAATGCCGCTAAGGCCTCTGCATCCGGACAGTCGACAATTTGGTTTTTCTTAGTTAGGAACCGGGTCCAGAATTGCCTGGCGAATTCCACAGCTCTTTGAGTTATATGGCTCAAGTCATCAAGATCCGGTGGTCGCACATAAGTGCCCCGGAAGTTGTCAAGGAATGCATCTTCCAAATCCTCCCAATCGCCAATCGAACTCGCGGCAAGCTATTCAGCCAATGCCGAGCTGGTCCTTTGAGTTTTAGTGGGAGGTACTTGATGGCATGTAGATCATCACGCGAGCCATGTGGATGTGGAGGAGGCAATCTTCGATCCATACCGCGGGATCTGTTGTACCATCATATGATTTAATATTTACGGGTTTAAAACCCTCTGGGAATTCGTGATCCATTACTTCCTCAGTGAAGCATAGGGGGTGTGCAGCGCCTCTGTGCCGGGCTATATCACGACGTAGTTCATATGAGTCTTGTCTGCTGTATTCGGCCCGGCCGGATTTGCTTTTAGTGTATCCGGCGTGACGGTCATCATCCCGCATTGGTGCACGCCCCCGTGATCCGTAGATCGATCTTGCATGTTTTGCCTTGTTTTCCAATACGTCTCGCAGGCCCCGCGTGTTGCCCCGGGCCTTGGTATTTTTATTTGATTGGCGGCGGGGTGCGGGCTGGACTTTGGGCTGAAATGCCTCTCTGTCTCGGCCACGAGGTGGCCGATTAGCCGCATCATACGCTGGTGATGTAGGTTTCAATGCTTCCTCCTCGAGTTGAGGTAGCAACCTGCGCTTTGGATAACTCTTGGTTGGGCGCTCGAGTTCGTATTCCTCGGCTGCGGGACTTCAGTCCATCTATCCACTAGCAGATCTTGATCAGCTCGAAGCTGTTGTTGCTTTTTCTTCAGGTTGTTTGCTGTGGCTATAAGCCGGCGCTTGAAGCGCTCCTGCTCGACGGGATCCTCAGGCACGACAAATTCTTCATCGCAGAGGCTCACCTCGTCTTTGGAGAGAGGCATGTAATTGTCATCCTCTGATTCTCCGTTTGCTGCCTCTTCCGGAGGGCTAGCTTGTTCATCCTCCCACTCGAGGTCTGGCTGGAGGGGATTATCGTCTTCTTCAGCACTATCCGGAGCGTTATTGTCTGTTGTGCCGGTATCGCTGCTTTTGCTATGGCGAGACTTAGAGCGGCGCCGCTGACGTCGGTGCTTGGGTTGCTTCTTGGAGGGATTATCCTCCGTTGTCTTGTTGCCATCCCCTTCTTTGGGGGTCCACCATGTATATGTCATATGATGAGGTGGCAGTCCAGCGTCCTGTGGATGGTGGTTCTTGTTCATCTCCTGCATCGTCGTCCATACCGTCGATGTCTTCGGAGCCGAAGTCGAGCATGTCAGTTAAATCATCAACACTGGCTACTAAGTGGGTGGTGGGTGGGGCACGAATTTCTTCGTCGTTCGCATCCCATTCTAGCCGGACATAGTTCGGCCAAGGGTCTCCCGACAGGGAAAGAGACTTCAACGAGTTTAGTACATCGCCAAAAGGCGAGTGCTGAAAGATATCCGCGGAGGCAAACTCCATGATCGGTGCCCAATCGGATTTGATGGGCACGGACACAAGAGGCTCGGAGTCCGTGGCCGGGGACGAATCCAACGGTTCGGCAACATGGGTCTCATAGGAGGTGAAGTAAGTATTCGGCGCTATCGCCACTGAGTGTGCGGCCTCCGTGGCGGGGGTCCATCCACCCGTCAACAGATGGCGCAATTTGTTTCGGATTGAGGGCCGGAGTAGTTGCAGGTGTGATCTCCCGAACACAGTCCAACGACAGAGCTAAATCATGCTCGTCGTGATTGTGTGGCGCACCTGACATGGGCTCGAATCCGTCGAAGATCAAGTCTCTGCGGATGTCGGCAGTATAGTTCAAGTTCCCAAACCTGACCTGATGGCCAGGGGCGTAGCTATCGATATGCTCCAGATGGCCAAGCGAGTTAGCCCGCAGTACGAAGCCGCCGAATACGAAGATCTGTCCGGGGAGGAAAACCTCACCCTGGATCGCATCATTGCCGATGATCGAGGGAGCCATCAAGCCTTACGGTGGCACGCGGTGGAACTCCCAATGAAAGCACCAATGTACGTGTCAAAAGCTGGCGGATCTCGGGTGGGGGGTCCCGAACTGTGCGTCTAAGGCGGATGGTAACAGGAGGCGGGGGACACAATATTTACCCTGGTTCGGGCCCTCTCAATGGAGGTAATACCCTACTTCATGCTTGATTGATCTTGATGATATGAGTATTACAAGAGTTGATCTACCACGAGATCGTAGAGGCTAAACCCTAGAAGCTAGCCTATGGTATGATTGTTGTTGTCCTACGGACTAAGCCCTCCGGTTTATATAGACACCGGAGGGGCTAGGGTTATACAGAGTCGGTTACAAGGGAGGAGATCTACATATCTGTATTGCCAAGCTTGCCTTCCACGCCAAGGAGAGTCCCATCCGGTCACGGGACGAAGTCTTCAATCTTGTATCTTCATAGTCCAACAGTCCGGCTAAAATATATGGTCCTGCCGTCCAAGGACCCCCTAATCCAGGACTCCCTCAGAGAGAAAGCAAAGCTATCAAATCTTTTAGGGAAAAAAGATCTAATAGACCTAATGTCAAAAGAAGAACACTTGGTCTCTTGAAAGCAAGCAATGGCACACTGACTTTCATCCAGTTTCTGCCTGACAGCCCTTTGCCTAGCATCAGAATTCAGACCCCTAACATTCGAACAGAGCACACTCCAGTTCTTACATGCATTACTCATTAAAACAAATATGAGTAGAGAACATAGTTTGATGACATATAATGCCACCAATAGCATAAAGACCAGATGTCCAGCATATTAAATTATTACAGGGAACAACAAAAGACAAAGGCCATCTCATTTTAAGAGCAAAAGAGAACCCCCCCCCCCTAGTAAACCAGCTGGCCACTAAACATTAGCACCAGTGTTTGTGGGAGTAGAAGGATCAGCCATAAGCTTCTCCACAGTGAGCAAGTCACCACCAATGCCTAGGTCATAACCAATTTGCTGCAACTTGTTGATGGGAGTTGGAGGTGGTAGATCTTCCATTTGCTCATCCTGCATGTTCTCAGATAATGTAGAAGAAAAAGTTTTTGCCTTTGGCTTCCTCCTCTTGGGCTGCATTTGTAATTCCACAAAGGTAGGTTTAAAACCATCCCTCTGCACAGAGCCATGGGTGCACCTTCTAACTGAAGTTTCCACTACAGGTGTTGGCGCAAAACTCTTCCTGGGCCTTCTAACCTTTCTCTGTTCATTGGTACCAGAAGGAATACTTTGTTCAGTTACATTAGTAGGTTGTTGTGTCTCCAAATCAGGGCTGAGAGTGGTCTGCATAGCTGGAAAGAGGGCCCTTGCCACAGGTCGTTGCACCTGTTCTGTAGTATCACTGCATGTCAATCTTAGGACATCAAAAGCTGAGTCCCAACTTCTTTTTAAGAGCAATGCTGACTGAAATGGTATCATCTGTATGGGCTTGAGGATTTCATATATAATGTCAGAGTGAAGAATGTCCTCAAAAGCCCTCCTGAATGCTATCTCTGGTGGAAATTCAGGTCCACAAAACACCTTACTAGCATTGCTACTTGAGACCATCAACAAAGATTCCTCAACAGCTTCTTCCACAATAGGAAATTCCTCCAAAATAGGCACTCGGTGATAAAGCACTAGAGCCCAATCATCGTGGTTATAGTTTGGAGCATTACGAAAAACATGGTTACGATCATGATTTAACTCCTCAATTGTAGGTTGATCTTGCCCCTCATCAAGCACAGCTGGTTGATCCACATCACAAACAAGCACAAAATTTGGTTGAATGTGCTGCTGCTCAACAGATACAGACTGAACTTCAGAATCATCAAGCACCATAGATTCTTGCTCAACCTCCTCACCTTCCTAATGTACTTCTTCCTCTCCCCAAACAGCATTGCCCCAATTATTATCCCCCATGTCATGCTGTTCTGGTGGTGGTGGGACATCATTCCAACCCAAAGCAGGGTATGGTGCCAGTATGAACGGTGGGAGCTTAGGAAAAGGAACACCAAGCAAAGGGTGTGGGTTTCCATTGATTGGCATCCAATCCTCATCCTGTGGCATTTGTTCAGCAAAGTTTGCTCCAAGAATATATATGGGAGTAGTCCATGAAACTCTTGCCCCTCCCCATGCAGCATAGTCGTTAAAAACAACATCCCGAGGAACCAGAGCATCCTCAGGAAACGATGCAAAGACTAAGACCTGATGAGATATGGATCTTCACTGTTATAGTGATGGAATTTTCCAAAAGTATTCACTGCAGCTCTAATATTTTTAGTGTTGTGTAGATGCCCAACAACATTAACAGACCCTGACAAAAACCTTGAGCTCCTCGAAAACTCTCCCCCTCATCATGCGTCGTAAAGCAAAAGAACCGATCATTGCCAAGGTGTTGAGGTGGAAGTTGGAGAAGGGAGAAACGAGCTGCTGGGTCCCTAACTCAAAACAAACCCACTGCATTAATCCAAGGTTGCACAGAATGAACCTGGTAACCATGTGCTTCCAGCCAATCAGCAACTTCATCTTGAGCAGCTCCAATCTCATTCACAGCAGGCACTGACATGACCTCAGCAAGCATGTAATCTTCATGGCGGCGCACAATAGGGACGTGCGGTGTCACAAAAGTGCGTGGCCATCTTGCATCTCCTCCATCGATGATATTTTGTCCAGCAGGGACATATTGCATTGGGTCAAGAGGGAAGTTGTCCATGGCAGGCGGCAGCGATGGTGGCTCAGGAGGGGGTGGCCGTGTCGCCAGAGGAGAGCCAAGAAGAGTCATGGGACCAAGCTGGACAGAATTGGGCCATGTGGTCGGTGCAATCAAAACCGAGATGTCCAAGTTTGGTAGATATCCTGTCAGAGAGATATTCTCGTTCTCTGTAGCTTGAGCCTCAGAAACTGAATCATTAGCGGGTTTTGGTTTCCAAACCAAACCCAAACACTGAGCAAAACAGGCACAATCTTGCCTTCTGTGACCAACCCGAGAACACCCCAAGCACTTTAAAGTTGACGTGCATGAAGAAGAAAAATGCCCTCTCTTAAAACAAATCTGACAGGTAACAATTTCATCAACCATATCATTAACCATTTGATCAAAAGAGGCTGCTGCTTCAGATGGGCTTGGCAGTGCAATTGCACAAGATGGGCCGTTCAAAGTTGGGCCCAAGAGAGGTAGATTTGGGGGTCCAGAATTCCCGCCCGAACAAGCCGGCACATGATCCAAGGCAAGACCCCCCAAAGCGATATGTTGTTGAATCACCGACGAGCTCACCGTGCCAAAAACAATCGGCGGCGAGGTTACAGTCCAATTAAGATCAACAGGCTAAGGCGGATGAATGACCATGCGTTACCTCTCAGAAATCTCATAACCAAAGACTCTCGGTGGCGCAATGCACTCGGCAGAAGCCTGGTATCTATACCCTTTGCATGCATCATAGTTTTGAAACGTAGCAAAAGATAACTTCTTCTGAAGAGTGGATCTAGACTTAATGGCTGACTTAGCAGGAGGATTATGCATTGCTAGAAGACCCAAAGTTGCCCTACGCTTGGAAGGGCTGACCAAAATCTATTCAGCATCACACTCTTTCTTCCAAATTTTAAACTCATGATACCAATTCGGTCCCCCATTACCCCACAAATGAAAGTAACATTTGAATTGAGGACAAGAGTAAGATCTAGTATCAACAATGTGGAAACCAACATCTTTTCATGAAACATTAAAGTTGAATACCTTGTCAGCAATATATGAGACCCATAGATCAATGGCAGATCCTCCCAACGTAGATTCAAGAGCTGCGGCCATGGAGTCCTCTGTGAGCCTAAAATCATGCCTGCTGAATGAGACGACCAGAGAGAAAGCACCTCTATTTTCCATAGTATGAACAGTGAGGCCAGAAGCCCTGTAGATCTCATCTGCAAAAACTCTACCCTTAGAAAAATCTAGATCAAGGGTAGATCCAGGAGAGGATGCCATCGCAGAAGACATGAGTAGAGAGATCTTGAGATGCCGAACAAGATGAGTGGATCAAATCATCAAGTTACCGGTGAGAAGTGGAGATCGCCGGTGGCCTAGGGTTTGGGGGTGGGTGGGTGGGTGGGAGCACCATAGGACGACTTGAAGTTACTCACAGAGGAAAAGACAAAAACCCAATTCATCCCTTTCTCTTAGGGGTCTATTGGAATTTTACGGCATTCAACTGCACAACCTTACCCCAGGTTCAGTTCTGCATATCTCGGGTTTCGTTGCCCTCTGCGAACTGTTCTTAGGCATTGAGGCCCATTTTGAACTATGGAGAAAGTTATTTTGCCTCGTTCCTCGCCATCGGGAGGCTCTATATTTGAAGTGGGTGGTGCCAAAGTATGGCGTATAGCCGGATCCGGATACATTGTTGGATCTCCCAAACAGATATACCCACAGTAGTCTTCGGAGTGGTTTTATATGGATGGTGTCCCACTGCCAGACCCAGTTCAACACGGCCTTCCTGAATCTTCCAACGCTCCTCTAAGGAAGCGCCTCAACTGGCGCCCCCGAAGTCCCAAGGAGGAGGAAAGTGCGGAAATAAAAAGGTTAGTCAGCAAGGTCAGATTATTGGCCAATACCAAGGTCTCGATAATTGAGGTTATGGCCATTGCACTAAAAAGATGTGTCCAGCCTCTCTAGTCCAGAGTAACTCCCTTATGGTGCCACAACGGAGAAGACGCCGCGTCTCGTTACATACAGAAGGGTCCGGATACCCCAGCCGAATTGGCCGTGATCCTAACCAATCTATACAAGGGCGAAAAGGAAGATTTTCTCCGCTTAAACTGTCAGGAAGGTTATTCCATGTACAACCCCATTGAATGGGTAAGACTTCAATTGCATGTGCTGCCTTATTACCGTCACAACATACTAATTTAATTTGTCTTTTTTTGTTACAAAACAGTCATGGAGGAAGATGGTCGAGGACGTTCACTGCCCTGCCCCACCGCCAGATGATCACAATCGCGATGGAGACCCTGGCTTTCGCGAGGATCCGAATATATACATAGAGTTCGATGATGAGGTATTTTATCAAGCGAGCCTTGAGGCTCGGAAGTGGCTATCACTGGTGACTACCCCCGCCCCTATCCTTTCTCCATCGTAAGTATTCAGACAACCTTCAAAAAGAAGTCCCTACTTGCAGTTTTATCCATTGTACTAATCTGTACGTAATAGGATCGGAGCTCGGCAGACCGCACCTCCTCAAGGGCGGCCCCTTCGCAGGGTAGTCGTTCAAAAAGAAAGGAGGCTGGGGGCGCCGTAGAACCCTCACCGTCTTCCAAAAGGTATGTTCATTTAATACACGTCTAGGCATGAGTTCGTATTATTGAAGTTCCCTTCCATCTTTGATTCAAGAGGAGTGCGTGGCAAACAGTGGGAAAGTTCCCCGCTAGCCGAATGTCAGCCAATCCGGCCGCGGACTCATCAGCTAGGACGAGGTCTGATGCAGTGCCAATTTTGCCGCCTCATGAGGAATCGGATGACGTATCTGTCACGAATTCCGAGGTGGAGAGCATAATGAATCACCGTCAACTGAAAGAAGACATGCATGCTCCAGCCTTTTCTGAGCAGGAATTCACCGCACTTAGTTCGGTTGATGCATACATCCGAGCCGCTCGAGATGGACTTCCCGGAGTTACTCAGCTGTTCTCGATGGATATACAGGTAAGAGTTTGTGCAATCTTGGTAAACATATACCAGTAGCCCCCGAGACTTAAAGCGGTGAAGCTAACCGATTTAAGGATCAATATTACCCGCAGGTTCTCAAAGAGAAGAACACTGCGCTAGCCTAGCAGCTGAAAACAACCCAAACGCAGCTGAATGTCGTGACCGCCGAACTAGCTGAGATGAAAAAGGCCGCAACAAGCACATCCAAGGGGAAAACACGAGGAGGAAAAAGACAAACAAGCCGAAGAGATAGAGAGCTTAAAGGCTCAGTTATTGGCCGCTCAAAAACAAAATGAGAAGTTGAGAGGCAGCATGTTCGGTATGTCTTTTAAAACCACCATAGAGACCCATGTTTAGTCCATAATTCAGAATGTCATAATTCTGTGGCTGCAGGTCTATTAATTAGTCGGTTGGAAGAAGAAGTATCTGAATTCCAAGGCAACATGCTGAAGGAGCTGTCTGTGGTACATGCGCGGGCCCGGAAGGCCATGAGGAGTATGATCAAGGCCTTATGGCCATCTGACACTCCTCCAGAAAGTATGGAGGGTTTGGCAAGCCTGTTCAAGGTGCCCGACGCCGCTCTGAGGTATGGAAGACATCCGCCTGCCGTGAAGGCGCACGAGAATCCTGAGCGATGGTGAAAACACGCTTCACCAAGCTAGATCCGAATCATATGGCTCGAGTGGGACCGCAGGGACCGGATGGGAAAAAAATCCTTTGAACTTGGTGTATGACCAAGTAATGATTGCTGCGAAATATTCACAAGAAGACTGTAGGTTAGACAGACTCATAGATGGAATAGATAAGGAATAGGTACTTGATTCCATGTATTAATGTGTAGCGACCCGATCCCAATGGACCATAGTTTCTGTGCTTAAGTGTCATCCCTTGATCGGTATTGCTGACACACACAGTACTTGAGGATATATAACAGAGACCAATCACACACTTATTACATCGATTGTCTCTAAAGAGTACTTATTACAATAATATGGCTGAAGGCCATCTAAATAAGTGCAGAAGCTTCCAAGATAAATGAGTCCGTCCAACTCCACGACAAAAATTGAGTGCACGGCAATGACCTATCGCACCTTACTCTTCGGCAACATGATACATTGCAGCCGTGTAGGTCAGCACATGGAATATGCTGGGAAGATTACACTATAGAGAAAATGATGGAATAATAGCTATCACTACATGCATATTTTGCTGGTGGAGGCTCTAAGTTTATCATTTGCATAAAGCTAATTTTTTCCTACAACAAAGGAATAGATTTTATTTAACTACCAAGTTTTATGCCATTATTGAGAAGGTTCCCCCAACTCAATACACAAATAATATTAATAACCCAACAAATTCATTAAGTAAAGTGACGAGATCAATCAATAATTCAAATACCAGATACTCAAGATGTCCATAACCGGGGACACGGCTAACCATGATTAGTTTATACACTCTGCAGAGGTTTGTGCACTTTTCCCCACAGGACTCGACCGCATCCATGATCGGAAGATCGAGACATAGTCTTTCTAAAGCATTAACTCTTTACTCTGGGTAGACAGTACCACCTACTTTCCCCTACATCTGCTAGCCTACCAATGAAAGAGGTCACACAAATTACTCAACTATGCCAGAGCCCGCTTGTGGCTGCACACAGAAGTTTCTAGCATGAACAATATTATGATCCCTTTGAGCCTGGGTGGCATTCCATAGGATGATCACACGGGTACTTTGGGATATCCTAGGACAACACTGGATTCTCCAGGTGCCCACAACCATTCCACCCAGATGTGCCCGCAACCATTCTCGCAACTTCCATGAATCACACATACCAATCCCCGTCTACGAGCATGGCTAAGCAATAAGAGCATAACGTAAATTCCCGGGGTTGATAAAAGGATAATAGGTTCCTACCTCATCAACTACCTAACAACAACCACATGTTCCCAATCCTACTCATGCAATGTTTGAGGTTTGAAACTAGTGCATAAAAACTGTGTATGAAAAATATGATCAAAGTGTGAACTTGCCTTGCTGACGATCAGAAAATCCTAGAGATTCGTAGTAGCAAGCTTCGCACTCTGGAAACTCTATCGTAAACAAACAATAGAATACATAAGCACTCAAGCATAAGATGCAAGGGTAAAACCAAATAAAAATATCCAAAGAGAAAGTTCAAGTGAAGAGCTTCGATTTGCAAAAAGAATCAATCAAATCAGAGATACGAAACTCAAGTTATGATCAAAAGAAGTTTAAATTCAAATCTGATTAAAACCAAATTTTAAATTTTAAAAAACATGTTTAAGTTGAATATCTGAACAGAGGGGATCGTAACGAAGAAATTGGCGTTGGTTTCGTTGGATTTGGACAAACGAGCAAAAAGTTGTGATCGTTTAAAGATCAGGGACCAATCAGTGAAGAAAATAATTACGGATAAGTCCCTTGCCGAAAATAAACAGAAAAAGAAAAATCTAATGAACGAACGTTCGCTACAGAAACCTAACGAACGAAAACCATTCACTACCATAGACTAATGGTCGAATGTCCACTGAATAATCTTACCTAAAAAACCAGGTTTAGAAAAGAAAACCGAAAATAACCGGATCGTGCGGCGATTATACCGGTTCGGTGGGGAAAAAGCGACGGCAACGAACAGCGAGGGAGGTGGCTCCGGCGACGTGGCGGGGCAACAGGCGAGGGCAGGGCGAAGGAAGAAGGCCAATGGCGGCTTACCGATGAGGAGGAGAGGGGCTGGGGGCCTCAGCTTTTAAAGGGGCCGGGGGAGGGGCGCGGCTTGGAGGAGGGGGCGACCGGCAGCGTGCGGCGCTTGGACTCCGGTAGAAGTCCGGCTCGGGGACGGCGGGCGAGGCGGTGACGGCTGCTGGGCCGGCTGGGCTTCGGCCCAGTCGGTCCGAAGAATATTTTTTTAAAATAGAGCCGCGAAGAAAAATCCAAATAAAATAAAATTCCTAAAATTCTAGAAACAATTTTCACCATCCCCTCCTAATATTTGGGACAATGTGAACATTTTTTGGGGCTAAATGCAATTTTAAAAAAATGCAACTTTTTACCTGA
This sequence comes from Aegilops bicornis, assembly GCA_021605145.1. NCBI lineage: Eukaryota > Viridiplantae > Streptophyta > Magnoliopsida > Poales > Poaceae > Aegilops > Aegilops bicornis. Next base: position 225,084,170 of record CM038673.1, read on the forward strand.
TTTAATAAAATGCAACCAAATAAAATTGCGAATAAAATTCAAATAAATATATTTTAATTCAAAATTAAATTTCCAATATTTCCTAACTGTTTTGAAGAAGTCATAATATCTTCTCTCATTATTTTATTTATTTGTAATAATTGGAAAAATAATTCCGAATAAAAATCTCTTTGATCCAATTTGCCAATTTTGAAAAATTCAAAAATGGATATATGTGAAAACCTCCAGCTCTCTCAATTGGTCCTTGAGTTGCTTAAGGTTTCTGGGATCAAAAGTCCAAATAAAACCAATTAAAAATGCACAAATCATGGATGCATATGATGACCTAATGAATAAAATCCAAATTGAAAATTGGGATGTTAAAAACCTACACCCCTTAAGATGAATCTCGCCCTCGAGATTCGGGTTGGCTAACAAATAGGTGTGGGTGATCTTTCCGAAGGTCTTCTTCTCGCTCCCAGGTGGCTTCTTCCTCGGTATGGTGGCTCCACTGAACTTTGCAGAACTTGATGACCTTGCTGCGCATAACTCGGTTGGCGAACTCGAGAATCTTGACGAGTTTCTCCTTGTAGGTTAGGTCACTCTCCAACTGAATTGCTTCCAGGGGCACTGTATCTCTGAGAGGAATAGCGGCCATCTCTGCATGGCACTTATTCAACTGGGAAACGTGAAACACATCATGAACTCCTGACAATCCTTCGGGTAATTCCAACTTGTAGGCAACTTCACCCATACGTTTCAAACTCGGTATGGTCCTACAAATCTTGGTGCTAACTTTCCTTTGACTGCAAATCATTTAACTCCTCGAAGTGGGGATACACAAAGATATGCTCTGTCTCCGATTTCATAGGCTACCTCCTTGCGTTTAGTATCGGCATAACTCTTCTGCCTGGACTGAGCTACCTTGAGTCTATCACGAATCAACTTGACCTTCTCCTCAGACTCTCTAATTAAATCTGGCCCGAACAATTGTCGGTCTCCAACTTCATCCCACATCAATGGTGTCCTGCACCTCCTTCCGTACAAGGCTTCGAAAGGGGCCATATTCAAACTAGCTTGGTAGCTATTGTTGTACGAGAACTCTGCGTAAGGAAAATTATCATCCTGTAACATCCCCAGCATCACACTACAGAAATCCCTTATGATCAGTGCCAAGTCATCTTGATTTACAAAGTTTAATCATGTTGGGGTAATATCTCAACTCAAATCCCTTCTCTGGATTCTATTCAAATTCAAAGTGAAATTTGAAGTTGCAAAAAAAGTTGCTGGAAAAATGTTCATTATTTAGCAAATATTCCAAAACAATTTGATGTTAAGAAAAAGAACACCACTATGTTGCTAAAATGAGCAGTAGCAATTAATCCAGTGCAATGCTAGCATTTTAAAATGCTACTCCAATTATGAAAATTTCAAATGGATTCAAATAAATCCCAAGCTTATGGTGGCAGTGCACCACTGCCCCTAGTATTATTTTCACGGTGGCACATTTTTGCAAAAGATAATTAGTGAAAAATAAAATGCAAAAGGCTACTGTTAAATGAAAATTGAAAAGTTTTAAAAGAAAAAGAAAAGGGGAAAGAAAACCTCATGCCCTCTAGGTCTCAGCCCACCTAAGCCGGCCAAGTGGCCCCCTCCCCCCCCCCCCCCCGGTCAACTCTCTCATCCCCCTGTTCCCTTAATCCGAGTCGGGCGCCCAGTCCCGCCGGACCACCTTGCCCGGCTCCCGTCGGTCTGGCACCGTGGAGGGATAAGGCCCTCTGGCCAGCGCCTCGGGACGCCTCCCCTCCCACTCGCCTCTCCAACTCGAGTCCTCCCCCGCCTACCTCCACCCACACGCCCGCTCCACCTCTCTCTCTCCCTCCTCATCAGATCTGACGCGTCCGCCGCCATGGTCGTGCCATAGTCGCGACCACCGCCGACCCCGAACGTTGAGGCCTTGTCTACGAGCTACGTCGGCTAACACATCTTCTTCCTCGACCGTTAGTTGGAGTCGGGAGGCTCTGCATCACCGAGTCACCATCGTCTTCCTCCTCGGGACGCCGGAGCTCCACCGCCGCTGTTCGTCTTCCCTGGGCCTTCCCCGAGCTTGCTCTTCTCCTCTACAGGTGCCCTGTGAGCACCTCCCTCTCCTCCGCTTACTCCCCTGCCGTTTCCCGTGCCCGTAGGCTCGATTTTGGTGGATGACAGTCGCCGCCACCGTCGACCGTCGTTGTTGCAGTCGCCTCCGACCACCCTAGGTTGTGCCGCCACCACCAGCGTGCTCCTGCTCCGCACGCACGCGCTCGCACACCCGACCTTCCCACGGCCGCGCCACCGCTCTCACTCCGACCGGCGCACCTGCCAGCAGCGACGTCGGGCCTCGCTCGCCACTGTTGCCGCTCCGCACGCGCTTGCCCACATGCACCTCGCCGTGGCCCATGCCTTGCGCTGGTCGCCGCTCGCCCTGGTCGCGTCCAGGGCATGCCCCCACAGCCGCTTGCGGTCCCTGCTCCGCATCTCTGCCCGTCGCTCTGCTTTGCTTGACTTGCCGCAGCTCCTGTTATTCTTGATGTGTCGCTGCAGCTTGCTCGCTTGTCGCAGCTACCATCGCTCTGCTTCTGCGCACTGCTACTCCAGCGTCTTGCTACTTGTTGCTTCGGAGCGGCCGCTTCTGCGTACTGCTGCCACTTAGTTGTTGCCGCTGCCCTTACTTCTACTACTGCTCGCTGCTTTGCCATGGCCGCGCGTGTGTGTGTTGTGCGTGTGAGCACAACCTAGTGCACGTATGTGCCTCTGGCACATGGGCCCTCTCAATTAGTAGCGCTAATTAAGTTTGGTTTAAGTTAGACTTTTGTTTAGTTGGCCAAATGTGTCAATGACTTGTGGCCCCTGTGGTTAAATGAAAATGCCAAGTTAAATTTAAAGATATCTTAGTCTATGACATGCGGGACCCGTTGTTTCTGTTCATTGCTTGACCGGTCAAAAGTTGACTGGGTCAACTCTGCCGTTGGACCCCACTATCAGTCACACAGCCTGTCTGATGGGTACATTCCTGGGTGCCCATAGCAAATTTCCTGTTTAATTCGAATATTAATTAATTTCATAAAATTCTTAAACGTTTGAAAATTAATAGCAAATAATCCGTAACTCGGATGAAAATGTTGTCTACATGAAAGTTGCTCAGAACAATGTGAAGAATCCGAACGCGCGGTCCGTTTACCTGTCAGATGCCTCTAACTAGCTGAACATGGAACATTACCCCTCTAGTCATCTGTCTGACACAGGTCCGGAACCAGGAAAACATTCCCGACTGCTTTCCCCCTTCAACTTTATCGTGTAGCCATACGTTAGGTCACACCCGGCACAACATATTGCCACGTTATGCTTTATGATGCTTTGTTTGCTTTACATTTATTGTTTCTTCCCCCTCTTCTCTCCGGTAGACCCCGTGACCGATGCTGCCCCTGTGATCGACTACGTCTCTGATGACCCTTCTTCCTTTACAGCAGAGCTTCCAGGCAAGCCCCCCTTTCATCATCCTGATATCGCCCATTCCATTCTCTCATGCTTGCATTAGATTTTGCTGCTGTTATTGTCGTGGAATTGTCACGGCAGATGTCCTCATGAAAGGACTTAGTCGTAGGGCCATCGTACGGGTTAACCTAGAGGGGTTAAAGCGGACACAAGACACGGGAATTATACTGGTTCGGCCCCTTCGATGAAGGTAAAAGCCTACGTCCAATTGTGATGTGATTGATATGATTTGGCGACTAGGGAGCAATAGCTTTGCCTTAGCCTCGAATCCTCTCTCCTTAATCCCCCGCCGGTCGTCCCTTATATACACGGGTTGACGCCCTGCCGGTCCACAGAGTCACGATACGGCTCATACAAGTGTCCTGCTCGGTCTCTTCTCTCTTGTCTTACAACACAAGTTATAGCACTAAGGCGGTTTACATAAATGGACCTTAAGTCGCCTCTGGGCTCGGGCCTCCTCCGTGGGCTCGGATCATGGACGAGGGTAAACCGGCCCCTCCAGGTGGTTCACACTCGATGGCTGTGTCCCCAACATTAGGCCCAGATTGACTGAACGGTTCAAGTCAATCTTCAACACCTTCAGGAAACTCTTTGATCTCCTTTCATATTTTGTAAACCGCCATCCACTTGAACCGCCGTGACGTCATCCTCCGATTTCCATGTCAGGGCACCTTGACGTCATCTTTAATAAAGAAATCCAAACAGTAAGATTCCCTTCATTTAATGCTATCCCGGAAATCGAGGCGGCCGCTGCACCGTCCGCCGCTTTTGACTCCTCGATTCCCGCGCTGTTGATTGCTCCGGTCCCTTATAAATAGACCGGTCGCCCTTTCTCTTCTTCTTCTTCCGCTCTTCTCCTTCCTCGCGACGCTCTAGCCCTCAAGCTCCGCCCGTCACGCCCGACCTTCGAACGACGCTTCATCGCCGGGCATTGCATCAACCTGACCGTATCAGAGTTTTCGGCGCTCCTCCGCGGTTTCCGCTCATCAGGTAAGGTTCCTCTCAAGCCCTAGATCCCATCTGTAGATCCTGTTCATCACGCAGTTCATATCAGTTTCTTCTCACTTGCGCCATGGCCGTACGCCTCAGCCATACCGTGCATCTTGTATAAGTGATCGCTCCGCCGTCCATTGAACTCTTTATGCACCCTTCCTTTTGTTCAGATCCTCGAGTTTAGAATATCTGAACCCTCACCTCTTTATGAAGGTTTGCATAGGTCGTAAAGTTTTTCTTACTAGAGCTTCGGTAGATCTCGATTACCTCCATTCGTATGTGAAAACTGTTTCATCCATACTTAGTAGACTTTTCAACTCTGCCATTTTCGGCGGTTTAACTTTCGGCTACTAATCCGTCACTCCATTAGTCCTCAGTTAAACCAGAACGGGAAGCCGGATGCTGAATCACCGGTTTAACAATGTATGATATGCCTGAACCGTTTAATGGTAAACCGTCTCTTCCTTTCTTTCGCAGCTTAGTCTTCCGGAATGGCCCCTCAATTCTCAGCTTGCAATTGGGTCCGGTCCAAAATCACCTAAACACAACTGAACGGCTATGTCACCCTTTGGCGGTTTGGCGTAAAAATGTCCTCCACTGGCGTGTTCCGGATGGCGAGTTTCCTCCCGAGCCACAAGAGGGAGAAGTAATCGTGTTTATGCAGCACTTAGACCGGGGATTCTGCCCGCCCGGTTCAAAAATTTTCCGGGACGTCCTCTCAAGTTTGAAACTCCATCCGCAGGATATCGGCCCGAACTCTGTGTCAAACATATGCAACTTTCCAGTCTTCTATGAAGTCTATCTTCAGGAAGAGCCCTCTGTGGAGCTATTCCGGGATTTCTTCCACTTGAACCGCCGTACGGAGTTTTCTGATGGTCCCAACACAGAACTAGGCGGCGTTTCAATCCAGAAAAGGAAGGAAGCGGACTTTCCTCACGCCAAACACCACAGCCATCCAAAGGATTGGAACCAAACCTGGTTCTATTGCCGAACACCGCTCCTACCAACGAGAATCCCTTGCCGGGTTATCGTCCTCACCGGCTCGGCAACAACCATCCGCTGCCTTCACGCTTAACCGCCATGAACGGAAGAACTTTGCACCTCGGATCATAAAACTCCGGGCTCTAATGGCCAATGGACTAACTGGTGTGGACCTTGTGCGATCTTGGGTTTCTTGGGGCATCTTGCCCTTAAGCCGCCGGCCGGATTGATGCTGCAGTATACCGCAGCCTCAAAGACCCTCAAAGACGTCACGAATTACCAATAGCTGAAATTGAGGTTACAGAGGCTGTAAAAAGATGCTTGATGAGCCAATCTCCGTCTGCAGCCTAACCGGGTTGGCTCCGTTACGTGTTGCCAACCCGCCACCTGCGGTAAGACTTTGCTCACCGCTTTTGGGCTTTTAACATTTGTTGATATTCATTAATCCTTGTTACCTCGCGGTCGACAGCTCATACGAGACGGACCAAACCGGCCCGAGCTCCGCGTATAAAGTCCAAGGCTACCAAAAAGGTGGCAAGAAAACGCGGGTCTTACGATCCGCGGAAGATGGAGAATCTGATCTGAGGTAAAACTTGATAACCTTACGAGGGAGCCGCCGTAGAACCGGCTCTCCTCCTTGTATTTCTTCTTATGATTTATCCCTCTTTATTCTTCCCTTCTTGACAAATTTAATTCCCGAGGATGATGCGAAGCCAGCCATGCCGACCATTTTGAGGTAATCCTTCTTTCTTCCGACCCGACCTCGTGCGGTTAAAATAATTAAATCGCGCCCGTTCGGAAAGTGAAAAATCTCATTCTTATGCTTATCGAAGACACAAAGAGGCTAAAGAGCGCCCGTATAACCCGCACGATGGTCAACAGATTCTCTCCTCCGGTTTACCAGATACACCAACCCGGAAGCGTCGTCCAGAGGTGATTTGTTCTCTGAAAACGTTATCCCTTAAAAGGTTTCTTCCGATGTCCTCTCAATCCGTCGACCGAATTATCGGGCCTCTTCCAACTCCTCTGGCGGTTCATCAACCATGCAAGCTGCCTCCGCTTAAAGTTGTTGCAGGGTATGTAATTGTTGTCCATCGATTCGATTTACAACCGCCTTGGTTGATTTGCCTTAATCAATTACGAACATTGCAGCACCAAGGCTCGCTTGAGTAAGAAAGCGAAAACCCTCGACCCTCTGCGGATGCTGATCCGTAAAAGACCCGGAACAAACCCACGAAAATCACAAGTCGCCAAAGATAGCTCTGGCGAGTTGTACAAAGACGATATTGCTGATCCGCCAGAAGCTGAACCGGAGGTCCAAATGGAAACTTCACAGCCTGCTCCACCAAACCTGCCGATAGAGCGAGTCGTAATAGTTGAACCACCGAGCCAGAGTAAGCAAACGTCAAGCCCAAAGAAGACCGCCGAAAATGACGATGTTATTGTGACAGGCACTGGCTACGCTGCTCCTAGCCAACCGGTCGCTTTAATAAAACATAGTGCCAAGGGCGAGTCAGCCGCCATGAGTAAAGATAAAGGCAAACAGACTGTCACCACGACAACTTCTCCGCCAAGAAGCGCACTCCGGGTTTACGAACTGCTCTATACCAGCCGTGACTTTGAAGCTGGTGCAGTAAACCGGATGAAGGACCGCTATGAGGTAATGAATTATGTCTTTCCTGTACTTTAGCTGTATAGTAGCCCCCAAGGGTCGGTTCAACTTAGCATAGTCAAACCGGACTTGATTTACTGTACCCAAATGGCAAACTGAGATCAATTAGCCATTAGCCCCCAAGTGCCAAGGTGAATATGTATATTGAGCTTGGGACTTGATAATGAGACACCTAACATGCTTCCTTTGTTACGGTAATGAAATAGAGCAGCAAAGCGTGCAACTCAAAGACCCATGAGCCAATCTGGAGACTCAAAGAAGCAGAAACCACTAAGGCCAAGGACGAATTGAGAACGGCCTTGGCCACTATGGAACAGCTGAAGGAGAGGTATAAAGCCGAACAAGCCAACTGGGACACCGAGAAGGCCGGTTTGAAAAAATGGGCGGAAGAAGCCGAAGCAGCCCTTAAACCGGTGACCGAAGAGCTTGCCGGACTCAAGCGCCAAGTGCATGCCATGACCTCTGCCGTCTTTGGTAAGAAACTATGCATCGGGCTATCTTAATTTTGATATTTCCGCGGTTTATCCTGAGTTGTCTTAAACCGGTGCAGGCAAGCGTATTGCACATATGGGCTCGATGTGCGTAAGAAATCAAGGCCGCTTATACGCTGATTGAGCAGCTGTATACGGCGCCCAATGAGTCATCTATGCTACATCATACGACAAAAGCGGCGCCGTCTCGATCGGAGAAACCACGGACGGTTGTCCATGGTTCCGGGCAGCTTGAAGAGTTGAAGCGATCCAGCGGCTCGGGCTGGCACCTTCTGGCTCGGCAGCGCCAAGGCGTGGATAGCAGATCTTGATCCGGCTGACATAGCCAAAGGTTTCCCTAGTGCTCAAGAGAATGGTGAAGCCTTTGATAACGACGCCCTGAAACGGATCACAAAGGAAATGCATCATTGGGCGAAGTCAATTGGCGACGGGCCAACCTGACGGTTCACCGCTCTTTTTATGACGCCAACAACAAGCGGGTGGATTTTGTCATCCACGAAGTGCGAGCCTTGTTCCCCAATCCGTAAGCACACTTACGCCTCGACGTTGATCCGGCTGAGCTGATAAGTGAAGAAGCTGTCTTTCGTGCCTTAACCGGATTGACTGGTCTACCAATGACTTCCGGGCTTTGGGTGAGGAAGAAGAAGAAGTTGAACCGACGTCAGCGCCCTCTACCTCACGTCAACCCGGCGAAGCGGCGTAATTAAATCGGTAGGGTGGCGCCTCAAGCTTCAAGGCATAACCCCACATGAAACGCCGGCCGCAAAAGGCTTTGTAATAGGATAGTCGTACTTTGTTTTGAACAATGCCGTTACAAACTCGATCTGTAAACTTTTGCATGGCGGTCTTTGGATACTTTGGTTTTGAAGTAGTGAATCACGCAACATATTTTTCCTGCAATCACAAATTCTTAAACCGCCATGGCGGCTTGCGCCTATAGCCGGATTGTGATACCAATTTATATAAGAAAATATCGGGGTATACGATCAAAATTTTGTGATACAAACATACCTGCCAGTGGCGGGCACACAGTTGGCTTTAGCCAATCCTGAAGCGGAGGCTTTATAAACCATCACCGTCAAAGGAGAACAATCCCTGTGTGTATAATACCGATTTACCGTGTAAATCGTGTCGGTATGATAAGCCCTGTTACTCCATAATGGGATGTTAACAGCAAAATCAAACCGAACAATCAATCGCCGGAAAAAGTGGACCAAATTCTGAAAACTTGAATCCGGTTGAAAGAAGGTTTGTCGGTTTAAGACAACAAACAAAAGCCAAATTATATGTATAAAAAACACATGGAAGCAAAAACAATAACAAAGACTGTTTGCAAGAAGAGGCTTTATTGAGTCTCGATCAGATGGCGTTACCATGGTCGGACAGGACCAAGCTCCCTATAAGGTGTAGCGATGGTTCAAGTCAGCCAGTCCCCAATCGACATCGTGGCATTACGCCGATCAAGTGGCATTGCATTGGTTCGGGTTCGACCAAGCCCCAAGTGATTCTATGGCCTTAGGCCGACCAAGAGGCGTGTTGGTTCAGACGTGACCATGTCCCCAAGTGATCTGGTGGCTTTCGCTTTGTCAAGAGGTGTTGCATTGGTTCGGACACGACCAAGCCCCCAAATGATCTGGTGGCTTTCGCTTGCCAAGAGGTGTTGCATTGGTTGGACACGACCAAGCCCCCAAGTGACAAAAATTTCACAAAAGCAAGGCCAAGGGTTAAACCGGAGGCCGCTTCACGACAGCATCTGCATGTACCCAAACCGGACTTTGATACAGAACAGATACCCCGCTTTAGCCGAGGATCCGGTTTACTGCCTTTATTCATAATATATACATTGTCTTAATATGTACATAAGTGGAGCCAATGGCTCAGGTATAATAAGGTCAAGATGAGCTATGTTCCATGGCTCGTTGGTCTTCTCCGCCGACGGCGTGAGTCCTTTCGCTCTCGAACATCAATCGGATAGTAGGACCCGTTGTATAGATTCTTCTTGACCACAAAAGGCCCCTCCCAAGGTGGGGATAGCTTGTGCATATCTTTACGGTCTTGAATGAGTCGCAGCACTAAGTCTCCTTCTGAAAGGTTCTGGTTTTAACCCGCCGGTGTGATACCGGCGAAGATCCTGGCGGTAAACCGCCGAATGAGCAGCTGCCATATCGCGCTCTTCATCTATTCGATCCAAATCGTCTTGCCGTGCTGCCTCGCTATCTGCCTCAACATAAGCTGCCACTCGAGGCGAGTCGTGACGGATATCACTGGGAAGGACCGCCTCCGCTCCATAGACCATAAAGAACGGCGTGTATCCAGTGGATCGGTTGGGGGTAGTATTTATACTCCATATCATCGATGGTAGCTCTTCCACCCAACAACCCGGCGTCCTCTCTAAAGGGACCATAAGCCGGGGTTTGATACCTTTCAAGATCTCCTGATTAGCTCGTTTCGCTTGACCATTGGATTGCAGGCGGGCTACGGAAGAAACATCAAGCCGGATGTGCTCTCGTTCACAAAATTCCTTCATAGCTCCTTTGGACAAATTGGTGCCATTGTCCGTGATGATACTGTGTGGAAACCCAAACCGGAAAATCACCTTTTGATGAACTGAACCGCCGTGGCCGCATCACACTTGCTAACAGGCTCTGCCTCAACCCACTTGGTAAACTTATCAACCGCCACCAACAGGTGGGTCTTTTTGTCCTTGGACCTTTTGAAAGGTCCAACCATATCCAGCCCCCAAGTCGCAAACGGCCAAGTAATTGGAATCATCCTCAATTCTTGGGCTGGCACATGAGCACGCCTGGAGAACTTTTGGCAACCATCACATCGTCTGACCAGATCCTCCGCATCAGCATGGGCAGTCAACCAATAGAAACCATGGCGGAACGCTTTGGCCACCAAGGACTTTGAACCGCGTGGTGACCACAATCCCCTTCATGGATCTCTCGCAATATCTCACAGCCCTCTTCAGGGGACACGCAACGCTGAAACGCCTCGACACACCGCAATGGTGCAACTTCGCCATTAACAATGGTCATAGACTTAGACCGCCGAACTATCTGTCGGCCAACGTCTCATCTTACAGTAACTTCGCCCGGTTCATGTATGCCAAATAAGGGAGCGTCCAATCCAGAATGACATGCAGGGCCGCCACCAATTGAGCCTCCGGATCGTGGATAGCCAAACCAATTTCATCGGGAAGCTTAAGCGACGGATTATGCAAGACATCAAGGAAAGCGTTGGGTGGGACCGGTTTACGTTGAGAGCCCAGCCGGCTTAAAGCATCAGCCGCCCGTTCTTCCGACGATCCACATGGTCCACGATATCCTTTAAAATGTCCTGCAACAACATCCACCTCCCGACGATATGCAGCCATGAGTGGATCTTTGGAATCCCAAGTACGATACTTGCCGAGCCACCAAGTCCGAGTCACCAAAGCATTTAACCCGCTGAGATTCATTTCTTTAGCCATCCGTAGACCTTGGAGAAAAGCTTCATACTCAGCTGCATTGTTAGTACAAGGTAAAATTAGACGTAGAACGTAACAGAACTTGACACCTCGCGGGTAATTAAACACGACTCCAGCCCCCGAGCCCTCCAACTGCCTGGACCCATCAAAGTGGATGGTCCAATAGGTATGATCCGGCTTCTCTTCAGGAGCTTGCAACTCCGTCCAATCATTAATGAAATCCACAAGTGCCTGAGATTTTACGGCCGTTGAACCGGATACTCCTTCCCTGCCTCCTTCCGCTCCACCACGATAGCCACGCTAACTGCCCTGGCATTAGCAGCAACATATAGCAGCAGCGGCTCTTTGTCAATGGGGCGGCTAGAACCGGCGGGTTGGCCAACTGCCGCTTCAAATCCTCCAACGCTTCATCAGCGGCTGAACTCCAGACAAACTGATCCGCTTTTCTTCAACATCCGGTACAAAGGAATGGCTTTCTCGCCTAGACGGCCGATAAACCGCTTAGCGCAGCAATCCGCCTGCCAAACGCCGGACGTCATTGATGCACTTTGGCTTAGCCAAGGAGGTGATAGCCGTAATTTTTTCCGGATTAGCTTCGATCCCCCTGTTGGACACGAGAAAACCCAATAACTTGCCTGCCGGAACACCAAAGACGCACTTGGTCGGGTTGAGCATCATCTTGTACACCCGCAGGTTGTCAAAGGTTTCCTTTAGATCCTCAATCAAGGTTTCCTTCTTCCTTGACTTAACCACGATATCATCCACATAAGCATGCACGTTACGGCCGATCTGTTCGTGCAAGCAACTCTGAGCATAACGCGATAAGTCGCTTTGGGCGCTCTTGAGTCCAAAAGGCATAGATACATAACAGAAGGCTCCAAAGGGGTGATAAACACCGTCTTCTCCTGGTCCTTAATCGCCATCTTAATCTGATGATAACCGAGTACGCATCCAAAAATCTCAAACGCTCACAACCCGCCGTAGCATCAATAATCTGGTCAATGCGGGAGGGCGAAAGGATCTCTTGGACAGGCCTTGTTGAGATCTGTAATCCACACACATGCGCCAAGTGCCATTCTTCTTAAGAACCAACACCGGATTGGCAAGCCACTCTGGGTGAAAGACTTCAACAATAAACCCTGCCGCCAAGAGCCTAGCAACTTCTTCTCCGATGGCCTTGCGCCTTTCCTCATTAAACCGGCGAAGAAACTGCTTTACCGGTTTGTATTTTGGGTCAACATTAAGAGTGTGCTCAGCGAGTTCCCTCGGTACACCTGGCATGTCAGAAGGCTTCCATGCAAAAATGTCCCGATTCTCACGGATGAACTCGATGAGCGCTCTTTCCTATTTAGGATCCAAGTTGGCACTGATGGTGAACTGCTTGGACGAATCGCCGGGCACAAAATCAACAAGCTTCGTCTCAGCCGCCGATTTGAACTTCAAGTCCGGATCATGCTCCGTAGTTGGCTTCTTCAAAGGGGTCATATCCGTCGGATCAACATTGTCTTTATAATATTTTAGCTCCTCAGTGGCACAAACCGACTCTGCGTAAGCCGCATCACCTTCCTCGCACTCCAAAGCGATTCGGCGGCTCCCATGAACCGTTATCGTTCCTTTGTGACCCGGCATTTTCAGCTGTAAGTAAACATAACAAGGCCGTGCCATAAATTTAGCATAAGCCGCCGCCCAAAGAGGGCGTGGTAAGGGCTTTGAATTTTCACCACCTCAAATGTCAATGTTTACGATCCGAGTCATGTTCGTCCCCAAAGGTCACCTCGAGCTATCTTATCGACCGGCACGCCGACTTGCTGTGCACCACTCCGTGAAACACTTGTGCTGGATGGCCTAAGATGCCTATCCACAACCCCATACCGGAAGGTCTCGTAGTACGTGATGTTGATGTTGCTTCCTCCATCCATAAGAACCTTGGTAAACTTGTACCCTCCTACGGGGTGCCACCACGGGGCTAGCTGACCCGGATTGTAAACCCGGGAGGATGGTCCTCTCTGCTCCACACGATCGGTTGCTCGGACCAGCGTAGGTAATGCGGCGCAGCAGTTCAACAACGCCGACCGCCCGCTTCGAAGTTTTCGGTCTCGTCTGTCCCAAGCTGGTGGTAAAGACGTGAATCGCATCCACCGTTCAAGCTGCTTTGGGTTACTTTGATAACCCGATCGCTGCTGTTGTTGATTGTAGCCCCCTTGGTTCTGATTGTTCTGACTGGTCTGATTACTTTGATTATTCTGATTGCCTTGCCCGCCCGGATTACCACCGAATCCTGGGCCGGAATTTCCTCCACCGTAACCCGGGGCGGACCCTGAACCGCCGCCAGGCCCTTGATCATACCGGAAAGAGTTGGAGTTTTTTAACTCCTGCATAATGTAACAATCCTTCCAAAGGTGGTTCGCCGGTGCCTCCTTCGTCCCATGCTTCGGACAAGGTTGATTCAATATGAAATTCAAACGATCCGGATTGTGACCGCCCGGTTTGATTGCCTACCCTCGCGCTGACCCTTGTCCTGCGTTGGTGTGGGCCACAAAGCCCATGTTGCCGTTAAACTTCGCTTGTTCCCTCCATTGCCTGTCGAATGATGCTGCTGGCCTTTAAAGTTGCCGTTCTGTTTTCCCTTCCCCACTTCATCATTCTCAGATTCGGGATCCTTGGTACTATCAGAATGAGCGTACTTTACCAAAACGCCCATTAGAGTGCCCATGTCATGGCAAAAACGCTTCATACGGCCCAGCTTCAATTTCAATGGCTCGAACCGGCAATTGGCTTCCAAGGTCAAGATCGCGGAATCAGGGTTGATCCGGTCCGAAGAATGTAAAACTTCCGAAACGCGGCGCACCCAATGGGTTGTGGATTCTCCCTCCGCCTGGACACAAGCTGCTAAATCCACCACAGACATGGGCTATTTACAGGTATCTTTGAAATTTTGAATGAATCGGGCTCGCAACTGGGTCCACGAACTGATAGAGTTGGGCGGCAAATTTTTCAACCAAGTCCGGCCGTTCCTTCCAACATCATTGTGAAGTACTTCGCACATGCGGCTTCATCCACATCTAGCATCTCCATGGCCATCTCATAGCTTTCTATCCATGCTTCGAGCCAAATTGGCAAGATAATTGGGCACCTTGCGCGCCTTGAAGTCCTTGGGCAAGCGCTGCGTTGCGTAAAGCGGGACGAGGCAAGGCACCCCAAAGAGCGACGTGACCCCTGGTTCAAGATGGTCGGACGAACCGGCGCGGCGGATGATCCTCTGCTTGTGCTGCTAACTCGGCCTCCCCACGTGCTCGGCGCGGTCCACTACCACTTGAGCATCCTCAAAGCCGCCCGCCGGATTGTTGCCTTGGCGGACCACGCTGCGCATTGCTTGACACGGCGGTTCGTCGACGCGTCGGCTATAGCTCCGGCTTGGGCGGGGTGGAGTGGATCCGATCGGCTGTATGAATACGCTTCTTGCCGAGCCAGGGGCCGTCTGAGGAGCTCCTTAACCCGGCGTGTCTCTACCGCTGTGGTGAATCGCCTTCAATCTGGAATCGCCTCCAACCGTGCCGCAGCCGCCACGAGGTTATCCATCGGGTTGGAGTAGTGACCGGAGGTGTCTGCGACGATGCTGGGCGCGCCGGTATGATGGCGAGGCAGATCTATCACACGAGGCTGAACCGGCGCGGCCGTCCCAGGTGCTTCTGGCCGGTTTACCACCGGCGGCGGATTACTGGTCCCGGCCCCTGGGGTATTAAAAAGCTCTCTTCCCTCGAAAACCGAAGGTAAACGGGATCTGTACTTCCTTTTCATGACTTCATGTGACGCGCTCTGATCCAGCATGAGCCTATAAGCCTGCGCATCCAAAGCGGCCCGCTCCGCTGCCATCCTCACGTCCGCGGCCGCCAGGTCCGCTTTAGATTTAGTGATCTGTTCCTTCACCTTTGCAACCTCCGCGTTGTGCAGGTCCTGATCCGGTGGATTAGCCTCTGCCATGAGCACAGCCAACGCGTCGAAAAGCTCTGACAAAACTTGAGCCGGCGGGCGCACAGGGCCTCCTTCCCCGGCTGCCATCACCGCTGTTGAGCCGGGCGACCGAAGCGCCCGCGGTCGAAGAGTGAAGCGCCGCTGCATCGCCATGAAGATCCCAACCCGGTTGGGTAGATCGAAGGTCCGGAATACTCTCACCGTCGGAACAGCCTCGATCTGGCAATCTTGCAGCTGGTATAGAGATTCGGTTTCTCCGGCCGACGATTCGTCGCCAGAGTAGACAACAGTTTCGTCACCAGATGTTGATCCGTCCTCGCAGCCTCCGTGGACGACTCCCACGAAAACATGCCTAACCGCCGGTTTAGCTGTGGCAGGACTGTTCTTCGCCCGGCTGAGCCGTCTCGGCGAGGTCGGTGCAGACGTCCGCCCATGCCCTGCTCGCCCGATCTTGCCGATGAACACGTGTATGCCGCGAAGGGGACCCGGTACCAGTACTCAAGCGGAGTCGGCCTCGGGGCCCCGATCCGCATCGTCGATGTAGAGCTTGCCGCGACGACTCTTAGTCATCCGCCCTTTGCATAACCTTGAGTCCTTCGAACTTGCCCTCTAAGATCATCAAACCATCGTGCGATAGCCCCACGGTGGGCGCCAACTGTCGTGGAATTGTCACGGCAGATGTCCTCATGAAAGGACTTAGTCGTAGGGCCATCGTACGGGTTAACCTAGAGGGGTTAAAGCAGACACAAGACACGGGAATTATACTGGTTCGGCCCCTTCGATGAAGGTAAAAACCTACGTCCAGTTGTGATCTGATTGATATGATTTCGGCGACTAGGGAGCAATAGCTTTGCCTTAGCCTCGAATCCTCTCTCCTTAATCCCCGCCGGTCGTCCCCTTATATACACGGGTTGACGCCTTGCCGTCCCTGAAGTCCCGATCCGGCTCATACAAGTGTCCGCTCGGTCTCTTCTCTCTTGTCTTACAACACAAGTTACAGCACTAAGGCGGTTTACATAAATGGACCTTAAGTCGCCTCTGGGCTCCGGGCCTCCTCCGTGGGCCTGGATCATGGACGAGGGTAAACCGGCCCCTCCAGGGCGGTTCACACTCAGTAGCTGTGTCCCCAACAGTTATTGTTTGCTCCTATTCTAATGCATAGCCTACTTTTGTAACCTACACATTGTATCTTACCTGCTTATCCTAAACTGCTTAGTATAGGTTGGTTAGTGATCCATCAGTGACCCCCACCTTGTCCTTGTTGCCCCTGCTTCATCATCGAAGACCCGATCAACGGGATCGAAGACCAGGCCCCGGCACCGCACATCACTTTCCCCTTTTGTTGCTCGACTCTGCAGAGTTACCATCGAGTGCCGAGGGTGGAACCTCATACATCACTCCTTATGAGATCTCTGTAGTGTATCTATTCGGTTGTGGTCATCAAGGGTGATTCCGCCTTAACCACTGCTGATACGACTCTGTCGTGCAACCCCTCAAGTGTGAACCTCGAGGGTGGTCCCTCTTACGTTCACCTTGATGATTACATCAAAGTGGAATCCGTCATGGGTGACTCCTCAGGTTTTCCCCTTGGTGTTAAACACACGGTTACTATGGTTACTATGAATTTACACTGAACCATGTTACTAAAGACGATTCGGCCCTGAGGGGTACCCGCGCAAGCATTTTTGTGAGTGATGAGGTGTCGGGTTGACCTGGAGGGTGCCCGCGAGAAAATTACGAGGCGTGGTCGGGCATTCTTAGCCCTTGCCGCAAGTCCTCGAGAGGGGCGACGGGGTCACATCTTTCGTGAGTCTCTGCTTGTTACCGCGCGTTCCTAATCCACTACGATTTGGATATTTGATCCGAGGGGCCTCTGGCCTGATTGCAGTAACCATCACGTGGGCATAGTATGTGCGTTCTGCGTCGTATACATCAGCCGAAGCTTAATAGACATCAGCGACTGAGCGGCGCGCCCTGGGTTGGACTACGTAAGCACCTGCCAATTTGAAGGAACTAGCTAGGTCTGCTCACCGGCCACCCACACAACATGCAGGAGTTCCCGGGGCGATGGCCCATGATCCCTGGGGGCATAGGTTTAGTCTAGCGTGCTTGACCTCTCTATTAAGCCTAGGTCGGGTTGCGGCGTATTGGTTGGCCGAGGCTGGGCATGACCCAGGAAAGTGTGTCCGGCTGGAGTTAATCGAGCGTGGTGGGTAAGTTGGTGCACCCCTGCACGGAAGAAAACATCTATCGATAGCCTGTCCTACGGTAACAAACACTTTGATTTGTATCCTGATTGATACAACTAGAAATGGATACTTGAGATGGGACATGGATATGAGAAATGGATAGTATGGCTCTAGGATTGCTTTCTCGCAGGCAGTCGAGGAAGGATCTCTGGCCGAGGTTGATAACACTACTACTACTTTACTTTATGCTACCCTACTCCCTCTTGTTGCTGCAAGATGGTGGTTTCCAGAAGATGCCAGTGTTCGATAGGACTAGCTTCTCCCCCTCTTATTTTGGCATTCTGCAGTTAGTCCACATATACTACCCCTTTCATTGATACTGATGCATAAGTAGTGTAGATCCTTGCTTGCGAGTACTTTGGATGAGTACTCACGGTTGCTTTGCTACCCCTTTTCCCCCTTCTTTCTTCTTTCTAGTTGTTGCAACCAGATGGTGGAGTCCAGGAGCCAGATGCCACTTTGGCAACTGCTACTACCCTGAGGGTGCCTACTACTACGTGAAGACTGCCGACGACCAGTAGTAGTTAGGAGGCTCCTAGGCAGGAGGCCTTGCCTTTTCGATCGTAGATACTTTTATGCTGGCCTTCTTAAGGCAAACTTGTCTAACTTATGTATGTACACAGATATTGTTGCTTCTGCCGACTCTTGTGTTTTTGAGCTGATGTATTCGAGCCCTCGAGGCCCCTGGCTTGTAATATAAAGCTTGCATTATTTTAATTTGTGTCTAGAGTTGTGTTGTGATATCTTCCCGTGAGTCCTTGATCTTGACCGTACACATTTGCGTGTATGATTAGTGTATGATTGAATTGGGGGTGTCACATCCCAACTAGATCCATAATCTAGCGCACAAGCTCTCAACATGTCCTCCAGAATCTGGTTGACTCTCTCGATCTGTCCATCTGTCTGCGGATGAAAGGTTGTACTGAACTCTAGCCTAGTACCCAAAAGTCTGGTGTAACTGATTCCAAAATTTCGAGGTAAACTGTGTTCCTCTATCTGATACGATGGTCCTCGGAACTCGATGCAGACATACGATCCTGGTCATATATATCTTGGCTAACTTCGCACTTGTATAAGTGGTTTTCACGGGGATAAAGTGAGCCACTTTGGTCAATCGATCAACTACTACCCAGATGGAGCCATATCCTGATCGTGTCCGGGGTAGTCCGGTGATGAAATCCATGCCAAGCTTATCCCACTTCCATTCGAGTATCGGCAAAGGCTGAAGTAATCCTGCTGGCTTCTGATGCTCTGCCTTAACTCTCTAACATATGTCACATACTGCTACATACTCGGAAATATCCTTCTTCATACCTGTCCACCAGAAACGTTCCTTCAAATCCAAATACATTTTGGTGTTCCTGGGTGAATTGAGTATGGTGAGATATGAGCTTCTTGAAGAATTAACATCCTGATCTCTGGATCATTGGGAACATAGATACGATCCTCAAACCATAAAGTTTCGTGTTCATCCTCATGAAATCCTTTGGCCTTTCCTTTACTCATATTCTCCTTTATCTCTGCAATCTCCTTATCTGTCTTCCGAGCTTCTCGAATCTTTCCCAACAACGTGGATTGAACTTTCAACGCTGCAACAAAACCTCTCAGAACTATCTCCATTCAAAGTTCTCTGAGATCGTCGACTAACTCCTAGGGTAATCCTCCCGTTATGAGAGTATTAACATAACTTTTGCGGCTCAACGTGTCTGCTACAACATTGGCCTTTCCTGGATGATAATGTAGTTTCATGTCATAATCCTTTATGAGCTCCAATCATCTCCTCTGCCTGAGGTTCAACTCCTTCTATGTGAAGATGTACTTCAAACTCTTATGATCCGTGTAAACATCACAACGATTTCCAATAAGAAAATATCTCAAGTCTTGAGCGCATGCACTATGGCTGCTAACTCCAAGTCATGCGTGGCATAATTCAACTCATGAGGTCGAAGTTGTCGTGAGACATATGATACAACTCTCCCTTCTTGCATAAGAACGCCTCCAAGTCCCTGGTGAGAAGAGTCACAATATACTTGGAAATCCTTGCGTATATTCGGGAGAATTAGCACTGGGGCTGTAACAAAACGTTTCTTCAACTCCTACAATCTGGCCTCGCACTCCTCGGTCAATTTGAACTTAGTGTCCTTCTTCAATAACTCCATCATGGGCTTCACAATCTTTGAAAAAAAATCAATGAATCTCCGGTAGTATCCTGCGAGTCCAAGGAAATTGCGTATCTCTCCAACTGAAGTGGGTACCAACCACTCGGTGATAGACTGAACCTTTGAAGGATCTACTGCTATCCCTTCTCCAGATATAACATGTCCGAGAAATCCGACTTCCTTCAACCAAAACTCACATTTGCTGAACTTGGCATATAGCTGATGTTCCCTAAGCTTCTCGAGAACCACGCGCAAATGTTCCTTGTGTTCTTCTTCTTTCTTCGGGTACACCAATAAATCATAAATGAACACCACAACAAACTTATCCAAGAACTCCATGAACACCTTATTTATCATACTCATAAAGTAGGCGGGGGCGTTAGTCAAACCAAAAGACATGACTGTGTACTCATATAGCCCATACCTTGTGGTAAAAGTTGTCTTGGGTATATCATGTTCTCGGATCTTCAGCTGGTGATATCCTGATCAAAGATCCATCTTGGAGAATACTTTAGCTCCCTGCAGCTGATCAAACAAATCATTGATCATCGGTAGAGGGTATTTGTTCTTGATCGTCACCTCATTCAATGCACGATAATCAACAACCATTCTCAAGTATCCATCCTTCTTCTCAACTAAGAGCACTGGGGCTCCCCACAGTGATGAACTTGGTCGAATATAACCTTTGTCCAATAACTCCTTAATCTGCTTCTTATTCTCCTCCAGATCATTTGCGGGCATCCGATACGGTCTCTTAGATATTGGTCCAGTGCCTGGTAACAGTTCAATCAAAAAATCTATGTCTCGGTCTAGTGGCATGCCTGGTAATTCCTCCAGAAATACATCGGGATAATCCTTCACAACTGGCACTTCCTCTTGAACATCTTCCGAGAGTGACACATACTTGAGTCCTCCTTGTAACATGCCTAGGCACATACTTGATCCGTTTCCCCTCTGGGGTGGTGAGAAGAATTGACTTACTAACACAATTGAAGTTTCCTCCATACTTCGATAGCCAATCCATGCCTAGTATTATATCCAATCCTTGTGATTCCAAAATAATGAGGTCGGAGGGGAAAACATGCTTACCAATGGTCAATGGCAACTGGCAACACCATCGGCTAGCCATATATTCCGCTCCTGGTGAGCTCACTAACATGGGTGACCTACGGGCAAAGGTTGGAAATTCAAACTTGTCCACAAATCCCCTTGATATGTATGAATGCGATGCACCAATGTCAAAAAGAACAAGGGCTGTAAATGACTTAATCAAAAACTTACCAATAACTGCGTCAGGCTGTTCTTCAACTTCCTCCATGTTAATGTGGTTCACCTGACCTCTGGTGAAGGGATTTGGCTTCTTCCCTGAGCTTCCATTGCCATTACCATTCTTTGCTTCAGGACACTCGGTCGCATAATGTCCAGTCTTACCGCACTTGAAACAAGTAATGTGACTCAGATCCTTCTTGGCGGGTGTAGCGGGGTTGGAATGGTTCTGACTGTTGTTTCCTTCACTCCCATTACCATTCTTAGGGCCATTGTGGTTGTGTGAATTTCCTCCATTGTGGGAATGGCCTCCATGGTTATGTCCTCCATGGGTATGAGTGTGTCCTCCCGAGTATGGGGTATAGCGGGGTTTCTGCTGAGCTCCAGAGTTGTACCTCCCCTGTCCATACTTCCGCTTGCGGTTTTCTATCTGCTGTTGCTTGCCTTCAATCATGTAGGCCCTCTCTACTAGCTCCTGGCAGTTGGTGAATGTTGCCACCATCAACTGCATGCTCAGCTCATCATTCGGTCCCTCAAGGAACTTCTCCTGCTTCACGGCATCTGTGGCCACATCATCTGGGGCGTAGCGTGCTAACTTGCTGAACTCATCCACGTACTGCGCCACAGTACGATTTCCCTGGCGTAAGTTGCGAAACTCACGCTTCTTCATACTCATGGCTCCAACTAAGACATGTGCAGTGCAGAAGGCCTATTGAAACTGATCCCAAGTAACATTGGCCACGGGGAAAGTGGTGGTGTAATTCTCCCACCATGAGGTTGTGGGTCCATCCAGTTGATGTGCGGAAAAGTGCACCTTCTCAGCATCTGTGCAACATGCGGTGGTCAGCTCCCTTCCAATCTTGCAGAGCCAGTCATCAGCAACAATCGGCTCGGTGTTGTGATAACCCACAAGTATAGGGGATCGCAACAGTTTTCGAGGGTAGAGTATTCAACCCAAATTTATTGATTCAACACAAGGGGAGCCAAAGAATATTCTCAAGTATTAGCAGTTGAGTTGTCAATTCAACCACACCTGGATAACTTAATATCTGCAGCAAAGTATTTAGTAGCAAAGTAGCATGGAAGTAACGGTAACGGTGGCAAAAGTAATAGTAGCAGCTTTGTAGTAATTGTAACAGTGGCAACATAAAAGTAACTAAGCAAAGAGCAATATGTGAAAAGCTCGTAGGCATTGGATCGATGATGGAAAATTATATCGGATGCGATTCCTCATGCAATAGTTATAACATAGGGTGACACAGAACTAGCTCCAATTCATCAAAGTAACGTAGGCATGTATTCCGAATATAGTCATACGTGCTTATGGAAAAGAACTTGCATGACATCTTTAGTCATACCCTCCCGTGGCACCGGGGTCCTATTGGAAATTAAGGGATATTAAGGCCTCCTTTTAATAGAGTACCGGACCAAAGCATTAACACTTAGTGAATACACGAACTCCTCAATCTACGGTCATCACCGGTAAGTATCCCGATTATTGTCACTTCGGGGTTAACGGATCATAACACATAATAGGTGACCATAGACTTGCAAGATAGGATCAAGAACTCACATATATTCATGAAAACATAATAGGTTCAGGTCTGAAATCATGGCACTCGGGCCCTAGTGACAAGCATTAAGCATAGAAAAGTCATAGCAACATCAATCTCAGAACATAGTGGATACTAGGGATCAAACCCTAACAAAACTAACTCAATTACATGGTAAACCTCATCCAACCCATCACCGTCCAGCAAGCCTACGATGGAATTACTCACGCACGGCGGTGAGCATCATGAAATTGGTGATGGAGGAAGGTTGATGATGACGACGGCGATGGATTTCCCTCTCCGGAGCCCCGAACGGACTCCAGATCAGCCCTCCTGAGAGACATTAGGGCTTGGCGGCGGTTCCGTATCGTAAAACGTGATGAATCTATCTCTCTGATTTTTTTCTCCTCGAACGTGAATATATAGAGTTGGAGTTGAGGTCGGTGGAGCTCCAGGGGGCCCACGAGGCAGGGGAGCGCCTAGGGGGGTAGGCGTGCCCCCACCCTCGTGGACTGGGTGTGGTCCCTCTGGCCTTGATTCTTTCACCAATATTTTTTATATATTCCAAAAATATTCTCCGTGAAGTTTCAGGTCATTCTGAGAACTTTATTTCTGCACAAAAATAACACCATGGCAATTCTGCTGAAAACAGCGTCAGTCCGGGTTAGTTCCATTCAAATCATGCTAGTTAGTGTCCTAAACAAGGGCATAGTGTTTGGAATAGTTGATACGATGGAGACGTATCAACTCCCCCAAGCTTAAACCTTTGCTTGTCCTCAAGCAATTTAGTTGATAAACTGAAAGTGATTAAGAAAAACTTTTACAAACTTTGTTTGCTCTTGTTGTTGTAAATATGTAGAGCCAACATTCAAGTTTTCTGCAAAGATTATGAACTCCATTTTCACAATAACATTTAGGTCTCATGTTTACTCATATAAATGGCATAATCAACTAGCGAGCAATAATAATAAATCTCGGATGACAACACTTTCTCAAAACAATCATAATATGATATAACAAGTTGGTATCTCGCTAGCCCTTTCTGAGCCCGCAAAACATAAATGCAGAGCACCTTTGAAGATCAATGACTGACTAAACATTGTAATTCATGGTAAAAGAGATCCAGTCATTCATACTCAATATAAATTAACAGTAATGGATGCAAATGACAGCGGTGCTCTCCAACTGGTGCATTTTAATAAGAGGATGATGACTCAACATAAAAGTAAATAGATAGGCCCTTCGCAGAGGGAAGCAGGGATTTTTAGAGGTGCGAGAGCTCGGTTTTGAAATAGAGATAAATAATATTTTGAGCGGCATACTTTCATTGTCAACATAACAACCGACAGATCTCGATATCTTTGATGCTACCCACATTATAGGCGGTTCCCAAACAGAATGGTAAAGTTTATACTCCCCCAGCACCAACAAGCATCAATCCATGGCTGGCCCGAAACAATGGGTGCCTCCAACTAACAACAGTCCTGGGGGAGTTTTGTTTGCAATTATTTTGATTTGATTTAAGCATGGGACTGGGCATCCCGGTGACCAGCCATTTTCTTGTGAGTGAGGAGCGGAGTCCACTCCTCTTGAGAATAACCTGCCTAGCATGGAAGATACAGACAACCCTAGTTTATACATGAGCTATTCGAGCATACAAAACAGAAATTCATTTGAAGGTTGAGAGTTTGGCACATACAAATTTACTTGGAACGGCAGGTAGATACCGCATATAGGAAGGTATTGTGGACTCATATGGAATAACTTTTGGGTTTATGGATGTGGATGCACAAGCAGTATTCCCGCTTAGTACAAGCGAAGAATAGAAAAGACTGGGAAGCGACCAGCTAGAGAACGACAATAGTCATGAACATGCATTAAAATTAATAAACATTGAGTGCAAGCATGAGTAGGATATAATCCACCATGAACATAAATATCGTGGAGGCTATGTTGATTTTGTTTGAACTACATGCGTGAACATGTGCCAAGTCAAGTCACTCGAATTGTTCAAAGGAGGACACCACCCTATCATACCACATCACAACCATTTGAATAGCATGTTGGCACGCAAGGTAAACCATTATAAACTCCTAGCAAATTAAGCATGGCATAAGAAATTATAATCTCTAATTGTCATTGCAAACATGTTTCATTCATAATAATCTGAATTAGGAACAATGAACTAATCATATTTACAAGAATAAGAGAGGTCGAGTTCATACCAGCTTCTCTCATCTCAATCAGTCCATCATATATCGTCATTATTGCCTTTCACTTGCACGACCAAACGGTGTGAATAATAATACTAGTGCACGTGCATTGGACTAAGCTGGAATCTGCAAGCATCTGATACAAAGGAGAAGACAAGGTATCATGGGCTCCTGGTTAAGTCAAAAACAATGCATATAAGAGCCACTTCAATATTTTCATCATGGTCTTCTACTCTCGACCCCCAAAGAACAAGAAAAGAAATAAAACTATTTACAGGGAAAGCTCCCAACAAACAAAAGAAGAACGAGAAATCTTTTTGGGTTTTTTTTAATTACTACTACATGCATGGAAAGTAAACTAGCTAAAAGCTACAACTAATTTTTTTGGTTTTTCTTAAGGTTATTCAAACACACAAGAAGAAAGCGAGAAAAAGAAAATAAACTAGCATGGATATTACAATGAAAAAGTATGAGCACCGACAACTAGAATGAGTGTGTGAACATGAATGTAATGTCGGTGAGAAATACGTACTCCCCCAAGCTTAGGCTTTTGGCCTAAGTTGGTCTATGCCCAAGGATCAAAGTTGTAGTCGGGGTCATATTGAGATGCAGCAGCTATTGCCTCATGAGCTGCAGCTTGGAGGCGAGCTGCCTCCGTCCTCCTCTCATACTCGTTCACCTCCTCCCTGGTTATAATATATCTCCCTTTTGCGTGAAAGTCAAAGAAAGTAGGAGCAGGGAGAGCAACATGGACAGTGCGACGCCTGTCAAACATTAGTCGGTACTGGAGAGGCTGTTCATTCCTCTCAATAAACTTATGGCGAACCATAGCATTATAATCTAAATAAGCGGGAGGAAATTCCATATCATTTTCATGTATGGGTATCTCAAGAAAATTAGCTACACGAGTTGCATAAATTCCTCCGAACAAATCTCCATTAGTATTGTTATTATGCAACCTAGGTGCGACAATGGCCCCCAAGTTGTATTGTTTATCTCCTAATACGGCACTCTTGAGAACACTAAGGTTAGGAACACACATGTGACATGCCTCCTCCTTGCCGTTAATGCGTCTACCTATAAAGAGAGCAAACTAATGTATAGCAGGAAAATGAATGCTCCCTATGGTAGCTTGTGTTATCTCTCTAGATTCCCCCACAGTGATGCTAGCAAGAAAATCTTTAAACTCAGATTTGCGAGGTTCACTAGCACTACCCCATTGCGGGAGTTTACAAGCAGTATTAAAATCTTCTAAGTCCATGGTATAAGATTTATTATAGAGATCAAATAGGACAGTGTGAGAATTGCGTGAAGATGTAAATTTGAACCTTCTCACAAAGGAATCGGTTAGGTGATAATACTGAGGGCACTTATCTAGCATGAAGCCCTCGAGTTCAGCATTACGCACATATGCGTCAAATTCCTCCTTAATTCCTACTCGGACCATGAAATGTTCTGACAGCCATTCACAAGGCTGCACTTGAGCTTCTCTTGGTAGTTCATGGTCCGCCTCACGTATTTTGGGCCTGGGTCCTTGCTTCCTTGAAGAACCACCTTGGTACATTTTCCTAAACATATTTCTTCCTCTGAAAAATTTCTGAAAATTTTAGTAACTCAAAATAAAAGTGAACCAAACTCAACAAAATTGATAGCAACTACTCCCACAAGTACCTAGAGACTATATCATGCATTAGAACTACTTCAGGCCAAATAAATTTGGCATGCAAGCTCAAGAACAGGATCACCTAAGCAGCAAAAATTTGCAATGAATAAAGCACTAGAACAAAAACTAATTGGACCATTGGAGGAGTCACATACCGAAGAACAATCCCCCAAAGCAATTTTGTGAGTGGAGCTTTGAGCAAAGAGATCAAAAATGGCAGCAAGATGAGCTAGAACTCATGCTTGAGCTGGTTGGTGATTTTTTGGGAGGAAGGAGTGTGTGGGTGCTGGAATAAGTGGAGGGGGGCCACCAGGGGCCCACGAGGCAGGGGGCGCGCCCTGGACCCTCGTGGCCAGGTGCTGGCTCCCCCTGATGTGTTGTCAGTGCCAGATATTCTCAAATATTCTAGAAAAAATCATATTTCATTTTCATGGCATTTGGAGAACTTTTATTTTCGGGGTATTTTTTATTGCAAGGATAATTCAGAAATCAGACAGAAAGTACTATTTTTGATTTATTTAATCTAAATAACAGAAAGTAAAAGGAGGGTACAAAAGGTTGTGCTCTCTAACTTCATCCATCAAATGCTCATCAAAAGGAATCCACTAACAAGGTTGATCAAGTCTTGTTAACAAACTCATTCTGAATCGCATGAAACCGGAGAATTTTTTAATAGCACTAGGTTACCTCAACGGGGATAAGCACGTCCCCAATAATAAGAATATCATATTTCTTCTTGACAGTAGGAAGAGGAAATTCAAAACCTCCAATAGTAATCGTTGGGTTTTTCCAATAGAATTGATACTGTGGACTTGAGGTTGTTTCCTCGGAAAGTGTACCGTATGCTCATTACCACTAACATGAAAAGTGAGATTGCCTTTGTTGCAATCAATAACAGCCCCTGCAGTATTCAAAAAGGTTCTTCCAAGGATAATCAACATACTATCGTCCTCGGGAATATCAAGAATAACAAAGTCCGTTAAAATAGTAACGTTTGCAACCACAACAGGCACATCCTCACAAATACCGACAGGTATTGCGGTTGATTTATTAGTCATTTGCAGAGATATTTTAGTAGGTGTCAACTTATTCAAATCAAGTCTACGATATAAAGAGAGTGTCATAACACTAACACCGGCTCGAAGATCACATAAAGCAGTTCTAACATAGTTTCTTTTAATGGAGCATGGTATACTTGGTACTCCTGGATCTCCAAGTTTCTTTCATATTCCACCTTTAAAAGTATAATTAGCAAGCATGGTGGAAATTTTAGCTTCTGGTATCTTTCTCTTATTTGTAACAATTTCCTTCATATACTGAGCATATGGATTCATTTTAAGCATATCAGTCAAACGCATACGCAAAAAGATAGGTCTAATCATTTCAGCAAAGCGCTCAAAATCCTCATCATCCTTTTTGTTGGATGGTTTGGGAGGAAAAGGCATGGGTTTCTGAACCCATGGTTCTCTTTCTTTACCGTGCTTCCTAGAAACAAAGTCTCTCTTATCATAACATTGACTCTTTGGTTGTGGGTTATCAAGATCAACAACAGGTTCAATCTCTACATCTTTGTTATTGCTAGGTTGAGCATCAAGATGAACATCAGCATTAACATTATCACTAGGTTCATGTTCATTACCAGATTGTGTTACAGCATCAGAGATAGAAATATCATTGGGATTCTCTAGTGTGTCAATAACAGGTTCGCTAGAAGCATGCAATGTCCTATCATTTTTCTTTTTCTTCCTCTTAGAAGGACTAGGTGCATCAACATTAGTTCTCTGAGAATCTTCCTCAATTCTCTTAGGGTGGCCCACAGGATACAAAGGTTCCTGAGTCATTTTACCCCCTCTAGTCATAACTTTAATAGCATTATCATTTTTATTATTATTTAATTCATCGAGCAAATCATTTTGAGCTTTAAGCAGTTGTTCTACTTGAGTGGTAACCATAGAAGCATGTTTACTAATGAGTTTAAGTTCACCTTTAACGCTAGACATATAATCAGTCAAGTGTTCAATCATATAAGCATTTCGATTCGAATGTCTACCAACATAAGCATTGAAGTTTTCTTGTTTAACAATAAAATTATCAAACTCATCTAAGCATTGGCTAGCAGACTTATTACGAGGAATATCACCTTCATCAAATCTATAGAGAGAATTTACCTTTACTACCTGTGTCGGGTTATCAAGACCATGTATTTCTTCAATAGGTGGTAAATTCTTAACATCTTCAGCTTTAATACCCTTTTCTTTCATAGATTTCTTTGCCTCTTGCATATCTTCAGGACTGAGATATAAAATACCCCTTTTCTTTGAAGTTGGCTTAGGAGTTGGTTCAAGAAGTGTCCAATTATTTTCATTAGTCAACATATTATTCAATAGCAATTCAGCTTGATCAACTGTTCTTTCCCTGAAAACACAACCAGCACAACTATCCAGGTGGTCTCTCAAAGCATCAGTTAGTCCATTATAAAAGATATCAAGTATTTCATTTTTCTTGAGAGGATGATCAGCCAAAGCATTAAGTAATTGGAGAAGCCTCCCCCAAGCTTGTTGGTGACTCTCTTCTTCAATCTGCACAAAATTATATATTTCCCTTAAAGCAGCTTGTTTCTTATGAGCAGGGAAATATTTAGCAGAGATGTAATAAATCATATCCTGGGGACTCCACACACAACCAGGATCAAGAGAATTAAACCATGTTTTAGTGTCACCCTTTAATGAGAACGGAAATTATTTAAGGATATAGTAGTAGCGAGTTTTCTCATCATTAGTGAACAGGGTGACTATATCATTCAATTTAGTAAGATGTGCCACAACAGTTTCAGATTCATAGCCATAAAAAGGATCAGATTCAACCAAAGTAACTATCTCAGGGTCAGCAGAGAAATCATAATCCTTATCAATAATACAGATAGGTGAAGTAGCAAAAGCAGGGTCATATCTCATTCTAGCATTCAAAGATTTTTCTTTAAGCTCAGCTAATAATTTCTCAAGATCATATCTATCATTGCAAGCAAGAAAGTCTCTAGCAGTTTCTTCATCCATAACATAACCTTCATGCACAAAAGGCAATTCATATCTAGGGGGAGAGTCTTCATCATCACTTTCATCAGTATTATCAGTTTCAATAATTTCATTCTCTCTAGCCCTAGCAAGTTGTTCGTCAAGAAATTCACCTAATGGCACAGTAGCATCAAGCATAGAAGTAGTTTCATCATAAGCATCATGCATAGCAGAAGTGACATCATCAATAACATGCGACATATTAGAATTAATAGCATAAGAAGGTTTAGGCATCGCAAGCTTACTCAAAACAGAAGATGAATCAAGTGCAGAGCTAGATGGCAGTTCCTTACCTCCCCTCGTAGTTGAGGGAAAAATCTTAGTTCTTTCGTCTTTCAAGTTCCTCATAGTGACCAGCAGATATAAATCCCAAGTGACTCAAAGAATAGAGCTATGCTCCCCGGCAACGGCGCCAGAAAATAGTCTTGATAACTGACAAGTATAGGGGATCGCAACCGTTTTTGAGGGTAGAGTATTCAACCCAAATTTATTGATTCGACACAAGGGGAGCCAAACAATATTCTCAAGTATTAGCAGTTGAGTTGTCAATTCAACCACACCTGGATAACTTAATATCTGCAGCAAAGTATTTAGTAGCAAAGTAGCATGGAAGTAACGGTAACGGTGGCAAAAGTAATAGTAGCAGCTTTGTAGTAATTGTAACAAAGGGCAACAGAAAAGTAACTAAGCAAAGAGCAATATGTGAAAAGCTCAGAGGCATTGGATCGATGATGGAAAATTATATCGGATGCGATTCCTCATGCAATAGTTATAACATAGGGTGACTGTAACTAGCTCCAATTCATCAAAGTAACGTAGGCATGTATTCCGAATATAGTCATACGTGCTTATGGAAAAGAACTTGCATGACATCTTTAGTCCTACCCTCCCGTGGCACCGGGGTCCTATTGGAAATTAAGGGATATTAAGGCCTCCTTTTAATAGAGTACCGGACCAAAGCATTAACACTTAGTGAATACACGGACTCCTCAAACTACGGTCATCACCGGTAAGTATCCCGATTATTGTCACTTCGGGGTTAACGGATCATAACACATAATAGGTGACTATAGACTTGCAAGAGAGGATCAAGAACTCACATATATTCATGAAAACATAATAGGTTCAGATCTGAAATCATGTCACTCGGGCCCTAGTGACAAGCATTAAGCATAGCAAAGTCATAGCAACATCAATCTCAGAACATAGTGGATACTAGGGATCAAACCCTAACAAAACTAACTCGATTACATGGTAAATCTCATCCAACACATCACCGTCCAGCAAACCTACGATGGAATTACTCACGCACGTCAGTGAGCATCATGAAATTGGTGATGGAGGAAGGTTGATGATGACGAAGGCGATGGATTTCCCTCTCTGGAGCCCCGAACGGACTCCAGATCAGCCTTCCCGAGAGAGATTAGGGCTTGGCGGCGGCTCCGTATGGTAAAACGCGATGAATCCTACTCTCTGATTTTTTTCTCCTCGAACGTGAATATATAGAGTTGGAGTTGAGGTCGGTGGAGTTCCAGGGGGCCCACGAGGCAGGGGGGCGCGCCCAGGGGGTAGGCGTGCCCCCCACCCTCGTGGACAGGGTGTGGGGCCCCTGGCCTTGATTCTTTCGCAGTATTTTTTATATATTCCAATAGTTTCAGGTCATTCCGAGAACTTTTATTTCTGCACAAAAATAACACCATGGCAATTCTGCTACAACATCAGTCCGGGTTAGTTCCATTCAAATCATGCAAGTTAGAGTCCAAAACAAGGGCAAAAGTGTTTGGAAAAGTAGATATGATGGAGACGTATCATGCTGCTAGAGAACACCGGCGGTTTCAACCTTAGAAAGTGGGCTAAGTTGTCTACTGGGGGTGGTGGCGGTGGGTTCTTGTTGTTGCCTTGGTTCTGGACTAGCAACTGCATCAAGGCATTTTGCTGTTGGATCAACTAAGTGAGCTCCGGCGGGAATACGAATCCGGGGTCATGTCTCGGAGGTATGTGATAGGTTTATAGGGGTGAGAACATAATAGAATAGGGTCTAAAGAGATATTTCACTACCCATATGCACATGAGACAAACATATGCAATTAAAACCCCTATATTCAAACAAGATTCATACAATTGATCTAAGCTACCGTTACAAAATCTCGCAACATTTTCTAACTACTTGGAAGAATACTAATAGTGATATGGTGGTCGACTAGAAGTTTTGATCAGTGGAAGACTCCATAATATCTGCTCCAGCTTCGTCTTCATAATCATCACTATCTTCACCATCACTGTCGGGGTCCATGTGTGTGTCGTCTAGTATAATGTAGTCTTCAGAACGAATGTCCACTCCAGGCTCGGGTTTCACCACTGGTATTCCTAGCTTCCTCCTCAGGTCTTCATTCTGATCTAGTAGTACAACAATTTCTTCATATCTGTCACGTGTGGCCTTGAGTTCCTCTTCTAGCTCCATATTCCGGGTCATCACCTTCTTTGTATCTATCATGTTAGCGCACATCTAGTTCTCATAAAGACGAATATGCTGGTTCAACTCCTGTATGTAGGCTGCAATAGACTTATCCTTCCTGGTGCGAATCATCTCCCATTGCTCATCTCGGCGTCCACATATCTGGTAAGTGATGTCCTTAAGATCCTTGTTGTACACCTCGCCTATGCATCCAATGGCGATGTGGGGCGGCCATGCTCTTTCCTAAACTCCAGGTTGGTGCATCAAAGGAAAACTCGATGGGCTCGATAATTGGTGCAAACGTCCTTCCTGGAACACGAACTTGGATCGTCTAGCGCTCCTCTTCTGGTAAAGTGGCGGTAAAGGTTCCCGTGAAGCTTGGTACGCTGATGTGTAGGTACCTAGTGACTTCTTTCAAGTTTCGTCCGAACGGGGTGTCGTCATCCGGTTGAGTGAACTTGTTCCTTGGGTCCAACATCTATAGTGTAGAAATAAAGAAGAGTTAGAAATGAGTAGAGAAGAGTATCCCGTGGCTTTTCCTAGTGGTTGTGTCCTACATTCAGCGTGTGCTCTGATACCATCTTGTAGCGACCCGATCCCAATGGACCATAGTATCTATGCTTAAGTGTCATCCCTGGATCGGTATTGCTGACACACATGGTACTCAAGGATTTATAACAAAGTTCAATCACACAATTATTACATCGATTGTCTCAAAAAGAGTACATATTACAATAATATGGCTGAAGGCCATCTAAATAACCGCAGAAACTTCGAAGATAAATGAGTCCATCCAACTCCACGGCAAAAACTGAGTGCATGACAACAACCTATCACACCTTACTCTTCATCTGAAAATTCGGCAACATGATACGTTGCAGCCGTGTAGGTCAGCACATGGAATATGTGTAGCGATCTGACCTCAAACGGACAAATCTCTGTGCATAAGTGTCATGCCTGGAACGGTAATGCTGACACACACAATACTTGAAGGATTTATAACAGAGTGCAATCACACACTTATTACATCGACTGTCTCAAAAGAGAAATTATTACAATAATATGGCTAAAGGCCATCTAAATAAGACAACTGCAGAAGCATCAAAGGTAAATGAGTCCATCAACTCCAACGGCATAGCTGAGTGCATGACAACGACCTAGCGCACCTTAGTCTTCGTCTGAAAAGTATGCAACATAATACGTTGCAGCCCGAAACGGGTCAGCACATGGGATATGCTGGCAAAATAACACTGTAGAGCAATGAACAAGATAACAACTATAGCTACATGCATATATGGCTGGTGGAGGCTCTATAGTTATAGTTTTTGTGTCAAGCCAATTTTTCCCTACTGCATAGGAATATACTTTATTTAACTACAAAGTTGGTTGAAAACATTGAGAATGGAAACCCCATCTCAATCCCAATTAAACAGTAATTAAAAACCAACAAAATTAATTAAGAGTGATGAGATCAAATCAATAATTCAAGTACCAGATACTCAAGATGTCCATAACCGGGGACACGTCTAACCATGATTAGTTTGTACACTCTGCAGAGGTTTGCACAGTTTTCCCCACAAGACTCGATCTCCTCCTTTGAATTTCTCGCACTACATGATGTTTGAGAAACGGATAACCGAGACACAGTCTTTCAGAAGCATTAACTCTTTCGACGGGTAAATGTACCACCTACATCCCCTACATCTGCTAGTTTACCACTAAAAGAGGTCACACAACATATTCAACTATGCCAGAGCCCATAATGGCTTGTGGCTGCACACTGAAGTTTCTAGCATGGATAATCTTATGATGCCTTTGAGCCTGGGTGGCGAACCATAGGAAGATCACACGGATTCCCAGGATCTCCTTGGACAACACTGGATTCCCCATGTGCCCACAAACAATCCACCCAGATGTGTATTAAAGTAGCCACCTTAAATAAACCCTTAGTTCATAATAATCTCTCACATCTATCAAGAATCACTCAAACCAAACCACGTCTACGAGCATAGCATAGCAGTGTAAGCATAATGTAGAAGTAACTCCCAGGGTTTGAAACAAAGGGTAATAGGTTCTACATCATCATCTACTTCCCAATACCCACATGTTAAACAGTTCCTACTCATTAAATATTTGAGGGTTGAAACTAATGCATAAAAACTGTGTAATAAAAGGGTATGATCAAAGTGTTACTTGCCTTGCTGACGATCTGAAAACCCTAGTGACTCGTAGTAGCACTCTTCGCACTTCGGAAATTCCATCGCAAGCAAACAATAGCATACATAAGCACTCCAGCATATATGTAAGGGTAAAACTCAAATAAAAAGATCCAAACTGAAAGTTCAACTGAACAACTTCGATTTGCAAAAAGAATCAATCGTATCGGAGCTACGAAACTCACACCACGATCAAAAGAAGTTTGAATTCAAATCTGCTTGCAACCAAATTTTAATTTGTCAAAACGAAGTTAAAGTTGATTAACTGGAAAGAGGGGTTCGAGACGAAGATTTTAGCATTGGTTTCACTAAATTTGGACAAACGAGCAAAAAGTTGAGAGGGTTTGAAAATCAGGGGCTACTCTGCGATAAAAATAATCGCGGATAGGTCCCTGGACGAAAATAAAATAAAAATAAAATGACTAACGAACGAACGTTCGCTAATAGGGATGAACGGACGAACGCGTTCACGAATAGAGGCGTTCGGGTGAAAGTTCGCTAAATAGATCCGATCGAGAAAACCCAAGAAAACCCTAACCCTAAAAAAATAAACAGATCTAGAAAGCGAAAACCGAAAAAAACCAAAGTGAACCGGCGAACCGGAGCGGTTTTTTTATACCGTTCAACGGGCGTTGGGTCAACGGCGGCGGGCGGCGGCTCCGGTGGGAACCGGCGCGGTATGGCGGCGCGCAAGGCGGTAGCAAGCGGCGGTGGCGGCGCAGATGGAGTGTCAGAGGCGGCGGGCGGCGATATATAAAGGGGCCCGGGGGCTTGCCTTGCGGGAGGAGGCGGCGGAGGCTCGTGTCCGAGCCGGACACAGCGACGGCGGCGGCGAACCTCGGGACTCCCGTCCCGAGTCGGCGAGGGAGGCTGCGCGCTGCGGGCTGTGGCCCGGCTCAGCTGGGCCTTCGGCCCTGTCTGGCGGAAAAGATTTTTAAAAAAAATAAATTCTGCGGAAAAATCCTAAAAAATAAAAAAAATTCTTAAAATGCCAAAAACAATTTTCACCGTCTAAATAAAATATTTAGAACAAGGTGAACCTTTTTTTGGGCCTAAAAATACAATTCTAAATAATGCATTTTTTTGTAATTCAAATAAAATCCAAATAAAATATTTATTTGATTTTAAAAAGTTTCCTCCAATATTCCTCTCTTTTTGAAGAAGTCATATTATCTTCTCTCTTTAAAATTAATATTAGAAATATTCGGAGAGAAACAAATTAAAACCAAAATGATCCTCTTTTCAAATTTGAGAAAATTCAAATATGAAAATTTATGAAATCCCTGACTCTCTCCTTGGGTCCTTGAGTTGCTTAAGATTTCTAGGATCCCAACCAAAATGCAAATAAAATATGGTATGCATATGATGACCTATGTATAACATCCAAATTGAAAATTGGGATGTTACAAACCTACCCCCTTAAGATGAATCTCACCCTCGAGATTCGGGTTGGCTAGAAAATAGGTGTGGGTGGTCTTTCCATAGATCTTCCTCTTGTTCCCAGGTGGCTTCACCCTCGGTATGGTGGCTCCACTGAACTTTGCAAAACTTGATAACCTTGCTGCGCGTAACTCGGCTGGCAAACTCGAGAATCTTGACGGGTTTCTCCTCGTAGGTCAGATCACTATCCAACTGAATCTCTCAGAGGAATATCGGCCATCTCAGCATGGCACTTCTTCAACTGGGAAACGTGAAACACATCATGAAGTCCGGACAGTCCTTCGGGTAACTCCAACTTGTAGGCCACTTCTCCCATACGCTCCAAAACTCGGTATGGTCCTACAAATCTCAAGGCTAACTTTCCCTTAACTCCAAATCGTTTAACTCCTCGAAGTTGTGACACACGAAGATACGCCCTGTCTCCAATTTCATAGACTACCTCCTTGCGTTTTGTATCGACATAACTCTTCTGCGTGGACTGAGCTCCTTTAAGTCTGTCGCGAATCAACTTGACCTTCTCTTCGGACTCCTGAATTAAATCTGGTCCAAACAACTGACGGTCTCCAGCTTCATCCCACATTAACAATGTCCTGCACCTTCTCCCATACAAAGCTTCGAAAGGTGCCATCTTCAAACTAGCTTGATAATTGTTGTTGTATGAGAAATCCGCGTGAGGCAAATTATTATCCCAACTGGATCCATAATCTAATGCACAAGCTCTCAACATGCCCTCTAGAATCTGATTGACCCTCTCGATCTGTCCATCGGTTTGCGGATGAAACGATGTACTGAACTCTAGCCTGGTACCCAAAGTCTGGCACAGCTGATTCCAAAACTTCGAGGTAAATTGTGTTCCTCTGTCTGATACGATGGTCCTCGGAACTCCATGCAGACATACGATCCTGGTCATATGTAGCTTGGCCAACTTCATGCTTGTATACATGGTTTTCACTGGGATAAAGTGAGCCACTTTGGTCAAGCGATCGATTACTACCCAGATAGAATCATATCCTGATCGGGTCCTGGGTAATCCTGTGATAAAATCCATGCCAAGCTTGTCCCACTTCCATTCGGGTATCGGCATAGGCTGCAGTAATCCTGCTGGCTTCTGATGTTCTACCTTCACTCTCTGACATACATCACATACGACTACATACTTGGCAATATCCTTCTTCATACCTGTCCACGAGAAACGCTCCTTCAAATCCAAATACATCTTGGTGTTTCTGGGGTGAATCGAGTATGGTGAGTCATGAGCCTCATGAAGTATTAACTTCCTGATCTCTGCATTATTGGGTACATATACATAATCCTCAAACCATCAGGTTCCGTGCTCATCCTCACAAAAACCCTTGGCTTTTCCTTTGCTCGTCTTCTCCTTTATCTCAGCAATCTCCTTATCATCATTTTGAGCTTCCTGAATCTTTCCAAATAATGTAGACTGAACTTCCATTGCAGCAACAAAACCTCTTGGAACTATCTCTAAACGGAGTTCCTTGAGATCGTCAACTAACTCATGCGGTAATCCTTTGCTTACGAGGGTATTGACATAACTCTTCCGGCTCAAAGCGTCTGCTACGACATTGGCCTTTCCTGGATGATAATTCAACTTCATATCGTAATCCTTTATAAGCTCCAACCATCTCCTTTTCCTGAGATTCAGCTCCTTCTGAGTGAAAATGTACTTCAAACTCTTGTGATCCGTGTACACATCACAACGGTCTCCAATAAGAAAATGTCTCCAAGTCTTGAGCGCATGTACTACGGCTGCTAACTCCAAATCATGTGTGGCTTAATTCAACTTATGCGGTCAAAGCTGACGTGAGGCATGTGAAAGAACTCTTCCGTCCTGCATAAGTACACCTGCAAGTCCTTGTCGAGCAGCGTCACAATACACTTGGAAATCGTTGCTTATGTCCGGAAGAATCAGCACTAGGGCTGTAACCAAACGTTTCTTTAATTCCTGAAAACTAGCCTCACATTCTTTGGTCCACTTGAACTTGGTGTCCTTCTTCAACAACTCCGTCATGGGCTTCGCAATCTTGGAAAAAATTTCAATGATTCTCCGATAATAACCCGCGAGTCCAAGAAAACTGCGGATCTCTCCTACTGAGGTGGGTGACAACCAATCAGTGACTAACTGAACCTGTGTAGGGTCTACTGCTATACCCTCTCCTGATATAACATGTCCAAGGAATCCAACATCCTTCAACCAAAACTCACATTTGTTGAACTTGGCATATAGCTGATGTTCCCTGAGCTTTTCGAGAACTAAACGCAAATGCTCCTTGTGCTCCTCTTCATTCTTCGAGTATACCAAAATATCATCAATGAACACCACAACAAACTTATCCAAGAACTCCATGAACACCTTATTCATCATACTCATGAAATAGGCGGGGGCATTAGTCAATCCAAATGACATGACTGTGTACTCATATAGCCCGTACCTTGTGGGGAAAGCTGTCTTAGGTATATCCTGTTCTCGGATCTTCAGCTAGTAGTATCCTGATCGCAGATCGATCTTGGAAAATACTTTAGCTCCTTGCAGCTGGTCAAACAAATCGTTGATCATCGGTAATGGGTACTTGTTCTTGATCGTTACTTCAATGCACAATAATCAACAACCGTTCTTAAAGATCCATCCTTCTTCTCAACCAAGAGCACTGGGCTCCCCACGGTGACGAACTTTGTCGAATGTAACCTTTCTCCAATAACTCCTTAATCTGCTTCTTAATTTCCTCCAGATCATTTGCGGGCATCCGGTAGGGCCGCTTTGATATTGGTCCTGTGCCTGGCAACAACTCTATCAAAAACTCTATGTCTCGATCCGGCGGCATGCCTGGTAGTTCTTCTGGAAATACATCCGGGTAATCCTTCACTACATGCACTTCCTCCAGAACAACTCCTGAGAGGGAATTCACTTGGGTTCTCCTCGGCGCATGCCTAGATACATACTTAATCCTTTTTCCCTCAGGGGTGGTGATCGACTTACTAGCAGAGTCAATGTTTCCTCCATACTTCGATAGCCAACCCATGCCTAGTATTATATCCAATCCTTGTGACTCCAAAATTATTAGATCTGAGGGGAAAACATGGCTACCAATGGTTAAGGGTAACCGATCACACCATCGGCTAGCATATACTCTGCTCCTGGTGAGCTTACTAACATGGGTGACCTAAGGGCCAAGGTGGGTAACTTAAACTTGTCCACAAATCCCCTTGATATGTTTGAATGCGATGCACCAGTATCAAAAAGAACAAGAGCGGTAAACGACTTATCCAAAAACTTACCAATCACTGCGTCAGGCTGATCTTCAACCTCCTCCACGTTGATGTGGTTCACCCGACCTCTGGTGAAGGGATTGGGCTTCTTCCAAGAGGTTCCATTGTCGTTTCCATTCTTCAGCTCAGAACAATCGTTGGCGTAGTGCCCAGTCTTCCCGCACTTGTAACAGGTGACATGACTCAGATCCTTCTTAGTGGGTGTTGCTGGGTTGGAACGGTTCTGGTTGCTGCTTGCTCCATTCCCATTTCCATTCTTGGGGCCACTGTGGTTATGTGAACTTCCTCCATTGTGAGTGTGGCCTCCATGATTATGGGTATATCCTCCTGAGTTCGGGGTAAAGCGAGGCTTCTACTGAGCTCCTGAATTCTACTTCCCTTGTCCATAGTTACTTTTGTGGCTCTCTATCTGTTTCTGCTTCCCTTCAATCATAAGAGCCTTGTCTACCAATTCCTGGTAATTGGTGAATGTTGCCACCATCAACTGCATACTCAGATCATCATTCAACCCTTCCATAAACTTCTCCTGCTTCGCGGCATCTGTGGCCACATCATCCGGGGCATAACGAGCTAACTTGCTGAACTCATCCACGTACAGCCCCACAGTACGATTTCCTTGGCGTAAGTTGCGAAACTCACGCTTCTTCATGCTCATAGCTCCAGTTGAGACATGGGTTGTGCGGAATGCTTGCTGAAACTGATCCCATGTGACATTGGCTATAGGGAAAGTGGCTATGTAATTCTCCCACCATGAGGCTGCGGGTCCATCTAGTTGGTGTGTGCCGAAACGCACTTTCTCAGCAATTGTGCAACCTGCGGTAGTTAGCTCCTTTCCAATCCCACGGAGCCAGTCATCAGCAACAATCGGCTCGGTGCTACTGGAAAACACCGGCGGATTCAACCTCAGAAAACGGGCTAAGTTGTTAACTGGAGGTGGTGGCGGTGGGTTCTTGTTGTTGTTGCCTTGGTTCTGAAGTAGCAACTGCATCAGGTCATTCTGCTGTTGGATCAACTGAGTGAGCTCCGGTGGGAAGGCAAATCCGATGTCACATCTCGGAGGCATCTGATGGGTTTAGAGGGGAGAGATTAGAATAGAATGAAGTCTAAAGAGAAAGCACTATCCATATGCACATGAGACAAACACATTCATATCACACCACTCAATTCAAACAAGGGCATACAAACGATCTAACTACCGTTACAAAATACTCGGACTACTGCTATATACATGGGGGAATACTACTGATAATATGGTGGTCAACTAGAAATTTTGATCGGTGGAAGACTCCAAGATATCCGCTCTAGCTTCGTCTTCGTAATCATCATCACTACTGTCGGGGTTGGAGTCAGTGTCGTCGATGATGATGTAGTCCTCGGGATGGTCGTCATCTCCTAGCGTGGGGTCTCCCATGAATACTCCTAGCTTCTTCTTCAGGTCTTCATTCTTCTCAAGTAACACTACAATTTCCTCCTCATATCCATCGCGTGTAGACTTGAGTTCCTCTTCAAGCTCCATGTTCCTGGTCATCACCTTCTTAAGATCTATCTGTTTATGACATTTGGTTCTCTCCGGCGGCGAATGTGCTGGTTTAACTCCTGGATGAAGGCTGCAATGGACTTGTCCCTCCTAGTGCTGATCATCTCCCATTGCTCATCTCGGCGCCCACATATCTGGTAGATGGTGTCCTTAAGATCCTTGTTGTAGACATCGCCAATGCGTGCAATGGCGATGTGAGATGCCATGCTCTTTCCTAGACTCCAGGTTGGTGCATCAAAGAAAAACTCTATGGGCTCAGTAACTGGCATGAATGTCCTTCCTGGAACATGAACTCGAATCATCCAACGCTCCTCTTCTGGTAAAGTGGTGGTGTAGGTCCCGGTGAAGCTTGGTATTCCGATGTTCAGCTACCTAGTGACTTCCTTCAAGTGTCGTCCAAATGGTGTGTTTTCATCTAGTTGAGCAAACTTGTTCCTCGGGTCCGCCATCTATAGAGTGGAAAATGGAGAGGAGTCAGAAATGAGTAGAGAAGAGTGTCCTATGGCTTATCTTGGTGGTCGTGTCCTACAGTCAGCGTGGGCTCTGATACCATCTTGTAGAGATCCGACCTCAAACGGTCAAATCTTTGTGCATAAGTGTCATCCCTGGATCGGTAATGCTGACACACATAGTACTTGAAGGATTTATAACAGAGTGCAATCACACACTAATTACATCAAATGTCTCAAAAGAGAACTTATTACAATAATATGGCTTAAGGCCATCTAAATAAGATAATTGCGGAAGCATCGAAGGTAAATGAGTCCATCAACTCCAACGGCATAGCTGAGTGCACGACAACGACCTAGCGCACATTACTCTTTGTCTGAAAAGTCTACAACATAATACATTGCAGCCCGAAATGGGCCAGCACATGGAATATGCTGGCAAAATAACACTATAGAGCAATGAACAAGATAACAACTATAGCTACATGCATGTATGGCTGGTGGAGGCTCTATGGTTATAGTTTTTGCGTAAAGCCAATTTTTCCCTACTGCATAGGAATGTATTTTATTTAACTACAAAGTTGGTTGATAACATTGAGAATGGAAACCCCATCTCAATCCCAATTAAACAGTAATTAACAACCCAATAGAATTAATTAAGAGTGATGAGATCAAATCAATAATTCAAGTACCAGATACTCAAGATGTCCATAACCGGGGATAGGGCTAACCATGATTAGTTTGTACACTCTGCAGAGGTTTGTTCACTTTTCCCCACAAGTCTCGATCTCCTCCGGTGAATTTCTCGCACTACATGGTGTTTGAGAAACGGATGACCGAGACACAGTCTTTCAGAAGCATTAACTCTTTCGGCGGGTAAACCATACCACCTACATCCCCTACATCTGCTAGTTTACCACTAAAAGAGGTCACACAACATACTCAACTATGCCAGAGCCCATAATGGCTTGTGGCTGCACACGCAAGTTTCTAGCATGAATAATCTTATGATCCCTTTGAGCCTGGGTGGCGAACCATAGGATGATCACACGGATTCCCCGGGATCTCCTTGGACAACACTGGATCCCCCAGGTGCCCACAAACAATCCACCCAGATGTGTATTAAAGTTGCCACCTTAAATAAACCCTTAGTTCATAATAATCTCTCAGATCTGTCATGAATCACTAAAAAAAACCATGTCTACGAGTATAGCATAGAAGTGTAAGCATAAAGTGACTCGTAGTAGCACGCTTCGCACTCCGGAAATTCTATCACAAACAAACAATAGCATACATAAGCACTCAAGCATAGATGCAAGGGTAACTCAAATAAAAAGATCCAAAATAAAAGTTCAACTGAAGAGCTTCGATTTTGAAAAAGAATCAATCTAATCGGAGCTACGAAACTCAAACCACGATCAAAACAAGTTCGAATTGAAATCTGCTTGCAACCAAATTTTAATTTGTCAAAACCTTGTTCAAGTTGATTAACTGGAAAGAGGGGTTCGAGACAAAGATTTAGGCGTTGGTTTCACTGAATTGGGACAAACGAGCAAAAAATTGCGAGGGTTTGAAGATCAGTTGCTAATCTGTGATAAAAATAATCGTGGATAGGTCCCTGACCGAAAATAAAATAAGAAGAAAAAGACCAACGAACGAACATTCGCTAACAGGGACGAACGGACGAACCCGTTCACGAACAGAGGCGTTCGGGTGAACGTTCACTAAATAGATCCGATCGAGAAAAGCCGAGAAAACCCTAACCCTAAAAAATTAAACTGATCTAGAAAGTGAAAACCGAAGCGAACCGGTGAACTGGAGCAGTTTTTTATACCGGTCAACGGGCGGGTCTTCACGGCGGCCGGCGGCGCCCGATGGGATCCAGTGGCAGCGGCAAGCAGGCGGGCGCGCGGCGCTGCAATGACAAAGAAGCGGTGGCGGCAGCGTGCAGCGCGAGTGACGGCGGCGCGGTGGAGTGCGGGATGCGGCGCGGCGGCTTGGGAAGGAGAGGGCGGCGGGGCGGCGATATATAAAGGGGCCGTGGGGGCTTGCCTAGCGGGAGGAGGCGGCGGCGGCTCGTGTCCGAGCCGGACACGGCGACGGCGGCGACGAATCTCGGGACTCCCGTCTCGAGTCGGCGAGGGAGGCGGCGCGCTGCGTGCGGCGGCCCGGCTTGGTTGGGCCTCAAGCCCAGTCGGGCCGAAAAGATTTTTGTTTTTTTAATCCTCCGAAGAAAATCCTAATAAGATATTAAAAAATTCTAAAAATGCCAAAAACAATTTTCGCCATCTAAATAAAATATTTAGAACAAGGTGAACATTTTTCTGGCCTAAAAATGCAATTTTAAATAATGCATATTTTTCTAGTTCAAATAAAATCTCGAATAAAATCCAAGTAAAATATTTATTTTATTTGAAAAAATTTCCTCCAATATTCCTCTCTTTTTGAAGAAGTCATATAATCTTCTCTCTTTAAAATTAATATTATATATATTCGGAGAGAAAAATATTAAAACCAAATTGATACTCTTTTCAAATTTGAGAAAAAATCAAATATGAAAATTTATGAAATCCCCAACTCTCTCCTTGGGTCCTTGAGTTGCTTAAGATTTCTATGATCCCAACCAAAATGCAAATAAAATATATATGCATATGATAACCTATGAATAACATCCAAATTGAAAATTGGGATGTTACAATATGCTGGCAAGATCACACTATAGAGGAAATGATGGAATAATAGCTATCACTACGTGCATATTTGGCTGGTTGAGGCTCTAAGTTTATCATTTGTGTAAAGCTAAATTTTCCCTACAACAAAGGAATAGATTTTATTTAACTACCAAGTTTTATGCCATTATTGAGAAGGTTTCCCCAACTCAATCCCAAAATAGTATTAATAACCCAACAAATTCATTAAGTAAAGTGATGAGATCAATCAATAATTCAAATACCAGATACTCAAGATGTCCATAACCGGGGACACGGCTAACCATGATTAGTTTATACACTCCGCAGAGATTTGTGCACTTTTCCCCACAAGACTCCACCGCATCCATGATCAGATGATCGAGACATGGTCTTTCTGAAGCATTAACTCTTTACTCTGGGTAGAAAGTACCACCTACTTTCCACTGCATCTGCTAGCCTACCACCGAAAGAGGTCACACAACTTACTCAACTATGCCAGAGCCCATAATGGCTTATGGCTGCACACGGAAGTTTCTAGCATGAACAATATTATGATCCCTTTGAGCCTGGGTGGCATTCCATACACACGGGTACTCCGGGATATCCTAGGACAACACTAGATTCTCCAGGTGCCCGCAACCATTCCACCCAGATGTGTATTAAAGTAGCCACCTTAAGTTTCCCTTAGTTATTACTCTCGCAACTTCCATGAATCAAACATACGAATCCCCGTCTACGAGCATGGCTAAGCAATAAGAGCATAACGTAAATTCCCGCGGTTGATAAAAGGATAATAGGTTCCTACCTCATCAACTACTTAACAACAACCACATGTTCCCAATCCTACTCATGCAATGTTTGAGGGTTGAAACTAATGCATAAAAACTGGGTATGAAAAATAGGATCAAAGTGTCAACTTGCCTTGCTGACGATCGGAAAACCCTAGAGATTCATAGTAGCAAGCTTTGAACTCCGGAAACTCTATTGTAAACAAACAGTAGTATACATAAGCACTCAAGCATAAGAGGCAAAGTAAAACCAAATAAAAAGACCTAAATAGAAAGTTCAAGTGAAGAGCTTCAATTTGCAAAAAGAATCAATCAAATCAGAGATACGAAATTCAAGTTACGATCAAAAGAAGTTCAAATTCAAATCTGATTGAAACCAAATTTTAAACTTTAGAAAACATGTTTAAGCTGATTATCTAAACAGAGGGAATCGTAACGAAGAAATTGGCGTTGGTTTCGTTGGATTTGGACAAACGAGTAAAAAGTTGTGATCGTTTAAAGATCAGGGACTAATCGGTGAAGAAAATAATTATGGATAGGTCCCTTGCCGAAAATAAACATAAAAAGAAATATCTAACGAATGAACGTTCGCTACAGAAACCTAACGAATGAAAACCGTTCACTACCATAGACTAACGGACGAACGTTCGCTAAATAATCTAACCTAGAAAAATAAACCGGGTTTAGAAAAGAAAACCGAAAAAATGGATCGGGCGGCGGTTATACCGGTTCGGCGGGGAAAAGTGATGGCGAGGAATGGCGGTGTCGGCGGCTCCGGCGAGGCGGCGGGGCAACGGG
The DNA here is from genome assembly GCA_021605145.1 of Aegilops bicornis. Lineage (NCBI taxonomy): Eukaryota > Viridiplantae > Streptophyta > Magnoliopsida > Poales > Poaceae > Aegilops > Aegilops bicornis. The sequence goes on from CM038673.1 coordinate 225,129,096, forward strand.
CGGTGCGGCGAGGGGCAGCGGCGAGCGGCAGGAGGCGGCAGGCGGCGCGGTGAGGGGCAGCTACGAAGCGGCTTAGCGGTCGCTGGGCAGCGACGAGCGGCGTGGCAAGCGGTGGCGGCTTGCAGCTGCTGGGCGGCGAAGGCTGATGAGGAGGAGAGGGGCCGGGGGCCTCGGCTTTTAAAGGGCCGGGAGAGGGGCGCCGCTTGGAGGAGGGGGCGGCTGGCGACGTGCGGCGCTCGGGCTCCGGGAGGAGTCCGGCTCGGGGACGGCGGGCGAGGCGGTGATGGCTGCTGGGCCGGCCGGGCTTTGGCCCAGTCGGTCCGAAGAAGATTTTTTTTAAATAGCGCCGTGAAGAAAAATCCAAATAAAATAAAACTCCTAAAATTTCAGAAACAATTTTCACCATCCCCTCCTAATATTTGGGACAATGTGAACATTTTTCTGGGCTAAGTGCAATTTAAAAAATGCAAAAATTTCCCTAATTTAATAAAATGCAATGAAATAAAATTACAAATAAAATTCAAATAAATATAGTTTTATTCAAAATTAAATTTCCAATATTTCCTAGCTGTTTTGAAGAAGTCATAATATCTTCTCTCATTATTTTATTTATTGGAAATAATTGGAAAAATAATTTCGAATAAAAATCTCTTTGATCCAATTTGCCAATTTTGAACATTTCAAAAATGGATTTTGTGACAACCTCCAACTCTCTCAATTGGTCCTTGAGTTGCTTAAGGTTTCTAGGATCAAAAGTCCAAATAAAACCAATTCAAAATGCACAAATCGTGGATGCATATGATGACCTAAAGAATAACATGCAAATTGAAAATTGGGATGTTACATAATGAACTTTATGATCAACATGTATCCTTCAGCCGAACATGTGAAAAATGTGTCATTGCAGGCCTTCGACTTTGTCCTCCAAAACAAAAAAGGTGGAGTGTTTCCAGATACTATAATGAAGGAAACATTCATTATGTCCGGAAACCAAGCAACCTAGTCATTATGCTCGAACAGACAAAAAAAATTTAGTTCGGGAGGTATGTTATATTACATATGTAAGAAACATCTTCCAAGGAAAATAGTTCTGTTAAGGGTTCCTTTCCTTGGGTCGGCATGTCGTACTTGTGTGTGCCTGGGCTTTGGTTCGTATGACTGAAAAATTGTCCCGTTATTTTTAGAAAGGTTACAAGAATGTAACAATCTGTCGTTGGATTGCCGACCAATTATTCTCTTAAGAACGCTAGCTTTCGGCTTTACCCGTCTGAGGTACATGTCCGAATGACCTGGTTGTAACAATCGCAGAGGTGCTCCATTTATGCCCTAGCCGAGCAATCGGGAACGTAGGGCATAAACACAGGGGCGAGGCAACCCAACTTGGCGAAAACTTAAGTCATAGAGGAGCATATAATGGCAAAAGAGTGTATATAAACACACAACATGTAAATGTTGAGCTCTAGGCTCTGAATTAATAAGCTTCCGTTTAAAGAAGCCCCCAGTCATGGTGGGGTGTATTCATTTTCAGATGTGTACCCCTTAATAGTTCGGCCTATCCGAACAAGTCTTGGGCAACGTATACGAACGAGAAAACAAAAAAGGAATGGAGAGGGAAGGAAAATGGGCGAAAAAAGAAACAGGCCGAACTTATGCGTAGAATCTTCGGAGCGGAGCAGCGTTCCATGGATTCGGCTCTAGGCGATTATCTGATGCATTACGAAGGAGATAGGCTCCTCCTGTGAGAACTTCATGTATAATGAAGGGACCCTCTGTTGGGGAACGAGGTAATTTCAAAAAATTTCCTACGCACACACAGGACCATGGTGATGGCATAGCAACGAGAGGGGAGAGTATTGTCTACGTACCCTCGTAGACCAAAGCGGAAGCGATCACAACGTAGAGGAAGTAGTCAGACGTTCTCCTCGCGATCCAGCCGATCCCAGCCAAGCATTACTCGGCGCCCGAGTCGATCACAACGTAGAGGAAGTAGTCAGACGTTCTCCTTGCGATCCAGCCGATCCCAGCTTACTCCGGCGCCTCGAAGTTCTTGGCACACGCTCAGCTCGATGACGCCTCCTCGGGCTCCGATCCAAAGAAAGCTCCGGGAGAGGGAGTTCCGTCGCCAGGACGGCGTGGTGACGATCTTGATGTTCTATCGACGCAGGCTTCGCCTAAGCACTGCTATGATATGACCGAGGTGGAATATGGTGGAGGGGGCACCAGACACGGCTAAGGAAACGATCTCAAGGATCAACTTGTGTGTTCTAGGGTGCCCCCTACCCCGTATATAAAGGAGGGAGGGAGGAGGTGGCCGGCCTCAAGGGGGCGCCATAGGAGGGGGAAACCTACTCCAAGTAGGTTTCCTCTTTCCTTATCTTATTTGGAGGGAAGGAAGGAGTACTAGTATTAGGAAGTAGCACTAGTAGTAGGAATAGGAAGAGGGGAAGGAGAAAGGGGGGGGCCCTTCCCCAATTCGGATTGGGCTTGGGGGCGCGCCCTTCCCTTGTTCCTTCTCCTTCCTCCTATATGGGCCCAATAAGGCCCATATACCTCCCGGGGTTCCGTAACCTCCTGAGCTCCAAACTTCTCCTAACCTTTCCGGTGTCCAAATATATCCGTCCAATATATTAATCTTTATGTCTCGACCATTTCGAGACTCCTCGTCATGTCCGTGATCATATCCGGGACTCAACAACCTTCGTAAATCAAAATACATAAACTCATAATATAACCGTCATCGAAACCTTAAGCGTGCGGACCCTACGGTTCGAGAACAATGTAGACATGACCGAGACACATCTCCGGTCAATAACCAATAGCGGGACCTGGATGCCCAAAACATATCAATCTTACTCATATCAATCTTGGAACTACTTCCAACACTCATCGTCACTTCCCCTTCAACTAGTTTCTGTTCATTCTGCAACTCCCGTTTCAAGTTACTACTCTTAGCAATCGAACCAAAGATCAAATACCGAGGGGTTGCTATGAACACTAGTAAAATACACATCAATAATCTGTATATCAAATATACCTTTGTTCACTTTGCCATCCTTCTTATCCGCCAAATACTTGGGGTAGTTCCGCTTCTAGTGACCAGTTCCATTGCAGCAAAAGCACTTAGTCTCAGGCTTAGATCTAGACTTGGGCTTCTTCACTCGAGCAGCAACTTGCTTGCCGTTCTTCTTGAAGTTCCCCTTCTTCCCTTTGCCCTTTTCCTTGAGACTAGCGGTCTTGTCAATCATCAACACTTGATGCTCTTTCTTGATTTCTACCTTCGCCGATTTCAACATCACGAAGAGCTCGGGAATCGCTTTTCGCCATCCCTTGCATACTATAGTTCATCACGAAGTTCTAGTAACTTAGTGATGGTGACTAGAGAATTCTGTCAATCACTATCTTATCCGGAAGATTAACTCCCACTTGATTCAAGCGATTGAAGTACCTGCACAATCTGAGAACATGCTCACTAGTTGAGCGACTCTCTTCCATCTTTTAGCTATAGAACTTGTTGGAGACTTCATATCTCTCAACTCGGGTATTTGCTTGAAATATTAACTTCAATTCCTGGAACATCTTATATGGTCCATGACGCTCAAACGCCTTTGAAGTCCCGATTCTAAGCCGTTAAGTATGGTGCACTAAACTATTAAGTAGTCATCATATTGAGCTAGTCAAACGCTCATAACGCCCCAGATTTGCTCCTCGTATTAGGTCCGCTACCTAGCGGTGCATTAAGAACATAATCCTTCAGGCAGCAATGAGGATAATCCTCAGATCACGGATCCAATCCGCATCATTGCTACTAACATTTTTCAATACAATTTTCTCTAGGAACACATATAAAAACATAGGGAAGCAAAAAACATAGGGAAGCAACAACGTGAGCTATTGATCTACAACATAATTTGCAAAATACTACGGGACTAAGTTCATGATAAATTTAAGTTCAATTAATCATATTACTTAAGAACTCCCACTTAGATAGACATCCATCTAGTCTTCTAAGTGATTACGTGATCCATATCAACTAAACCATGTCCGATCATCACGTGAGATGGAGTAGTTTCAATGGTGAACATCACTATGTTGATCATATCTACTATATGATTCACGCTCGACCTTTCGGTCTCCGTGTTCCGAGGCCATATCTGTTATATGCTAGGCTCGTCAAGTTTAACTCGAGTATTCTGCGTGCGCAACTGTTTTGCACCCGCTGTATTTGAACGTAGAGCCTATCACACCCGATCATCACGTGGTGTCTCAAAGACGAAGAACTTTCAACGGTGCATACTGTGTGGGAGAACACTTCTTGATAATTTTAGTGAGAGATCATCTTATAATGCTACCGCCAATCAAAGCAAAATAAGATGCATAAAGGATAAACATCACATGCAATCAATATAAGTGATATGATATGGCCATCATCATCTCGTGCTTGTGATCTCCATCTCAAGCACCACCGTGATCACCATCGCCACCGGGCGCGACACCTTGATCTCCATCGTAGCATCGTTGTCGCCACGCCATCTATTGCTTCTATGACTATCGCTACCGCTTAGAGATAAAGTAAAGCAATTATGTATGCTTGCATTTCATACAATAAAGCGACAACCATATGGCTCCAGCCAGTTGCCGATAACTTCGGTTACAAAACATGATCATCTCATACAATAAAATATAGCATCACGCCTTGACCATATCACATCACAACATGCCCCGCAAAAACAAGTTAGACGCCCTCTACTTTGTTGTTGCAAATTTTACGTGGCTGCTACGGGCTTAAGCAAGAACCAATCTCACCCACGCATCAAGACCACAACGACATTGGCCAAATAGACTCCGCTTTTAACCTTCTCAAGGACCGGGCGTAGCTACACTCGGTTCAACTAAAGTGAGAGAGACAGACACCCGCCAGCCACCTTTAAGCACGAGTGCTCAGAACGGTGAAACCAGTCGCCAGAAGCTGCACGCGTAATGTCGGTCCGGCCGCTTCATCTCACAATACCGCTGAACCAAAGTATGATATGCTGGTAGGCAAGATGACTTGTATCGCCCACAACTCACTTGTGTTCTACTTGTGCATATGACATCAACGCATAAAACCAGGCTCGGATGCCACTGTTGGGGAAAGAGGTAATTTCAAAAAATTTCCTACGCACACACAGGACCATGGTGATGGCATAGCAACGAGGGGAGAGTATTGTCTACGCACCCTCGTGAGACCAAAGCGGAAGCGATCACAACGTAGAGGAAGTAGTCAGACGTTCTCCTCGCGATCCAGCCGATCCCAGCGCCATTACTCCGGCGCCTCGAGTCGATCACAACGTAGAGGAAGTAGTCAGACGTTCTCCTTGCGATCCAGCCGATCCCAGCGCCAAGCATTCCGGCGCCTCCGAGTTCTTGGCACACGCTCAGCTCGATGACGCCTCCTCGGGCTCCGATCTAGCAAAGCTCCAGTGGAGAGGGAGTTCCACAAGACGACGGGCGCAGGACGATCTTGATGTTCTACCGACGCAGGGCTTCGCCTAAGCACTGCTATGATATGACCGAGGTGGAATATGGTGGAGGGGGCACCGACACGGCTAAGGAACGATCTCAAGGATCAACTTGTGTGTTCTAGGGTGCCCCTCACCCCGTGATATAAAGGAGGGAGGGAGGAGGTGGCCGGCCTCAAGGGGGGCGCCATAGGGAGGGGAAACCTACTCCAAGTAGGTTTCCTCTCTTCCTTATCTTATTTGGAGGGGAAGGAAGGAGTACTAGTATTAGGAAGTAGCACTAGTAGTAGGAATAGGAAGAGGGGAAGGAGAAAGGAAAGGGGGCCGCCCCTTCCCCAATTCGGATTGGGCTTGGGGGCGCGCTCTTCCCTTGTTCCTTCTCCTTCCTCCTATATGGGCCCAATAAGGCCCATATACCTCCCGGGGTTCCGTAACCTCCGGAGCTCCAAACTTCTCCGAACCTTTCCGGTGTCCAAATATATCCGTCCAATATATTAATCTTTATGTCTCGACCATTTCGAGACTCCTCGCCATGTCCGTGATCATATCCGGACTCAACAACCTTCGTAAATCAAAATACATAAACTCATAATATAACCGCCATCGAAACCTTAAGCGTGCGGACCCTACGGTTCGAGAACACTGTAGACATGACCGAGACACATCTCCGGTCAATAACCAATAGCGGGACCTGGATGCCCATATTGGTTCCTACATTTTCTACGAAGATCTTTATCGGTCAGACCGCATAACAACATATGTTGTTCCCTTTGTCATCGGTATGTTACTTACCCGAGATTTGATCGTCGGTATCCAATACCTAGTTCAATCTCACATCGGTAAGTCTCTTTACTCGATTCCGTAATATATCTTCTCACAACTAACTTTTGAGTTGTATTGCTTGCAAGGATTTTGTGATGTGTATTTCCGAGTTGGCCCAGAGATTCCTCTGCGACAATCGGAGTGACAAAACCTTATCTCTATTTACGCCAACCCAACAAGTACCTTTGGAGACACCTGTAGTACTCCTTTATAATCACCCGATTACGCCAGGACGCTCGGTAGTACCCAAAGTGTTCCTCCGTAAACGGGAGTTGCATAATCTCATAGTTATAGGAACATGTATAAGTCATGAAGAAAGCAATAGCAATATACTAAACGATCAAGTGCTAAGCTAACGGAATGGGTCATGTCAATCACATCATTCTTCTAATGAGGTGATCCCATTAATCAAATGACAACACATGTCTATTGTTAGGAAACATAACCATCTTTGATTAACGAGCTAGTCAAGTAGAGGCATACTAGTGACACTCTGTTTGTCTATGTATTCACACATGTATTATGTTTCCGTTAATACAATTCTAGCATGAATAATAAACATTTATCATGATATAAGGAAATAAATAATAACTTTATTATTGCCTCTAGGGCATATTTCCTTCAGCCTCCCACTTGCACTAGAGTCAATAATCTAGTTCACATCGCCATGTGATTTAACATCAATAGTTCACATCTATATGTGGTTAACACCCATAGTTCACATCGACATGTGACCAACACCCAAAGGGTTTACTAGAGTCAGTAATCTAGCTCACATCGCTATGTGATTAACACCCAAAGAGTACTAAGGTGTGATCATGTTTTGTTTGTGAGAGAAGTTTAGTCTACGGGTCTGCCACATTCAGATCCGTATGTATTTTGCAAATTTCTATGTCTACAATGCTCGCACGGAGCTACTCTAGCTAATTGCTCCCACTTTCAATATGTATCCAGATTGAGACTCGTGAGTCATCTAGATTAGTGTTTAAAACTTGCATCGACGTAACCCTTTACGCATTTAACCTTTTCACTTCCATAATCGAGAAACACATCCTTATTCTACTAAGGATAATTTTGACCGCTGTCCATTGATCTACTCCTAGGTCACTATTGCACTCCTTGCCAAGCTTAGTGGTAGGGTATGCAATAGATCCAGTACATAGCATAGCATACTTTATAGAACCTATGATCGAGGCATAGGGAATGACTTTCATTCTCTTTTCTATTTTCCGCCATGGTCGGGATTTGAGTCTTACTCAATTTCATACGCTTTTGCAACACAAAAAGAATTTTTCTTTGACTGCTCCATTTTGAACTACTTCAAAATCTTGACAAAGTATGTACTTATTGAAAAATTTATCAAGCCGCCTTGATCTATCTCTATAGATCTTGATGCTCAATATGTAAGCAGCTTCACCGAGGTCCTTCTTTTAAAAAAACTCCTTTCAAATACTCCTTTATGCTTTGAGAATAATTCTACATTATTTCCGATCAACAATATGTCATTCACATATACTTATCGTAAATGTCTGTAGTGCTCCCACTCACTTTCTTGTAAATACAAAGCTTCTCCAAAAGTCTCAGATAAAACCATATGCTTTGATCACACTATCAAAGCGCTTATTCCAACTCCGAGATGCTTGCACCAGTCCATAGATGGATCGCTGGAGCTTGCACATTTTGTTAGCTCCTTTAGGATTGACAAAACCTTCCGTTGCATCATATACAACTCTTCTTTAATAAATCCATTAAAGAATGTAGTTTTGACATCCATTTGCCAGATTTCATAAAATGTGGCAATTGCTAACATGATTCGGACAGACTTAAGAATCGCCATGCTTGAGAAAATCTCATTGTAGTCAACACCTTGAACTTGTCGAAAACCTTTTGTGACAAGTCGAGCTTTGTAGATAGTAACACTACTATCGGTGTCCGCCTTCCTCTTGAAGATCCATTTATTTAACATGGCTTGCTGATCATCGAGCAAGTCAATCAAAGTCCATACTTTGTTCTCTTACATGGATCATATCTCAGATTTTATGGCCTCAAGCCATTTCCGAATCTGGGCTCATCATCGCTTCCTCATAGTCCGTAGGTTCATCATGGTCTAGTAACATGACTTCCGTAACACGATTACCATACCACACCGGTGCGGATTTTGCTCGGAAGACCTACGAGGTTTGGTAGCAACTTGATCTCAAGTTTGATGATCATCATCATTAACTTCCTCACTAATTGGTGTAGGAATCACCGAACTGATTTACGTGATGAACTACTGTCCAATAAGGGAGAAGGTACAATTACCTCATCAAGTTCTACTTTCCTCCCACTCACTTCTTTCGAGAGAAACTCCTTCTCTAGAAAGGATCCGAATTTAGCAACGAAAATCTTGCCTTCAGATCTGTGATAGAAGGTGTACCCAACAGTCTCCTTTGGGTATCCTATGAAGACGCACTTCTCCGATTTGGGTTTGAGCTTATCAGGTGAAAACTTTTTCACATAAGTATAACAACTCCAAACTTTTAAGAAACGACAGCTTAGGTTTACTACTAAACCATAGTTCACACGGTGTCATCTCAACGGATTTAGATGGTGCCTTATTAAACGTGAATGCAGCTGTCTCTAATGCATAACCCCAAAACGATATTTGGTAAATCGGTAAGAGACATCATTGATCGCACTATATCAAAATAAAGTACGGTTACGACGTTCGGACACACCATAACGTTGTGGTGTTCCAGGTGGCGTGAGCTGTGAAACTATTTCACTTTGTTTTAATTGAAGACCAAACTCGTAACTCAAATATTTATCTCCACGATCAGATCGCAGGAACTTTATTTTCTTGTTACGATGATTTTCTACTTCACTCTGAAATTCTTTGAACTTTTCAACTATTTCAGACTTATGTTTCATCAAGAAGATATACGCATATCTCGCTCAAATCATCTGTGAAGATCGTAAAATAATGATACTTGCCACGAGCATCAACACTCATTGAATCGCATACATCGGTATGTATTATTTCCAATCAGTAGCTTGTTCCATTGTTCCGGAGAACGGAGTTTTAGTCATCTTGCCCAAAAGGCACGGTTCATAAGCATCAAATGATTCATAATCAAGTGATTCCAAAAGTCCATCAAGATGGAGTTTTCTTCATGCGCTTTACACCAATATGACCTAAACGGCGGTGCCACAAATAAGTTGCACTATCATTATTAACTTTGCATCTTTTGGTTTCAATATTATGAATATGTGTATCACTATGATCGAGATCCAATGAACCATTTTCATTGGGTGTGTAACCATATAAGGTTTTATTCATGTAAATGTAACAACAATTTATTCTTTTACTTAAATGAATAACCGTATTGCAATAAACATGATCAAATCATATTTATGCTCAACACCAAATAACACTTATTTAGGTTCCACACTAATCCCGAAAGTATAGGGAGTGTGCGATGATGATCATATCAATCTTGGAACTACTTCCAACACTCATCGTCACTTCCCTTCAACTAGTTTCATTCATTCTCGCAACTCCCGCTTCAAGTTACTACTCTTAGCAACTGAACCAAGATCAAATACCGAGGGGTTGCTATGAACCCTAGTAAAATACACATCAATAATCTGTATATCAAATATACCTGTGTTCACTTTGCCATCCTTCTTATCCGCCAAATACTTGGGGTAGTTCCGCTTCTAGTGACCAGTTCCATTGCAGCAAAAGCACTTAGTCTCGTGCTTAGATCTAGACTTGGGCTTCTTCACCGAGCAGCAACTTGCTTGCCGCTCTTCTTGAAGTTCCCTTCTTCCCTTTGCCCTTTTCCTTGAGACTAGCGGTCTTGTCAATCATCAACACTTGATGCTCTTTCTTGATTTCTACCTTCGTCGATTTCAACATCACGAAGAGCTCGGGAATCGCTTTTCGTCATCCCTTGCATACTATAGTTCATCACGAAGTTCTAGTAACTTAGTGATGGTGACTAGAGAATTCTGTCAATCACTATCTTATCCGGAAGATTAACTCCCACTTGATTCAAGCGATTGAAGTACCCGGACAATCTGAGAACATGCTCACTAGTTGAGCGACTCTCTTCCATCTTTTAGCTATAGAACTTGTTGGAGACTTCATATCTCTCAACTCGGTATTTGCTTGAAATATTAACTTCAATTCCTGGAACATCTTATATGGTCCATGACGCTCAAACGCCTTTGAAGTCCCGATTCTAAGCCGTTAAGTATGGTGCACTAAACTATTAAGTAGTCATCATATTGAGCTAGTCAAACGTTCATAACGTCTGTATTTGCTCCTGTAATAGGTCTGTCACCTAGCGGTGCATTAAGAACATAATCCTTCTGTGCAGCAATGAGGATAATCCTCAGATCACGGATCCAATCCGCATCATTGCTACTAACATTTTTCAATACAATTTTCTCTAGGAACACATAAAAAAACATCGGGAAGCAAAAACATAGGGAAGCAACAACGTGAGCTATTGATCTACAACATAATTTGCAAAATACTACCAGGACTAAGTTCATGATAAATTTAAGTTCAATTAATCATATTACTTAAGAACTCCCACTTAGATAGACATCCATCTAGTCTTCTAAGTGATTACGTGATCCATATCAACTAAACCATGTCCGATCATCACGTGAGATGGAGTAGTTTCAATGGTGAACATCACTATGTTGATCATATCTACTATATGATTCACGCTCGACCTTTCGGTCTCCGTGTTCCGAGGCCATATCTGTTATATGCTAGGCTCGCCAAGTTTAACTCGAGTATTCTGCGTATGCAACTGTTTTGCACCCGTTGTATTTGAACGTAGAGCCTATCACACCCGATCATGACGTGGTGTCTCAAAGACGAAGAACTTTCGCAACGGTGCATACTCGGGAGAACACTTCTTGATAATTTTAGTGAGAGATCATCTTATAATGCTACCACAATCAAAGCAAAATAAGATGCATAAAGGATAAACATCACATGCAATCAATATAAGTGATATGATATGGCCATCATCATCTCGTGCTTGTGATCTCCATCTCAAGCACCACCGTGATCACCCTCGCCACCGGGCGCGACACCTTGATCTCCATCGTAGCATCGTTGTCGTTTACGCCATCTATTGCTTCTATGACTATCGCTACCGCTTAGAGATAAAGTAAAGCAATTACAGTATGCTTGCATTTCATACAATAAAGCGACAACCATATGGCTCCAGCCGATTGCCGATAACTTCGGTTACAAAACATGATCATCTCATACAATAAAATATAGCATCACGCCTTGACCATATCACATCACAACATGCCCCGCAAAAACAAGTTAGACGTCCTCTACTTTGTTGTTGCAAATTTTACGTGGCTGCTACGGGCTTAAGCAAGAACCAATCTCACCCACGCATCAAGACCACAACGATATTTCGGCCAAATAGACTCCGCTTTTAACCTTCTCAAGGACCGGGCGTAGCCACACTCGGTTCAACTAAAGTGAGAGAGACAGACACCCGCCAGCCACCTTTAAGCACGGAGTGCTCAGAACGGTGAAACCAGTCTCGCCAGAAGCGTACGCGTAATGTCGGTCCGTGCCGCTTCATCTCACAATACCGCTGAACCAAAGTATGATATGCTGGTAGGCAGTATGACTTGTATCGCCCACAACTCACTTGTGTTCTACTTGTGCATATGACATCAACGCATAAAACCAGGCTCGGATGCCACTGTTGGGGAACGAGGTAATTTCAAAAAATTTCCTACGCACACACAGGACCATGGTGATGGCATAGCAACGAGAGTGGAGAGTATTGTCTACGTACCTCAGAGACCAAAGCGGAAGCGATCACAACGTAGAGGAAGTAGTCGACGTTCTCCTCGCGATCCAGCCGATCCCAGCCAAGCATTCCGGCGCCTCCGAGTCGATCACAACGTAGAGGAAGTAGTCGTACGTTCTCCTTGCGATCCAGCCGATCCCAGCGCCGTTACTCCGGCGCCTCCGAGTTCTTGGCACACGTTCAGCTCGATGACGCCCCTCGGGCTCCGATCTAGCAAAGCTCCAGGGAGAGGGAGTTCCACAAGACGACGCAAGGCAGGACGATCTTGATGTTCTACCGACGCAGGCTTCGCCTAAGCAATCGCTATGATATGACCGAGGTGGAATATGGTGGAGGGGCACCGCACACGGCTAAGGAACGATCTCAAGGATCAACTTGTGTGTTCTAGGGTGCCCCCTACCCCGTATATAAAGGAGGGAGGGAGGAGGTGGCCGGCCTCAAGGGGCGCCATAGGGAGGGGGAAACCTACTCCAAGTAGGTTTCCTCTCTTTCCTTATCTTATTTGGAGGGGAAGGAAGGAGTACTAGTATTAGGAAGTAGCACTAGTAGTAGGAATAGGAAGAGGGGAAGGAGAAGGAAAGGGGGCCGCCCCTTCCCCAATCGGATTGGGCTTGGGGGCGCGCCTTCCCTTGTTCCTTCTCCTTCCTCCTATATGGGCCCAATAAGGCCCATATACCTCCCGGGGTTCCGTAACCTCCGAGCTCCAAACTTCTCCGAACCTTTCCGTGTCCAAATATATCCGTCCAATATATTAATCTTTATGTCTCGACCATTTCGAGACTCCTCGTCATGTCCGTGATCATATCCGGGACTCAACAACCTTCGTAAATCAAAATACATAAACTCATAATATAACCGCCATCGAAACCTTAAGCTGTATGGACCCTACGGTTCGAGAACAATGTAGACATGACCGAGACACATCTCCGGTCAATAACCAATAGCGGGACCTGGATGCCCATATTGGTTCCTACATTTTCTACGAAGATCTTTATCGGTCAGACCGCATAACAACATACGTTGTTCCCTTTGTCATCGGTATAAATATTTACCCGAGATTTGATCGCCGGTATCCAATACCTAGTTCAATCTCAAGCATCGGTAAGTCTCTTTACTCGCTCCGTAATACATCATCTCACAACTAACTCATTAGTTGTAATGCTTGCAAGGCTTATGTGATGTGTATTACCGAGAAGGCCCAGAGATACCTCTCCGACAATCGGAGTGACAAAACCTAATCTCGAAATACGCCAACCCAACAAGTACCTTTGGAGACACCAGTAGTACTCCTTTATAATCACCCGATTCACGTTGTGACGCTCGGTAGTACCCAAAGTGTTCCTCCGTAAACGGGAGTTGCATAATCTCATAGTTATAGGAACATGTATAAGTCATGAAGAAAGCAATAGCAATATACTAAACGATCAAGTGCTAAGCTAACGGAATGGGTCATGTCAATCACATCATTCTTCTAATGAGGTGATCCCATTAATCAAATGACAACACATGTCTATTGTTAGGAAACATAACCATCTTTGATTAACGAGCTAGTCAAGTAGAGGCATACTAGTGACACTCTGTTTGTCTATGTATTCACACATGTATTATGTTTCCGGTTAATACAATTCTAGCATGAATAATAAACATTTATCATGATATAAGGAAATAAATAATAACTTTATTATTGCCTCTAGGGCATATTTCCTTCACCCTCCCATTTAGGTTTGAGCTTGTCCTTCTTCTTCTCTAGGAGTCGTAAAACGAGCTCACCGACGTTATAAGTCTTGGCCCGCACTTCTTGGCCCGTCTAGGTCGTCCTGTTGATCGAGATCGGCTTCTCTCTCTTCATACATGCGCACTTGAGGTGACTCATGAATAATATCGGAGGGCAAGGCAGCCTCTGCACCGTACACCATAAAAAAGGCGGTGTATCCTGTCGTGCAATTGGGCATTGTCCGCAATCCCCAGAGTACGGAATCGAGTTCCTCGACCAAGTGTTTGTCTGACTCCCGTAGGGATCGCACTAGCCTGGGTTTGATGCCGCTCATTATCAGGCCATTAGCCCGTTCGACCTGACCGTTTGTTTGAGGGTGGTATATAGAGGCGTAATCGAGCTTGATGCCCAAGTTAGCACACCAATTTTTCACCTCATCAGCTATGAAATTGGAGCCATTATCAGTGATGATGCTGTGTGGGACACCATAACGGTGTGCCACGCCGGATATAAAGTCGATCACGGGCCCCGCTTCGGCCATTTTGACCGGTTTGGCCTCTATCCACTTAGTGAATTTATCCACCATAACCATCAAGTATTTCTTCTTGTGGCTTCCCCATTTAAGGGGTCCGGCCATATCCAGCCCCCAGACCGCAGAGGGCCAAGTGATGGGGATTTTTCTTATGGCAGTGGGCGGCATAAGACTTTGATTGGCGCAAACCTGACATCCCACACAATGCTATACAAGGGCTTGTGCGTCTACTCGGGCCGTTGGCCAAAAGAAACCTGTACGAAAGACCTTGCTTACGAGGGCCCGAGCTATGGCGTGATGGCCACCAAGGCCAGCATGTATTTCAGCCAAAAGTCGATGTCCCTCCTCCTCGGAGATGCATCTTTGAAGGACTCCAGTAGTAATTTTCTTGTAGAGTTCACCTTCGTGAACTTTGTAGGCTTTAGAGCGTCGAACTATGCGACATGCCTCATTCTAGTCATCAGGGAGTTCGTGCCTATTAAGGTAGGCCAAGAAAGGTAAGGTCCATGGAGCAATGATGGACATGATTACATGAGCGAAAGGTGTCGTTTCGGTGCCCAAGCCCCCTATGATATCAGAATGGTCTTCGGCAACAGGGGGTATGATCGGACCCGGACTGGTATTTCCGCTCTTGTCCTACCATACCACGGATGCCTTGAAAAGCCTTTCCACAAAGGTGTTAGGTGGGACGGGATCACGCTTAGCGCCCATTCGAGCAAGGATGCCCGCTGCCTAATTACTGTCTCGAGCAACGTGATGGAACTCAAGCCCCTCGAACCGAGCTGATATTTTTAGTACAGCGTTTTGATATGCTGCCATCTTTGGGTCTTTTGCATCGAACTCTCCATTTATTGGGGATATTGCAAGGTTCGAATCCCCGCGCACCTCTAGGCGTTGTATGCCCATAGAAACAGCCATTCGAAGACCATGTAGTAGTGCCTCGTATTTGGGCACATTATTGGAGTCCGTATACATGATTTGTAAGACATAGTGGATTGTGTCACCAGCCCCCAGTCCGCCTAACATTTTAGAGTCGTCGAAGTACATGATCCAGTTGGAGTATGTGTTGTACTCTTTAGGGAGTCCGGCTTCCGGCCATTCGGCTATAAAGTCAGCCAACACCTGAGATTTAATAGCTCGGCGTGGCTTGTATGTTATTTCAAATGGTAAGTGCTCGATGGCCCATTTGGCTATCCGGCCGGTGGCATCCTGCTTATTTATGGTGTCATTGAGTGGTACTTCGGATGCCACCGTGATCGAACACTCTTAAAAGTAGTGCCTCAGTTTCCGAGATGCCATGAAGACCGCATACACTATCTTTTGATAGTGCCGGTATCAAGATTTTCATGGTGTAAGGACCGCCGATACATAGTACACTGGTTTCTGGATTGGGAATTTGTGTCCTTCTTCCTATCGTTCGATGACGAGTACGACGCTTACCACCTGGTGAGTCGCAGATATATAAAGCAACATAGGCTCGCCAACACCTGGTGCGGCTAGGATTCGGTTGCCTGCTAACAAGGTCTTTATTTCTTCCAACCCAGCTGTAGCCGCATCTGTCCATTCGAAGTGGTCGGTGCGTCGGAGCAGTCGATAAAGTGGCAGCGCCTTTTCTCCTAGTCTGGAGATAAAGCGGCTCAAGGCTACTATGCACCCAGCTAGTTTTTGGACCCGCTTTAGGTCTGTTGGTATTGCCAATTGTGACCAGGCTCGGATTTTGGCGAGGTTCGCTTCGATTCCTCTATTAGAAACAATGAACCTGAGCAGTTTCCCGGCTGGAACACCGAAGACACATTTTATGGATTGAGCCGTATGCCATATGTTCGGAGGTTGTCAAATGTGAGGCGTAGGTTTTCTACCAGTGATTCAATGTGTTTGGATTTGATGACCACGTCGTCCACATATGCCTCCACTGTTTTGCCAATTTGTTTTTTCATACATGTCTGAATCATGCGTTGGTAGGTGGCACCAGCGTTTGTGAGTCCGAAGGGCATGGTGTTGAAGCAGAAAGGCCCATACGGGGTGATAAATGTCGTTGCGGCTTGATCAGACTCCTTCATCTTAATCTAATGGTAACCAGAGTAGGCGTCGAGGAAACACTATGAATCGTGTCCTGCAGTAGCGTCAATGATTTGGTCAATGCGGGGCAGCGGGAAGGGGTCCTTAGGCCAAGCCTTATTGAGGTCTTTGATATCGACACAAAGGCGCTGGGATGATGAACCCAGCTTCATAAAGTTTGGCTAGCTCCTCCCCCATAGCTTGTCGTTTGGGTTCAGAAAATTGTCGTAGCGTTTGCTTGACTGGTTTGAACCCCTTTATTATGTTGAGGCTATGTTCGGCCAGTCTGCATGGGATTCCTGGCATATCCGAAGGATGCCAGGCAAAGATGTCCCAATTTTCGCGCAGGAACACTCGTAAGGTGACATCGACCGTCGGATCCAGTTGTGCTTCAATGGATGTTGTCTTCTTAGGATCCATCGGATGCACTTGAAATTTGATTATTTCATCTGCTGGTTTGAAAGAGGTGGACTTGGGCCTCTTGTCGTGGATTACATCGTCTTTGTCGACTGTGGAACACAGAGTGGTTAATTCTTCGGCCGCGAGGCCCTCAGATAGTGCCTCGAGGTGTTGGGGAACTCAGTATTTCAAAAAATTTACCTACGATCACGCAAGGTCTATCTAGGAGATGCATAACAACGAGCGGGGAGAGTGTGTCTACGTACCCTCGTAGACCAAAAGCGGAAGAGTTTGGTAACGCGGTTGATGTAGTCAAACGTCTTCGCGATCCAACCGATCCAAGTACCAAACCTACGGCACCTCCGCGTTCAGCACACGTTCAGCTCGATGACGTCCCTCGGATCATGATCCAGTTGAGGTCGAAGGAGAATTCTGTCAGCACGACGGCGTGGCGACGGTGATGATGAAGTTACCGGCGCAGGACTTCGCCTAAGAACTATGATGATATGATCGAGGTGTGTAACTGTGGAGGGGGGCACCGCACACGGCTAAGACAACTGTAAACTTGTGTGTTCTAGGGTGCCCCCGTATATAAAGGAGCAAGGGGGAGGCCGTCCGACCCTCATGGGGCGCGCCCCAAGTAGGATTCCTACTAGGAATCCTATTCCTAGTAGGTTTCCAACAAGGGAAGAGAGGGGGAAGGAAGGAGAGGGAGAAAGGGAGAAGGAAAGGGGGGCGCCGCCCCCCTTCTCTTGTCCTATTCGGACTCCAAGAGGGGGGGCGCGACCTGCCCTGGCTGCCCTTCTCTCTCTCCACTAAGGCCCATCACTACTAGGGAAAAGCCTATACACAGAAAGTTACTAGTAGCGAGGGTTAAACACCTCGCCATCGCTATTTACCAAGAGCGCAGGTTTTAAACCTCGCTACTACTAAGTTGATAGCAAGCGGGTTTTAACCCTCGCTACTACTAAGCGGTCTCTACTGCCCCTCGGGACATGCCATAGTAGTAGCGCGGGTTTTAAAACCTCGCTACTACTAAGTTTGATAGCGATAGCGTTGGTTTTAGCCTCGCTTCTACTGAGTGGTACCATATTAGTAGCGAGGGGTTAAAAAACCGCGCTACTACTAAAGGTCCCATTTTCAAACTCTACCACCCCCCCCCGGTGGATCGCCTTTTCAGTTTTAAAAAAAATAAAAGAAAATGATGAAATGTCAAAAAAATAAAAGAAAATAAGTTTCCTATGTGATATGTGGTCTAGTTGTTGGGAAAATTTGCAAATATGAATTTCGACTTTATTTGCAAAATCCCTCGAGAATTTGTAAAAATGGGCATAACTTTTGCATACTAACTCGGATGAAAAAGTTTTTTATATGAAAAATCATCTACTCGAAAAGTTACATACAAATTTAACTGGGGGAACCCCGTTAAACATTTTCAAAATCCTCAAAAACCTAACGGAAAAGAAGTTACAGGGCTTTTAAGATCTAGAGTGGAAAAAATCGAAAAAATTTCAAACTGTGTGGTCAAACTGTGGTCAAACTAATTATTCTAGAATATTAGTGTTACTAAATAATTATTTTAGTTTTTTTTATTTTTGTCAAATCTGGTCAAACTATGGCCAAACTATGGTCAAACTATGGTCAAACTGTGGTCAAACTAATTATTCAAGAAATATTAGTGTTACTAATTTTTTAGAACAATAGTTTCAAACTCAAATAGTGAAATGTGTGACTTCATGCTCAAGCTAAATTCCAGAGGTTAATAGGATTGACATCTTACTATTGTCGTGAAAACAACAAGTGCAGACTTGGAAACGAGGGAGAATAGAACCCGGAAGTTAAGCGTGCTCAAATGGAGTAGTGAGAGGCTGTGTGACCGTCCGGGAAGTTAGATGATTTGGAATGATGAGGGGTGATTATAGATTAAATTGAGCAGCGATGAGGGGTGATTAGAGATTTGAGGTTAAAATAATTCAGAAATTTGAAAATTAGGGAAAAAATCGAAATATATTTTTGAAAAAATTCAAAAAAAACCTCATACTGGTAGTAGTAGCACGGTTTTACCCACGCTACTACTAAAGGATCGAGTAGTAGCGCTGGTGGCACCCAAGGCCATCGCTATACGTTAGTCAGAAGGCCGCCCCCACCGCTAATAGGCCCAAAACTCGCGCTGCTGCTAGGCTTTTCCCTAGTAGTGCATGGTGGCCCATTAATTCCCCCGGGGGGTTCCGGTAACCCCTCCGGCACTCTGGTTTTACCCGAAACCACCCGGAACAGTTCCGGTGTCCGAATAACATGGTCCAATATATCAATTTTTATGTCTCGACCATTTCGAGACTCCTCATCATGTCCGTGATCACATCAGGGACTCCGAACAACCTTCGGTACATAAAAACACATAAACTCATAATACCGATCATCATCGAACGTTAAGCGTGGGGACACTACGGGTTCGAGAACTATGTAGACATGACCAAGACTCACTTTCGGTCAATAACCAATAGCGGAACCTGGATGCTCATATTGGTTTCTACATATTCTACGAAGATCTTTATCGATCAAACTGCATAACAACATATGTTGTTCCCTTTGTCATCGGTATGTTACTTGCCCGAGATTCGATCGTCGGTATCTCAATACCTAGTTCAATTTCGCTATCGCAAGTCTCTTTACTGCTCCGTAATGCAACATTTCGTAACTAACTCATTAGTCACATTGCTTGCAAGGTTTATAGTGATGTGCATTACCGAGAGGGCCCAAAGATACCTCTCCGACAATTGGAGTGACAAATCCTAATCTTGATCTATGCCAACTCAACAAACACCATCGGAGACACCTGTAGAGCATCTTTATAATCACCCAGTGATGTTGTGACGTTTGATAGCACACTAAGTGTTTCTTCGGTATTCAGGAGTTGCATAATCTCATAGTCATAGGAACATGTATAAGTCATGAAGAAAGCAATAGCAATAAACTAAACGATCATAGTGCTAAGCTATCGGATGGGTCTTGTCCATCACATTATTCTCTAATGATGTGATCCCGTTCATCAAATGAACACATGTCTATGGCTAGGAAACTTAACCATCTTTGATTAACGAGCTAGTCTAGTAGAGGCATACTAGGGACACTCTGTTTGTCTATGTATTCACACATGTACTAAGTTTCCAGTTAATACAATTGCATGAATAATAAATATTTATCATGATATAAGGAAATATAAATAACAACTTTATTATTGCCTCTAGGGCATATTTCCTTCACGAGGGCCAAGGATGTGGTTTCGTTTTCAGCATGGAGTGCTATATCCGCGTCGCTGGTAATAGTGATTACTCCATTGGGCCCTGCCATTTTGAGCTTCATGTACCCGTAATGGGGTATGGCTTGAAAGCGTGCGAAGGCGTCCCGCCCCAAAAGGGCGTGGTATCCGCTATTGAAAGGGGCCACATGGAAGAGTAGCTCTTTGGAAATGTAGTTATCAGGCGTGCCGAATACTACGTTGAGTTTAATTTTCCCCAAGCATCGTGCTTCTCGACTGGGGATAATACCTCGAAAGGTAGTACTGCTTTGCTCCATGCGGCTCTTGTCCATTTGCATTTTGTCGAGCGTATCTTCGTAAATGAGGTTAAGTCCGCTTCCGCCATCCATGAGCACTTTGGTGAGTCGAAAGCCGTCCACAATTGGATTTAAGACCAAGGCGGCTGGTGCTCGGACTGATCAGCACCATGGTTCATCGTCTGCGGCAAAAGTTATGGGCATATCGCTCCAAGGGTTCATTGCGGTTACTTGGTTGACTTCCGTGAGGTCGCGGAGCGCCCTTTTGCAGCGATTATTTGAAGAAATGGTCTCAAAGACTGTAAAGACGTTGAAATCGTCATCCTCCTGTAGCGACCCGACCTCAAACAGTCAAGTCTCTATGCTTCCATGTCATCCCTGGATCGGTAATGCTGACACACACAGTACTCGAAGGATTTATAACAGAGTAGCAATCACACACTTATTACATCGAATGTCTCAAAAGAGAACTTATTACAATAAATATGGCTTAAGGCCATCTAAATAAGATAACAGCGGAAGACATGGAAGATAAGTGAGTCCATCAACTCCAACGGCATAGCTGAGATGCACAACAACGACCTATCGCACCTTTACTCGTCGTTTGAAAAGTATGCAACATTATACGTTGCAGCCTGAAAACAGGTCAGCACATGGAATATGCTGGCAATATAACACAATAGAGCAGGAACAGAAATAATGCTATCACTACATGCATATTTGGCTGGTGGAAAGGCTCTCTGGTTATATTGTTTTGCGAAAAGCCAAATTTTCCCTACAACAAAGGCATAAATTTTATTTAAATATCATGGTGGTTGAAACAACATTGAGAAGGTACCTCCAACTCAATCCCAATTAAAAGTAATTATCAACCCAACAAATTAAATTAGAGTGACGAGATACATATGATCATCCAAGTACTAGATACTCAAGATGTCCATAATCGGGGACACGGCTAACCATGATTAGATTGTACACTCTACAGATGTTTGCGCACTTTTGCCCACAAGACTCGATCTCGTCCGTTGGATTCCTCGCACTTCACCGTGTTTGAGAAACGGATGACCGAGACACAGTCTTTCAGAAGCATTAACTCTAACCCCGGGTAGACAGTACCAACCTACATCCCTCTACATCTCCTAGCCTACCACTTTAAGAGGTCATGCAACTTACTCAACTATGTTAGAGCCCATAATAGCTTGTGGCTGCACATGGAAGTTTCTAGCATGAAATATCTCAGATCCCTTTGAGCCTGGGTGGCGGACCTTAGGATTATCACACGGGTACTCCGGGATATCCTAGGACAACACTGGATTCTCCAGGTACCCAAAACAAGCAATCCGCCCAGATGTGTATTAAAGTTGCCACCTTAAGTTAACCATTAATTAACAATCTCACATCTGTCATGGATTCACTCACCCAAACCACGTCTATGAGCATAGCATAGCAGTATAAGCATAATGCATAAGTAACTCCCAAGGTTTGGTAATAAACAGGGCAATAGGTTCTACCTTATCATCTACTTCCCAATACCCACAAGTTAATCACATCCTAATCATGCAGTGTTTGAGGATTGGAACTAAATGCATAAAAACTGGGTATGAAAAGAGTATGATCAATGTGCTACTTGCCTTGCTGACGATCCACAAAACCTAGAGACTCATAGTAGCACGCTTCGCACTCCGGGAATTCTATTGCAAACAAACAATAGCATACATAAGCAAACAATCAAAGATGCATGGGTAAAACTCAAATAAGAAGATCTAACCAGAAAGTTCAACTGAAGAACTCCAGTTTGCAAAAAGAATCAAATCAAACGGAGCAACGAAACTCAAACTACGAAAGAAACAAGATCCGTTTACTAATCTAGACTAAAGTCAAATTTTACAGTACCAAAATATTGTTCAAGTTGGTGAAACAAAAAGAGGGCTTCGAGACGAAGATCTAGGCGCTTGAATCACCTGATTCTGATAAACGAGTGAAAAGATAAACTAAAATAAAAATAGGCTCAGAAATCACGATCGAAATTAATCGTGGAAAAACCCTGGAAAAAGAAAACTCACGAAAAGGCTAACGAACGAACGTTCGCTGTCTGTGACTAACGGATGAACGGCGTTCATTAAAACGAACGTACGGACGAACGTCCGCAAAATAACTAAACGGCAGAAAAATCGAACCGATCTATAAAAAAATGAATCTAGGTTTTTTTTTAAAAACTGAACGGTTTTCTGACGAAAACCGACGGCGGCGGCTACCTCCGGCAAGGTCAATGGCAGCGGCGGGTCGGCGGGGCGACGGCCGTAAGGGACGGGCGGGCAAGGGCGGGCGGGCGGGCGGGCGGGCGGGCGATGCGGGCGGGCGACAGCTCGAGCGGGCTAGGATTTGGGGCGCTGGGCCGGGTCGGCCTACCGGGCTTTAAAACCGGTCAAGTGTCCCAGCGGACACACGACCCATTAAGGTCGGTTCATTCTTTTATATTCCGACGCGTAGAAAAACGAATAAAAGAAATACTAAACGAACTCCAAAAATCCTGAATCAAATTTTCCCTGTCCTCTCCAAATCTACCGAAGAAGGTGAACATTTATTTAGGACTCTAATGCAATTTTGAAAAACGCATATTTGTCCTAACTCAAATAAAATAGCAATAAAATCCAAATAAAATGTTTATTTGTTTTTAATATTTTCCTCCAATATTTCATTATTTTGGGGAAGTCATATTATCCCCCCTCATGCATTTTGATATGAAATATTTGGAGAGAAAAACAATCAAAACAAATGACACTTGTTTCAATATTTGATAAAATTCAAATATGAAACGGTGAAATCCCCAACTCTCTCCGTGGGTCCTTGAGTTGCTTAGAATTTCTAGGATCACAAAGCAAATATGCAAATGAAATATGATATGCATGAATGATCTATGTATAACATTCCAAATTGAAAATTTGGGATGTTACAAACCTACCCCCCTTAAGATGAATCTCGCCCTCGAGATTCGGGTTGGCTAGAAAATAGGTGTGGGTGGTCTTTGCGAAGATCATCCTCTCGTTCCCAGGTGGCTTCATCCTCGGTATGGTGGCTCCACTGAACTTTGCAAAACTTGATAACTTTGCTGCGTGTAACTCGGCTAGCAAATTCGAGAATCTTGACCGGTTTCTCCTCATAGGTCAGATCACTGTCCAACTAAATTGCTTCCAGGGGCACTGTATCACTTAGCGGTATATTGGACATCTCTGCATGGCACTTCTTCAACTGGGATACGTGAAATACATCATGAACTCCTGATAGTCCTTCTGGTAACTCCAACTTGTAGGCTACCTCTCCCTTGCGTTCCAAAACACGGTACGGTCCTAAAAATCTCGGGGCTAACTTTCCCTTAACTCCAAAACGCTTAACTCCTCGCAGAGGTGATACGCGAAGATATGCTCTGTCTCCGATTTCATAGGTTACCTCCTTGCGTTTCGAATCTGCATAACTCTTCCGCCTGGACTGAGCTACCTTCAGTCTATCGCCAATCAACTTAACCTTCTCTTCAGACTCTTTGATCAAATCTGGTCCAAACAACTGACGGTCTCCTACTTCATCCCACATCAATGGTGTTCGGCATCTTCTCCCATACAGGGCTTCGAAAGGTGCCATCTTCAAACTAGCCTGGTAGCTATTTTTGTACGAGAACTCCGCGTAGGGCAAGTTGTCATCCCAACTAGATCCATAATCTAGTACAAGCTCTCAACATGTCCTCCAGAATCTGATTGACTCTCTCGATCTGTCCATCTGTCTGCGGATGAAAGGTTGTGCTAAACTCTATCCTAGTCCCCAAAGTCTGGTGCAGCTGATGCCAAAACTTTGAAGTAAACGGTGTTCCTCTATCTGATACGATGTTCCTTGGAACTCCATGCAGACATACGATCTTGGTCATATATATCTTGGCCAACTTCGCACTTGTATAGGTAGTCTTCACTAGGATAAAGTGAGCCACTTTGGTCAAATGATCAACTACTACCCAGTAGAATCATATCCTGATCGGGTCCTGTGCAATCCGGTGATGAAATCCATGCCAAGCTTGTCCCACTTCCATTCAGGTATCAGCATAGGCTGCAGTAATCCTGCTGGCTTTTGATGTTCTGCCTTTACTCTCTGACACACATCACATATAGCTACATACTCGGCAATATCCTTCTTCATACCAGTCCACTAGAAACGCTCCTTCAAATCCAAATACATCTTGGTGTTTCCGGGGTGAATTGAGTATGGTGAGTCATGGGCCTCCTGAAGTATCAACTTCCTGATCTCTGCGTTGTTGGGCACATAAACGCGGTCCTCAAACCATAAGGTGTCGTGCTCATCCTCATGAAAACCTTTGGCCTCTCCTTTTCCCATTCTCTCCTTTATCTCGGCAATTTCTTTGTCATCCTTCTGAGCTTCTCAAATTCTTCCCAACAATTTAGACTGAACTTCCAATGCTGCAACAAAACCTCTGGGGACTATCTCCAAACGAAGTTCCCTGAGATCCTCTGCTAACTCCTTTGGCAATCCTTAGCTTACGAGGGTATTAGCATAACTCTTCCGACTCAAAGTGTCAGCTACGACATTGGCCTTTCCTGGATGATAGTGCAACTTCATATCATAATCCTTTATGAGCTCCAACCATCTCCTCTGCCTGAGGTTCAGCTCCTTTTGGGTAAAAATGTACTTCAAACTCTTGTGATCCGTGTACACATCGCAACGGTTTCCAATAAGGTAATGTCTCCAAGTCTTTTGTGCATGCACTACGGCTGCTAACTCCAAATCATAAGTAGTATAATTCAACTCATGTGGTCGAAGCTGCCGAGATGCATACGAAACAGCTCTTCCGTCTTGCATAAGTACACCTCGAGGTCCTAAGCGTGAAGCATCACAATACACTTGGAAGTCCTTGCGTATATCTGGCAGAATCAGCACTGGGGCTGTAGTCAAACGTTTCTTCAACTCCTGAAAACTTGCCTCACATTCTTCCGTCCATTGGAATTGTGTATCCTTCTTCAATAACTCTGTCATGGGTTTCACGATCTTGGAAAAATTCTCAATGAATCTTCGATAGTATCCCGCGAGTCCAAGAAAACTGCGGATCTCGCTAACTAAAGTGGGTGCCAACCACCGGTGACCGATCGAACCTTGGTGGGCTCCATTGCTATACCTTCTCCCGATATAACATGTCCAAGGAATCCAACTTCCTTCAACCAAAACTCACATTTGCTGAACTTGGCATACAATTGATGTTCCCTGAGTTTCTCGAGAACTAAACGCAAATGCTCCTTGTGCTACTCTTCATTCTTCGAGTATACGATTATATCATCAATGAACACCACGACAAACTTATCCAAGAACTCATGAACACCTTATTCATCATACTCATGAAATAGGCAGGGGCGTTAGTCAGTCCAAATGACATGACTGTATACTCATATAACCCGTACCTTGTGGTGAATGCTGTTTTTGGTATATCCTTTTCTCGGATCTTCAGCTGGTGATATCTTGATCGCAGATCAATCTTCGAAAACACTTTAGCTCCTTGCAGCTGGTCAAACAAATCATTGATCATCGGTAATGGGTACTTGTTCTTGATCGTCACCTCATTTAGTGTGCGATAATCAACAACCATCCTTAGGGATCCATCCTTCTTCTCAACCAAGAGCACTGGGGCTCCCCACGGTGATGAACTTCGTCGGATGTAACCCTTCTCCAATAACTCCATAATATGCTTCTTGATCTCCTTTAGATCATTTGGGGGCATCCGGTATGGTCTCTTCGATATTGGTCCAATGCCTGGCAATAGCTCTATCAAAAACTCAATATCTCGATCTGGCGGCATACCTGGTAACTCCTTTGGGAATACATCCGGGTAATGCTTTACTACCGGCACTTCCTCTTGAACAACTCCCGTGAGAGAATTTACTTGGGTCCTCCTCGGCGCATGCCTGGATACATACTTGATCCTTTTTCCCTCCGGGGTGGTGAGCAGAATTGTCTTACTAGCACATTCAATGCTTCCTCCATACTTCGACATCCAGTCCATGCCTAATATCACATCCAATCCTTGTGACTCCAAAATTATTAGGTCTGACGGGAAAACATGGCTACCAATGGTTAAGGGTATCCGGTCGCACCATCGGCTGGCCATATACTCTGCTCCAGGTGAACTTACTAACATGGGTGTCCTAAGGGCTTGGGTTGGCAACTTAAACTTATCCACGAATCCCCTTGATATGTATGAATGCGATGCACCAGTATCAAAAAAGAACAAGAGCGGTAAAAGACTTAACAAAAAACTTACCGATAACTGCGTCTGGCTGCTCTTCAACCTCCTCCACGTTACTGTGGTTCACTTGTCCTTTGTTAAATGGATTGGGAAGCGCTCCCATTACCATTTCCATTCTTCGCTTCAGGGCACTCTGTGGCATAGTGTCCGGTCTTCCCGCACTTGAAGCAAGTAATGTGACTTAGGTCTCTCTTGGCGGGTGTGGCTGGATTGGGGCGGTTCTGATTGTTGCTCGCTCCGTTCCCATTCCCATTCTTGGGACCATTTTGGTTATGAGAACTTCCTCCATTGTGGGTATGGCCTCCATGGTTATGGGTAAATCCTCCTGAGTTCGGGGTCAAACGAGGCTTCTACTGAGCTCCTGAGTTGTACCTTCCTTGCCCATACTTCCTCTTGCAGCTATCAATCTGCTGTTGCTTCCCTTCCATCATAAGAGCCTTGTCTACCATCTCCTGGTAGTTGTTAAATGTTGCCACCATCAACTGCATGCTCATGTCGTCATTCAGCCCTTCCATAAACTTCTCCTGCTTTGCGGCATCTGTGGCCACATCATCAGGGGCATAACGAGATAGCTTACTAAACTCCTCTGCGTACTGAGCCACAGTATGGTTTCCTTGGCGCAAGTTGCGAAACTCGCGCTTCTTCATGCTCATAGCTCCAGTTGAGACATGGGCTGTGCGGAATGCATGCTGAAACTGATCACAAGTGATATTGGCTATCGGGAAGGTGGATGTGTAATTCTCCCACCATGATGTTGCTGGTCCATCCAATTGGTGTGCGGCAAAACGCACCTTCTCAGCATCAGTGCAACCTGCGGTGGTCAACTCCTTTCCAATCTTGTGTAACCAGTCATCCGCAACTATTGGCTCGGTGCTACTTGAAAACACTGGCGGCTGCAACCTCAGAAAATGGGCTAAGTTGTCAACTGGTGGTGGTGGTGGAGGGTTGTTGTTGTTTTTGCCTTCGTTCTGGACTAATATCTACATCAAAGCATTCTTCTGCTGGATCAACTGGGTGATCTCCGGTGGGAAAACAAATCCGCTATCACGTCTCGGAGGCATCTGATGGGTTTAGAGGGGAGAGATTAGAATAGAAATGAGGTCTAGTGAGAAAGCACTACCCATATGCACATGAGACAAACACAATCATATCACTCAATCAAATCAAGCAAGGGCATACAATTGTTCTAGAACTATCGTTACAGTGCTCGGACTATGCTATATACATGGGAAAAGACTACTAATCATATGGTGGTCATCTAGAAATTTTGATCGGTGGAAGACTCCATGATATCCGCTCCAGCTTCATCTTCAAAATCATCATCACTACCATCAGGGTCAGAGTCGGTGTCGTCAATGATGATGTAGTCTTCAGAATGAATTTCCTTGGACTCGTCGTCTTCTCCTCCTGGCGCGGGGTCTCCCATGAAAACTCCTATCTTCTTTATCAGGTCGTCATTCTTCTCCAATAGTTTTGTGATTTCCTCCTCATATCCATCGCGTGTAGACTTGAGTTCCTCCTCTAGCTCGGTGATCCTTGTCATCGCCTTCTTCAAATCTATCATGCTTGCGCATATCTGGTTCTCCTGGCGTCGAATGTGCTGGTTTAGTTCCTGGATGAATGCTGCAACGGACCTGTCCTTCCTACTGCTGATCATCTCCCATTGCTCGTCTCGGTGCCCACATATCTGGTAGATAATATCCTTGATATCCTTGTGGTAAACTTCGCCGATGCGTCCCATGGCGATGTGGGCTGCCATACTCTTTCCTAGACTCCAGGTGGGTGCATCAAAGGTAAACTCTATGGGCTCCATAACTGGCGTGAATGATCTTCCTGGAACATGAACCTGAATCATCCAGCGCTCCTCTTCTGGTAAAGTGGCGGTGTAGGTCCCGGTGAAGCTTGGTATTCCGATGTTCAGGTACCTAGTGACTTCCTTCAAGTGTCGTCCAAAGGGTGTGTCTTCATCCGGTTGTGCAAACTTGTTCCTCAAATCCGCCATCCTAAAGAGTATAAAATGCAGGGGAGTCAGAAATGAGTAGAGAAGAGTGACCTATGGCTTATCTTAGTGGTCGTGTCCTACACTCAGTGTGTGCTCTGATACCATTTCGTAGTGACACGACCTCAAACGGTCAAGTCTCTGTGCTTCCGTGTCATCCCTGGATCAGTAATGCTGACACACATAGTACTCGAAGGATTTATAACAGAGTATCAATCACACACTTATTACATCGAATGTCTCAAAAGAGAACTTATTACAATAAATATGGCTTAAGGCCATCTAAATAAGATAATAGCAGAAGACTTGGAATATTAGTGAGTCCATCAACTCCAGCAGCATAGCTGAGATGCACAACAACGACCTATCGCTCCTTTACTCGTTGTCTGAAAATTCTGCAACATGATATGTTGTAGCCCAAAAATGGTTCAACACATGGAATATGCTGGCAATATAACACAGTAGAGCAGGAACAGAAATAATGCTATCACTACATGCATATTTGGCTGGTGGAAAGGCTCTATGGTTGTATTGTTTTGCGAAAAGCCAATTTTTCCCTACAACAAAGGCATAAATTTATTTAACTATCATGGTGGTTGAAACAACATTGAGAAGGTACCTCCAACTGAATTCCAATTAAAAGTAATTATCAACCCAACAAATTAAATTAGAGTGACGAGATACATATGATAATCCAAGTACTAGATACTCAAGATGTCCATAACCGGGGACAGGCTAACCATGATTAGGTTGTCCACTCTACAGAGGTTTGCGCACTTTTTCCCACAAGACTCGATCTCCTCCGTTGGATTTCTCGCACTTCATGGTGTTTGAGAAACAGATGACCGAGACACAGTCTTTCAGAAGCATTAACTCTAACCCCGGTAGACAAGACCAACCTACATCCCTCTACATCTGATAGCCTACCACTGGAAGAGGTCATGCAACTTACTCAACTATGCTAGAGCCCATAATAGCTTGTGGCTGCACATGGAAGTTTCTAGAATGAAATATCTCAGATCCCTTTGAGCCTGGGTGGCGGACCTTAGGATTATCACACGGGTACTCCGGGATATCCTAGGACAACACTGGATTCTCCAGGTGCCCAAAACAAGCAATCCACCCAGATGTGTATTAAAGTTGCCACCTTAAGTTAACCATTAATTAACAATCTCACATATGTCATGGATTCACTCACCCAAACCACGTCTATGAGCATAGCATAGCAGTATAAGCATAACGTAGAAGTAACTCCCAAGGTTTGGTAATAAACAGGGCAGTAGGTTCTACCTCATCATCTACTTACCAATACTCACAAGTTAATCACATCATAATCATGCAGTGTTTGAGGATTGGAACTAAATGCATAAAAACTAGGTATGAAAAGAGTATGATAATGTGTTACTTGCCTTGCTGACGATCCGCAAAACCTAGAGACTCGTAGTAGCACGCTTCGCACTCCGGGAATTCTATCGCAAACAAACAATATCATACATAAGAAAACAAACAAAGATGCACGGTAAAACTCAAATAAGAAGATCTAACCAGAAAGTACAACTGAAGAACTCCGGTTTGCAAAAAGAATCAAATCAAACGGAGCAACGAAACTCAAACTACGAAAGAAACAAGATCCGTTTACTAATCTGTACTAAAGTCAAATTTTATTTACCAAAATCTTGTTCAAGTTGGTTAAACAGAAAGAGGGCTTCGAGACGAAGATCTAGACGCTTGAATCGCCTGATTCCGATAAACGAGCGAAAAGATAAATTAAACGAAAATCGGTTCAGAAATCGTGATCGAAAATAATAGCGGAAAAACCCTGGAAAAAGAAAACTGACGAACAGGTTAACGAACGATCGTTCACTGTCTGTGACTAACGGGTGAACGGCGTTCATTAAAACGAACGTATGGACGAACGCCCGCAAAATAACTAAACCGCGGAAAAACCGAACCGATCTATAAAAAACGAATCTAGGTTTTTTTAAAAAATAAACGGTTTTTCTGACGAAAACCGGCGGCGGCGGCTACCTCCGGCGAGGTCGACGGCAGCGGCGGGTCGGCGGGGCGACGGTGGCGCGGGAAGGCGGGGCGGCGCGGCGGGTCGGGTGGCGGCGCGACGCGATCGGCGGAGCGATGCGCGCGTCAAGGGCGGCGGCACGGCGGTGGTGGCTCGGGAGCGGTGCTAGGGTTTTGGGCGCGGGGCTGGGCTGGCGCGGCGAGGCGCCTCAGGCTTTAAAGTCCTGGATGGGTCAGTGTCCCAGGCGGACACGGCCCGGTAAGGTTGGTTTTTTTTAATATTCTAACATGCAGAAAAACAAAGAAAAGAAATACTAAACGAACTCCAAAAATCCTGAAATAAAATTTTTCCCGTCCTCTAAAAATCTATCGGAAAAGGTGAACATTTATTTAGGACTCTAATGCAATTTTAAAAAATGCATATTTTTCCTAACTCAAATAAAATAGCAATAAAATCCAAATAAAAATGTTTATTTGTTTTTAATATTTTTCCTCCAATATTTCATTATTTTGGGGAAGTCATATTATCCCCCCTCATGTATTTTGATATGAAATATTTTCGGAGAGAAAAATAATCAAAACAAATGACCCTTGTTTCAATATTTGATAAAATTCAAATTTGAAAACGGTGAAATCCCCAACTCTCTCCGTGGGTCCTTGAGTTGCTTAGAATTTCTAGGATCACAAAGCAAATATGCAAATGAAATATGATATGCATGAATGATCTATGTATAACATTCCAAATTGAAAATTTGGGATGTTACACCTCCGAAGAATGCTTCTCTATAGTAGTGTTGGTGAGGATAGCCTCACCGCTCTTAGCCACTTGCCGGAGTACCCAACATGCCCGAAGGCTATGCGTTGGTTCGATGCTCAGCGTCTTATGTTTCTGACTGTTGTTGTCGAGCAGTTCATCTAGGACGGTTCTGTATCCCGTGAAGGGCTTGTTTTTCTTGTCAACGGGCTTGTGGTCGGATGTTTCGTAGGGGTGCATCCATTTTTCCTGTATGGTGGTTTGCTTAAAGGCCGGAGGTTCCCACCGGGCTTTCTGGGCCTTCCATGCGCTTTCCATCGCTCAATACTTCTGTACAATGTGTGTCAAATCTGTGAAGTGATGTATGTGGCGACGGTTGAGGGCATTGAGACTTCCCTCATTTGTACAGTTACGGCCAAAAACTGAAACCACGTCGTCGTCGCAACAATCTTTAATCTTGTTTTTAACAAGGAGGAATCTGGCCCATAAGTAATGGACTGTTCATGAGGTTGCTTCCGAACATACATTAGGTGAGATATGTCAGGAGGCCCTGAATTGCTTGGGGAATATTGCTTGTGGTGGGTGGGCGCGCTGAAATCCGAACCCTGACCCACGATTGGGTCCGGAGTTTGAAGAATCTCTAAGGTCACCAGTTCAGGATCAGTGAGGTCCTGAAGACTTCCGGGCTTAATGCCTGATTCTGTGTTCGGGGGACATGACGTCTCCTCCTGAAGATGGGTATCCGGCTCGCAGGGCTCGGAAATCCAAACAAAGCTGGTGCTTAACTTAGGGGGAGAAGTGATCTCAGCTTGTTCCTCAACAACCGCTACCAGATAGGTGATCGGCGGGGACTTGATTTCCCTCTGATTGCATTTAAGCCCAATCCAATCATAGTCTATTACGACCCCCAAGGCGGCGGTGCGATCTATCAGCTCATTCAAGGATGAGACATCTGCCAGATCCATCTTTTCGGAGTGTTCGAGGCTGATGCGGAGATGATGTTTGGCAATCGTGGGGGTCGATGTTGGCTTGACGGCCGAGCAAGCGCCCCCGAGCTAGAGGACCTATCCTGGAGCTAGAGCTCTTCCAGAAGTAATATCGTCATTAATGACAAGGCAAGCCACCAATCCTTCTATCGACAACACAAAGCAACTCTCACTGAAAGCACCAATGTCGGTGTCAAAACCGGCCGATCTCGGGTAGGGGGTCCCGAACTGCGCGTCTGAGGAGCGAAGGTAACAGGAGACAAAAGGGGACACGATGTTTACCCAGGTTCGGGCCCTCTTAATGGAGGTAAAACCCTACTTCCTACTTGATTGACTTTGATGAGTATAGGGGTTACAAGAGTTGATCTAGCTCGAGATCGTAATGGCTAAACCCTAGCAGCCTAGCCTATGTAAATTCTGATAGCCTCTACAGACTAAACCCTCCAGTTTATATACACATCAGAGGGGCCTAGCGTTGTACAGAGTCGGTTCACAGGGGAAGGAAATTACATATCCGGACACCAATCTTGCCATCCACGCATAGGAGAGTCTTATCCGAACACGGGAGGAAGGCTTTCTGCCTTATATCTTCATGACCCATTAATCTGGCCCATATAAAATAGGTCGGGCACTTGAGGAACCCTAAATCTAGGACTCCCTCGGTTGGCACTTGCAAATTTACGTGGGACAGCATGTAAATACCGTATATACGAAGGTATGGTGGACTCATATGGAACAACTTTGGGGTTAATGGAAGTGGATGCACAAGCAGTATTCCCGCTTAGTACAAGTGAAGGCTAGAAAGAGACTGGGAAGCGACCAACTAGAGAGCGACAACAGTCATAAACATGAATTGAGATTAACCAACATTGAGTGCAAGCATGAGTAGGATATAAATCACCATGAACATAAATATCGTAGAGGCTATGTTGATTTTGTTTCAACTACATGCGTGAACAAGTGCCAAGTCAAGTCACTCGCACCATTCAAAGGAGGATACCATCCTATCATACTACATCACAATCATTTTAATTCCCATGTTGGCACGCAAGGTAAACCATTATAAGCTCCTAGCTAATTAAGCATGGCATGAGTAACTATAATCTCTAATTGTCATTGCAAACATGTTTCATTCATAATAGGCTAAATCAGGAACGATGAACTAATCATATTTACAAAAACAAGATAGGTCGAGTTCATAACAACTTTTCCTCATCTCAATCATTTATCGTATATCGTCATTGTTGCCTTTCACTTGCACGACCGAACAGTGTGGATAATAATAATAATAGTGCACGTGCATTGGACTAAGCTGGAATCTGCAAACATTTATTCAAAGGAGAAGACAAGGTAATATGGGCTCTTTGTTAGATCAACAATAATGAATATGAGATCCACTCAACATTTTCATCGTGGTCTTTGAAGGAAATATGCCCTAGAGGCAATAATAAAGTTGTTATTTATATTTCCTTATATCATGATAAATGTTTATTATTCATGCTAGAATTGTATTAACCGGAAACTTAGTACATGTGTGAATATATAGACAAACTAAGTGTCACTAGTATGCCTCTACTTGACTAGTTCATTGAATCAAAGATGGTTAAGTTTCCTAGGCATGGTCATGAGTTATCATTTGATTAACGGAATCAGATCATTAGAGAATGATGTGATTGACTTGACCCATTCCGTTAGCTTAGCATTTGATCGTTTAGTATATTGCTATTGCTTTCTTCATGACTTATACATATTCCTATGACTATGAGATTATGCAACTCCCGAATACCGGAAGAACACTTTGTGTGCTACCAAACGTCACAATGTAACTAGGTGATTATAAAGGTGCTCTACAGGTGTCCCCGAAGGTACAAGTTGGGTTGGCATAGATCGAGATTCGGATTTGTCACTCCGATTGTCGGAGAGGTATCTCTGGGCCCTCTCGGTAATGCACATCACTATAAGCCATGCAAACAATGCAACTAATGAGTTAGTTGCGGGATGATGTATTACAGAACGAGTAAAGAGACTTGCCGGTAACGAGATTGAACTAGGTATTTGTCGTGGAATTGTCACGGCAGATGTCCTCATGAAAGGACTTAGTCGTAGGGCCATCGTACGGGTTAACCTAGAGGGGTTAAAGCGGACACAAGACACGGGAATTATACTGGTTCGGCCCCTTCGATGAAGGTAAAAGCTACGTCTGGGCCAGGTGATGTGATTGATATGATTTCGGCGACTAGGAGCAATAGCTTTGCCTTAGCCTCGAATCCTCTCTCCTTAATCCGCCACTGGTCGCCCCTTATATACACGGGTTGACGCCGGTCGGTCCACAGAGTCCCGATCCGCTCATACAAGTGTCCGCTCGGTCTTCTTCTCTTGTCTTACAACACAAGTTACAACACTAAGGCGGTTTACATAAATGGACCTTAAGTCGCCTGGGCTCCGGGCCTCCTCCGTGGGCCTGGATCATGGATTTAGGTAAACCGCCCCTCCAGGCGGTTCACACTCAATAGTTGTGTCCCCAACATTAGGCCCCAGATTGACTGAACCGGTTCAAGTCAATCTTCAACATCTTCGTGAAACTCTTTGATCTCCTTTCATATTTTGTAAACCGCCATCTGCTTGAACCGCCGTGACGTCATCCTCCGATTTCCATGTCAGGGCACCTTGACGTCAACTTTAATAAAGAAATCCGAATAGTAAGATTCCCTTCATTGAATGCTATCCCGGAAATCGAGGCGGCCACTGCACCGTCCGCCGCTTTTGTCTCCTTGATTCTCGCGCCCGTTGATTGCTCCGGTCCCTTATAAATAGACCGGTCGCCCCTTTCTCTTCTTCTTCCGCTCTTCTCCTTCCTCGCGACGCTCTAGCCCTGAAGCTCCGCCGTCGCGCCCGACCTTCGAACGACGCTTCATCGCCGGGCCGCTGCATCAACCTGACCGTATCAGAGTTTTCGGCGCTCCTCCGCGGTTTTTCGCTCGTCAGGTAAGGTTCCTCTCAAGCCCTAGATCCCATCTGTAGATCCTGTTCATCACGCAGTTCATATCAGCTTCTTCTCACTTGCTCCGCCATGGCCGTACGCCTCAGCCATACCGTGCATCTTGTATAAGTGACTGCTCCGCCGTCCATTGAACTCTTTATGCACCCTTCCTTTTGTTCAGATCCTCGAGTTTAGAATATCTGAACCCTCCCGCTTCTTTATGAAGGTTTGCATAGGTCGAAAGTTTTCCTTACTAGAGCTTCGTAGATCTCGATTACCTCCATTCGTATGTGAAAACTGTTTCATTCCATACTTAGTAGACTTTTCAACTCTGCCATTTTCGGCGGTTTAACTTTCGGCTACTAATCCGGCTACTCCATTAGTCCTCGCTAAACCGAACGGGAAGCCGGATGCTGAATCACCGTTTAACAATGTATGATATGCCTGAACCGCTTAATGGTAAACCGTCTCTTCCTTTCTTTCGCAGCTTAGTCTTCCGAATGGCCCTCAATTCTCAGCTTGCAATTGGGTCCGTCCAAAATCACCAAACACAATCGAACGGCTATGGCACCACCGGGCGGTTTAGCTCCAAAAATGCCCTCCTTTGGCGTGTTCCGGATGGCGAAGTTTCCTCCGGAGCCACAAGAGGGAGAAGTAATTGTGTTTATGCAGCATCCGGACCGGGGTTCTCGCCTACCGTTCAAAATTTTTCCGGACGCCCTTGCAAGCTTGCAACTCCATCCGCAGGATATCGGCCCGAACTCGTGGTCAAACATATGCAACTTTCAAGTCTTACGTGAAGTCTATCTTCGTGAAGAGCCCTCTGTGGAGCTATTCGGGATTTCTTTCACTTGAACCGCCAGACGGAGTTTTCTCGATGGTCCCAAAGATGTAACTAGGCGGCGTTTCAATCCAGAAAAGGAAGGAGGCGGACTTTCCTCACGCCAAACACCACAGCCATCCAAAGGATTGGAACCAAACCTGGTTCTATTGCCGAACACCGCTCCCGCCAACGAGAATCCCTTTGCCGGGTTACCGTCCTCACCGACTCAAGAACAACCATCCGCTGCCTTTTACGCTTAACCGCCATGAATGTAAGACCTTTGCACCTCGGATCATAAAACTCCGGCTCTAATGGCCAATGGACTAACTGGTGTGGACCTTGTGCGATGTTGGGTTTCTTGGGGCATCTTGCCCTTAAGCCGCCGCCCGGATTGATGCACGAGTATACCGCAGCCTCAAAGACCCTCAAAGACGTCACGAATTACCAATAACTGAAATTGAGGTTACAGAGGCTGTAAAAAAGATGCTTGATGAACCAATCTCCGCTCGCAGCCTAACCGGGTTGGCTCCGCTTCAGGTTGCCAACCCGCCACCAAGGGTAAGACTTTGCTCACCGCTTTTCGGGCTTTTAACATTTTGTTGATATTCATTAATCCTTGCTACCTCGCAGTCGGCTCCTTCGAGACGGACCAAACCGCCCGAGCTCACAGATAAAGTCCAAGGCTACCAAAAAGCTGGCAAGAAAACCGCCGGGTCTTACGATCCGCCGGAAGAGGAAGAATCAAGCTGAGGTAAAACTTGATATCCTTACGAGGGAGCTGCCAGAACCGGCTCTCCTCCTTGTGTTTCTTCTTATGATTTATCCTCTTTATTCTTCCCTTCATCGACAAATTTAATCCCCTGTGATGATGCGAAGCCAGCCATGCCGACCATTTTGAGGTAATCCTTCTTTCTTCCGACCCGACCACGCGTGCGTTAAAAGAATTCGTCATACTGCTCGGAAAGTGAAAAATCTCATTCCTATGCTTATCTCAAGACACAAAGAAGGCTAAAGAGCGCCTACAACCCAAGCATGCTGGTCAATGATTCTCTCCTCCGGTTTACCAGATACACCAATCCGGAAGCATCGTCCAGAGGTGACTTGTTCTCTGAAAACGTTATCCCTTAAAAGGTTTCTTCCGATGTCCTCTCAATCCGTCGACCAATTATCGTGCCTCTTCCAACTCCTCTAGCGGTTCATCTACCACGCAACTGCCTCCGCTTAAAGTTGCTGCAGGGTATGTAACTGCTGTCCATTAGTTCCATTTACAACTACCTTGGTTGATTTGCCTTAATCCAATTCTGAATATTGCAGCACCAAGGCTCGCTTGAGTAAGAAAGCAAAAACCCTTGACCCTACTGCGGATGTTGATCCGGAAAAGACCCCAGAACAAACCCACGACAATCCTGAAGCCGCCAAAGATAGCTCCGGGCGAGTTGTACAAAGATGATACCGCTGACCCGCCAGAAGTTGAACCGGAGGTCCAAGTGGAAACCTCGCAGCTCGCTCCATCAAACCCGGCCCACAGAGCGGGTCGTGATTGTTGAACCGCCGAGCGAGCAAGATGACATCAAGCCCAAAGAAGACCGCTGAAAATGACGATGTTGTTGTGACAGTAATCGCTACATCGCTCCTAGCCAACCGTCGCTTTAGCAAAGCACAAAGATCAAGGAAGGTTCCACTACTATGAGCAAGGACAAGGGAAGACTGACCGTCGGCTTACGACAATTTCTCTGCCCAAGAACTTCATTCCGGATTTCTGAACCGGCTTTACACAAGCCGTGACCTTGAAGCCGGTCTAGTAAATCGCATGAAGGACCGCTATGAGATAATGAGTTGACCTTTCTTGTACTTTTAACTGTATAGTATCCCCCAAAGGTCGGTTTAACTTTGTAAAGTTAAACCGGGACTTAAGGTGTGCCTCCTCATAGCAAACTGAGATCAACTAGCCATTAGCCCCCAAGTGCCAAGGTGAATACTTGTATTGAGCTTGGGACTTGTGTAATGAAACAACTAACATGCTCCCTTTGTCATCAGAATGAAATATACCAGCAAACTGTGCAACTCAAGGACCTTCGAGCCAATCTGAAACTCAAATGGCGTAAGCCACCAAAGCCAAGGATGAGTTAAAAACTGCCCTGACCACCATGGAACAGATGAAGGAGTGGTATAAATCCGAGCGGGTCAACTGGGACACCGAGAAAGCCGGTTTAATAAAGCGGGCGGAAGAAGCTGAAGCGGCCCTTAAACCGGTGACTGAAGAGCTTACCGGACTCAAGCGCCAAGTGCATGCCATGACCTCTGCCGTCTTTGGTAAGAAACTATGCACTGACTATCTTAATTTTGATATTTCAGCCGGTTTATACTGAATTGTCTTAAACCAAAGGCAAAGCGTATTGCACATATGGGTTCCGATGTTGGAAGAAACTCAAGGCCACTTATACGCTGATTGAGCAGCTGTATACCGGCGCCCAAATGAGTCATATGTGCTACATCATACGACAACACGGGCGCCGCCCTCGATCAGAGAAACCCCGACCGTTGTCCATGGTTCCGGGCAGCTTGAAGAGTTGAAGCGATCCGCGGCTCGGGCCGGCACCTTCGCTCGACGCGCCAAGGCGTGGATAGCAGATCTTGATCCGCCGACATAGCCAAAGGTTTCAAAGGTGCTCAAGTGAATGGTGAAGCCTTTGATAACGACGCTCAAACGGATCACAAAGGAAATGCGTTCACCGGGCGAGTCAATTGGCGACGAAGCCAACCCGACGGTTCACCGCTCCTTTTATGACGCCAACAACAAGCGGGTGGATTTTGTCATCCCTGAAGTGCGAGCCTTGTTCCCCAATCCGTAAGCACACTTACGCTCGACGTTGATCCGGCTGAGCTGATAAGTGAAGAAGCTGTCTTTCGTGCCTTAACCCGGATTGACCGGGTCTACCAATGACTTCCGGCTTTGGGTGAGGAAGAAGAAGAAGTTGAACCGGCGTCAGGCGCCCCTCTACCTCACGCCAACCCGGCGGCAACAGTAATTCGTCAAGCCGGGTGACGCCTCCAAAGCTTCAAAGCATAACCCCACATGAAGCACCGGGCCGCGAAGGCTTTGTAATAGGATAGTCAAGATTTTGTTTTGAACAATGCCGTTATAACCTCGGTCTCAGAACTTTTGCATGGCGGTGCCGGATACTTTGGTTTTGAAGTAGTGAATCCTTCAACATATTTTGCTGCAATCACAAATTCTTAACTCCGCCATGGCGGCTTGCGCCTAGCCGGTTTGTGATGCCAATATATTTATATAAGAAAAATATCGAGATATACGATCAAAATTTGTGATACAAACATACCTGCCAAAGGTCGGGCACACAGTTGGCTTTAGCCAACTCAAGCGGAGGCTTTATAAACCATCACCGTCAAAGGAGAACAATCAATCCGAAACAATCCTGTGTGTATAATACCGATTTACCGTGTAAATCGTGTCGGGCCTGATAAGCCCCCTGTTACTCCATAATGGGATGTTAACAGCAAAATCAATCCGGAACAATCAATCGCCGGATTTAAAAATGGACCAAATTCTGAAAACTTGAATCCGGTTGAAAGAAGGTTTGTCGGTTTAAGAAAACGAACAAAAGCCAATTTATACGTATAAAAACACATGGAAGCAAAAACAATGACAAAGACTGTTTGCAAGAAGAGGCTTTATTGAGTCTGATCAGATGGTGTTACCATGGTCGGACAGGACCAAGCTCCCTATAAGGTGTAGCGATGGTTCAAGTCAGCCAGGTCCCCAACTGACATCGTGGCATTACGCCGATCAAGTGGCATTGCATTGGTTCGGGTTCGACCAAGCCCCAAGTGATTCTATGGCCTTAGGCCGACCAAGAGGCGTGACTGGTTTAGACGTGACCATGTCCCCAAGTGATCCGGTGGCTTTTACCTTTGTCAAGAGGTGTTGCATTGGTTCGGACATGACCAAGCCCCCAAATGATCTGGTGGCTTTCGCCTGCCAAGAGGTGTTGCATTGGTTCGGACACGACCAAGCCCCCAAGTGACAAAAAAATTCCAAAAAGCAAGGCCAAGGGTTAAACCGGAGGCCGCTTTACGACAGCATCTCCATGTACCCAAACCGGACTTTGATACAGAACAGATACCCCGCTTTAGCCGAGGATCCGGTTTATTGCCTTTATTCATAATATATACATTGTCTTAATATGTACATAAGTGGAGCCAATGGCTCGTATAATAAGGTCAAGATGAGCTATGTTCCACGGCTCGTTGGTCTCTTCCTCCGACGCATGCGTGAGTCCTTTCGCTCTCGAACATCAATCGATAGTAGGACCCGTTGTATAGATTCTTGCTGACCACAAAGGGCCCCTCCCAAGGTGGGGATAGCTTGTGCATATCTTTACGGTCTTGAATGAGCCGCAGCACTAAGTCTCCTTCCTGAAAGGTTCTGGTTTTAACCCGCCGGCTGTGATACCGACAAAGATCCTGCTGGTAAACCGCCGAACGAGCAGCTGCCATATCGCGCTCTTCATCCAGTCGATCCAAATCGTCTTGCCGTGCTGCCTCGCTATCTGCCTCAACATAAGCTGCCACTCGACGCGAGTCGTGACGGATATCGCTGGGAAGGACCGCCTCCGCTCCATAGACCATAAAGAACGGCGTGTATCCAGTGGACCGGTTGGGGGTGGTATTTATACTCCATATCACCGATGGTAGCTCTTCCACCCAACAACACGGCGTCCTCTCTAAAGGGACCATAAGCCGGGGTTTGATACCTTTCAAGATCTCCTGATTAGCTCGTTCCGCTTGACCATTGGATTGCGGGTGGGCTACGGAAGAAACATCGTCGGATGTGCTCGCTCACAAAATTCCTTCATAGCTCCTTTGGACAAATTGGTGCCATTGTCCGTGATGATACCGTGGAAACCCAAACCGAAAATCACCTTTTTGATGAACTGAACCGCCGTGGCGCATCACACTTGCTAACGTGCTCTGCCTCAACCCACTTGGTAAATTTATCAACCGCCACCAACAGGTGGGTCTTTTTGTCCTTGGACCTTTTGAAAGGTCCAACCATATCCAGCCCCAAGTCGCAAACGGCCAAGTAATTGGAATCATCCTCAATTCTTGGGCTGGCACATGAGCACGCTCGAGAACTTTTGGCAACCATCACATCGTCGACCAGATCCTCCGTGATCAAGATGGGTAGTCAACCAATAGAAACCATGGCGGAGCGCTTTGGCCACCAAGGACTTTGAACCGGCGTGGTGACCACAATCCCCTTCATGGATCTCTCGCAATATCTCACGGCCCTCTTCAAGGGACACACAACGCTGAAACGCCCCTGACACACTGCAATGGTGCAACTCGCCATTAACAATGGTCATAGACTTAGACCGCCGAACTATCTCGCCGGGCCAACGCCTCATCTTCCGTAACTCGCCCTGCTCATGTATGCCAAATAAGGGAGCGCCCAATCCGGAATGACATGCAGGGCCGCCACCAATTGAGCCTCCGGATCGTGGATAGCCAAACCAATTTCATCAGAAGCTTAACTCACGGATTGTGCAAGACATCAAGGAAAACGTTAGGTGGGACCGGTTTACGTTGAGAGCCCACCGCTTAAAGCATCACCGCCGTTCTTCCGACGATCCACATGGTCCACCTGATATCCTTTAAAATGTCCTCGCAACAACATCCACCTCCCGACGATATGCAGCCATGAGTGGATCTTTGGAATCCCAAGTACACGATACTTGCCGAGCCACCAAGTCCGAGTCACCAAAGCATTTAACCCGCTGAGATTCATTTCTTTAGCCATCCGGAGACCATGGAGCAAAGCTTCATACTCAGCTGCATTGTTAGTACAAGGGAACATTAGGCGGAGAACGTAATGTAACTTGTCACCTCGCGGGGAAGTTAAAACGACACCAGCCCCGAGCCCTCCAGAATCGCTGGACCCATCAAAGTGGATGGTCCAATAGGTATGATCCGGCTTCTCTTCGGTGCTTGCAACTCCGTCCAATCATTAATGAAATCCACAAGTGCTCGAGATTTTACGGCCGTCCGAGGCACATACCTTAAACCATGCGGCCCAAGTTCTATAGCCCACTTAGCAATCCGCCGATCGCCTCCGGTTCAGTATGATATCGCCCAAGGGAGCCGAATCGACCATCGTGATGGGGTGCCCTTGGAAATATTGCTTTAGCTTCCGGCTTGCCATAAAAACCCCGTGATACCAGCTTCTACCAATGCGGATATCTTCGCTTAGACTCAATGAGGACCTCGCCGATGTAATAAACCGCCGTTGAACCGGATACTCCTTCCCCGCCTCCTTCCGCTTCCACCACGATAGCCACGCTTAATCGCCCCGGCATTAGCAGCAACATATAGCAGCAGCGGCTCTTTGTCAATGGGGCGGCTAGAACGGCGGGTTGGCCAACTGCCGCTTCAAATCCTCCAATGCTTCATCAGCGGTGAACTCTGCATAAACCGATCCGTTTTCTTCAACATCTGGTACAAAGGAATGGCCTTCTCGCATAGACGGCTGATAAACCGGCTTAGCGCAGCAATCCGGCCTGCCAAACGTTGGACGTCATTGATGCATTTTGGCTTAGCCAAAGAGGTGATAGCCGT
This sequence comes from Aegilops bicornis, assembly GCA_021605145.1. Taxonomy (NCBI): domain Eukaryota; kingdom Viridiplantae; phylum Streptophyta; class Magnoliopsida; order Poales; family Poaceae; genus Aegilops; species Aegilops bicornis. The sequence goes on from CM038673.1 coordinate 225,172,009, forward strand.
AATTTTTTCCGGATTAGCTTCGATCCCCCTGTTGGACACGAAAACCCAATAACTTGCCCGCCGAACACCAAAACGCACTTGGCCGGTTGAGCATCATCTTGTACACCCGCAAGTTGTCAAAGGTTTCCTTCAAATCCTCAATCAAGGTTTCCTTCTTCCTTGACTTAACCACGATATCATCCACATAAGCATGCACGTTACGGTCGATCTGTTCGTGCAAGCAACTCTGAACGCATACCGATGATAAGTCGCCGGCGCTCTTGAGTCCAAAAGGCATAGATACATAGCGAAGGCTCCAAAGGGGTGATAAACGCCGCCTTCTCCTGGTCCTTAACTGCCATCTTAATCTGATGATAACCGGAGTACGCATCCAAAAAGCTCAAACGCCACAACCCGCTGTAGCATCAATAATCTGGTCAATGCGGGGAGTGTGAAAGGATCTCGGATGTGCCTTGTTGAGATCTGTGTAATCCACACACATGCGCCAAGTGCCATTCTTCTTAAGAACCAACACCGGATTGGCAAGCCACTCGGGTGAAAGACTTCAACAATAAACCCCGCCGCCAAGAGCCTAGCAACTTCTTCTCCGATGGCCTTGCGCTTTTCCTCATTAAACCGCCAAGAAACCGCTACCGGTTTGTATTTTGGGTCAACATTAAGGGTGTGCTCACGAGTTCCTCGGTACACTGGCATGTCAAGGCTTCCATGCAAAAATGTCCCGATTCTCACGGATGAACTCGATGAGCGCGCTTCCTATTTAGGATCCAAGTTGGCACCGATAGTGAACTGCTTGGACGAATCGCCGGGCACAAAATCAACAAGCTTCGTCTCAGCCGCCGATTTGAACTTCAAGTCCGGATCATGCTCCGTAGTTGGCTTCTTCAAAGGGGTCATATCCGTCGGATCAACATTGTCTTTATAATATTTTAGCTCCTCAGTGGCACAAACCGACTCTGCGTAAGCCGCATCACCTTCCTCGCACTCCAAAGCGATCCGGCGGCTCCCATGAACCGTTATCGTTCCTTTGTGACCCGGCATTTTCAGCTGTAAGTAAACATAACAGGGCCGTGCCATAAATTTAGCATAAGCCGGCCGCCCAAAGAGGGCGTGGTAAGGGCTTTGAATTTTCACCACCTCAAATGTCAATGTTTACGATCTAGAGTCATGTTCGTCCCCAAAGGTCACCTCCAGAGCTATCTTACCGACCGGCACGCCGACTTGCTGTGCACCACTCCGTGAAACACTGTGGCTTTGGATGGCCTAAGATGCCTATCCACAACCCCATACGCCGGAAGGTCTCAGAGTACGTGATGTTGATGCTGCTTCCTCCATCCATAAGAACCTTGGTAAACTTGTACCCTCCTACCTGGGGTGCCACCACCAAGGCTAGCTGACCCGGATTGTAAACCCGGGGAGGATGGTCCTCTCTGCTCCACACGATCGATTGCTCGGACCAGCGTAGGTAATGCGGTGCAGCCGGTTCAACAACGCTGACCGCCCGCTTCTGAAGTTTTCGGTCTCGTCTGTCCAAGCTGGTGGTAAAGATGTGGTATCGCCCACTGCTCAACTGCTTTGGGTTACTTTGATAACCCGATCGCTGCTGTTGTTGATTGTAGCCCCTTGGTTACGATTGTTCGACTGCTCGATTACTTTGATTATTCGATTGCCTTGCCCGCCCGGATTACCACCGAATCCTCGGGCCGGAATTTCCTCCATCAGAACCGGGCGGACTCTGAACCGCCGGGCCCTTGATCATACCGGAAAGAGTTGGAGTTTTTGAACTCCCGCATAATGTAACAATCCTTCCAGAGGTGGTTCGCGGTGCCTCCTTCGTCCCATGCTTTGGACAAGGCTGATTCAACATAAAATTCAAACGATCCGGATTGTGACCGCCCGGTTTGATTGCCTACCCTCGCGCCGCTGACCCTTGTCCTGTAGCGTTGGTGTTGGCCACAAAGCCCATGTTGCCGTTAAACTTACGCTTGTTCCCTCCATTGCCTGCCGAATGATCTGCTGGCCCCAGGGTTGCCGTTCTGTTTTCCCTTCCCCACTTCATCATTCTTAGATTCGGGATCCTTGGTACTATCAGAATCAGCGTACTTTACCAAAACGCCCATTAGAGTGCCCATGTCATGGCAAAAACACTTCATGCGGCCCAGCTTAAATTTCAATGGCTCGAACCGGCAATTGGCTTCCAAGGTCAAGATCACGGAATCAGGGTTGATCCGGTCCGAAGAATGTAAAACTTCAAACGCTGCACACCCAATGGGTTGTGGATTCTCCCTCCGTCTCGACACAAGCTGCTAAATCCACCACGGACATGGGCTGCTTACAGTGTCTTTGAAATTTTGAATGAATCGGGTTCGCAATCGGGTCCACGAACCGATAGAGTTGGGCGGCAAATTTTTCAACCAAGTCCGCCCGCTCCTTCCAACATCATTGTGAAGTATTTCGCACATGCGGCTTCATCCACATCTAGCATCTCCATGGCCATCTCATAGCTTTCTATCCATGCTTCGAGCCAAATCGGCAAGATAATTGGGCACCTTGCGCGCCCTTGAAGTCCTTGGGAAAGCGACGTTACGTAAAGCGGGACGAGGCAAGGCACCCCAAAGAACCAGACGTGACCCCGGTTCAAGATGGTCGGACGAACCGCGCGAGCGGATGATCCTCCGCCAGCCGCTTAACTCGGCCTCCCTACGCGTTCTCGGGCGCGTCCACTACCACTTGAGCATCCTCAAAGCTGCCCGTCGGATTGTTGCCGCGAGGCGGACCACGCCGCGCATTGCTTGACACGGCCGGTTCGTCGACGCGTCGGCTATAGCTCCGGCTTGGCGGGGGTGGAGTGGATCCGATCCCCGTATGAATGAATACGCTTCTTGCCGAGCGGGGCCGTCTGAGGAGCTCCTTAACCCGGCGTGTCTCTACCGCCTGTGGTGAATCGCCTTCAATTGGAATCGCCTCCAACCGTGCCGCAGCTGCCACGAGGTTATCCATCGGGTTGGAGTAGTGACCCGGAGGTGTCTGCACAGCCTGGGGGGCGCCGGTATGATGGCGAGGTAGATCTATCACACGGGGTTGAACCGGCGCGGCCGTCCCAGGTGCTTCCGGCCGGTTTACCACCGGTGGCGTATTATCGGTCCTACAGGGTGTTGAAAAGCTCTCTTCCTCGAAAACCGAAGGTAAACGGGACCTGTACTTCCTTTTCATGACTTCATGCGACGCGCTCGATCCAAAGATGAGCCTATAAGTCACAGATCCAAAGCGGCCCGTTCCACCGCCATACTCACGTCCGCGGCTGCCAGGTCCGCTTTAGCTTTAGTGATCTGTTCCTTCACCCTTGCAATCTCCGCGTTGTGCAGGTCCTGATCCGGTGGATTAGCCTCTGCCATGAGCACAGCCAATGCGTCGAAAAGCTCTGACAAAACTTGAGCCGGTGGGCGCACAGGGCCTCCATCCCCGGCTGCCATCACCGCTATTGAACCGACGACCAGGGGCGCCGCGGTCGAAGAGTGAAGCGCCGCCTGCGTACCGGCCATGAAGATCCCAACCCGGTTGGGTAGATCGAAGGGGTCTGGAACACTCTCACCGTCGGAACAGCCCCGATCCGGCCATCTTGTAGCTGGTATAGAGACTCGGTTTCTCCGGCCGACGATTCGCCGCCAGAGTAGACAACAGTTCGTCACCAGATGCTGATCCGTCCTCGCAGCCTCCGTGGACGACTCCCACGAAAACATGCTCGACCGCCCGGTTTAGCGAGGCAGGACTCTTCTTCGCCACCGAGCCGTCTCGATGAGGTCAAGACAGACGTCCGCCCAGGCCTGCTCGCCGATCTTGCCGATGAACACGTGTATGCCGCGAAGGGGACCCGCACCCGTACTCAATCGAGCGGCCTCGGGGCCCGATCCGCATCGTCGATGTAGAGCTTGCCGCGACGACTCTTAGTCACCCGACCCACTGCATAACCTTCGAGTCCTTCGAACTTGCCCTCTAAGATCGTCAAACCATCGTGCGATAGCCCCACGGTGGGCGCCAACTGTCGTGGAATTGTCACGGCAGATGTCCTCATGAAAGGACTTAGTCGTAGGGCCATCGTACGGGTTAACCTAGAGGGGTTAAAGCGGACACAAGACACGGGAATTATACTGGTTCGGCCCCTTCGATGAAGGTAAAAGCTTACGTCCAGTTGTGATGTGATTGATATGATTTCGGCGACTAGGGAGCAATAGCTTTGCCTTAGCCTCGAATCCTCTCTCCTTAATCCGCCGCCGAGTCGTCCCCTTATATACACGGGTTGACGCCCGGTCGGTCCACAGAGTCCCGATCCGGCTCATACAAGTGTCCGGCTCGGTCTCTTCTCTCTTGTCTTACAACACAAGTTACAACACTAAGGCGGTTTACATAAATGGACCTAAGTCGCCTCTGGGCTCCAGGCCTCCTCCGTGGGCCTGGATCATGGACGAGGGTAAACCGGCCCCTCCAGGGCGGTTCACACTCAATAGTTGTGTCCCCAACAGTATTGAGATATCGACGATCAAATCTCGAGCAAGTAACATACCGATGATAAAGGGAACAACGTATATTGTTATGCGGTTTGACCGATAAAGATCTTCGTAGAATATGTAGGAGCCAATATGAGCATCCAGGTTCTGCTATTGGTTATTGACCGGAGACGAGTCTCGGTAATGTCTACATAGTTATCGAACCCGTAGGGTCCGCACGCTTAGCGTTCGCTGACGATCGGTATTATGAGTTTATGTGTTTTGATGTATCAAAGGTAGTTCAGAGTCCCGGATGTGATCACGGACATGACGAGGAGTCTCGAAATGGTAGATACGTAAAGATTGATATATTGGACGGCTATATTCAGACACTGGAAGTGTTCCGGATGGTTTCGGAGAAAACCGGAGTGTCAGAGGGGTTACCGGAACCCCCCGGTGAAGTATTGGGCCTTAGTGGGCTTGAGGGGAGAGAGAGGGCAGCAGCCCAGGAGGTGGCACGCCCCCTCCCATGAGGATTCCGAATTGGACTAGGGGAGGGGGGCGGGGCCCCTCTTTCCCTCTCCCTCTCCCTCTCTTTCCTTCCCCGTTCCCCCTTCCTAGTAGGACTAGGAAAGGATGAATCCTACTCCTACCAAGGCCGGCCGGCCTCCCCCCTTGCTCCTTTATATACGGGGGCGGGGGGCACCCAAAGACACACAAGTTGATTGTTCCAAGCCGTGTGCGGTGCCCCCCTCCACCATAATCCACCTCGATCATATCGTAGCGGTGCTTAGGCGAAGCCCTGCGTCGGTAGCAACATCATCACCGTCATCACGCCGTCGTCTTGTGGAATTCTCTCCAAGCTCTGCTGGATCGGTGTTCGTGGGACGTCATCGAGCTGAACGTGTGCTGAACTCAGAGGTGCCGTGCGTTCGGTACTTGGATCGGACAGATCGTGAAGACGTACGACTACATCGACCGTGTTCTCATAACGCTTCCGCTTACAGTCTACGAGGGTACATGGACGAAACTCTCCCCTCCTCATTGCTATGCATCACCATGATCTTGCGTGTGCGTAGGATTTTTTTTGAAATTACTACGTTCCCCAACGGTGGCATCCGAGCCAGGTTTATGCGTAGATGTTATATGCACGAGTAGAACACAAGTGAGTTGTGGGCGATACAGGTCATATTGCTTACCAGCATGTCATACTTTGATTCGGTGGTATTGTTGGATGAAGCGGCCCGGACCGACATTACGCGTACGCTTACGCGAGACTGGTTCTAACAACGTGCTTTGCACACAGGTGGCTGGCGGGTGTCAGTTTCTCCAACTTTAGTTGAATCGAGTGTGGCTACACCCAATCCTTGTGAAGGTTAAAACAGCACATACTTGACGAAATATCGTTGTGGTTTTGATGCGTAGGTAAGGACGGTCTTGCTCAGCCCGTAGCAGCCACGTAAAACTTGCAACAACAAAGTAGAGGACGTCTAACTTGTTTTTGCAGGGCATGTTGTGATGTGATATGGTCAAGACATGATGCTAAATTTAATTGTATGAGATGATCATGTTTTGTAACCGAGTTATCAGCAACTGGTAGGAGCCATATGGTTGTCACTTTATTGTATGAAATGCAATCGCCATGTAATTGCTTTACTTTATCACTAAGCGGTAGCGATAGTCGTAGAAGCAATAGTTGGCGAGACGACAATGATGCTACGATGGAGATCAAGGTGTCGCGCCGGTGGCGATGGTGATCATGAAGGTGCTTTGGAGATGGAGATCAAAGGCACAAGATGATGATGGCCATATCATATCACTTATATTGATTGCATGTGATGTTTATCTTTTATGCATCTCATTTTGCTTAGATCGACGGTAGCATTATAAGATGATCTCTCACTAAATTTCAAGGTATAAGTGTTCTCCCTGAGTATGCACCGTTGCGAAAGTTCGTCATCCCGAGACACCACGTGATGATCGCGTGTGATAAGCTCTACGTTCACATACAATGGGTGCAAGCCAGTTTTGCACACGCAGAATACTCGGGTTAAACTTGACGAGCCTAGCATATGTAGATATGGCCTCGGAACACTGAGACCGACAGGTCGAGCGTGAATCATATAGTAGATATGATCAACATAGTGATGTTCACCATTGAAAACTACTCCATCTCACGTGATGATCGGACATGGTTTAGTTGATATTGATCACGTGATCACTTAGATGATTAGAGGGATGTCTATCTAAGTGGGAGTTCTTAAGTAATATGATTAATTGAACTTTAATTTATCATGAACTTAGTACCTGATAGTATTTTTTGCATGTCTATGTTGTTGTAGATAGATGGCCCGTGCTGTTGTTCCGTTGAATTTTAATGCGTTCCTTGAGAAAGCAAAGTGGAAAGATGATGGTAGCAATTACACGGACTGGGTCCGTAACTTTAGGATTATCCTCATTGCCGCACAGAAGAATTACGTCCTGGAAGCACCGCTAGGTGCCAAACCCGCTGCAGAAGCAACACCAAATGTTATGAACGTCTGGAAGAGCAAAGCTGATGACTACTCGATGGTTCAGTGTGCCATGCTTTACGGCTTAGAACCGGGACTTCAACGACGTTTTGAACGTCATGGAGCATATGAGATGTTCTAGGAGTTGAAGTTAATATTTCAAGCAAATGCCCGGATTGAGAGATATTAAGTCTCCAATAAGTTCTACATCTGCAATATGGAGGAGAATAGTTCTATAAGTGAGCATATACTCAAAATGTCTGGGGTATAACAATCACTTGATTCAACTGGGAGTTAATCTTCCGGATGATAGTGTCATTGACAAAATTCTTCAATCACTGCCACCAAGCTATAAGAGCTTCTTGATGAACTATAATATGCAAGGGATGGATAAGAAAATTCTCGAGCTCTTCGCAATGCTAAAGGCTGCGGAGGTAGAAATCAAGAAGGAGCATCAAGTGTTGATGGTTAACAAGACCACTAGTTTCAAGAAAAAGGGTAAAGGGAAGAAGGGGAACTTCAAGAAGAACGACAAGCAAGTTGCTGCTCAAGTGAAGAAGCCCAATTCTGGACCTAAGCCTGAGACTGAATGCTTGTACTGCAAAGGGACTGGTCACTGGAAGCGGAATTGACCCAAGTATTTGGCGGATAAGAAGGTTGGCAAGGTGAACAAAGGTATATGTGATATACATGTTATTGATGTGTACCTTACTAATGCTCGGAGTAGCACCTGGGTATTTGATACTGGTTCTGTTGCTAATGTTTGCAACTCGAAACAGGGACTAAGGGAAGATTGTCTAAGGATGAGGTGACGATGCGCATGGGAAATGGTTCCAAAGTCGATGTGATCGCGGTCGGCATGCTACCTCTACATCTACCTTTGGGATTAGTTTTAGACCTGAATAACCGTTATTTGGTGCCAGCGCTGAGCATGAACAATATATCTGGATCTTGTTTTATGCGAGACGGTTATTCATTTAAATCTGAGAATAATGGTTGTTCTATTTATATAAGTAATACTTTTATGGTCATGCACCCTTGAAGAGTGGTCTATTTTTGATGAATCTCGATAGTAGTGATACACATATTCATAATATTGAAGCTAAAAGATGCAGAGTTGATAATGATAGTGCAACTTATTTGTGGTAATCGCCGCTTAGGTCATATTGGTGTAAAGCGCATGAAGAAACTCCATTCTGATGGACTTTTGGAATCACTTGATTATGAATCACTTGGTACTTGCGAACCATGCCTCATGGGCAAGATGACCAAAACGTCGTTCTCCAGAACTATGGAGCGAGCAAAAGATTTGTTGGAAATCATACATACTGATGTATGTGGTCCGATGAATGTTGAGGCTCACGGCATGTATCGTTATTTTCTCACCTTCACAGATTATTTGAGCAGATATGGGTATATCTACTTGATGAAACATAAGTCTGAAACATTTGAAAAGTTCAAAGAATTTCAGAGTGAAGTGGAAAATCATCATAACAAAGAATAAAGTTTCTACAATCTGATCGTGGAGGAGAATATTTGAGTTACGAGTTTGTTCTTCATTTGAAACAATGTGGAATAGTTTCACAACTCACGCCACCCGGAACACCACAGCGTAATGGTGTGTCCGAACGTCGTAATCATACTTTACTAGATATGGTACGATCTATGATGTCTCGTACTGATTTACCGCTATCGTTTTAGGGTTATGCTTTAGAGACGGCTGCATTCACGTTAAATAGGGCACCATCTAAATCCGTTGAGACGACGCCTTATTAACTGTGGTTTGGCAAGAAACCAAAGTTGCCGTTTCTTAAAATTTGGGGATGCGATGCTTATGTGAAAAAGCTTCAACCTGATAAGCTCAAACCCAAATCGGAGAAATGTGTCTTCATAGGATACCCAAAGGAGACAGTTGGGTACACCTTCTATCATAGATCCAAAGGCAAGACATTCGTTGCTAAGAATGGATCCTTTCTAGAGAAGGAGTTTATCTCGAAAGAAGTGAGTGGGAGGAAAGTAGAACTTGATGAGGTAACTATACCTGCTCCCTTATTGGAAAGTAGTTCATCACAAAAATTTGTTCCTGTGACTTCTACACCAATTAGTGAGGAAGCTAATGATGATGATCATGTAACTTCAGATCAAGTTACTACTGAACCTCGTAGGTCAACCAGAGTAAGATCCGCACCAGAGTGGTATAGTAATCCTATTCTGGAGGTCATGTTACTAGACCATGACGAACCTACGAACTATGAGGAAGCGATGATGAGCCCAGATTCCGCAAAATGGCTTGAGGCCATGAAATCTGATCCATGTATGAGAACAAAGTGTGGACTTTCGTTGACTTGCCGGATGATCGTCAAGCCATCGAGAATTAATGGATCTTCAAGAAGAAGACTGACGCTGATGGTAATGTTACTGTCTACAAATCTCGGCTTGTTGCGAAAGGTTTTCGACAAGTTCAAGGAGTTGACTACGATGAGACTTTCTCACCCATAGCGATGCTTAAGTCCGTCCCAGTCATGTTAGCAATTGCCGCATTTTATGATTATGAAATTTTGCAAATGGATGTAAAGACTGCATTACTGAATGGATTTCTGGAAGAAGAGTTGTATATGATGCAACCTGAAGGTTTTATCGATCCAAAGAATGCTAACAAAGTGTGCAAGCTCTAGTGATCCATCTATGGACTGGTGCAAGCATCTCGGAGTTGGAATAAACGTTTTGATAGTGTGATCAAAGCATATGGTTGTATACAGACTTTTGGAGAAGCATGTATTTACAAGAAAGTGAGTGCGAGCTCTGTAGCATTTCTAATATTATATGTGGATGACATATTGTTGATTGGAAATGATATAGAATTTCTAGATAGCATAAAAGGATACTTGAATAAGAGTTTTTCAATGAAAGACCTCGGTGAAGCTGCTTATATATTGGGCATCAAGATCTATAGAGATAGATCGAGATGCTTAATTGGACTTTCACAAAGCACAGACCTTGATAAAGTTTTGAAGAAGTTCAAAATGGATCAAGCAAAGAAAGGGTTCTTGCCTGTGTTACAAGGTGTGAAGTTGAGTCAGACTCAATGCCCGACCACTTCAGAAGATAGAGAGAAAATGAAAGATGTTCCCTATGCTTCAGCCATAGGCTCTATCATGTATGCAATGCTGTGTACCAGACCTGATGTGTGCCTTGCTATTAGCTTAGCAGGGAGGTACCAAAGTAAGCCAGGAGTGGATCACACCGAAATACCTGAAAAGGACTAAGGATATGTTTCTCATTTACGGAGGTGACAAAGAGCTCGTCGTAAATGGTTACGTCGATGCAAGATTTAACACGGATCCGGATGACTCTAAGTCACAAATCGGATACGTATTTATATTGAACGGTGCAGCTGTCAGTTGGTCCAGTTCTAAGCAAAGCGTCGTGGCAGGATCTACGTGTGAAGCGGAGTACATAGCTGCTTCGGAAGCAGCAAATGAACGAGTCTGGATGAAGGAGTTCATATCCGATCTAGGTGTCATACCTAGTGCACCGGGTCCAATCAAAATCTTTTGTGACAATACTGGTGCAATTGCCTTGGCAAAGGAATCCAGATTTCACAAGAGAACCAAGCACATCAAGAGACGCTTCATTTCCATCAGTGACCAAGTCAAGGAGGGAGACATAGAGATTTGCAAGATACATACAGATCTGAATGTTCCAGACCCGTTGACTAAGCCTCTCTCACGAGCAAAACATGATCAGCACCAAGACTCCATGGGTGTTAGAATCATTACAGTGTAATCTAGATTATTGACTCTAGTGCAAGTGGGAGACTGAAGGAAATATGCCCTAGAGGCAATAATAAAGTTGTTATTCATATTTCCTTATATCATGATAAATGTTTATTTTTCATGCTAGAATTGTATTAACCGGAAACTTAGTACATGTGTGAATATATAGACAAACTAAGTGTCACTAGTATGCCTCTACTTGACTAGCTCATTGAATCAAAGATGGTTAAGTTTCTTAGCCATAGACATGAGTTGTCATTTGATTAACGGGATCACATCATTAGAGAATGATGTGATTGACTTGACCCATTCCGTTAACTTAGCATTTGATCGTTTAGTATATTGCTATTGCTTTCTTCATGACTTATACATGTTCCTATGACTATGAGATTATGCAACTCCCAAATACCGGAGGAACACTTTGTGTGCTACCAAACGTCACAACGAATCGGGTGATTATAAAGGTGCTCTACAGGTGTCTCTGAAGGTACTTGTTGGGTTGGCATAGATCGAGATTAGGATTTGTCACACCGATTGTCGGAGAGGTATCTCTGGGCCCTCTCGGTAATGCACATCACTCTAAACCTTGCAAGCAATGCAACTAATGAGTTAGTTGCGGGATGATGTATTACGGAACGAGTAAAGAGACTTGCCGGTAACAAGATTGAACTAGGTTTTGAGATACCGACGATCGAATCTCGGGCAAGTAACATACCGATGACAAAGGGAACAGCGTATGTTGTTATGCGGTTTGACCGATAAAGATCTTCATAGAATATGTAGGAGCCAATATGAGCATCCAGGTTCTGCTATTGGTTATTGACCGGAGACGAGTCTCGGTCATGTATACATAGTTCTCGAACCCGTAGGGTCCGCACACTTAACGTTAGATGACGATCAGTATTATGAGTTTATGTGTTTTGATGTACCGAAGGTAGTTCTGAGTCCCGGTTGTGATCATGGACATGACGAGGAGTCTCGAAATGGTCGAGACGTGAAGATTGATATATTGGACGGCTATATTCGGACACCAGAAGTGTTCCGGATGGTTTCGGAGAAAACCGGAGTGCCGGAGGGGTTACCGGAACCCCCCGAGAAGTATTGGGCCTTAGTGGGCCTGAGGGGAGAGAGAGGGCAGCAGCCAGGAGGTGGCGCGCCTCCTATGAGGAGTCCGACTGGAGTAGGGGAGGCGCGGCCCCTCTTTCCCTCTCCCTCTCCCTCTCTTTCCTTCCCCCTCCCCCCTTCCTAGTAGGACTAGGAAAGGATGAATCCTACTCCTACTAGGAGGAGGATTCCTCCTCTCCTTGGGGCGCACCAGGCCGGCCGGCCTCCCCCTTGCTCCTTTATATAGGGGCGCCGGGGAGCACCCAAAGACACACAAGTTGATTGTTCCAAGCCGTGTGCGGTGCCCCCCTCCACCATAATCCACCTCGATCATATCGTAGCGGTGCTTAGGCAAAGCCCTGCGTTGGTAGCAACATCATCGACGTCATCACGCCGTCGTGCTGATGGAACTCTCCCACGAAGCTCTGCTGGATCGGAGTTCGTGGGACGTCATCGAGCTGAACGTGTGCTGAACTCTGAGGTGCCGTGCGTTCGGTACTTGGATCGGTCAGATCGGGAAGACGTACGACTACATCAACCGCGTTCTCATAACGCTTCCGCTTATGGTATATGAGGGTACGTGGACGACGCTCTCCCCTCCTCGTTGCTATGCATCACCATGATCTTGCGTGTGCGTAGGAATTTTTTTGAAATTACTATGTTCCCCAACAGTCTTCTCCTCTTGAGCCCCAAAGAAAAGAAAAGAATTTCAAAGAAATACACTGAAATATTTTTACAGTTTTTGTTTTTCTGAAAAAAGAAGAACAAGAACGAGAAAAACTATTTACACGGGAAAGCTCCCAACAAGCAAAAGAAGAACTGGAAATATGTTTGGGTTTTCTTTTAATATTACAATAAGCATGCATAGAAAGTAAACTAGCTACAACTTGTTTTTTGGTTTTTCTTAAGGTTTTTCAAACACACAAGAAGAAAGCAAGAAAAAGAAATAAACTAACATGGATATTACAATGAAAGAGTATGAGCACCGACAACGGAAATGAGTGTGAACATGAATGTAATGTCGGTGAGAAATACGTACTCCCCCAAGCTTAGGCTTTTAGCCTAAGTTGGTCTACTTCCACGGATCAAAGTAGTTCTCTCCAGTGTACTGAGAAGGATCCTGGGGGTTCCACTGGTTAGCGAGCTCCGGTGGATCCCACTGATAAATAGACTCCTGGTATGGATCGGGTGATGGCTCTGGCTCAGGAGGTGGAGATCATGTTCCCTACTAGTATGCATGAACGTTTGCGGGAAAAATAATGTACCTGCCTGAATGCATATCGAACAAAACTGGTGCAGGCAAGGTAATAATCTGAATAGTATTCTCGCTAAATACCAGGTTATAAATAATTCTCTTTTACTCATCACATCGAATAAACTTATGTGCTACCATGCTGTCATAATCTAAATATATATAGTGGGTAGCAGTTTTTCCTCTTTTTCATAATGCCTAATAGGTATCTCAAAGTGTTTAGCAAGGCGGGTGGCAAAGATACCTCCGAAAATAGGACCCTTTGTACGGCTCATACTCAACCGTTTAGCAACCATAGCGCTCAAACTGTAACTTCTATCTCTACGTAAAGCATGGCAAAAAATAGCGAGGTCAGGGGCACTAAAGCCTCCACTCTTTCCATGACCAATTAAACATCTTAAAGCAAATAATGAGTAATAGCGTATAGCAGGATGATGAATACTAGACACTCTCGCTCCCGACACTCCTCTACCTTCATAAGGTAATTTACAAACCAGACAAAAGTCATAAAGCGTCATTTCTCTATACTCATCATATAAATGAAAGTCTACCGTGGGTGGTGATTTTCTAGCATGAAAGTGAAAGTTTTGCATGAAAATATTGGTGAGTAAGAGATACTGATTACACCGGTCGAGGAGGAAGTCGGTGATGCCTGCATTCACAGCCAAATAATAGAAATCATCATAAATCCCGGCCGCTTGTAAGAATCCATCACATGGCCATTCGCTGGGACAAATTTCCGTAGCGCGAGGAAGATTATATTTGGGCTTTTCCTTCTCCTCATTTTCCTTTTCCTTTGAACCCTGGCTCGAGGAGCCTCTCAATAATCTCTTCAACACTTTCTTCCTCTGAAAATTTCTAAAAAATTTAGTAACTCAAAATAAAAGTGAACCAAACTCAACAAAATTGATAGCAACTACTCCTACAAGTGTCTACAGGCTATATCATGCATCGAAACAACTTTGGACCATATAAATTTGACATGCAAGCTCAAGAACATGGTCACCACAATAGCAAAAAATTGCAATGAATAAAGCACTAGAACGAAAACTAATTGGACAATCGGAGGAGTCACATACCAAAGAACAATCCCCCAAAGCAGTTTTGTGAATGGGGGCTTTGAGCAAGGAGATCGAAAATGGCAGCAAGATGAGCAAGAACACGAGTTTGAGCTATGGAGTGATTTTTCTGGACGAAGAAGGAGAGGATGGGTGCTGGAATAATTGGAGGGGGCCCACAAGGTCAGGGGTGCGCCCCAGGGTGGTGGGCGCGGCCTCCACCCTTGTGGCCAACTACCGAGGCCCCCTGGTGTGTTCTTTGCACCAGAAATTCTAAAATATTCTAAAAAAATCATATCCAATTTTCAGGGCATTTGGAGAACTTCTATTTTTGGGACATTTTTTTATTGCATGGATAATTCAGAAAACACACAGAAATTACTATTTTTGTTTTATTTAAACGAATTAACAGAAAGTAAATGATGGGTACGGAGAGTTGTGCCTTCTAAATTCATCCATCTCATGCTCATCAAAAGGATTCCAATAAAGTTAATGGTTGATCAAGTCTCATTAAGAAACTTCTTCCGAGTGACATGAAACCGGAGAACTATCGAATAACACTAGGTTACCTCAACGGGGATATGCATGTCCCCAACAATAACAATATCATATTACTTTTCGATAGTAGGAAGAGGGAATTCAAAACCTCCAATAGTAATAGTTGAAATTTTTCCAATAGAATTGATACTATGAACTTGAGGTTGTTTCTTCAGAAAGTGTACCGTATGCTCATTACCATGAACATGAAAAGTGGCAGTGCCTTTGTTGCAATCAATAACATCCCCTGCAGTATTCTAAAAGGGTCTACAGAGGATAATCGACATACTATCGTCCTCGGGAATATCAAGAATAACAAAGTTTGTTCAAATAGTAACGTTTGCAACCACAACAGGCACATCCTCACAAATACTGATAGGTATAGCAGTATATTTATCAGCCATTCGCAAAGAAATTTCAATAGGTGTCAATTTATTCAATTCAAGTCTACGATACAAAGAGAAACGCATAACACTAACACCGGCTCCAAGATCACATAAAGCAGTTTTAACATAGTTTCTTTTAATGGAGCATGATATAGTTGGTACTCCTGGATCTCCAAGTTTCTTTGGTATTACACCCTTAAAAGAATAATTAGCAAGCATGGTGGAAATTTTAGCTTCAGGTATCTTTATTTTATTAGTAACATTATATTTCATATATTTAGCATATGGAGGCATTCTAAGCATATCACTCAAACGCATATGCAAAAAGATAGGTTTAATCATTTCAGCAATGCGCTCAAAATCCTCATCATCCTTTTTCTTGGATGGCTTAGGAGGAAAGGGCATGGGTTTCTGAACCCATGGTTCTCTTTCCTTACCATGTTTCCTAGCAATGAAGTCTCTCTTATCATAACATAGATTCTTTGATTGTCGGTTATGAAGATCAACATGAGGTTCAATCTCTACGTCATTATCATTCCTAGGTTGAGCATCAACATGAACATCATTATTTGCATTATCACTAGGTTCATGTTCATCACCAGATTGTGTCTCAGCATCAGAAATAGAAATATCATTGGGATTCTCTGGTGTGTCTACAGCAGGTTCACTATCATGCAAAGTCCTATCAGTTTTCTTGTTCTTTTTAGTACAAGGACTGGGAGCATCAATATTAATTCTCTGAGAATCTTGCTCAACTCTCTTAGGATGGCCCTTAGGATACAAAGGTTCCTGGGTCATTTTAACACCTCTAGTCATAACCCTAACAACATTATCATTATTCTTATTATTCAACTCACTAATCAATCCATCTTGAGCTTTAAGTATTTGTTATACTTGGGTTGTAACCATGGAAGCATGTTTACTAATAAGCTTAAGATCATTAACAGTTATACTCATATAATTACCCAAGTGATCAAGCATATAAGCATTATGTTTCAATTGTCTACTAACATAAGCATTGAAATTCTCTTGTTTAACAACAAAATTATCAAACTCATCCAAGCATTGACTAGCAGACTTATTATAAGGGATATCACCTTCATCAAATTTTCGGAGAGAGTTTACCTCTACTACCTGTATCGGGTTATCAAGACCATGTAGTTCTTCAATAGGTGGTAGATTCTTAACATCTTCAGCTTTAATACAGTTTTCTTTCATTGATTTCTTTGTGTCTTGCATATCTTCAAGACTGAGAAATAGAATACGCCTCTTCTTTGGAGTTGGCTTCGGAGTTGGTTCAGGAAGTGCCCAATCATTTTCATTACTCAATATATTATTCAATAGCAATTCAGCTTGCTCAACAGTTCTTTCCCTGAAAACACAACCAGCACAACTATCCAGGTGGTCTCTGGAAGCATCGGTTAGTCCATTATAAAAGATATCAAGAATTTCATTATTCTTGAGAGGATGATCAGGAAAAGCATTAAGTAATTGGAGAAGCCTCCCCCAAGCTCGTGGGAGACTCTTTCGTCAATTTGCACAAAATTATATATTTCCGTTAAAGCAGCTTCTTTCTTATGAGCGGGGAAATATTTTGCAGAGAAGTAATATATCATATCCTGGGACTACGCACACAACCAGGAGTAAGAGAATTAAACCATATCTTATCATCACCCTTTAATGAGAAAGGAAACAATTTAAGGATATAGTAATAGCGAATTTTTTCCTCATGAGCAAATAGGGTGGCTATATCATTTAATTTAGTAAGATGTGCCACAATAGTTTCAGACTTGTAACCATGAAAAGGATCAGATTCAACCAAAGAAATTTACTCAGGATCGACAGAGAATTCATAATCCTTATGAGTAACAAAGATAGGTGAGTTAGCAAAAGCGGGATCATATTTCATTCTAGCATTCAAGGATTTTTCTTTCAGCTTAACTATCAATTTCTTAAGATCTTCTCTATCATTGCAAGCAAAGAAGTCTCTAGCAGTTTCTTCATCCCTAACATAATCTTCAGGAATAACAGGCAATTCATATCTAGGGGGAGAATCATAATCATAATCTTCAATAATTTCATCAGTTTCAGTAATTTCATTCTCTCTAGCCCTAGGAAGTTGTTCAACAAGAAATTCACCTAGTGGCACAGTATTATTAAGCACAGAAGTAGTTTCATCATAAGTATCATGCAAAGCAGAAGTGGCATCATCAATAACATGAGACATATTGGAATCAATAGCAGGTGTAGGTGTTGCTAGTTTACTCAAAACAGAAGGAGAATCAAGTGCAGAGCTAGATGGCAGTTCCTTACCTCCCCTTGTAGTCGAGGGAAAAATCTTAGTTCTTTCGTCTTCCAAATACCTCATAGTGATCAACAGATATAAATCCCAAGTGACTCAGAGAATAGAGCTATGCTCCTCGGCAACGGCGCCAGAAAAAGGTCTTGATAACCCACAAGTATAGGGAACCGCAGCAGTTTTCGAGGGTAGAGTATTCAACCCAAATTTATTGATTCAACATAAGGGGAGCCAAAGAATATTCTTAAGTATTAGCAGCTGAGTTGTCAATTCAACCACACCTGAAAGACTTAATATCTGTAGCAAAGTATTTAGTAGCAAAGTAGTATGGAAGTAACAGTAATAGTGGCAAAAGTGACAGTGGTAGTTTCGTAGCAATTGTAACAGTGGCAACGGAAAAGTAACTTAGCAAAGATCAATATGAAACGAGCTCGTAGGGATCAATACGAAACGAGCTCGTAGGTAATGGATTAGTGATGGATAATTATGTCGGATGGAATTCATCATGCAACGGTTATAACAGAGGGTGACACAGAACTAGCTCCAGTTCATCATACTTGCTTATGGAAAAGAACTTGCATGATATATTTTGTCCTACCCTCCCGTGGCAGCGGGGTCCTATTGGAAACTAAGGGATATTAAGGCCTCCTTTTAATAGAGTACCGGACCAAAGCATTAGCACTTAGTGAATACATGAACTCCTCAAACTACGACATCACCGGGAGTGGTCCCGACTATTGTCACTCCGGGGTTGCCGGATCATAACACGTAGTAGGTAACTATAACTTGCAATATCAGATCAAGAACACAAATATATTGATGAAACCATAAAGGGTTCAGATCCGAGTTCATGGCACTCGGGCCCTAGTGACAAGCGTTAAGCACAGCAAAGTCATAGAAACATCAATCTCAGAACATAGTGGATACTAGGGATCAAACCCTAATAAAACTAACTCGATTACATGGTAAATCTCATCCAACCCATCACGGTCCAGCAAGCCTACGATGGAATTACTCAGGCACGGCGGTGAGCATCATGAAATTGGTGATGAAGGATGGTTGATGATGACGATGGCGACGGATTCCCCTCTGCGGAGCCCCGAACGGACTCCAGATCTGCCCTCCTGGGTAAGAACATGCCTTGGCGGCGTCTCCCTATCGTAAAACACGATGAAACTTTCTCTCTGATTTTTTCTCCCTGAAAGTGAATGTATGGAGTTGGAGTTGAGGTCGGTGGAGGTCCAGGGGGCCCACAAGATCACATGGCGCGCCCTAGGGGGTGGGTGTGCCCCCCACCCTTGTGGCAGGGTGTGGCCCCCTGACGCTGATTCTTTCGCCAATATTTTTTATTATTTCCAAAAATGATCTCCTTTGATTTTCAGGTCAATCTGAGAACTTTTTATTCTGCACAAAAATAACACCATGGCAATTCTGCTGAAAACAGTGTCAGTCCGGGTTAATTCCATTCAAATCATGCAAGTTAGAGTCCAAAACAAGGGCAAAAGAGTTTGGAAAAGTAGACACGATGGAGACGTATCAGGATCCTCCTAAACTACTCCTGGTCGTCGGCGGCAGCCTACACGTAGTAGTAGGAACCTTCGGTGTAGTAGGAGTCATCGTTGCTGGCGTCTGGCTCCTGGGCTCCAACATTTGGTCGAAACAACCGGGAAGAATGGAAAGGGGAAAAAGAGGGAGCAAAGCAACCGTGCGTACTCATCCAAAGTACTCGCAAGCAAGGATCTACACTACATATGCATTGTTATCAATGAAATAGGCAGTATTTGTGGACTGGACAGCAGAATGCCAGAATAGTAGGGGGATAACTAGTCCTATCAAAGACTACACTTCTTGCAACCTCCATCTTGAAGAATATAGAAGATAGTAGATGGTAAGTTCACCAAGTATCATCGTATAGCATAATACTACCCGGCAATCCTCTCCTCGTCGCCCTGTGAGAGAGTGATCACCGTCGCCCTGTGAGAGAGTGATCACCGAGTAGTATCTGGCACTTGGAAGGGTGTGTTTTAGTAAGTATCCAGTTCTAGTTATCATAAGGTCGAGGTACAACTCCGGGTCGTCCTTTTATTGAGGGACACGGCTATTCAAATAGATAAACTTCCCTGCAGGGGTGCATCACATTGCCCAACACGCTTGATCCCTTTGGCCGGACACACTTTCTTGGGTCATGCCCGGCCTCGGAAGATCAACACGTCGCAGCCCCACCTAGACTCAACAAAGAGGTCGGCACGCCGGTCTAAATCCTAGGCACGCTGGGGTCTGGGCCCATCGCCTATTGCACTCCTGCATGTTGCGAGGGCGACCGGAAGCAAACCTAGCCCCCTTAATACAAGCGCAGGCTTACGGTCCAATCCTGCGCGCGCCGCTTCGTCGCTGATGTTAAAAGAGCTTCGGCTGATACCACGCTGTCGAGAGCCCATAACTGTTCGCGCGTAGTTGGTTAGTGCGTATAGGCCAGTGGACAGACTCAGATCAAATACCAAGATCTCATTAAGTGTGTTATTTTGAAGTAACCACGGACGTCAACCAGGGGCCAGGCCCACCTCTCACCTAGGTGGTCTCAACCTGCCTGTCGCTCCGCCACAAAGTAACACTCGGGGGCCGTCGGGAACCCAGGCCCACCACTACCTGGATGGAACCACCTGCCCCTTCAGCCCCCATATCCGAATCACTTGCGGGTACTCTACGAGCCGACTCGACTTTAGTCACATCATGTATCATGTATAATAGTGTAGTATGTACGTATATACCCGTGATCACCTCCTTAGTGATCACGGCCTGATAGTATAGCATGGCAGACGGACAAGAATGTAAGGCCACTGATGATAAACTAGCATCCTATACTAAGCATTTAGGATTGCAGGCAAAGGTAACAACAGTAGTAGCAAAGACAGGCTATGCAGCAGAATAGGATTAACCGAAAGCAATAGCATGTTACACTACTCTAATGCAAGTAGTAGAGAGAAGGAATAGGCGATATCGGGTTGATCAAGAGAGGGGGGGCTTGCCTGGTTGCCCTGTAGATAGAAACGGACCCTCGAAGGTGAAGTAGTCGATCACTGGTTCAATCGTGGTCTCGAGGTCTACCGGAACAAAGTAAACTAGGGGTAACACAATAAATAACAAAGCAATCAAAGCACCACAAAGCATAACATGGCAATACGCGGTGCTAGGGGTGACCTATTGCAGTACTAGGTGCTACCGGAGAAGGGGGGAAACATTCGGGAAAGTGTTCACAGTGTTTGGCATTTTCAGACAAACGATCTGGAGGGGGATTGTTGCATGTTCGCTATGCTAGGGATGTGTGGTGGACGAACAGACTGTGTATACATGCTCGTCTCGTCTCGTCTTTCTGAGCAACTTTCATGTACAAAGTTTTTTCATCCGAGCTATGGATTATTTTATATTAATTTTCAAAGTTTGAAATATTTTTCTGAATTTCTTTTTATTCGAAATTAAATGACTAAAATGCTGAGGGCACACAACTCTGTGTACACAGCAGGATACAATGTGGCTGACAATGGGACCAGTGGAGTCCAAGTTGACCAGTCAAGTTTGAGTAGTCAAGGGTTGGGGGCCCCCTGTCGTTGTGTGACTAGTTAACTAACAGGATTAGTTAGACTATTTAGGTATTTAACAGTAATTAAGTTAATTGATTAATTATTTTTATTTTTATTATAAAAAATTCTTTTTTAATCCTATTTTCTTTCAGATGGCTGGGCCGAGTTGTCATTGGCCCGTATAGCCATAGCGGGCGGGTGGGCGTGGTGGCGCTCGTCATGCCAGCGGTGCAAGGGCGGCCACGGCGAGGCCGCCGGCAGGGGTTAGCGGGGAGGGAGAGGCAGCTCGCGAGCATCGGTGGCCGCGCTGGGGTATCGGCAAGCAGCAGCCGTGCAGCGCAGCGAGTACAAGTAGAGCAGCACCAAGAGCAGCGACGTAGCGCGGGCGGCAGCGGGTGGACGGGCGCGCGCCCGGGCGTGCGTGGGCATGCGCGTGCGGTAGCAGGCGCGCGTGGGTGCAGGGTGGCTCACCCGACGGGGCTCAGCACGGGCGTGGCCTGTGATGGTGGAGGCGTGGTGTGCGTGGGGGCAGAGAGGGGGAGGCGTGCTCACAAGGGACCGGTTAGGGAGGGCAGCGGGCTCGGGGTGGTCCGGTGAGGCAGATCGACGACGTGGGCAAGGTGGTGGCAACAGTGAACGGCGTTGGCATCCGGGCATGGTTGGAGAAGAGGTCGAGGATGGGAGTCGCTGCAGCCATGGTGATGTCTGGCATCGGGAGGAAGCAGAGGCGCCAGGAGGCCGGTCGGGGTGGAGGGTTGAGGAGGCGGGCGGCGTCAAGGGTCGGCAACAGGGCAATGCCCGATCTGTCCAGATTGGGCAAGACCGAACGAGAGGGAGAGGGGATCGGGGGAGAAACGGATCAAGAAATGGGGGTGAGGCTAGGATTTCGGTCGGCTGGGGCCATATAGGCCAAATAGGTGGGCCGGCCTGGCTGGGCCATGGCACAGTTGGACCGAGGGAATTCTTTTGTTTTTGTTCTTCTTCCTTTTTTAATGTTTTCGTTTTATTTTATTTATTTATTTTCTGTTTTCACGTATCTCTTAAGTTTATTTAGTTTTATTAATTATAGCAAAAGATCCTAAATTGTTAGTTCTAATTATACCACAACCACATTAAACTGGGAACTCTAAATAAAATAGTTTTCATTTGTTTTAATATTTTCAAAGCATTTAAATCATTGTTATTGCTACTGTTTGAATCATTTTAGAGTATTTAAACATTTTATAAAAGTGTTGTTTCTCCACCATAAATACCTATGCATTATTTGGCACAACCTAAACATTTTAATTCTAATGTTTGAAAACATTTACCATTTGACTTGATTTAGAATTTGAATTTGAATCGGTTTCGAACTAACGCGAGATTATCAACAGTAACCGTGGTGACGTGGCATCATTAACAGAGGTTTACTATAGCTTAAAATCCATGCGTCACAATTCTCCTTCACTACAAGAAATCTCGTCCCGGGATTTAAGGGTTGGAGTAAAGGGGAAAGACTAGGTTATGAAATTCTAACGATTCTACTCAGTCTTGGTTGCTCTTCTCGAAGAGGTCGACCCGCTATGTTGATGTCTTCATTTCTCTGTTTTAGGTCCTCATGATGAAGTCGACATCCTTTCTTCAGGAACTCCATCGTACTTATGAATAGGAAAGGGGCAGCTCGACAATGATAGAAGGCTATAAGGGGTAATCATTGGGAGTTATCCCATGAATGAACACATGGGTATCTCTCAAGTTGCTCAAATGAAACACATCAAGAGCCAAGCAAGAAGGTGCAGTAAGAAGTTTCAAGCGAATAGAAAATCGTTCGATGTCTGAAACCAAGTGTGAAAGGGGTCTAGAGCAACGAGAATAAGTATTGCGTTTGATACCAGAATTGATAATCCCTCGGAAGGTGGCTCGTGAATCACATAAGAGGCCACGCGTGAGGAATAACTTTGGGAACAGGCGGTGTACAGGAGAGTCAGGTTTTGATCCTATGGAACTATGGGTTATGGGACCACCATGTGGGTTAAAAGTAGGACGGGTTGTGATGTCTTGCACGATCATGTAAGCAAGGCATGTCAGAGGATAGCCTGTCAGTTATGTCAGCAACAACATCGGTACCAAGGGCGAGGGATGAATAGAACCATTTTCCTGCTCATTGAACAAAGCGGACCAATAGGCAAAGTTCTCATCCATCGGTGGTTACCGGAATGTCATCAACAATAGTAACAGGGTCTTACTGATTGAGTGGTATAATAAGGTGCTTACCTAAGCAGGGAATCATCACTACTCAGTTAAGTCAGATTACAAGAAAGGTTAAACAAAACAATGGAAAGGAAATACGATTATGAGATTAAACAGAACAATGGAAAGGAAAATGTGTTTAAACACATATTTCAGGGGTATATCCTTCTCAAGGACAAGCAGAGCATGATAACCATGATAGGATATAAAGTAGAAAACCCTTTAGGTGAGGGGAGAGAAATTTCATGACGTTAGACATACAATGGTGTTTGGATAATTAAGCAAGAAACATTTAGCATTGGGCTTCAAATGTTCTTATTGAAAATCGGAGTACCACAGACATGCTTCGAGATAGCATTGACATGGTCTTCAAGTAAAGGTCAAACTTTGGATACACAAAGGATCCATCAGAAAAACTTATTAAACAAGTCATTCAATTTCCTCATGGAAGAATGGTTAACCTTGTTAGAAAAGGAAACTATAACACTAGGTCCTCCGGCCAGTGATGCTAGGCATGACATCGCCTTACTAGGCTAAACAAAGACCAATGTTATGGCTTTTGGAAAATTTCCAACCATCATATTTGACCGAGATTCGGTTCTGATTGGTGTCAGGATACCTCAGACTCAGGATGCCTGAGAAGAAAAAGGTGCGACACAAATTGACGAGATGACATTGTAAGATTCTCGGGAAATGAACTATGGAAGCGAGTTCCGAAACAAAAGTTCATCATTAAACCAAGGAGAGAATGAGGAGGTGGCTGATGAACTCAGCGACAATTCATCGAGATTTCCAAAAGATAAATTTCCACAATTATGTGAACAAGGAGATAACATTTGTCAGATCAAATGATATAATGAGGTATGCTCGAGGAGAACATACACAATTAAACATTGGTTGAAAGGTGCGCCCGAAATATGGGCATTGGTAGCCTGATCAATTGTTAGAATGGTGATTCAATAACCAATAGGCTAAGAATGAACTTTCGATCATTAACTTCAAAGCAATAGGGTTGCTAGAAGTGCAGAATCCAAACAGCCTCGTTCACTTGTTCGTATCCTGGTTAGAATTAACACGGGGACCAAGAAAGAATGGTGATGGTGAGAAGTATCACTATACCAAGAATTCTTAAGAGGTTGAGCAATCCTTGCAACATCCTTGACATAAAGGACAGTAATACTTCAAGGTAGAACATAATACAAACTGGATAGCAAGTTGCATCCATAACATGAACAAGTTTGTGATGAAAGGAAGGTAAAGATGTTGTCGATGTTAACTCAAATTACCAAGGGACAAGGATGGCACTTACCATCATGAATTCGATTGATATCCTGGAAGGAGTCAAAATGTTGATGATGATCACAGCAAATTTTGTCGAGAGGCTCCACGAAGATGTAATCGATCGGTGATGACATCAAGTCAAAGGAATGATGAAGCGATAGATTAATGGAACCAATGGTACGACACAAACTCGAAACCAAGGTTGCTAATCAAAGCGAAATGATATGATGAGGAAGATCGATGTAAGCTTAGCTCATCATCAAAAATTGTGCTCCGGGAAGGACCAGGTAGCACAGTTAAAATTTAGCACGATAATGATATAGCCAATCAGGCTTGGGAAGACTTGAAGGATTATTAAACTCGTAAGCAACGAAAATTACTTAGAGTTATTGAATCGGAGTGCGGACTCGATTCACTATTCGGTGTTCTCGGTTGACAACAACCCAGAACC
Organism: Aegilops bicornis; assembly: GCA_021605145.1. Lineage (NCBI taxonomy): Eukaryota > Viridiplantae > Streptophyta > Magnoliopsida > Poales > Poaceae > Aegilops > Aegilops bicornis. The sequence goes on from CM038673.1 coordinate 225,196,951, forward strand.
CAGGAAAATTGGAATCGGTGAGAAATAACAGCAGATGAAGAACCCATAAGAACTTATGAAGTTCCATGATATTCTCAAGATACCAGAGTGTAATACTCGATGGTAGATCAAAGTAAAGGTTGGACAGGTGTATTGATCTACAGAAGACAAGTACTTTAACTTGTCTGAGAAAAGGGGTCAAAGGGGAACAATATGGTCAGAATCACATTTGTAGATGATAAAACCACACATACAAGAACTTATAACAAGGGGGTAACTATTTTACGAGAAGCTTCCATGATAAGATCTGCATCGTGTCCATGGGCATGAATGCAAAGTTCAAGGTCGACTCCCACTTCTTCAATGTATACCCTTCCATTCACCTCTCGATCTTGATAAGGTTGTAATGTTGAAATTTTATCTGATGAAAAAGCCAGTAGAGTATAACCCGCATAATCTTCGGGTTCACGCTATTTATGGATGGCATAGGTTCAACCCATCAGGGCATCTTATGAACATATATGATACGTCTCCAACGTATCTACTTTTCCTAACGCTTTTCGTCTTTTTTTTACTCTAATTTGCATGATTTGAATGAAACTAACCCCGGACTGACGCTGTTTTCAACAGAAGTGCCATGGTGTTGTTTTTGTGCAGAAATAGAAGTTCTCGGAATGGAACAAAACTTTATGAGGATTTTTTATACAATAAATAAGAATTTCTGGAGCCAAGATCTACCGGAGGGGGCACCTAGGTGGGCACAACCCACCAGGGCGCTCCCCCCTCCGGGCGTGCCCACATGGGTTGTCCCCACCTGGTGGCCCCGCAGACCCTGAAACCGACGCTATAATATCCTATTTTTCCAGGAAAAAATCAAGGAGAAAGAATTATCGCGATCCACGAGACGAAGCCACCGTCACCTCCTGTTCTTCATCGGGAGGCCAGATCTGGCGTCCGTTTGGGGCTCCGGAGAGGGGGGGTCTTCGTTCTTCATCATCACCAACCCTTCTCCATCGCCAACTCCATGATGCTCCCACCGGGAGTGAGTAATTCCTTCGTAGGCTCACTGGTCGGTGAGGAGTTGGATGAGATTCATCATGTAATCGATTTAGTTTTGTTAGGGCTTGATCCTTAGTATCCACTATGTTCTAAGATTGATGTTGCTATGACTTTGCCATGCTTAATGCTTGTCACTTAGGGCCCGGGTGCCATGAACTCAGATCTGAACCGTTTATGTTAATGTTATCATCATTATATCCATGTTCCAGATCCGATCTTGCAAGTTATAGTCACCTACTACGTGTTATGATCCGGCAACCCCGGAGTGACAATTGTCGGGACCACTCCCAGTAATAATCGTAGTTTGAGGAGTTCATGTATTCACTATGTGTTAATGCTTTGTCCCGGTTCTCTATTAAAAGGAGGCCTTAATATCCCTTAGTTTCCAATAGGACACCGCTGCTCATGTGCCACAAGTATAGTTGATCAATTGTAACTCTTTTTGATAAGTAAGAGTGTCGAACCCAACGAGGAGCAGAAGGAAATGACAAGTAGTTTTCCGCAAGGTAATGTCTGCAAGTGCTGAAATTGTAAGTAGCGGAGTAGTTTGATAGCAAGATAATTTATAACGAGAAAGTAACGATAGTAGTAACCAAAGTGCATCAAGGTAGCCCAATCCTTTTGAGGCAAAGGACAGGCCAAAACGGTCTCTTATGATAAGCAAAGCATTCTTGAGGGTACACGGGAATTTCATCTAGTCACTTTCATCATGTTGGTTTAATTTGTGTTCGGTACTTTGATAATTTGATATGTGGGTGGACTGGTGCTTAGGTGTTGTTCTTACTTGAACAAACCTCCTACTTATGATTAGCCCTCCCGCAAGCATCCGCAACTACGAGAAAAGTATTAAGAATAAATTCTAACCATAGCATTAAACTTTTCGATCCAATCGGTCCCTTATGGAATAGTGCATAAACTGGGGTTTAAGCTTTTGTCACTCTCGAAACCCATCATTTAATTGCCACTCCACAATGCATTCCCTTAGGCCCAAATATGGTGAAGTGTCATGTAGTCGATGTTCACATGACACCACTAAGGGAATCACAACATACATACTATCAAAATATCGAACACATATCAAATTCACATGATTACTTGCAACATGATTTCTCCCGTGTCCTCAAGAACAAAAGTAACTACTCACAAATGATAAAAATGCTCATGATCAGAGAAGTATTAAATAGCATATTGGATCCGAACATATAATCTTCCACCAAATAAACCATATAGTAATCAACTACAAGATGTAATCAACACTACGTACTAGTCACCCACAAGCACCAATCTATAGTTCCGATAACAAGATTGAACACAAGAGATGAACTAGGGTTTGAGATGAGATGGTGTTGTTGAAGATGTTGATGGAGATTGCCCTCCCCAATATGGGAGAGTTGTTGGTGATGATGATGACGATGATTTCCCCCTCCAAGAGAGAAGTTCCCCTGGCGGAATCGCTCCGCCGGAGGGCAAAAGTGCTCCTGCCCAAATTCCGCCTAGAGACGGCGGCGCTCCGTCCCGAAAGTCCTCTCCTTATATTTACTAGGTGAAAATGACCTATATACCAGAATATGGGCACCGAAGGTGGGCCTGGGTGAGCACAACCCACCAGGGCGCGCCTGGGCTCCCTGGCGCGCCCAGGTGGGTTGTGCCCACCTGGTGGGCCCCCTCTGGTAATTGTTTGCTCCAATAATTCTCAAATATTCCATAAAAAATCCTCTTGAAGTTTCAGCTCATTTGAAGTTGTGCAGAATAGGTAGCCTGGCGTAGCTTTTTCAGGTCTAGATTTCCAGCTGCCGGAATTCTCCCTCTTTGTGTATACCTTGCATATTACGAGAGAAAAGGCATTAGAATTACTCCAAAAAGCATTATTATGGATAAAAACATTATAAATAACAGTAAGAAAACATGATGCAAAATGGACTTATCAGCTGCCATGGGAGGTAGGACAAAAGATGCCATGCAAGTTCTTTCCATAAGCACGTATTACTATTTACGAAATACATGCCTACATAATATTGATGAACTGGAGATAGTGCCGTATCTCCCTAGGTTATAACTGTCTCATGATTAATATCATCCAAAAAGTCACCGATCCAATGCCTACGAATTTATCTTATATTGTTCTTGCTAAGTTACTACTGCTGCCGTTACTGTTGCACTTGCAACAAAACTACTGCTATCAATGTTACCGTTACCGTTGCCGCTGCTACTATTATCAAAACTATCATACTACTTTGCTACTGATCACCTTGCTGCAGATAATTAATCTCCAGGTGTGGTTGAATTGACAACTCATCTACTAATACCTTCAAATATTCTTTGGCTCCCCTTGTGTCGAATCTATAAATTTGGGTTGAATACTCTACCCTCGAAAACTGTTGTGATCCCCTACACTTGTGGGTTATCAAGACCTTTTTCTGGCGCCGTTGTCGGGGAGTATAGCTATATTTGTTGTGTCACTTGGGATTATTATCGGTTTATCACTATGAAGAATTTGAAGGATGCTAAGACTAAGATTTATCCCTCTAAGACGAGGGGAGGTAAGGAACTGCCATCCAGTTTTGCTTTAGATTCACCTTCTGTTATAAGTAAACTTGCAACACCATCACATGCTATGAATTCTAATATGTCGCAAGTTATTGATGATGCTACTTCTGCTATGGACAATGCTTATGATGATGCTAGTACCTTGCTTGATAATGATGATGTGCCACTTGGTGAATTTCTTGATGAACAAATTGCTAGAGTAATACAACATGATGTTGTTGAATCTGATGATGAGCTTGAAACTGAAACTCTTGAAACACCTACTAGAACTAGTCTTCCTAGATATGAACTGCCTAAGGAACTAGAAGGTTATGTTATGAATGAGGAGACAACTAGAGATATTCTTGCTTGTAGGGATAGAGATGATCTAGAGAAATTATTATGCAAGTATAAAGAAAAATCTCTGAATGCTAGAATGAAATATGATCCGAAGTTTGCTACTTCACCGATCTTTGTTGATGATAAGGATTATTAATTCTTTGTCGACCTAGAGTTAATTACTTTGGTTGAATCTTATCATTTCCATGGTAATGAAACTGAAACTGTTGTGGCACATCTTGCTAAGTTGAATGACATAGCCACCCTTTTTACTCATGATGAGAAGACTGGCTATAACTTTATTCTCAAATTATTTTCGTTCTCATTAAAGGGTGATGCTAAACCTTGGCACAATACTCTTGCTCCTGGTTGTGTGCGGAGTTCCCAGGATATGATTTATTACTTCTCTGAAAAATATTTCCCTGCTCATAAGAAACAAGCTGCTTTACAGGAAATATTTAACTTTGTGCAAACTAAAGAAGAGAGTGTCCCACAAGCTCGGGGGAGGCTTTGCCAGTTACTTAATGCTTTGCCTGATCATCCTCTTAATAAAAATGAAATACTTGATATATTCTATAATGGACTAACCGATGCTTCTAGGGGCTTCCTAGATAGTTGTGCTGGTATTGTTTTCAGGGAACGAACTATTGGACAAGGTAAAGAATTATTGAATAACATATTGAAAAATTATGATGATTGGACTCTTCCTGAACAACCGATTAAACCCACTCCGAAGAAGAGGGGTATATTATATCTCAGTCCTGAAGATATGCAAGAGGCAAAGAAATCTATGAAGGAAAAAGGTATTAAAGCTGAGGATGTTAAAAATTTACCTCTTGTTGAAGAAATACATGGGCTTAATACACCACCATTGCCTAAGGTGGTAGAAGTAAATTCTTTAATGAAGTTCAATGATAATGACAATCCTCACAATATGCACCCTAGCCAATGCATTTATGAGTTTGAAACTACATTAGGAAACAAGATCAATTCAATGCAAATGTTATGAAACAATTGAAATATAATTCTGATATGATTGCTCGCTTGAGTGAATTGTTATTTAGAATCTCAAATGATGTTAGAGGTGTTGGAAAACATGCTTCTATGGTTCAAACTCAACTAGTACAAGTTGCTAAATCTCAAAGAGAATTGCTTGATGAAATGAATAACAATATACATGACTTTGCTGTTACACTTGCAACCAGAGGAGGTAAAATGACTCAGGAACCACTTTATCCCGAGGGACACCCAAAAATAATTGAAAAGTATACACAAATAAATAACACTACTGCACCTAGTCCTTCTAAAAAGTAAAAGAAAAAGAAAAATGACAGGACTTTGCATGCCTCTAGTGAACCTGAAATAGAAAAACCTCCTGATAATGATAATGAAACTTCTATCTCCAATGCTAAAACTCAGTCTGGTAATGAACACCCACCTTCTAATAATGAAAAATATAATGATGAGGTTCATGAAGATTCTCACCCAAATAATAAAGAACCAAATAATGATGTTGAGATAGAACCACCTGTTGATCTTGATAACCCACAACCTAAGAATAAAAGTTATGACAAAAAGGACTTCATTTCTAGAAAACACGGTAAAGAAAGAGAACCATGGGTTCAAAAACCTATGCCTTTTCCACCCAAGTCAACTAAAAAGAAAGATGATGAAGAATTTGAACACTTTGCTGAAATGCTGATGCCAGTCTTTTTGCGTACTCACTTGACTGGTATCTTGAAAATGCCTCCTTATGCAAAGTATACGAAAGACATCATCACTAATAAGAGAAAAATACCGGAAGCTGAAATCTCTACTATGGTTGCTAATTATACTTTTAAAGATGGAGTGCCTAAAAACTTGGAGATCCGGGAATACCAACTATACCTTGCTCCAGTAAAAAGAATTATGTGAAAACTGCTTTGTGTGATTTAGGAGCTGGTGTTAGTGTTATGCCTTTCTCTTTTATATAAAAGACTTGATTTGAGTAAACTCACACCTACTGAAATATCATTGCAAATGGATGACAAATCAACTGCCATACCTATTGGTATTTGTGAGGATGTGCCCATTGTTGTTTCTAATGTTACTATTTTGACTGACTTTGTTATTCTTGAGATGCCCAAGGACGACAAGATGTCGATTATCCTTGGTACACCATTCTTGAATACTGCAGGGGCTGTTATTAATTGCAATAAAAGCAAGGTCACTTTTCATATCAATGGTAATGAGCATATGGTGCGCTTTCCTAAGAAACAATTCCAAGTGAATGGTATTAATGTTATTGAAAAATCTCCGACAATCACTATTGGAAGTTTTCAAATACCTCTACCTACTGTTAAAAATAAATATGAAATGCTTATTGTTGGGGACATTCATATCCCCGTTGAGGTAACTTAGTGATTTACGGAAGTTCTTCGGTTTCATGCTAAATGAAAGTGGTTGTTAATAAGACCTGATCAATCTTATTAATGAATCATTTTTAGAAGTATGAAGTTGATGAATTTAGTAAGCACTATCTTCTGTCCCTACTTTCTTTTCTATTTTTATTAGTTAAATACAATAAAATGACATGTTTTGTCTGTTTTCTGAATTTCCCGTGCAATACAAAAATGACCCAAAAATAAAAGTTCTCAGAATGCTCTGAAAATTTAATATGATTTTTTTTGAATATTTAAGAATTCTGGTGCAAATACTATCAGAGGGAGGTGCACCAGGTGGGCACAACCCACCTGGGCACGCCAGGACCCCCAGGCGCGCCCTGGTGGGTTGTGGTCCCCATGTGGGCCCGCTCACTTATCCCTTCACACCACATCATCACTTACCTCGAGAAAAAATTCTTCATTGCTCTCTCTCTCCCATGTTCTTGCTCCCAAACCCACGGATTTCGATCTCTTTGCTCGAACCTCCATTTCCGAAACTGTTTCAGGGATTGTTGCTTGGTATGTGACTCCACCGTTTGTCCAATTAGTTTTTGTTTTATTGGTTTATATTTTGAATAATTAGCTACTCTTGGTGTTGCGGTAGATGAGCTTGCATGTTGAGTTCTTAGAGTTCTAAGTAGTTTGAATGCTTGCTATGGCCTCTATGTTATTGGAAATATGCCCTAGAGGCAATAATAAAATGGTTATTATTATATTTCCTTGTTCATGATAATTGTCTATTGTTCATGCTATAATTGTATTAACCGGAAACCGTAATACATGTGTGAATACATAGACCACAACATGTCCCTAGTGAGCCTCTAGTTGACTAGCTCGTTGATCAATATATGGTTGTGGTTTCCTGACCATGGACATTGGATGTCGTTGATAACGGGATCACATCATTAGGAGAATGATGTGATAGATAAGACCCAATGTTAAGCATAGCACAAGATCGTGTAGTTAGTTTTGCTTGAGCTTTTCTAATGTCAAGTATCATTTCCTTAGACCATGAGATTTTGCAACTCCCGGATATCGTAGGAATGCTTTGGGTGTATCAAACATCACAATGTAACTGGGTGACCAGAAAGGTGCACTACAGGTATTTCTGGAAGTGTCTGTTGGTTTGGCACGAATCGAGACTGGGATTTGTCACTCCGTATGATGGAGAGGTATCTCTGGGCCCACTCGGTAATCCATCATCATAATGATCTCAATGTGACTAAGGAGTTAGTCACGGGATCATGTGTTACGAAACGAGTAAAGAGACTTGCCGGTAACGAGATTGAACAAGGTATAGGGATACCGACGATCGAATCTCGGGCAAGTAACATACCGATGGACAAAGGGAATTGTATGCGGGATTGATTGAATCCCCGACATCGTGGTTCATCCGATGAGATCATCGAGGAACATGTGGGAGCCAATATGGGTATCCAGATCCTGCTATTGGTTATTGTCCAGAGAGGTATCTCGGTCATGTCTGCATGGTTCCCGAACCCGTAGGGTCTACACACTTAAGGTTCGGTGACGGTAGAGTTGTAATGGGAATTGTATGTGGTTACCGGAAGTTGTTCAGAGTCTCGGATGAGATCTCGGACGTCACGACGAGTTCCTTAATGGTACGGAGGTAAAGATATGGGAAGTCCTATTTTGAGCACCGAAAAATGTTCGAGATTTTTTGGTATTGTACCGGGAAGGTTCTAGAAGGTTCCAGAGTGGGGCCCACCTGCATGGGGGGACCCACATGAACATGGGTAGTGGGGGGCAAGGCCCCACACCCCTGGTCAAGGTGCACCAAGATCCCCTCTTAGAAGGAATAAGATCATATCCTGAAGGGATAAGATCAAGATCCCTAAAAACGGGGGATAACAATCGGCGGGGAAGGGAAATGATGGGATTTCTTTCCTCCCACCTTTGCCAACGCCCCAATGAACTTGGAGGGCAAGAAACCAGCCCCCTCCACACCTATATATAGTGGGGAGGTACATGGGAGCTGCACCCCTTGCCCCTAGCACAGCCCTCCCCCTCCAACTCCTCCTCCTCCTCCGTTGAGCGTAGCAAAGCTCTGCCGGAGAACCACGAGCTCCACCACCACGCCGTCGTGCTGCCGGAGTTCTCCCTCAACTTCTCCTCTCCCCTTTCTGGATCAAGAAGGAGGAGACGTCCCCGGGCTGTACGTGCGTTGAACGCGGAGGCGCCGTCTGTTTGGCGCTTGGATCGGATCTTTCGCGATTTGAATCGCCGCGAGTACGACTCCATCAACCGCGTTCTTGTAACGCTTCCGCTTATCGATCTTCAATGGTATGAAGATCCACTCCCTCTCTATCGTTGCTAGCTTCTCCTAGATTGATCTTGGTGACACGTAGGAAATTTTTTGAATTGTTACTACGTTCCCGAACAGTGGTATTAGAGCTAGGTCTATGCGTAGATTCTATGCATGAGTAGAACACAAGTAGTTATGGGTGATGACTTGTTCAAGTTGCTTACCGCTACTAGTCCTATCTTGATTTGGCAGCATTGTAGGATGAAGCGGCTCAGACTGACCTTACACATACGCTTACGTGAGACAGGTTCCACCGACTGACATGCACTTGTTGCATAAGGTGGCTAGCGGGTGTCTATCTCTCCCACTTTAGTCGGATCGGATTCGATGAAGATGGTCCTTATGAAGGGTAAATAGCAATTGGCATATCACCGTTGTGGTTTTTGCATAGCTAAGAAACATTTTTGCTAGAAACCAATAGCAGCCACGTAAAACATGCAACAACAATTAGAGGACTTCTAAGTTGTTTTTGCAGGGTATGCTATGTGATGTGATATGGCCAAAAGGATGTGATGAATTGTATATGTGATGTATGAGATTGAATGTTCTTGTAATAGGAATCACGACTTGCATGTCCATGAGTATGACAACCGGCAGGAGCCATAGGAGTTGTCTTGTATGGCCTGTGTGTGTCAATGAAAACGCCATGTAATTACTTTACTTTATTGCTAACCGTTAGCCATAGTAGTAGAAGTAATAGTTGGCAAGACAACTTCATGAAGACATGATGATGGAGATCATGGTGTCATGCCGGTGACAATGGTGATCATGTCGCGCCTCGAAGATGGACATCAAAAGCGCAAGATCATATTGGCCATATCATGTCAATTTATGATTTGCATGTGATGTTTATCATGTTTACATCTTATTTGCTTAGAACGATGGTAGCATAAATAAGATGATCCCTCACTAAAATTTCAAGAAATGTGTTCCCCCTAACTGCGCACTGTTGTGAAGGTTCGTTGTTTCGAAGCACCACATGATGATCGGGTGTGATAGATTCTAACATTCGCATACAACGGGTGTAAGCCAGATTTACACATGCGAAACACTTACGTTGACTTGACGAGCCTAGTCGAGAGACCGAAAGGTCGAAAATGAGTCATATGGTAGATGCGATCAACATGGAGATGTTCACCGTTGATGACTAGTCCGTCTCACGTGATGATCGGACACTGCCTAGTCGATTCGAATCATGTATCACTTAGATGACTAGGGGGGTGTCTATCTGAGTGGGAGTTCATTAAATAATTTGATTAGATGAACTTAATTATCATGAACTTAGTCTAAAATTGCCTTTACAACCTATCTTGTAGATCCAATGGCCCACGCTAATGTTGCCCTCAACTTCAACGCATTGCTAGATAAAACCAAGCTGAAAGACGATGGAAGCAACTATATGAATTGGGTCCGTAAATTGAGGATCATCCTCATAGCTGCCAAGAAAGCATATGTCCTTGAAGCACCGCTAGGTGATGCACCCATTTTCCCAGCAACTCAAGACGTTATGAACGCCTGCAGTCGCGTACTGATGATTACTCCCTAGTTCAGTGCGACATGCTTTATAGCTTAGAACCAGGGATCCAAAAGTGTTTTGAGCAACACGGAGCATATGAGATGTTCCAAGAGCTGAAAATGGTTTTCCAAGCTCATGTCCGGGTCGAGAGATATGAAGTCTCCGACAAGTTCTACAGTTGTAAGATGGAGGAAAATAGTTCTGTCGGCGAGCATATACTCAAAATGTCTGGGTTGCACAACTGCTTGTCTCAGCTGGGAGCTAATCTTCCAGATGACTCGGTCATTGAAAGAATCCTCCTGTCGCTTCCACCTAGCTACAAGAGCTTTGTGATGAACTACAATATGCAAGGGATGGAGAAGTCCATTCATGAGTTATATTCAATGTTGAAATCAACGGAGGTGGAAATCAAAAAGGAACATCAAGTGTTGATGGTGAATAAGACCACTAGTTTCAAGAAAGGCAGGGGTAAGAAGAACTTCAAAAAGGACGGCAAGGGAGTTTCCTCGCCCGATAAGTCAGTTGTTGGGAAGAAGAAGCCAAAGAATGGACCCAATCCTGAGACTGAGTGCTTTTATTGCAAGGGAAATGGTCACTTGAAGCGGAACTCCCCCAAGTACTTAGCGGATAAGAAGGCCGGCAACGCCAAAGGTATATATGATATACATGTTATTGATGTGTACCTTACCAGCACTTGTCGGCGTGAACGACACCTATGGGATCACGCGGATCCCTTCTATGGTTCGGCAGGGAAGAGGGGTGGTGCAAAGAGCGGATCTAAAGGTCAACACGATGGATTTTTTACCCAGGTTCGGGCTGTCGTGGTTCTGAGTCTGTCAATAGAATAGGGGGTAGGAATGTAGAGGCAAGGTCTTAGCTATGGAGGAGTTGTACACGCTAGTTTTACGAGTTCGGGCCCTTCTCGGGGGATGTTATAGCCCTACGTCTCGGAGCCCGGTGGCGGTCGACTGGATTATAAGCATGTGAGTTACAGGTGTGCGAACCCTTGTCCCGCAGGAGGGGTGGCTTATATAGAGTGCGCCAGACCCCAGCTCCCCTCCGTTACATAGGATTCAATGTACATAAAGAGGTGGTGTTACTGTAACGCCTATATTGAAGTGCTACAAATGATCATTAAATATCTGAGTAAATGCCCGACTGCTGTTGGCTGGAGCGGCTTTTAGGTCTTCTTATTGTCGAGTGGTTTGATGGTCGAGTGACCTGGATAAAGTGGGATCTCCGAGTGGATGGTAGGTTGAGTGTACTTCACTCGACGCCTTTGCTGGATCCCTTCTTCTGATTCTTGAACTTCTTTGTTCTTAGGACAAGGACCTTAGGTAGGATGTATAGATCAGGCCTATTACCCTACCCTAGGTTTGTGTCCACATCACGGGCTGCTGAGGAGCGTAAGACCCTAGTCCTGCTTGGTTGTGTATTCTGTGTTCTTGAGCTCCGGCTAGCTGCTCGCATGCATGCTGGGCCGAGAGGTTCAAAAGTTCGAATTCTCCTCCAGTACACCGTGGGCCTCCTTGTATATGTCCAAGGGGCTGCCACGATGGCACACATGAGGTGTAAAGTTGCTACAGTATCTATGTTTATCGCCTGCATCTTAGGACAAACGCAATAAATGCACTGCTTACGTGTCCTCTAGCTTTATCGGGGACGGGAGGAGAGCCCGTCCCATCTGTTGCCGCCTCGCCCCGTCTTGACACGCGTCCACGCCAACGAGGCATGTAGTGCCAAGTTGGCTGGCTAGCTGCTGCGCTAGAGAGGTGGCAGGGTCTTCACGAAGATCTGCATGCCACCACGCCGGTGCTTGCCAGGCTGGCAGGCTGTCCACTACGTTGGAGTGGTGACGGGGTGGCAGAGTCTTGCCGCAGTCTTGCCGATGCCCCCGGCAAGGATCCTGCCGGGGCTTCACGGCCGTCCCCGGCAAGGATCTTGCCGGAGCCTCGTCTTCGGGCCTTCACAAAGATCTGCACGCCACTACGCGCGTGCCCTTGAATCTTGGCTTTAACATTGTCAATGGTGTCAGAGCTCTCAACCTCAAGGGTGCCTTTGTGAGTGATTTTCAAATCGTTCCCGGCAAGGATCTTGTCGGGGTCTCGCAAGCCGTCCCGGCAAGGGTCCAGCTCGTCCTCTGTTCTTTGGTCTCTGGCTTGGCTGCTTCTCTTCGCCTTGTATCTTGTTCTTGGTCTCCCCCCTTCAGGCATCGCTGCGGGTGTGGCTACGACTGCCCGTGCACAAGTATGGGGTGCTAAAGAGCCCAAACTTTAGTACACCGACAGGAGCCCCCGGGCCTGGGCCATACACGGGTGTGAGGCGTCGTTGGGCCAGGCCCAAATAGTGCACGGGCACGCGTGGCAGGGGGATAACTGCTATAATCTTCTCGTCTGTCATGCTCACAGCGGCCTGTGAATAGCCTTTTTTCACAGGGTGGTAATCACCGTTCCACGCTTCCCACTACACCCACCTTTTTCGCCATGTATGTCGCATGCATGGTGCGGGGTAGGTGGCGGACGCACGGGATATGGGAAGGCGCGCCATGGCAGATACCCATGCGCCTTTGATTGGCACAGGAAGGGCGGTCAATGACCCCGCTCGTTGCCAACGGCTTTAATGAGCCAGATTCGAAAGGGCCCTTCTGGGAAGGCATAGTGCCAGCCCCCAGCTCTTCTAGCCTGGCTATAAAAGGGGGGTTGGGAGGAGGTAGGAGGGGCATCCCCTTGCGTCTTCTCTTCTTATCTATCCTCCATCCACGATCATGCCGAGAGGGCGTGGTCGCGGCCGTCCCTCTGCGGAGGCGACTAGATCTTCCTCTCGCCAGAGAGCTATGACAGTTGAGGAAGAGCCGGACGCTCAAGAGGGAGGCGTTGGGCGGGGTCACAGTCGGCAAGGCGGTCGAGGCGAAAGAGGGCGCGGAAGGGGAGCACCTGCAGCGCCGCCGTCTCCTCTCGCTTCGTCAAGTGGCCATGTCGGAGACACGGCACTGGAGTTCATCCTGCAGCTGCGTGAGCCGCCATGTAGCCGCCTTCGCCTTCCTGAGGTGTTTGCGAGGGTGCTGGAGGTTGACCGGCCATCGAGGTTGAGGCTTCACATGAAGGGATGTTGCAATGGCGACATGTGGGCGAACACAAAGTTCCCCGTCCCTCATGTAATGCTTCTTCGTCGTGGTTGGAAAACCTTCGCACGCGCCCACTGCCTGATGAAGGGGCATGTCCTCCACTTCAAATTGGTGGAGGCTGACCTGCTCTCCATCAAGGTTTTTGGGCGCTCGGGAATCCGGCTAGGGTGCTTCGTAGAGAGCTCGACCGACGACGAGAGCTGCTCCTCGAGGGATAGCGACGAGGAGGAGACCGGTGGGGAGGACGACAGTGACGGGTCCGACAAAACATCGGACGCACCATCCCTGGGCGAGCCGGCAACACCATCATCTGCACCTGGTCTTCTCCCCGGCAGAGTGACTTGCCGGGGGATGGTTCTTGGCGGTGGCTTCTCAAGCCAGCTCCTTGAACTTCTCGAGGTTGCCGCTTCTAGCGGCCGGTGTTGGAAGGCCGGAGAAGACGAAGAAGGTGGGTGGCGGGCCGTCAAGTCGGAGTATGATGGCATCGACACCTTCATCGCGTATTGTCGGCCCGCTGCCTAATCTTTCGGCTTCTCTCACAGCACCATCATCACCATCCTTCTTCAGCACGGCCGCCGGGGGGTTCTCTTGGTGTCTTCTACCGTGTGTACCTCGCCAAGGCACTCCTGTTGCCCTCCCACTATCTTGATCCGCTTCCTGAGGAGAGGGACAAGAAAGGGATTACGGGCACCTTACCTTCTTTTTTTAGATCTTAAGCCTACAGGCACTTGTCAAATTTAAACTTTTTTTGCATAGTAATACGTGTCTCATTAATAACATAAAGATTCAGTTACAAGCCACGTAAACATCAATATTACAGGACTAAAAAGATAGGATAATCCTATGCAAAAAGCCAGCGCCTGGCCCTCTCCACTAAGGGAAAGGAGACAGATCACCTCTCCACCCAAGCTCGACGCGGTTCCATCGCTGATCAGCAGCTTTACGGACCTCCAAAGTAGTTTGCCTGAAGCAAAACCATTGCCGTTGAAAGAATCGGACCGGGGCAACGTGTCCCCGGACACGCCATCAAACTCCAGAACTGACACCCCCGCACGACTACGACGTCGGAGGAGGAAACCAGAACTGTTAGCCTCCAACCACAAACCCAGCACAAGATGCACCGTCTTCTAGCTGTCACTTGCGTAGACAAGCGTCTACGCGTACTCCTGGACGACAAAACCTCCCTGCTCCACCATGACGGAGACAACACCGCAACAATGGGGACAGAGCAGAAGGAGAGACACACCTGATGGAGTCGCCGCCGCCGCCTCGCCGACACCATCCATGAACCCTAACATCGCCGATCTGAAGGATCGACAAACACACGATGCCACCAACTCCTAGACGCCACCATGAAGGACACCGCCGGTGTGGGAATGGATTTGAGGCAGATTTATTCGTCCAGGCGCCGCTCCCACATGATATTTTTATTCATGTAACTTTACTTGAGGCTATATTTTTATTCACCACATGATATGTGTTTTGCTTGGAGCGTCTTGTATGATTTGATTCTTTGCTTTTTAGTTTACCACAGTCATCCTTGTTGTACACACCCTTTTGGAGAGACACACATGAATAGGAATTTATTAGAATACTCTATGTGCTTCACTTATATCTTTTGAGCTAGATAATTTTGCTCTAGTGCTTCACTTATATCTTTTTAGAGCATGGTGGTGGTTTTATTTTATAGAAATAATTGATCTCTCATGCTTCACTTATATTATTTTGAGAGTCTTTTAGAACAGCATGGTAGGTTGTTTTGGCTATAAAACTAGTCCTAATATGATGAACAATCATGATAGGTATAATAAAAACTATCATATAAAGTGCATCGAATTCTATGAGAAGTTTGATACTTGATAATTGTTTTGAGATATGAAGATGGTGATATTAGAGTCATGCTAGTTGAGTAGTTGTGAATTTGAGAAATACTTGTTCTAAAGTTTGTGAATCCCATAGCATGCACGCATGGTGAACCGTTATGTGATGAAGTCGGAGCATGATTTCTTTATTGATTGTCTTCCTTATGAGTGGCGGTCGGGGACGAGCGATGGTCTTTTCCTACAAATCTATCACCCTAGGAGCATGTGTGTAGTACTTCGTTTTGATAACTAATAGATTTTTACAATAAGTATATGAGTTTTTTATGACTAATGTTGAGTTCCTGGATTATACGCACTCTCACCCTTCCACCATTGCTAGCCTCTAATACCGCGCACCTTTCGCCGGTATCATACACCCACCAGATACCTTCCTCAAAACAGCCACCATACCTACCTATTATGGCATTTCCATAGCCATTCTGAGATATATTGCCATGCAACTTACCACCATTCCGTTTATTATGAAACGCTTCATCATTGTCATATTGCTTTGCATGATCATGTAGTTGACATCGTATTTGTGGCAATGTCACCTTTATAATTCTTTCATACACGTCACTCTTGATTCATTGCATATCCTGGTAAACCGCCGGAAGCATTCAAATAGTGTCATATTTTGTTCTAAATATTGAGTTGTAAATTTTGAGTTCTAAGTAAATAAAAGTGTGATGATCATCATTATTAGAGCATTGTCCCAAGTGAGGAAAGGATGATGGAGACTATGATTCCCCCACAAGTCAGGATAAGACTCCGGACAAAAAGAAAAAAAGTGGCCATAAAAAAGATAAAAAGGCCCAAATAAAAAAAAGATGAGAGAAAAAAGAGAGAAGTGACATTGTTACTACCCTTTTACCACACTTGTGCTTCAAATTAGCACCATGATCTTCATAATAGAGAGTCTCCTATGTTGTCATTTTCATATACTAGTGGGAATTTTACATTATAGAACTTGGCTTGTATATTCCAATGATGGGCTTCCTCAAAATGCCCTAGGTCTTCCTGAGCAAGCGAGTTGGATGCACACCCACTTAGTTTCTTTTGTTGAGCTTTCATACACTTATAGCTCTAGTGAATCTGTTGCATGGCAATCCCTACTCACTCGCATTGATATCTATTGATGGGCATCTCCATAGACCATTGATACGCCTAGTTGATGTGAGACTATCTTCTCCTTTTTGTCTTCTCCACAACCACCATTATATTCCACATATAGTGCTATGTCCATGGCTCCCGCTCATGTATTGCGTGAAGATTGAAAAAGTTTGAGAACATCAAAAGTATGAAACAGTTGTTTGGCTTGTCATCGGGGTTGTGCATGATTAAAATACTTTGTGTGATGAAGATAGAGCATAGCCAGACTATACGATTTTGTAGGGATAACTTTCTTTGGCCATGTTATTTTGAGAAGACATGATTGCTTTGTTAGTATGCTTGAAGTATTACTATTTTTATGTCAATATTAAACTTTTATCTTGAATCTTTCGGATCTGAACAATAAGAAAAAAATACATTGAGAAATATGCTAGGTAGCATTCCACATCAAAATTCTGTTTTTATCATTTACCTACTTAAGGACGAGCAGGAATTAAGCTTGGGATGCTTGATACGTCTCCAACGTATCTATAATTTTGTATTATTCCATGCTATTATATTATCTATTTTGGATGTTTAATGGGCTTTACTATGCACTTTTATATTATTTTTGGGACTAACCTATCAACCGAAGGCCCAGTGCAAATTGTTGTTTTTTGCCTATTTCAGTGTTTCGCAGAAAAGGAATATCAAACGGACTTCAAATGGAATGAAACCTTCGGGAGAGTTTGTAGCGACCCGACCTCAGACGGTCAAGCCTCTGTGTTACTGTGCCATCCCTGGATCAGTATGCTGGCACACACAGTACATCAATGTATATATCAAAGTGCAATCACATGGATAAATAACGTAAAATGATATATACCTCATAATACTCAGCGGAAACAATCAAACGGGTGTGGAATCCCATCAACACCATCGGCAGGTTGAGTGTAGACCGTAACCTCAGATCGTAACTCTTACTCGTCGAGGAAATATCTGCAACATGATACGTTGCAGCCGTGTAGGTCAAGACATTGAATGTACCGCAAGATCACAATATGAGAAAACAGATGATAAAACTATACTATATGCAATATGGCTTTATGGCTCAGATTCGAGTTTTGTTTGCGTAAAAGCTGATTTTATTTTACCTACATCAAAGGAATAGAATGAAGTCTGTACTAAGGAGTTTTCTATCATGACATGGTTCCGCCAACCGATGTCTCATAACCCAAAATCATCATATGTTGCCCACAATTAAGTTATCAATCCGGTGTTGAGAGTTCCGAGATAGATCCAAGTCCAGATGCTCAAATTGTCCGTGAATCGGGACACGGCTAATCGATTAGGTTATAACCCTCTGCAGAGGTTTGTACACTTTACCCGCAAGATTCGATCCCTCTCTTTAGGTTCTCGCACTTCGTGGTGTTTGAGAACAAGATGACCGAAACATGGTCTTCCAAAGAGTTCCTCGACCACCGTCCGGTACCCATCCAATCCTACCGTCATTCTACATCCGCTAGTACCGTCCCAGCCAGAGTCACAACTAAGGTCAACCAAGCCAGAGCCCATAATGACTTGCGGTTGCATGTAAGCTTCCGGCGTGAAGTATTCTTCCGTCTCTTTGAGTCTGGGTGAAGCTTTCCGCAAGATGTCATGGCGCTTCTCCATGCATCCCGCCAACCACTGGTTTCTCCAGGTGCCCACAACCGCCCTTCACCCAGGAGTGTGTATTGAATTCTTGTCTCGAGTCTTGAAGTCTTGAGGCCTTGAAGATGCAGTCCTTGCAGATGCCATCATGGAGTTGTCGTCATTGACGTAGAGTCCTCCTTCTTCACACCACTCTCGTGCACTCATACCAAACCCGTCTACTATAGCGTAGCATCAAAATAAAATATCGTCCGGGCTTGGTAACAGGGTGATGGGTTCCTACCTCATGCATACTACTCAACTACAAGGATTCAATAACACTACTGAGGGGTGATTGCAAAGATGTCACTAAATGCAATAAAACATAGGTATGAAAGCATGGTCAAAGTGAACTTGCCTGGTTGACGATCTTCGAAAGAAACTAGGGTTTCGTAGTAGCAATCTTCGCACTCCAGAAATTCTACCGAGGCAAACAATAGCTATAATAAGCACATAGCATAACATCACTTAACACAATAACATAACAATAGCAACATAACACAACAAAACAACCAAACCAAATCCAAAAGAAAAAAAACTCAAATAAAGGCCACTCAAAGTTTTCCCTACTTCAAACAATAACAAAATAGTTTTATATAATAAAAATTTCTTAATATAACCTAATCATGGTTTTAGGTTAACTTAACAGAAAAGGTTTCACTAAGCAACTAGGAGCAAAAAGAATTAATTAAAAGCTATTATAAAACTCATTTTAGGCCTAATCCAATTTCTATTAAGAAAAATAATTTAAAACTTTTATTAATTATAAATAAAAGTTCATCTAATGGAATGACAGAAACTAACCTAGAATAACTAATCACAAGTTAAAAATAAATTAATTTACTAATTAATTAATTAGGAAAACAGGAACTAGTCAATTAATTAGGATTAATAGGATTCTGTCTAGAACTAATTATTTATTAATCTTAAAATACCAAAGTTAATTTCTAGGGTTTGGCAATGTCAAAATAAAGTGGTGACAAAAAGAATCATGCAAAAATAATTTTTCTAACTAAAACTATAGCAGATTTGCTATTCTGACTAAAACAATATTAAAGCATTTTTAATTATTTTTAACATAGCTAAATATATATTTTTCAGAAACTACATAAAATTTGCAATCCAACAAAAAGAATCACTCAAAAATATTAAACAGAATAAAAGATATACATTTTTGAAAACTGAAACTATTCGGCTAAAACAGAAAATCAAAATAAAAAGAAAAAGCCCAATGGGCCTATCATGCACTAGGCGTAGTTTAGTCTAAACGGGCCTAGGGTTTAAACTAACGAACCGCCTAATAAAATAAACCTAAACTAAATAATAAACCGATCGGGCCGGCCGGTTTTCTAACTAAAACCTACCCCTTCGGGGCTTCTAATCTAGGCCATCGATCCACGATCGGACGGGAGGGTCTTGCCGGGACTCACGGACTCGGGCGACGGGCGGCGGCGGCGGGCGAGAGTGCTCAGCGTCTGGCATCGGCGAAGCTTCGGCGAGTCGGGGAGACGCGCACGAGCACGGGGAAGGGTTCGGTGGTGTTGGGGAGGGTCGGGGTGCACCAGGACGGCGTCGGCGGCGACTTTGGCGGCGGGGAGGGGTTCGGTGCTCCGGTGAGCTCGGGAGGGAGAGGGAGAGGGGGTCCGGCGTCGCTAGGGGGGGAATGGGGTGCGGAGCCTCTGGCTTTTATAGCCAGGGGGTCGGGGGGTGGTTCGGAAGGGCATCGGGGCTGTCGGGGATCCCGGATCCTTCGGGATCCGGTGGATCTCCGGCGAGCTCGTGGCGTGGGCGAGGGGGAAGAAGACGGGGCGGGTCCCACGAGTCAGCGAGAGGGGGGAGCGGCGAAAGGGTCGGGTGGCCGAAGCCTAGGAGGTTCGGGCGAGGGGGTGCGAGGGGGGTGAGCTGGGCTGGCCTGGCTCGGGCTGCAGTTGGGCCGGCTTACTGGGTTGGCTTGGGCCAGCCGAGGGTGAGGCGGCACTGGCCGGGCTGGGTGGCTGGTCACGCCTGGTGTTTTTTTTTCTCTTATTTTTTTTAATAAAACTAAAACAAAAATAAAACCCAAACTATAAATAATTTATATAGGGTATATATATACCAAAATGATCAGGGGAATATTCCCTTTCATTTGAACATTTTTCCAAAGGCAAGATCCAAACTTTATAAAAATCCATTTTTTTTAATTTCAAATAAAATTCAGATTTGAATTCCAAAACTTTTGGCATTGTTTCCTCTGATATTTTTGGAGTGTCATGTTTGCTCCTCTCATACTTTTGATCAAGTATTTATCAGGCATAGTTTTTGAAATGTTTCCCACATGCCAAAGTTTGAAATTCAAATTCAAAACTCAAAATTTGAAAGAGGTTTCCAAAGCACCTTCAAATGATTTTCAACTTGATTCATTATAACTTCCAACTCCTATTTCATATAATTGAAGAAGTCATTTTATCTTCCCTCATGAAAATCATTGAGTTGCATAAAGCTTTGAATTTGAAAACTTCCCAAATGAAATTCAATTCTTTTTCCAAAACCCTATTCATTTCAAAATGGAAGAAGTCATGTCATCTTCACTCTAGGTTTTGGTGTTGAAATGAACTTGAGTTCAATTGGGATCCAAAAATGCAAAATGGAAAGTTTGGGAAAGTCATTTCATTCCCTCTCATTCAACTTTCAAAAGTTTTAAATTTCCACTCAATTCCATTCAATCAATCACCAAACAATCAGATAACAACCATAGTTATTTATTTATTATAACATTCCAAAATTTAGAATTTTGGGATGTTACAAACCTACACACTTAAAATGAATCTCGTCCTCGAGATTCGGAGAGGCTAGCAAGAAATAGGTTAGGGTTTGGGGTCTTCTCAAAAATCCATCGATCGTCTCCGAGGTCTCGGATGCTACCACCCTTAGAAGCATGGTTACGGTTCCATCAAAACTCATATACTCCATCCTTATTCTTCGATGTGTCGGTCTTCTCGAGATATTAAGGATAATTCCTTCTCTGGGCTCTTCCGTAGTGGCATAACCTTTTCCTCAATTCTTTTGTCCTTTACTCTTGGTAAGGTTATTCCGAGACCGGGTCTTCATAGCTGACGTGGTCCGGCGCCAATTCTAAACAAATATCGGTATCTCATGGTGGTCAACGATTTATGGTTTCCGCAGAAAACGGGTGCAGGTTGAACCTCACCGTATAACCTACGGTTGGCAACAACTGCCGTGTACAAGGGAAAAAAAATACCTATACCTTTCTAAGGTTTAAACAAGGTTTTGATCGTCGTCTCTCTACTATAGGTAAGTCACTCAGATTTTACCATCCCATATAGCAAAGCGAATAATAAGAGTAAGTCGGTATGGTGATCAATCCATCCCGCACCCAAATCATTACCTTGTACATGGTTTAGCGAATCTCGCATTCTAACACTCGGTCATCCTCACAAGCATTGCAGAATTTCTCTTTTCGGCGAACCAAGTTCGGAAAAATCCATTGATTCTGCAGGCCAAACAAACATCTATCGTTCCTTAACAACTCTCAGGTTTTGTGTAAACTCCTATAGAATCGTCGGTTGATCAAATCGTAGTCTATTCCCAAAATTTCTTTCTCCAGTGGGTACTTGATCCTTATTAATTCTTGGGCCTGTGGGTTATGGCCCACTTCAACACTAGTGCAGCTTTAACTCATCCTTGGGGTAACTCTCTTGTTCCATATTACACATCTTTTAAATCCAGTAGTACTCTGTTTCTTCATACCATCATATCAAAAGCAAAATTCCAACTTTTTTTTTCCTTCGAACTACAGTCCGTGGAATATATATTTTCTTATCCATTAGTCTAGTCTTCTTCACAGGGTACTACCACCCTAAAATGAAATTCACAAATCCATCCATAGACCATATTTTTCTCATATCCTCGAAAATGGTCAAAATCCGTGTTCATAGAGTAACAACTCATACAATTAAACATATGAAAACATGTCACCTTAACTTTATTGATTTCATGAATCCATTACAAACTCTGAGCACCCATTACATAACTCAACTCATTGAGCTCATGAAAATGAAATTGCTTTCTACTACTCTTATTATCCATATCAAAATTCCAACTACTCAACTCCAGTTTTCATCTTGTCGGGACATTTAATAGCATAATGTCCTGCCTTCTTACAGCGAAAACAAATGACTTCCGACATGTCTCGGGGCTTCTTTGTGATTATGCGGGCTCCTTGGATTCTTGGCTTCTTTTCTGGCATTTACTAGCGAAATGACCTAAATCCTTGCACCTGTAACAAGTGATATGACTTAGGTCCTTCTCTCGCAAAAATTGTGTTGTTCTCGGGTTGCCTTCTTTTCTCTTCTGGAATTCTCTGTAATGATCAGAGTTTCTATCTCCAGAGGGTCAAACTTCACTGGCTGTCGGGAAATATCACGGATACTCTTTTCTTTCCTTGGTGCAATCTTGTGAAAAATGTCCTTCTTCTCCACATGAATAGCGTGCATTGGAGTAAAATCTGTCGAGACCTTCTCCATCCGGTCGTCAACACTTTCATTCATTACTGGTTCTTCTAGGTCTTCTTTGAGGGTTTCTTTCATTCCATCTTCCTGCTTCGGAATAGTTTGTTGCACCATGGAGTAAATGTGACACTGCACCGGGTAGTGGGTGGTTCCTTCACACAGGAAGCAAGTCACCTGGCTAGTTGGGCATTCCTCAGCTGGGTGTTTCTCCTCACAATGAGGGCATCCATCCTTGTGTTCCTCACAGGTGTGTCCTATTTCTCCGCAAATCTTGCAGGCACAAGGTTTTCTTCTTGGTGTATCATTGTGCTTCCGGATAAGACGTGATCTCATCAGGGTCTTCTTGAATTCCTCCCAAGTTCTTGCTCTTTTAAATCCTTGTATGGATTGATGCATTCTCCACCAGGTTGCAGCACTTTCTGTAAAGTACTGAAGAGCGTATTGGACCTCATACTTTCTTGAAACCAAATTGTTCCCGAAGTGATTCTCCATGTTCTGCATCCATAGCTACGCCTCCGATCGAGTCTTCGGTCCAGAGAATATCAGTCCAACTTCATTCATCATCTATGGGGTTCAAGGGTTTTAGGGTGAGATGAGAGAGAGGTGGGGAGGGATATACACACAATACAAACAATAGTTTTGAAGAAACAAGTTTTACTTTGTGGCTGTCGGAAAACATCAAACAAATGACAGCTCACACATCGTCGCATCTAACGTAAGTGTGTAACAGGGGTTTGGTCTTCTAAAGGTCAAATATTTCTTCAGAACTTCAAATCTTGAGTCTTCAACTGTTGTAGCTTCTAATACATGGTGAAATCCTCTTTACTCTGAAGGGGTCATCAGTTCTCCGATATCAAATCCTTCTTGGAGCGTCTTGATTGATCCTCCGGGTGATCAAAGGATAAGGGTATATTCTAACTATTTGAGGTGAGAGGGTCTATTTGATAAAATCAGAAAAGATGAGAAGTAAGAGTCTTTTGTAAATAAAGTTTTTTTGAGATATCCTGTTCTAGGGCTTTTCCGGTTTCTAGGGTCACGTCCTACAGTCAACATGTGCTCGATACCATCTCTCAGAGCGACCCGACCTCAGACGGTCAAGCCTACGTATTCTTATGCCATCCTCGGATCGGTATCTTTGGCACACACAGTACATCAATGTATATATCAAAGTGCAATCACATGGATAAATAACGTAAAATGATATATACCTCATAATACTCGTGGAAACAATCAAACGGGTGTGGAATCCCATCAACGCCATCGGGCAGGTTGAGTGTAGACCGTAACCTGTATCGTAACTCTTACTCGTCGAGGAAATATACGCAACATGATACGTTGCAGCCGTAGGTCAAGACATTGAATGTACCGGCAAGATCACAATATGAGAAAACAGATGATAAAACTATACTATATGCAATATGGCTTTATGGCTCAGATTCGAGTTTTGTTTATGCGTAAAAGCTGATTTTATTTTACCTACATCAAAGGAATAGAATGAAGTCTGTACTAAGGAGTTTTCTATCATGACATGGTTCCGCCAACCGATGTCTCATAACCCAAAATCATCATATGTTGCCCACAATTAAGTTATCAATCCGGTGTTGAGAGTTCCGAGATAGATCCAAGTCCAGATGCTCAAATTGTCCGTGAATCGGGGACACGGCTAATCGATTAGGTTATAACCCTCTGCAGAGGTTTGTACACTTTACCCGCAAGATTCGATCCCTCTCTTTACGCTCTCGCACTTGAGGTGTTTGAGAACAAGATGACCAAACATGGTCTTCCAAAGAGTTCCTCGACCACCGTCTGCACCCATCCAATCCTACCGTCATTCTACATCTGCTAGTACCGTCCCCACCAGAGTCACAACTAAGGTCAACCAAGCCAGAGCCCATAATGACTTGCGGTTGCACGGAGTAAGCTTCCGGGCGTGAAGTATTCTTCCGTCTCTTTGAGTCTGGGTGAAGCTTTCCGCAAGATGTCATGGCGCTTCTCCATGCATCCCGCCAACCACTGGTTTCTCCAGTGGTGCCCACAACCGTCCTTCACCCAAAGAGTGTGTATTGAATTCTTGTCTCGAGTCTTGAAGTCTTGAGGCCTTGAAGATGCAGTCCTTGCAGATGCCATCATGGAGTTGTCGTCATTGACGAGAGTCCTCCTTCTTCACACCACTCTCGTGCAATCATAACAAACAACGTCTACTATATCGTAGCATCATAATAAAATATCGTCCCGGTCTTGGTAACAGGGTGATGGTTTCATACCTCATGCATACTACTCAACTACAAGGATTCAATAACACTATCGAGGGGTGATTGCAAAGATGTCACTAAATGCAATAAAACATAGGTATGAAAGCATGGTCAAAGTGAACTTGCTCGGTTGACGATCTTGAAAGAAACTAGGGTTTCAGAGTAGCAATCTTCGCACTCCGGAAATTCTACCGAGGCAAACAATAGCTATAATAAGCACATAGCATAACATCACTTAACACAATAACATAACAATAGCAACATAACACAACAAAACAACCAAACCAAATCCAAAAGAAAAAAACTCAAATAAAGGCCACTCAAAGTTTTCCCTACTTCAAACAATAACAAAATAGTTTTATATAATAAAAATTTCTTAATATAACCTAATCATGGTTTTAGGTTAACTTAACAGAAAAGGTTTCACTAAGCAACTAGGAGCAAAAAGAATTAATTAAAAAGCTATTATAAAACTCATTTTAGGCCTAATCCAATTTCTATTAAGAAATATAATTTAAAACTTTTATTAATTATAAATAAAAGTTCATCTAATGGAATGACAGAAACTAACCTAGAATAACTAATCACAAGTTAAAAATAAATTAATTTACTAATTAATTAATTAGGAAAACAGGAACTAGTCAATTAATTAGGATTAATAGGATTCTGTCTAGAACTAATTATTTATTAATCTTAAAATACCAAAGTTAATTTCTAGGGTTTGGCAATGTCAAAATAAAGTGGTGACAAAAGAATCATGCAAAAATAATTTTTCTAACTAAAACTATAGCAGATTTGCTATTCTGACTAAAACAATATTAAAGCATTTTTAATTATTTTTAACATATCTAAATATATATTTTTCAGAAACTACATAAAATTTTCAATCCAACAAAAAAAAGAATCACTCAAAAATATTAAACAGAATAAAAGATATACATTTTTGAAAACTGAAACTATTCGCTAAAACAGAAAATCAAAATAAAAAGAAAAAGCCCAATGGGCCTATACATGCACTAGGCGTAGTTTAGTCTAAACGGGCCTAGGGTTTAAAACTAACGAACCGGCCTAATAAAATAAACCTAAACTAAATAATAAACCGATCGGGCCGGCCGGTTTTCTAACTAAAACCTATTCTTCTGGGGCTTCTAATCTAGGCCATCGATCTACGATCGGACGGGGAGGGTGCTGCCGGGACTCACCGGACTCGGCGACGGGCGGGCGGCGGGCGGCGAGAGTGCTCCGAGGCGTTCAAGGCCGGGCGAGCTCATGAAGTCGTCGGGAGACGCGCACGAGCACGGGGAGGGTTCGGTGGTGTTGGGGAGGGTCGGGTGGACTGTGGTGGCGTCGGGCGGCGACTTTGGCGGCGGGGAGGGGTTCGGTGCTCCGGTGAGCTTGGGAGGGAGAGGGAGAGGGGGTCCGGCGTCGCTAGGGGGGGAATGGGGTGCGGAGCCTCTGGCTTTTATAGCCAGGGGGTCGGGGATGCTTCGGAAGGGCATCGGGCTGTTGGGATCCGGATCCTTCGGGATCCGGTGGATCTCCCATGAGCTCGTGGCGTGGGCGAGGGGAAGAAGACGGGCGGGTCCCACGAGTCAGCGAGAGGGGAGCGGCAAAATGGGTGGCCAAGCCTAGGAGGTTCGAGGGGGTGCGAGGGGTGAGCTGGGCTGGCCTGGCCGGGCTGGCTGGCTGGCTTGGGCCGGCTACCGGGTTGGCTTGGGCCAGGCTGAGGGGTGAGGCGGCGCTGGCTGGGCCTGGGGTGGCCTGGCTGGCGCCCCTGGTGTTTTTTTTTTAGAATTTTTTTTTTAATAAAACTAAAACAAAAATAAAACCCAAACTATAAATAATTTATATAGGGTATATATATACCAAAATGATCAGGGGAATATTCCCTTTCATTTGAACATTTTTCCAAAGGCAAAATCCAAACTTTATAAAAATCCATTTTTTTTTAATTTCAAATAAAATTCAGATTTGAATTCCAAAACTTTTGGCATTGTTTCCTCTGATATTTTGGAGTGTCATGTTTGCTCCTCTCATACTTTTGATCAAGTATTTATCGGGCATAGTTTTGAAATTTTTCCCACATTCAAAAGTTTGAAATTCAAATTCAAAACTCAAAATTTGAAAGAGGTTTCCAAAGCACCTTCAAATGATTTTCAACTTGATTCATTATAACTTCCAACTCCTATTTCATATAATTGAAGAAGTCATTTTATCTTCCCTCATGAAAATCATTGAGTTGCATAAAGCTTTGAATTTGAAAACTTCCCAAATGAAATTCAATTCTTTTTTTCCAAAACCCTATTCATTTCAAAATGGAAGAAGTCATGTCATCTTCACTCTAGGTTTTGGTGTTGAAATGAACTTGAGTTCAATTGGGATCCAAAAATGCAAAATGGAAAGTTTGGGAAAGTCATTTCATTCCCTCTCATTCAACTTTCAAAAGTTTTAAATTTCCACTCAATTCCATTCAATCAATCAGTCAAACAATCAGATAACAACCATAGTTATTTATTTATTATAACATTCCAAAATTTAGAATTTTGGGATGTTACAGAGTTATTTTTGGAACAAACGCAATCCAGGAGACTTGGAGTGGAGCTCAAGAAAGAACCGAGGAGGCCTCGAGGCAGGAGGGCGCGCCCAGGGGGGTAGCCGCGCCCCCACCCTCATGGGGCCCTCGTGGCTCCACCAACCTACTACTTTCGCCTATATATACTCATATACCCTAAAAACATCTGAGATCACTAGGTAACCCTATTTACATCGCCGCAACCTTCTGTACCCGTGAGATCCCATCTTGGGGCCTTTTACGGAGCTCCGCCGGAGGGGGAATTGATCACAGAGGGCTTCTACATCAACACCATAGCCTCTCCGATGATGTGTGAGTAGTTTACCACAGACCTTCGGGTCCGTAGTTATTAGCTACATGGCTTCTTCTCTCTCTTTGGATCTCAATACAAAGTTCTCCTCGATCTTCTTGGAGATCTATTCGATGTAATTATTTTTGCGGTGTGTTTGTCGAGGTCCGATGAATTGTGGGTTTATGATCAAGATTATGTATGAACAATATTTGAATCTTCTCTGAATTATTTTATGCATGATTTAATTATCTTTGCAAGTCTCTTTGAATTATGAGTTTGGTTTGGCCTACTAGATTGATCTTTCTTGCAATGGGAGAAGTGCTTAGCTTTGGGTTAAATCTTGCGATGTCCTTTCCAAAGGATGTTAGGGCAACAAGGCACGTATTGTATTGTTGCCATCGAGGATAAAAATATGGGGTTTATATCATATTGCTTGAGTTTATCCCTCTACATCATGTCATCTTGCCTAATGCGTTACTCTGTTCTTATGAACTAAATACTCTAGATGCATGCTGGATAGCGGTCGATGTGTGGAGTAATAGTAGTAGATGTAGAATCGTTTCGGTCTACCTGTCACGGACCTGATGCCTATATACATGATCATGCCTAGATATTCTCATAACTATGCACTTTTCTATCAATTGCTCAATAGTAATTCGTCACCCACCATAAATTATCCTATCTTGAGAGAAGCCACCAGTGAAACCTATGGCCCCCGGGTCTATTTTCCATTATATTATTTTCCTATTAATTTACTATTCTTTCCGTCTTTTATTTTGCAACCTTTATTTTCCAATCTATACCATAAAAATACCAAAAATATTTATCATATTATCTCTATCAGATCTCACTTTTGCAAGTAGCCGTGAAGGAATTGACAACCCCTTTATCGCATTGGTTGCAAGGTTCTTATTTGTTTGTGTAGGTACGAGGCGACTTGTGCGTAACCTCCTACTGGATTGATACCTTGGTTCTCAAAACTGAGGGAAATACTTATGCTACTTTGCTGCATCACCCTTTCCTCTTCAAGGGAAAACCAACGCATGCTCAAGAGGTAGCATTGAGGTCCATTCTGCAATGAACTCCGCCAAAGCCCTGCTCTGGATTGTCGAAGTGCTTTCAAACCTGAGGCCAAAGCTTGACAGCTCCAACGCCCATTCCACAATCCCGGTTGCATCTGGGTTGTGCAAGATCCGTTGCAATGGGAAGCGAGTGACGACAGTGATCTCATGTGCTTGAAAATAATGACGCAGCTTCCTCGAGGCCATAAGGATACCCAAGAGCAACTTCTGCACACCAGAGTACCTTGATCTAGCCCCCTGCAAGAGGGAGCTGACGAAGTAAAGTGGGTGCTGCATCATCTTCTTCCTCTGTACCACTTTGTTTGCTTGTGCAGATCCTGCCTTGTTGGCGCCAGACTCTGTCGGGGCTCCTATCTTGCCGATGCCAGACTCTACCGGGGGTCCTGCCTTGCCGGCACCAGACCCTGCCAGGGGGAACTCTGGCTCGTCGACCGACAGTTTTGCCACTGCTACCGCTTCTTCGTCAATTTCCCTCTGCACCACTATTGCGGCGCTGACCACTTGATTCGTCGCTGCTAGATATAGCAGCAACGACTTTTGCGCTTTGGGCGCAACTAGTATTGGCAGAGAGGAGAGGTACCTCTTCAAATCCTGCAGCTTTGCCTCGGCCTCCTAGGTCCATTTCATGGGCCCTGCCTTCTTCAAAATCTTGAAGAAGGGGAGGGCGCGCTTAGCAGATTTGGAGATGAACCTACTTAAAGCAGCAATGCAGCCGGCAAGCAGACGCACATCTTTGACTCGCCCTGGTGCTCCAATAGCTCAATTGCCTTGATCTTGTCGGGGTTCGCTTCGATCCCACGCTGAGACACAAAGAACCCGAGTTTGCCGGATGGAACACCGAACACACACTTCTCAGGGTTAAGCTTGAGATTGATCTTGCACAAATTTGCAAATGTTTCTTCCAAATCTTGCACAAGTGTTGCCCTGTCCTTGGTTTTGACCACTATGTCATCCATGTAAGCCTCCATATTTCTATGGAGGTGGGGCTCAAAACCAATCTGAACCGCTCTTGCAAATGTCGAACCAGCACTTTTCAACCCGAAAGGCATTCATATAAAACAATACATACCACATGGGGTGATGAAGGCGGTCTTCTCTTCGTCTTCCTTCGTCATAAAGATTTGATGGTATCCCGAATAGGCGTCAAGGAACGATAGCAGGTCGCACCCGGCAGTGGAGTCCATGATCTGGTCAATGCGAGGCAAAGGGAAAGGATCCTCTGGGCAGGCTTTATTGATATCTGTATAATCAATGCACGGCCTCCATTTACCATTTGCCCTGCGCACCACCACCGGGTTGGCCAACCATGTTGGGTGGAGCACCCCTTTGACCAAGCCTGCCGCCTCCAACTTCCTAATCTCCATGATGATGAACTCTTGCCGCTCCAAAGCTTGCTTCCTGACCTTCTGCTTGACGGGCCGCGCAAGAGGACAGACAGCAAGGTGGTGCTCAATCACCTCCCTAGGAACGCCGGGGATGTCGGATGCTTGCCATGCAAACACATCGACATTCGCCCGTAGGAAGGCGATGAGCGCGCTTTCCTATTTGTTGTCGAGGGTGGAGCTTATAGTAAAAGCTCCGCCCGTGTCGTCCTCCTTGATGGACACCTTCTTGGTTTCCGGTGGTGCGGCCTTGGATTTCTTGCTCTTACCGGTGGAGCTCTCTGGCACGTCCTCAATGGAAACGCAGCACCCCGAGGAGGCGCGCTTGCCGGAGTGGGTGCAAGAGGCTTGGTCGGTGTCGGTGTTCTGGGAACGGGGGTCCCCAGACTTGCCTGTGTGTGGCCCACAGCGCGGCTAAACAGCAGGACGTACGGCCCATCTTCATCAACAAGGCATCCAAGACCCTCGCGAGGGTCCAAGCCTCGCGAGGCGGATGACGCAAGACCTCCTCTGGAGTGGCCTAGCCAGGCAGGCTCACGAGGAGCGGAGATATCAAGGCGGGGCGAACCTCACGAGACTCTCGTGACGTGAGCCATGACGAACGGTGCCAGACGGGTGCCAGGCGGGCGCCAGTGCACGCAGCGTCCCCATTTCCTCTTTGGTGCTAAGGAGGCAAGCACAGGCGAAGAGTACCGAGGCATCAGGCAAAGGTTGCCATATTGGTGCAACGAGACCAAGACCAGGAGGACGGCAAGGTGGAGGTCATCGTGGAGCCCAAGACGGCGTCACCCCAGAGCTTTTCGCAGGCGAAGACCGCTTTTGTCAGGATAGCCTATACTAGCTGTCCCCCTTCAAATTTGCCCGCCGTTGTTGGCTCCCTTCCCGCTCGATATTTGGGAAGAGGACCATGGCCTCTATAAGTAGAGTTAGCCACCGCAGTAAGAAGGGACGAATCTGAAACAGAGGGATTCACGCCACAAGTTCATACGCATAAGAACACCTCATCCTCAGGAGGCTGTTCTTCCCTTGTACTGTTCATCACCAGCCCGAGAGGCAATCCACCACCACCACACTGGAGTAGGGTATTACACCACATCGGTGGCCCGAACCAGTATAAACCTTGTGTCTCTCTGTGTTGTGAGTTCGTCTAGTCCGCCCGCAAGATCCTAGCGAGCTAGAGCGTAGATCGGTAGGAGGGAAAGACTTCGCGCGCACCCCAGTGTTCGAACCTTAAGGGTTTGCCGGAACCCCACATCCGACATTTGGCGTGCCAGGTAGGGGTACGCCGTGGTTTTCCCTTCCATCATTTCGTTGCTCCATCGCTCCGTCGTTTCCATGGCGGATGCTTGCCGTGCTCGAGCTAAGCGTCGAGCTGCCCTCTCCGCCCGCGTTGCTCAGACGGCTCCCGTAGGCGGGCCGCCTCGTCGTTCTCCGTCTCCCATCGCCAACGCTGCCATTGGCCCGGTGGGGAACAAGCAGCAGGCATCCTCGCTTCATCCTTCAGTGCGATAGTATGGCCGCACCGCTACCCCGTCGCTCACCCCTACTGGTTCTTCATCTCACACGCACTGCGCTCCCATGGAGGCACGGGCCGCGCTCCTCGCGGCGAACGAGCTCCTGCGTTACCGCCCTGTCGTCGACCTCTACGAGGAGTGGCTCGACCGCTGCCACCGAGCTCGCCCACGCCGCAGGGGGGCTCTCGAGCCGCCCCACTCTGCCTCCCCCTCAACCAGCCGCGGGCGACGGGGCTCATGGCATGCCTCCACCGCCTCAACCCCAAGATGGTGCCTTGGCACCAATGCGCGCGCCTCCGCGGCGTGATCCACCGTGCCTAGCGCCCGCGCGTGAAGAAAGAAGCTGCCAAGAAATCCCACGGCCACGAGAAGCAGCACCGGCACTCCCCGCGCCACCTCTTCAAGACCGCGTGCTGCCTGTGGTGGCACAGTGCGGACCTCGTCAAGATCAAGCTCCGCCTCAGAAGCGGGCCCCGGCGACCACGGCCGGTTGCCGTGCCTTCACCCCCAAGCTGCGTAGCGTCGCCTGGCCAGGCAAGTTCAAGCCAGACCTGCCTCCTCGCTACGACGGCACCGCCGACCCCACAGAGTTCCTGCAGCTCTATGAGCTGAGCATCGAAGCGGCCAACGGCGATGAAAAAGTCATGGCGAACTGGTTTCCCATGGCTCTCAAGGATGGGGCCCGCTCCTGGCTCCTGAACCTGCAGCAAGGCATGATCTCCTCCTGGGAGGAGATGCGCGACCACTTCGTCGCCAACTTCCAGGGCACTCGCGACCGCCCACCGGCCGTGGGTAACCTGCGCCGCATCAAGCAACAGCCAGGAGAAACCCTCCAGAAGTACATCCTGCACTTCAACAACACCCGCCTCAAGATCCCCAAGGTCACGGGCGAAGCCATCATCTCCGCGTTCTCGAGCAGCGTCCGTGACGCTGATGTCTACTACGCAACCTTCTTCTTGTAGACGTTGTTGGGCCTGCAAGTGCACAGGTTTGTAGGACAGTAGCAAATTTCCCTCAAGTGGATGACCTAAGGTTTATCAATCCGTAGGAGGCGTATGATACGTCTCCAACGTATCTACTTTTCCAAACACTTTTGCCCTTGTTTTGGACTTTAACTTGCATGATTTGAATGAAACTAACCCGGACTGACGATGTTTTCAGCAGAACTACCATGATGTTGTTTTATGTGTAGAAAAGAAAAGTTCTCGGAATGTCCTGGAAATCAACGGAGGCACTTTTTGGAATTTATAAGAATTATTGGGCGAAAGAAATACATCAGGGCTCAGGGGCCTGCCCACGAGACAGGCGCCTCTAGGCGCGCCTATCTCGTGGGCCCCCTGGACCTCCTCCGACCTCAACTCCAACTCCATATATTCCGTTTCGGGCGGAAAAAATCAGAGTGAAAGTTTCATCGCGTTTCACGACACGGAGCCGCCGCCAAGCCCTAATCTCTCTCGGGAGGGCTGGTCTGGAGTCCGTTCGGGGCTCCGGAGAGGGGGATTCGTCGCCGTCGTCATCATCAACCATCCTCCATCACCAATTTCATGATGCTCACCGCCGTGCGTGAGTAATTCCATCATAGGCTTGCTGGACGGTGATGGGTTCGATGAGATTCACCATGTAATCAAGTTAGTTTTGTTAGGGTTTGGTCCCTAGTATCCACTATGTTCTGAGATTGATGTTGCTATGACTTTGCTATGCTTAATGCTTGTCACTAGGGCCCGAGTGCCATGATTTCAGATCTGAACCTATTATGTTTTCATGAATATATGTGTGTTCTTGATCCTATCTTGCAATACTATAGTCACCTATTATGTGTTATGATCCGACAACCCCGAAGTGACAATAATCGGGATACTTCTCGGTGATGACCGTAGTTTGAGGAGTTCATGTATTCACTATGTGTTAATGCTTTGGTCCGGTTCTCTATTAAAAGGAGGCCTTAGTATCCCTTAGTTTCCGTTAGGACCCCGCTTCAACGGGAGGGTAGGACAAAAGATGTCATACAAGTTCTTTTCCATAAGCACGTATGACTATTTACGGAATACATGCCTACATTACATTGATGAATTGGAGCTAGTTCTATATCACCCTATGTTATAACTATTGCATGAGGAATCGCATCCGGCATAGTTATCCATCACTGATCCATTGCCTACGAGCTTTTCATATATTGTTCTTCGCTTATTTACTTTTACTCGTTGCTATACAACTACTACAAAAACCCAAAAACATTTATCTTTACTTTTGCTACCGTTACCTTTAGTATCATACCACTTTTGCTACTAAACACTTTGCTGCAGATACTAAGTTATCCAGGTGTGGTTGAATTGACAACTCAACTGCTAATACTCAAGAATATTCTTTGGCTCCCCTTGTGTCGAATCAATAAATTTGGGTTGAATACTCTACCCTCGAAAGTCGCTATGCGATCCCCTATACTTGTGGGTTATCAAGACTAATTTCTGGCGCCGTTGCCGGGGAGCATAGCTCTATTCTCTGAGTCACTTGGGATTTATATCTGTTGATCACTATGAAGAACTTGAAAGACGACCAAACTACTATTTTGCCCTCAACTACGAGGGGAGGTAAGGAACTGCCATCTAGCTCTGCACTAGATTCTCCTTCCGTTATTAGTAAGCTTGCGACACCTAAACCTGCCATCGCTATGAGTTACGATATGTCGCATGTTATCGATGATGCCACTTCGCTATGCATGATGAAACTACTTACAGACGTGATACTACTTTGCCATTAGGTGAATTTCTAGATGAAAAACTTGCTAGAGTTAGGGGGATGAAATTATCAAGATCCTATTAATGATGATAGTTATGATGAAGGTTCCCCCAATGATTATGTTTTACTGTTGTTCCTAAGGGTTATGTTATGAATGAAAAAGCTGCTCTGGAAATCCTTGCTTGCAATGATAGAAATGATCTTAAGAAATTATTAGCTAAATGGAAGCAGCAGGTCTCTTAATGCTAGAATGAAACCCGACCGCTTTTGCTACTTCACCTATTTGTGTTCTTGATAAGGATTATGAATTCTCTGTTGATCTGATATTATTACTTTAGTTGAATCTGATCCTTTTATGGCCTTGAATCTGAAACTGTTGTGGCACATCTTACCAAGTTGAATGATATAGCCACCTTGTTTACTCATGATGAGAAGTCTCGCTATTTATATATCCTTAAGATATTTCCGTTCTCATTAAGGGGTGATGCTAAGACTTGGTATAATTCTCTTGCTCCTGGTTGTGTGCGTAGTCCCCTGTGATATGATTCATTACTTCGCTAAATATTTTCCTACTCATAAGAAACAAGCTGCCTTATGGAAATATATAATTTTGTGCAAATCAAAGAAGAGAGTCTCCCACAAGCTTGGGGGAGGCTTCTCCGGTTACTTAATGCTTTGCCTGATCATCCTCTTAAGAAAAATGAACTACTTGATATCTTTTATAATGGACTGACCCATGCTTCCAAGGACTACTTGGATAGTTGTGTTGGTTGTGTTTTCAGGGAAAGAACAAATGATTTAAGCTGAAATATTATTGAACAATATGTTGACTAATGAAAATAATTGGACTCTTCTGAGCCGCCTCAAGTAATTCATGAACCAATTGAGCCAACTCCTGAGCCTATTCCTAAACCCACTCCGAAGAAGAGAGGTGTTTTATTTCTCAGTCTTGAAAATATGCAAGAGGCAAAGAAATCAATAAAATAAAAAGGTATTAAAGGTGAAGACGTTAAGAATTTACCTCCTATTGAAGAAATACATGGTCTTAATTTACCGCCTGAAGAACCACATTGTCTTGATAACCCGACACAGGTAGTAAAGGTAACTTCTCTCTATAGATATGATAAAGTTGAAATACCCACTACTAAATTTCATAGCCCATGCTTAGATGAATTTGATGACTTTATGGCTAGGCAAGAAAGTTTTAATGCTTATGTTGGTAGAGAGTTAAAGAATAATGCTTTCGAGATAGGACGCGTAGGTGATAATCTGGCTAGAGTTAAAGACGAACTTCACCGCGTTAGAAAATATGCTTCTATGGTTGCTACTCAAGCTGAGCAAGTACTTAAAGCTCAAAATGATTTGCTTGATGAATTGAATAATAAAAATGACTTTGCTGTTAGAGTGGCTACTAGAACTGGTAGAATGACTCAGGAACCTTTGTATCCCGAAGGCCACCCTAAGAGAATCGAGCAAGATTCTCAGAGAAATAATTTAGAGGCACCTAGTTCTTCTAGTAAGAAGAAAAAGAAAAACGATAAAACTTTGCATGCTTCTAGTGAACCTACTGTAGACACACCTGAGAATCCCAAAAATATTTCAATTTACGATCTTTGAAACTCAATGAGGTGATGAACATGAACCTAGTGATAATGTTAATAATAATGTTCATGTTGATGCTCAACCTAGCAATGATAATGATGTAGAGATTGAACCTGTTGTTGATCTTGATAACCCACAATCAAAGAATAAACGTTATGATAAGAGAGATTCTGTTCCTAGGAAGCACGATAAAGAAAGAGAACCATGGGTTCAGAAACCCATGCCCTTTCCTTCTAAACCATCCAAGTCAAAGGATGATGAGGATTTTGAGCGCTTTGCTGAAATGATTAGACCTATTTTCTTACGTATGCGCTTAATCGATATGCTTAAAGTAAATCCTTATGCTAAGTATATGAAGGATATCATCACAAATAAAAGAAAGATACGGAAAGCTGAAATTTCCACCATGCTTGCTAATTACACTTTTAAGGGTGGAATACCAAAGAAACTTGGAGATCCGGGTGTACCAACTATACCATGCTCTATTAAAAGAAATTATGTTAGAACTGCTTTATGTGATCTTGGAGCTGGTGTTAGTGTTATGCCTCTCTCTTTATATCGTAGACTTGAATTGAATAAGTTGACACCTACTGAAATATCTTTGCAAATGGCTGATAAATCAACTGCTATACACCGGTATTTGTGAGGATGTGCCTGTTAGGTTGCAAATGTCACTATTTTAACGGACTTTGTTATTCTTGATATTCCCGAGGACGATAGTATGTCTATTATCCTTGGTAGACTTTCCTTAATACCGCAGGGGCTGTTATTGATTGCAACAAAGGCAATGTCACTTTTTATGTTAATGGTAATGAGCATACGGTACACTTTCCAAGGAAACAATCTCAAGTTCATAGCATCAATTCAATTGGAAAAGTTCCAACTACATTTTTGGAGGTTTTGAATTTCCTCTCCCTACTGTCAAGAAAAAGTATGATATTCTTATTGTTGGCGATTTACATATCCCCGTTGAGGTAACTTGGTGTTATTCGAAATTTCTCCGGTTCCGTGTTATTCGGAATGAGTTCGTTAACAAGACTTGATCAACCTTGTTAGTGGGTTCATTTTGATGATCACGAGATGGATGAAACTAGAAGGCACAACCTTCTACATTCTCCTTTTACTTTCTGTTATTTAGATTAAATAAAGCAAAAATAGTATTATCCATCTGTTTTCTGAATTATCCGTGCATTAAAAAATAGCCCGAAAATAAAAGTGCTCCAAATTCCCTGCAAATCTAGTATGATTTTTTCTGGAATATTTGAGGATTTTAGGCACCGAAAACACTGCAGAAGGGGCAAGCACCAGGCCACGAGAGAGGAGGGCCCCCCCCCCGTAGGGCATGCCCCCCTGTCTCGTGGGCCCCTGGTGGCCCCCCTCCACTTATGCCAGCACCCACACACTTCATCTTCCACCCAAAAAAATCCCCATCCAGCTCAAGCACGAGTTCTAGCTCATTTTGCTGCGATTTTCGATCTCTTAGCTCAAAACTCCATTCGCAAAACTGCTTTGGGAGATTGTTGCTTGGTATGTGAGTCCTCCATTGGTCCAAATAGTTTTTGTTCTAGTGCTTTATTCGTTGCAAATTTTTGATGCATAGGTAACCATGTTCTTGAGCTTGCATGTTAAATTTTTGAGGCCCCAATCAATTCCAATGCATGATATAGGCTCTAGGCACTTGTAGGAGTAGTTGCTATCAATCTTGTTTAGTTTTATGCACTTTTATTTAATTACTAAAATTTCAGAATTTTTCAGAAAATGTTAAGGAGGCTCTTTAAAGGTTCTTCTAGCCAAAGCTCTAAGGAAAAACAAGACAAAGAGAAGGAAAAACCCAAGTATAATCTTCCTCGCTTAGCGGAAATGCGGTCGTGTGAATGGCCATGCGAAGATTTCTTGAAAGAAGCCGGAATTCATGAAGATTTTATGTTTTAATCGAGACTGCAGGCCTCACCGGTTTCATCAACGACCTAATCGATCAAGATCTCTTGCTCACCAATACTTTCGTGCAAAACTTTTATTATTATCCTAAGAAGTCACCGCCTGCAGTATCATTTCATTTATATGATGAATTCAAAGAAATGTCTTCACATCATTTTTGCGCGGTATGTAGGATACCTTATGAGGGAGAATTAGAGGAACCCCATTGTGAAGATGTGGATGGCTTCGTTAAAGCTATTGTTGTGGAAGAGCCAAAGAAGGGCTCTGAGGCAAAAGTCTCTAGCATACACTTTCCTGTTTTACGCTACTTCGCCATATTTGCTAGTAGATGCTTGATGGGTCGTGGAAATAGTGGAAATTTGAGCGTTCCAGATATTATTATTCTTCAACATGCTTTGCTAGGAGATAACACTTTTAGTATGGGTGTCGTCGTTGCTAAACGGTTAGCCCTGAATCATACAAAAGGCCCCATATTTGGGGGTATCTATGCTGCACGTCTCGCTGAACATTTCAGATACCCATTAGGCACTATGAGGAGGAGGAGACAAAATTACCTCCTCACATTTTAGATTACAAGAGCATGGTAGCGCACAAGTTTATTGTTGACAACGAAGAGAAGATGCTCTTGTATAACCTTAGATTTAATAACAAATACAATGAGACTATTATTTTTCATGCGCCTCTGTTGTTTGATTTGACTGCAGATAATTTTCTTGTCACACCGGAAGCGGTGAACAATCATCGAGCTCAAGCTTTTACTCCAGAACCTGAACCTGAACTGGAACCTGAGCTGGATCCTTATCATGCATCATCTGTCCAGTGTGATCCAGAGATGACCAGCCAGTGGTATTCTGATTACACCTCCCACTACACCGGGGAGAGTAGCAGCGGTCCTTGGTACTAGACCAACTTAGGCCAAAAGCCTAAGCTTGGGGGAGTACGTATTTCTCACCGACTTCACATTCATGTTCACACACTAGTCGTCGGTGCTCATACTCTTTCATTGTATTATCCATGTTAGTATAAATTTCTTTTTCTAGTTTTCTTCTTGTGTGTTTGATAAACCTTAAGAAAAACCAAAAAAAATAGTTAGTTTAATTTCCATGCTTGTAGTAGAATTAAAATGAAAACCCAAAAATATTTCTAGTTCTTTTTCTTACTTGTTGGGAGCTTTCCCGTGTAAATAGTTTTATTTTCTTTTCTTTCTTTTTGGGTCGAGAAGACCATATTGAAATTGCTTAGTGGCTCTTATATGCATGAGTGTTTATTTAACTTAGAGCCCATATTACGATGTCTTCTCTCTTGAGTTGAATGCTTGAAGATTCCAGCTTAGTCCAATGCACGTGCACTCTTATTATTGTACACATCGTTCGATCGTGCGACTGAAATGCAATAATGACGATATATGATGAAATTATTGGGATGAGAAAAGCTGGTATGAACTCGACCTCTCTTGTTTTTGTAAATATGATGAGTTCATCGTTCCTGAGTCAGCTATTATGAAGTAAACATATTTGCAATGACATTTAGAGATTATAGTTACTTGTGCCATGCTTTATTAGCTTTGACTTATAATGGTTTACCTTGCGTGCCAACATGCTATTAGAATGATTATGATATGATATGATGGGATGGTATCCTCCTTTGAATGAATTGAGTGACTCGACTTGGCACATGTTCACACATGTAGTTGAATCAAATCAACATAGCCTTCATGATATTTATGGTCATGGTAGATTATATCCTACTGATGCTTGTACTCGGTGTGAATTAATTTTAATGCATGTTTATGACTATTGTCGCTCTCTCAGTTAGTCTCTTCCCAGTCTTTTGCTAGCCTTCAATTGCATTTAAGCGGGAATACTGCTTGTGCATCCAAACTCCTTAAACCCCAAAGTTGTTCCATATGAGTCCACTATACCTTCCTATATGTGGTATCTACATGTTGTTCCAAGTAAATTTGTATGTGCCAATCTCCAAACCTTCAAATGAAATTCTGTTTTGTATGCTCGAGCAGCTCATGTACAACTAGGGCTGCCTATATCTTCCATGCTAGGTGGATTATTCTCAAGAGGAGTGGACTCCTCTCCTCATTCACGAGAAAGGGCCGATCACCGGGATGACCAGTCCCATGCTTTATGCAAACTAAATCAAAATAATTGCAGCAGTAACTCCCCACAGGACCCGTTGAATGTTGGAGGCACTCGTTGTTTCGAGCAAGCCATGGATTGATGCTTGTGGAGGAGGGGGAGTATAACCTTTACCATTCTGTTTGGGAACTGCCTATAATGCATGTAGTATGGAAGATACAGCCATCTCATAGTTGTTGCGTTGACAATGAAAGTATGCCGCCCAAAATGTTATTCAGTCTCTATTTTAAAACCGAGCTCTGGCACCTCTACAAATCCCTGCTTCCCTCTGCGAAGGGCCTATCTATTTACTTTTATGTTGAGTCATCATCCTTCTTATTAAAAATCGCCCGCTGGAGAGCACACTGTCATTTGCATTCATTACTATTGGTTTATATTGGGTATGACTTGACTGGATCTCTTTTACCATGCATTACAATATTTAGTCAGTCCTTGATCTTTAAAGGTACCATTTTGTTATATCATGTTATGATTATTTTGAGAAAGTGTTGTCATCCGAGTTTTATTATTATGGCTCGCTAGCTGATTATGTTATTGATATGAGTAATTGTGAGACCTATGCGTTATTGTTAGTATGGTTAGTTCATAATACTTGCTGAAACTTGAATGCTGGCTTTTTATGTTTACAACAACAAGAGCAAACAGAGTTTGTAAAAGTATTTCTTTATCACTTTCAGTTTATCAACTGAATTGCTTGAGGACAAGCAAAGGTTTAAGCTTGGGGGAGTTCATACGTCTCCAACGTATCTACTTTTCCAAACACTTTTGCCCTTGTTTTGGACTCTAACTTGCATGATTTGAATGAAACTAACCCGGATGACGCTTTGTTTTCAGCAGAACTACCATGATGTTGTTTTATGTGTAGAAAAGAAAAGTTCTCGGAATGTCCTGGAAATCAGCGGAGGCACTTTTTGGAATTTATAAGAATTATTGGGCGAAAGAAATACATCAGGGGGCCCAGGGCATGTCCACGAGACAGGGGGGCGCGCCCCCTATCTCGTGGGCCCCCTGGTCCTCCTCCGACCTCAACTCCAACTCCATATATTCCGTCTCGGGGAGAAAAAAATCAAAGAGAAAGTTTCATCGCGTTTCACGACACGGAGTCGCCGCCAAGCCCTAATCTCTCTCGGGAGGGCTGATCTGGAGTCCGTTCGGGGCTCCGGAGAGGGGGATTCGTCGCCGTCGTCATCATCAACCATCCTCCATCACCAATTTCATGATGCTCACCGCCGCGTGAGTAATTCCATCGTAGGCTTGCTGGACGGTGATGGGTTCGATGAGATTCACCATGTAATCAAGTTAGTTTTGTTAGGGTTTGATCCCTAGTATCCACTATGTTACGAGATTGATGTTGCTATGACTTTGCTATGCTTAATGCTTGTCACTAGGGCCCGAGTGCCATGATTTCAGATCTGAACCTATTATGTTTTCATGAATATATGTGTGTTCTTGATCCTATCTTGCAAGTCTATAGTCACCTATTATGTGTTATGATCCGACAACCCCGAATTGACAATAATCGGCATACTTCGGTGATGACCGTAGTTTGAGGAGTTCATGTATTCACTATGTGTTAATGCTTTGGTTCGGTTCTCTATTAAAAGGAGGCCTTAATATCCCTTAGTTTCCGCTAGGACCCCGCTTCAACGGGAGGGTTGGACAAAAGATGTCATACAAGTTCTTTTCCATAAGCACGTATGACTATTTACGGAATACATGCCTACATTACATTGATGAATTGGAGCTAGTTCTATATCACCCTATGTTATAACTATTGCATGAGGAATCGCATCCGGCATAATTATCCATCACTGATCCATTGCCTACAAGCTTTTCATATATTGTTCTTCGCTTATTTACTTTTCCGTTGCTACTGTTATAACTACTACAAAAACCCAAAAACATTTATATTTACTTTTGCTATCGTTACCTTTATTATCATACCACTTTTGCTAATAAACACTTTGCTGCAGATACTAAGTTATCCAGGTGTGGTTGAATTGACAACTCAACTGCTAATACTCAAGAATATTCTTTGGCTCCCCTTGTGTCGAATCAATAAATTTTGGTTGAATACTCTACCCTCGAAAGCTGTTGCGATCCCCTATACTTGTGGGTTATCAGCGTAGGATGAAGATGGTCTCTCTCAAACAACCCTGCAACCAAATAACAAAGAGTCTCTTGTGTCCCCAACACACCCAATACAATGGTAAATTGTATAGGTGCACTAGTTCACCGAAGAGATGGTGATACAAGTGCAATATGGATAGTAGATAAAGGTATTAGTAATCTGAAGTAATAAAAACAGCAAGGTAACAAGTGATAAACGTGAGCGTAAACGGTATTGTAATGATAGGAAACAAGGCCTAGGGTTCATACTTTCACTAGTGCAAGTTCTCTCAACAATAATAACATAGATAGATCATATAACAATCCCTCAACATGCAACAAAGAGTCACTCCAAAGCCACTAATAGCGGATAACAAACATAGAGATTATGGTAGGGTACGAAACCACCTCAAAGTTATTCTTCCGGATCGATCTATTAAAGAGTTCGTACTAGAATAACACCTTAAGACACAAATCAAACAAAACCCTAATGTCACCTAGATACTCCATTGTCACCTCAAGTATCTGTGGGCATGATTATACGATATGCATCACACAATCTCAGATTCATCCAACCAGCACAAAGTACTTCAAAGAGTGCCCCAAAGTTTCTACCGGAGAGTCAATAACATGTGCCAACCCCTATGCATAGGTTCATGGGCGGAACCCGCAAGTTGGTCACCAAAACATACATCAAGTGGCACATGATATCCCATTGTCACCACAGATAAACACGGCAAGACATACATCAAGTGTTCTCATAAAAGACTCAATCAGATAAGATAACTTCAAAGGGGAAACTCAATTCATCACAAGAGAGTAGAGGGGGAGAAACATCATAAGATCCAACTACAATAGCAAAGCTCGGGATACAACAAGATCGTGCCATAGAGGGAACACGAGAGAGAACACGAGAGAGAGAGAGATCAAACACATAGCTACTAGTACATACCCTCAGCCCCGAGGGTGAACTACTCCCTCCTCGTCATGGAGAGTGCCGGGATGATGAAGATGGCCACAGGTGATGGGTTCCCCCTCCGGCGGTGCGGAACAGGTTCGAGAGGTTTTGGTGGCTACAGAGGCTCTCGGCGGCGGAAGTCCCGATCTATCTTCTGTTCTGGAAGTTTTATGATACGTAGGTATATATGGGTGCAGGGGGTACGTCGGTGGACCGAAGGGGGGGCCACGAGGCAGGGGGCGCGCCCTAGGGGGATGGGTGCGCCCCCCACCCTTGTGAGCACCTCCCTTCTTTCCTGACATGCACTCCAAGTCCATCGGGTGGCTTTCCTTCCAAAAATAACTTCTCCAGTTGATTTCGTTCCGTTTTGACTCCGTTTGATATTCCTTTTCCTCGAAATACTGAAATAGGCATAAAACAGCAAATCTGGGCTGGGCCTCCTGTTAATAGGTTAGTCCCAAAAATACTATAAAAGTGGATAATAAAGCCCAATATTGCCCAAAACAGTAGATAATATAGCATGGAGCAATCAAAAATTATAGATACGTTGGAGACATATCAAGCATCCCCAAGCTCAATTCTTGCTCGTCCTCGAGTAGGTAAATGATAA
The DNA here is from genome assembly GCA_021605145.1 of Aegilops bicornis. Classification (NCBI taxonomy): domain Eukaryota; kingdom Viridiplantae; phylum Streptophyta; class Magnoliopsida; order Poales; family Poaceae; genus Aegilops; species Aegilops bicornis. The sequence goes on from CM038673.1 coordinate 225,240,594, forward strand.
AAAAGATAATTTTTGATGCGGAGTGCTACTTGGCATAATTTCAGTGTAAATCTTCTTAATTGTGGTATGAATATTCAGATCCATAAGATTCAAGACAAAAGTTCATATTAACATAAAAATAATAATACTTCAAGCATACTAACAAAGCAATTATGTCTTCTCAAAATAACATGGCCAAAGAAAGTTATCCCTACAAAATCATATAGTCTGGCTATGCTTCATTTTCATCACACAAAGATGTTTCCAACTTCTATACCCCCGATGACAAGCCAAGCAATTGTTTCATACTTAAATAATCTCAAACTTTTTCAACCTTCACGCAATACATGAGCGTGAGCCGTGGATATAGCACTATGGGTGGAATAGAATATGATGATGGGGATTGTGGTGAGAAGACAAAAAAGGAGAAAGTCTCACATTGACGAGGATAATCAACGGGCTATGGAGATTCCCATCAATTGATGTCAACATGAGGAGTAGGGATTGCCATGCAACGGATGCACTAGAGCTATAAATGAATGCTCAACAAAAGAAAAACTAGTGGGTGTGCATCCAACTTGCTTGCTCACGAAGACCTAGGGCATTTGAGGAAGCCCATCGTAGGAATATACAAGCCAAGTTCTATAATGAAAAATTCCCACTAGTATAAAAAAGACAACTTATGAGACTCACTATATGAAAAACATGGTGCTACTTTGAAGCACAATATATGAGACTCTCTGCATGAAGAACAAGGTGCTACTTTGAAGCACAAGTGTGGAAAAAGAGATAGTAACATTTCCCTTTTTATTTATTTTCTTTTTTTTTTGGACTTTTTTTCTTTTTGGCCTTTCTCCTTTTTTTTGATTGGGCAATGCTCTAATAATGATGATCATCACACTTCTATTGATTACAACATAAGAATTACAACTCGAAACTAGAACAAGATATAAGTCTATATGAATGCCTCTGGCAGTGTGCCGAGATGGTGCAATGAATCAAGAGTGACATGTATGAAAAATAATGCATGGTGACTTTGCCACAAATACGATGTCAACTACATGATCATGCAATGGCAATATGACAAAAGTAAAGTATGTCATGATGATGATGAACGGAAAGGTGGAAAGTTGCATGGCAATATATCTCGGAATGGCTATGGAAATGCCATAAATAGGTAGGTATGGTGGCTGTTTTGTGGAAGATATAATGAGGCTTATGTGTGATAGAGTGTATCATATCACGGGGTTTGGATGCACCGGCGAAGTTTGCACCAACTCTCAAGGTGAGAAAGGGCAATGCACCTGCATCAAGAGGCTAGCAATGGCGGAAAGGTAAAAGTGTGTATAATCCATGGACTCAACATTAGTCAAAAGAACTCATATACTTATTGCAAAAATTTAGAAGTCATCAAAAATCAAGCACTACACGCATGCTCCTAGGGGGATAGATTGGTAGGAAAAGACCATCGCTCGTCCCCGACCGCCACTCATAAGGATGCACAAGCCAGGTACACTTCATGTTTCAAATTTGTTACACAACTTTAACCATACGTGCATGCTACGGGACTTGCTAACTTCAACACAATCATTCTTTAAATTCATAATCACCCGACTAGCATGACTTTAATATCACTACCTCCATATCTCAAAACAATTATCAAGTATCAAATTGATCATAGCATCCAATTCACTTCCTATGATAGTTTTCATTCAAATTACCATGTTGTTTAAGACTCTCAAAATAATATAAGTGAATCATGGGAGTTCATTAATTTCTACAAAATAAATCCACCACCGTGCTCTAAAAGATATAAGTGAAGTACTAGAGCAAATGACAAACTACTACGAAAGATATAAGTGAAGATCAATGAGTAGTCGAATAATTATAAAACTATGTGAAGACTCTCCCATTTAATAATTTCAGATATTGTTACTTTATTCGAACAGCAAGAAAAGCAAAAGAAAATGACATTGCAAGGATAGCACAACTCATGTGAAGAAGCAGAAATTTAGGCTCAACCGATACTAACCAATAGTGGTTGAAGAAGACAGGTGGGATGCCTACCGGGGCATCCCCAAGCTTAGATGCTTGAGACTTCTTGAAATATTATCTTGGGGTGCCTTGGGCATCCCCAAGCTTGAAATTTTGTGTCTCCTTAATTCCTCTCATATCATGGTTTCTCTTTTTATCAAAAGCTTCAAACACACCAAACTCAACAAGAACTCGTGAGATAGGTTAGTATAAACCAATGCAAAACCTTATCATTTTCTACTGTGACAAATCACTAAAATTATTATTCAACATTTCATACTAAATGCCTCTGCATAATTAATACTCCTATCCTCAAATAGAACCATTAAACAAGCAAACATATGCAAACAATGCAAACATAACAGCAATCTGCCAAAACAGTATAGTCTGTGAAGAATGCAAGAGTATCAATACTTCCCTAATTCCAAAAATTATGAAATAAAATTCACACTGTAATAAATTTATCATATCTAATTATGCAAAAAGATTCAACATTATTCCACTCTCTCACTTTTCTAGGGAATTTTTGCAACAGCGGTAAACTTTCTGTTTTTAAACAGCAACATGTATACTAGCAAAATAAGCATGGCAAAGGCTATCCTTGACTTTTTTTATTGAAACTAAAGATGAAAAACATTATTCTAACTAACAGCAAGCAAATCTAAAGAAAATAAAATGACGCTCCAAGCAAAACACATATCATGTGGTGAATAAAAATATAGCTCCAAGTAAAGTTACCGATGAACGAAGATTTAAAGAGGGATGCCATCCGGGGCATCCCCAAGCTTAGGCTCTTGGTTGTCCTTGAATATTACCTTGGGGTGCCTTGGTCATCCCCAATCTTAGGTTCTTGCCACTCCTTATTCCATAGTCCATCGAATCTTTACCCAAAACTTGAAAACTTCACAACACAAAACTTAACAGAAAACTCGTGAGCTCCGTTAGCGAAAGAAAACAAAACACCACTTCAAGGTACTGTAATGAACTCATTATTTATTTATATTGGTGTTAAACCTACTGTATTCCAACTTCTCTATTGTTTATAAACTATTTTACTAGCCATAGAGCATCAAAATAAGCAAATAACACATAGAAAACAGAATCTGTCAAAAACAGAACAGTCTGTAGTAATCTGTATCAAACGTATACTTCTGGAACTCCAAAAATTCTAAAATAAATTGGTGGACCTGAGGAATTTGTCTAGTAATTATCTGCAAAAATAATCAACTAAATAGCACTCTCCAGTAAAAAGTTGAAGCTAATCTCGTGAGCGCTAAACTTTCTGTTTTTTACAGCATGATCATAAAGACTTCACCCAAGTCTTCCCAAAGGTTCTACTTGGCACAAACACTAATTAAAACATGAAAACACATCTAACCAGAGGCTAGATGGATTATTTATTACTAAACAGAACCAAAAAGCAAGAAACTAAAATAAAATTGGGTTGCCTCCCAACAAGCGCTAACATTTAACGCCCCTAGCTAGGGATGATGATTTCAATGATGCTCACATAAGAGATAAGAATTGAAACATAAAGAGAGCATCACGAAGAATATGACTAGCACATTTAAGTCTAACTCATATGCATAGGGATTTTGTGAGCAAACAACTTATGGGAACAAGAATCAACTTGCATAGGAAGGTAAAACAAGCATAACTTCAAAACTTTAAGCACATAGAGAGGAAACTTGATATTATTGCAATTCATACAAGAATATATTCCTCCCTCATAATAATTTTCAGTAGCATCACGAATGAATTCAACAATATAACCAGCAGCTAAAGCATTCTTTTCATGATCTACTAGCATAGAAATTTTATTACTCTCCACATAAGCAAAATTCTTCTCATTCGGAATAGTGGGAGTATCATAAGAGACTTGAATACTATAAATTGTTTCCACATTAAAAGAGTAATTTTCAGAGAAAGGGTACTCATAATCATGACAAGTTTTATAAATATAATCATCACTACTCTTTATAACATAAGTTTTATCACAATAATCATCATAAGTAGCAACTTTGTTCTCATCATAATCGATTGAAACCTCTTCCAAGATAGTGGATACATCACTAAATAAAGTCATGACCTCTCCAAATCCACTTTCATAAATATTATAAGATTCAACATCCTCCAATATTGTGGGATCACTACTTCCTAAAGTTGACACTCTTCCAACCCCACTTTCATAAATATAATCATCATAGGTAGAAGGCATGCTATCATCATAACTACTTTGCATATCAAAACTTGATAGGCTAAAAATATCATCATTATTAAACATAGCATCCCCAAGCTTGGGACAAACATTAATTGCAGAAAATATATTCTCAAATATGTCATCCTCATCAAACATAGCTTCCCCAAGCTTGGGCCTTTTCATATCATAAGCATAATCACTCTCATCATTAATAGTATGGATAGCACCAATAGTATAGCAATTATTATATTCTTCCAAGCCAGTGCCAAAAAGATTTTCAAGATCATAAGAAGTATCATTATCTTCCCAATCATAATCATAACAACAAGCAATAGGCACAGCGATAATAGGAGCAACTTTCTTTGGGAGAGATACCTTTTTATCTCTCTTCCTTTTTCTTTTCTTCTTCTTCACCACATCATGTGTGGGTTCAATCCTCATTTTGGAGCTCCTTATTAATGAGATTGGTTGAATAGAATGCTCCTCCTCGTTTCCTGATTCATCATAAGAAATAATAGGAGGATATTGGGAAGTCTCTTCCCTTTAATTAGCATTCTCTTCATCCTCTATTTGTTTTCTTTTCTTTATGTAATTGGCAATATAAGGATTTTCAATGCAATTCACCGCACAATACATAAAAATCTTCTCTAGATCAAAATCAAGAATTCTATCAAGATTATATTTTGGAATAACCTCAGTTATACGTTTCATTTCCTCATACCCCAAAAGAAGGCTAAGCTCCTTATGATGCTCAAGGGTAATCAAATTATCACAATATTTGGAAATGAATTGATCATGAAACAAATAGCATTGGAGCTTTAAATGACCATGTTCATTGCAAAGTTCACAAGGGGTACTATAAATATTGAATCTTTCAGCACATTCATCTAGCTCTTCTTGCAACAATTTGGTTTCTAAGTACTTATGCCTCTTGCAATATCTATCTTCCCTATTTGGTGTGTACTTACAAACCCAATCCACTCCACAAAAATTGACAAGTTTATAGGAGACATTTTCATCATAACTAGTGCAATCATCATTAGTACTATGGATATTCAAGGAGTTCATACTTACAACATTGCAATCATGCTCATCATTCAAAGATTTAGTGCCAAACATTTTAATGCATTCTTCTTCTAACACTTTGGCACAATTTTCCTTTCCATCATACTCACGAAAGATATTAAAAAGATGAAGCGTATGAGATAAACTCAATTCCATTTTTTTGTAGTTTTCTTTTATAAACTAAACTAGTGCTAAAATAAGAAACAAAAAGATTCGATTGCAAGATCTAAATAAATACCTTCACTTACCTAGCCTCCCCGGCAACGGCGCCAGAAAAGAGCTTGATGTCTACTACGCAACCTTCTTGTTGTAGACGTTGTTGGGCCTGGCAAGTGCACAGGTTTGTAGGACAGTAGCAAATTTCCCTCAAGTGGATGACCAAAGGTTTATCAATCCGTAGGAGGCGTAGGATGAAGATGGTCTCTCTCAAACAACCCTGCAACCAAATGACAAAGAGTCTCTTGTGTCCCCAACACACCCAATACAATGGTAAATTGTATAGGTGCACTAGTTCTGAAGAGATGGTGATACAAGTGCAATATGGATAGTAGATAAAGGTATTTGTAATCTGAAATAATAAAAACAGCAAGGTAACAAGTGATAAACGTGAGCGTAAACGGTATTGTAATGATAGGAAACAAGGCCTAGGGTTCATACTTTCACTAGTGCAAGTTCTCTCGACAATAATAACATAGATAGATCATATAACAATCCCTCAACATGCAACAAAGAGTCACTCCAAAGCCACTAATAGCGGAGAACAAACGTAGAGATTATGGTAGGGTACAAAACCACCTCAAAGTTATTCTTTCAGATCAATCTATTAAAGTAGAATAACACCTTAAGACACAAATCAACCAAAACCCTAATGTCACCTGGATACTCCATTGTCACCTCAAGTATCCATGGGCATGATTATACGATATGCATCACACAATCTCAGATTCATCCAACCAACACAAAGTACTTCAAAGAGTGCCCCAAAGTTTCTACCGGATAGTCAAGAACATGTGCCAACCCCTATGCATAGGTTCATGGGCGGAACCCGCAAGTTGGTCACCAAAACATACATCAAGTAGCACATGATATCCCATTGTCACCACAGATAAACACGGCAAGACATACATCAAGTGTTCTCATAAAAGACTCAATCTGATAAGATAACTTCAAAGGGGAAACTCAATTCATCACAAGAGAGTAGAGGGGGAGAAACATCATAATATCCAACTACAATAGCAAAGCTCAGGATACATCAAGATCGTGCCATAGAGGGAACACGAGAGAGAGAGAGATCAAACACATAGCTACTAGTACATACCCTCAGCCCCGAGGGTGAACTACTCCCTCCTCATCATGGAGAGCGCCGGGGTGATGAAGATGGCCACCGGTGATGGGTTACCCCTCCGGCAGGGTACCGGAACGGGCTCCCGAGAGGTTTTTGGTGGCTATAGATGCTTGCGGCGGCGGAACTCCCGATCTATCTTCTGTTCTGGAAGTTTTACGATACGTAGGTATATATGGGTGTAGGGGGTACGTCGATGGACCGAAGGGGGGGCCACGAGGCAGGGGGCGCGCCCTAGGGAGGTGGGCGCGCCCCCCACCCTTGTGAGCACCTCCCTTCTTTCCTGACGTGCACTCCAAGTCCATCGGGTGGCTTTCCTTCCAAAAATAACTTCTCCAGTTGATTTCGTTCCGTTTTGACTCCGTTTGATATTCCTTTTCCTCGAAATACTGAAATAGGCATAAAATAGCAAATCTAGGCTGGGCTTCCGGTTAATAGGTTAGTCCCAAAAATAATATAAAAGTGGATAATAAAGCCCAATATTGCCCAAAACAGTAGATAATATAGCATGGAGCAATCAAAAATTATAGATACGTTGGAGACGTATCAGACACCAAGATGAAGGAAGAGCTCGCTTTCCACGAGGAGCTTTGCACATCTCAGGAGCTGTTCAACCTGGCGACCAAGTGTGCAAGAGGCGAGGAGGGGCGCCACTCTCTCCTTGAGCTGCCAGCTGCGGGAGCGGCGGAGAAGAAGGCTAAGGCCAAGGACGTGAAGCGCAAAGAAGCAGTGGTGCTCGCAGCGGAGCCCGACACCAAGCGAGGCAGAGATCAGCTTGAGTCGTCCAAGAACGGCCGACGGTTCTGCGCCTTCCACAACTTGAACACCCACAACACCAGCGACTGCCAAGAGCTCAGAGCCATACGGGAAGGGCCTTCTGATCGGCGCCCGAGTGCAACTGGCTACGGCTCTGACATGAGGAGGATGCGGAGGCGGACGCTGGGAAGACCGTGGCCCGCGCCAGGAATGGCGCGGCCGGCCTCGTGAGGACCGCTGGCAGGACCAACCTCGCGAGTGCACCTGGAGGGACCCGCCTCGTGAGGATCGCCCTAGGGCAACGCCGACCTTCCTGTGTTGCCACCACCAAGAAGGAACGACGACCACCACCAGGACGAGGGGGCTGGGGGCTTCCAGGAGCCGCGTGCGGTCGCTTGGATCTTGGGCGGCGCACAGGCCCTAGCCTCTTAGTGCATCTTCAAACAGTTTGCTCGCGAGGTGAACGCGGTGCTCCCCAAGCTCGAGGCCATGCGCCCGCCCAGGTGGTTCCAATGCGCCATCACCTTCAACTCTGCAGACCAGTTCAAGTGCGCAGCCATCGCTGGAGCGCTCCCTATGCTGTGCTCCCCAGTCATCAGCAATGTGCAAGTCACCAAGAGTCTCATCGACGGCGGCGCAGGGCTCAACGTCCTATCCGTCGACATGTTCGACAACCTCCAAGTGCCATATGAGCAGCTCCAGCCAACCAAGCCTTTCTCAGGAGTGACTGATGGTTCCACCACACCGATAGGGCAAGTCCGCTTGCCTGTCACCTTCGGGGAGTGCAAAACTACCGCACCGAGCTCATCGACTTCGACATTGCGCACATCCGCCTGCTGTACATTGCCATCCTCGGGTATCCAGCCCTGGCCAAGTTCATGGCAGTCACTCACCACGGCTACAACGTTCTCAAGATGCCAGGAAGCGGGGGAATCATCACGGTCCCGTGTGAAGAGAGAGATGCGGTGTGCTCCCTTGAGCGCGCCTTTCAAGCCGCAGCAATTGACGACCCTGACAGCAGAAGTGAAGGCCCCCTGGAGACCATCCCCAAGAAGAAGTTGTCTGTCACATCCCTAGCCTTACCTTGCACTAGGCTAGCACTTGTTTGTTGCATCATATTTAAAAAAAATTGAAACTTGAAATGGGGATTGATCAAACTCTAGCACCAGATCAAATCAAATAGGGTCAACATAAAAACATTTCCAATGAACCTCAAATGCCCTTCTAAAATGTTCATCACCTCTGCCTTGGTCTTAAACCACTGTCAAAAGTGATGCACAAATTTCTAGGTCACTCTAAGGTCACTGGATTAAATCTTTAGTTATTTGAGTTTGGGCATTTAAATTATATAAAATATTTCAAATGCTCAAATAACCCCAGACTAAAATGTTTCATGCTGGATATATTCCAAGTAGTGGCCATGTGCAGTTTGGTGATTTTTGGAGTTGCCTAAGTATTTTTAGAAATGCAACAAACCTACAGAAATAAAAATAAAACAGAAACAGAGTTAGCAGAGAGAGAGAGAGAGAGAACATCACCTGGGCCTCTTACCTGGCAGTTACCACAGCCCAGCTGGCCGGCCCAGCCAACCGGCCCAGCCCACCAGGGGCATACCTGTCTTCAACCTCTGCCTACTGGCAGAGGCGAGGCCGAGCACGGCGCCCGCGCGGGCCGGCACGCAGCTGCCTGCCTGGCCCTCCCTGGCCAGCGCGACGCTAGGGATCGCCACCCCGTGGCCATCTGGAACCCGCTGACCCCCTCCCTCTCGCCCCCTCGCTCTCCCCCTCATGGTCGAAACCGCCATGGCCACCGCCAAGAACCACCCCGGCCAGCCACTCCCTCGCTCCATCTCCGCCTCCCTGAGCTCCGTATCGACTCCAGCTTCATCCTCGACGAGCCAAGCCTCGCCGGACGCCCTGCAACGCCGGCTCCATCGTCTTCTTCTTCCACGGGCACCGAAGGTCGTCGTCGTCGATTCGCCAGAACCAGTACCTCCCAGGCCTCGACGTCTGCGCCTAAAGAATCGCCGTGAGCCCCTCTACAGAACCCCTCTCTCCCCGCGCCCATTTACTCCTCCGAGCTGCTGTTCCCTTGAGCACCGAGCTCCGGCCACCGCCATGGCCAGCGCGCCCCACGCTCCCGAGCTCCTCCCCTCGCCCCAGTAGCACCCTCCTGCTCGCCGCGTCCCCAAGAGACGAGCGCGCTAACTACTTCGATTCGTCGTACCCTGTAGCCCACGCCCGCTCGAAGCCATACCTCGATCGCCGCCACGAGCTCGCTCTGGTGAGCTCCGGCCACCCCGCGCCCTCCCGCGTGCCTCCCCTGGATGCGCGAGAGCGCCACTAGCCCATAGGAGCAAGCCGCACCCGCCGTTGCTGTGGCGCCGCCGACCAACTCGGCAAGTTCACTTGTTGTGGTCGCCGGTGTCACCTGGCGGCGTGGTATTTGGTTAATTAGCGCTAATGACCCTGCTAACCACCCCTAGAGCCACTGCCATGCGGGCCCCGCTGCCTAACTAACTAGCTAACAAAAATAGATTAAGATTAATCTAAACACAATGGCCCCACGTGTCGGCGTTGACCTCGCTCACGTGGCCGTTGACCGGACCCACTTGTCTGTGACACTAAATGTCACTGGGTCACTGACCAGTGGGTCCCACTGGTCAGGTTTGACCTGGACCGTGCCCCGTTGACCTGCTGACGTCATGATGATGTCAGGCTGACGCAGTAATCCTTTTCTGGAATTTAAATAAATCTTAAATGATTTATTTATTTCAGAAAATGTTGCAAACTTTGAAAAATCATAGAAATTCAACCGTAAATCCAAATAAGATAAATTATATATGAAAAATGATCAGAAAAATCCAATCTATCTATCTGTACCTTTTTCATGCATGTTGGAACAACTTAAAGTTGCTGTTTAGGACAATTAGTTTAAATGGCATTTAAACCCTCACATATGGAGTTTGCATTTGAACCTAGGGTTCAAACCAACTCCATTTAACATGTTGCTAATTGCATTAGCTAAAGACACAACATATTGACATGTCATGATCATGCATCATATTGCACATTGTATTGATTGTATTTCTTCTCTGTTGCCGGTATCTGTCCCCTCTCGGTAGATGATGTTCCGACGTTGTGATCGTTGACACTGATGAAGACTCAATGCTATCTTCAGAAGTGCCAGGCAAGCAAAACCCCCTTATTCATTCCTATACAATCCCACTCTCTCGCTCCTGCTCTCTTTTACTGCTTTAGGACAACAATGATTCATCTGTTACCTGCTGCGGTAGCTGAACCCCTTTATCCTATGCATGACCTGTCATTGCCACAGTAAATAGATGAAACCCACTAGCATGAGTAGGAGTTGTTTGAGCCCTGATGTGCCTACTCATACATGCTTGTTTGTCATGCCTGCTACTACTTAGAGTTGAGTCAGGTCTGATTAATCGAGGATGAATCAGAGGTGTGTGAACATGTCCTACTGTGTGTGAGCTAAGTGTGTGAACACGATTTGGTAAAGGTAGCGGTGAGAGGCCATGTAGGAGTACACGGTGGGTTGTCTCATTGCAGTCGTCCTCTGGAACTGAGTTCTGTGTTTGTGATCCATGAAACAGTTACTACCACACATTGGGTTCCGGTAACTCGGCCCCTCTCGGCTTATTAATCGCCTCGATCTCTGTCCCAGGAGTTGCAACTAGTTTCGTGTTTGTAGGATATGTGTTGGAGGCCATGAAGCGCTAACCCTAGGGGTGGGCTATGATGTGGTAGATACACCATGGCCCGGTGTACCGAGCGCCCGTTTGGTGTCTCGGGAACCCTGCACACATCGTTTGGGGCCGTGAGCGACACCCCGGCCGGATCTCCTTGCGGATGGAATCCGAATAGGCGATAAACCTGGCCTAGAGACTTGTGTGGTTAGTCTGGTCGTGGCCGACTCCCTCGTCAGGCTTCCGCTTGAAGGTTGCCGAGATACATAACATGTACATGGTAGTAAGTGGCGAGAGCATGTGTGAAGAAGTACACCCCTGCAGGATTAACATTATCTATTTGAATAGTCGTGTCCGCGGTAAAGGACTTCTGGGTTGCATGTATAGTTCATAGACAAGTGAAAGTGGATACTCTAAAATGCGCAAGATAAGCGTGAGTGCTATGGATGGTGTTCTCGTAGGGAGACGGGAGCGGATCCATAGTGGTGTATTGATATGGTGAATATGTGGACTCGTGTGCTCCACCTCAAAAGAGTTACTTGCAGTCGTAGTTCAGGATAGCCACCGAGTCAAGCTGGCTTGCTGAAGTTAAACACGGGTTCTCCCGGTGCTACCTTAGCCGATATAACGGAACGTAAGGTACCAAAACACGGGAGCCGGGCAAACCCAACTATTGACCCAAGACATGATTCGGAGCCGATTCATATAATGCTATAAGTTCGGGGTGCCGCACTTGTGAAAGTGTTCGGACTTATCACACCATGATTTTTGGGTACTTAAGCCCCTGGTGTATTGGCCGTACCAAAGTGTACGGGTGCAACATGTCATAAAATGAACATATGTATAGAGTAAGAAAGGAGTGCAATAATAAGCAAAAGCTATGTATTGTTTATTCAAAAGGTCTTGCAATGAAAGCGTAACGATACGAATAGTGCGATAAGCAAGGGATGGGACTATCTAACATGTCCCCCGTGGGTAAGGCATGGATGGTACGTAAACAGGTATAATGCTCGTAATAGAGACCACTGAACACTCAATGTGGCTTTACGCTTCCACGGCTGTTGCATCATGAGTTCGGGCGATTCTAGTGCCGACAGGACTTCCGGAAAACGGAGTCCCGAAAGTAAGAAAAGGAAGAAAAAAAGAAAAATAAAAAGAATGACACAATCGGAGCCCACAGTGCGGTTGAGCCGCATTCCGGGCGTGCCGTGGGTCGTGCCCCTCCCTTATGCGCGCATGGTATCTCCAGAGCGTAGTTATGTACGCATAGTAATCGGGCTTCGCAATTTCGCGAGGGCTGGGGTTAGCCGGATTGCTACGCTGCGTGGTTGAATTGTGCCAGCGGTCTTGTTGTAGGTTACTCCGGTAGCGCTTGATGTGTCCGGACGCTTAGTGGCCGGACTCGAGAATTGCCGTGAGAGGCTGCTTTGCACCTCCGCGCGAGGGCCACCGTGTGCTCCTCCGCTCGTAGAGAGCGTTCGGTGTTTCCATTGACCGTTATTACTCCTCGAGGGCTGGCATCTTGAGCTTGAGGTATGCGTGGTGCGGCACCGCATTGAACTTTGCAAATGCGGTTCGTCCAAGCAAAGGCGTGATTGCCGCTGCGGAACGGGACTATGTCGAAGATTAACTCTTCGCCGGAAGTTATCCAGGATCGAAGACCACTTCGAGTATAATCGAGTTCGCATAATTGGCCTCTACACGGTATGACGCCTTTAAAGGTCGTCTTTGTAGGTTTAATCCTTGAGGGGTCTATGCCCATTTTGCGCACTGTATCTTGATAAAGCAGGTTCAGGCTGCTACCGCCGTCCATCAGGACTCTGGTGAGGTCAAATCCGTTGATAATTGGGTCAAGAACCAATGCGGCGAAACCGCCGTGACGGATGCTAGTGGGGTGGTCCCTTCGATCGAAGGTGATCGGGCAGGAAGACCATGGGTTGAACTTCGGGCGATCGGCTCCATCGCCAGATATCGCCCCTTAGCGTGACGCTTCCGCTCCCTTTGGGTATATGGGTTGCGATATCATGTTCACGGTCCGCACTTGTGTGGGAAAGCCCTTCGTCCTCTATTGTTTGGCGGCCGGGCTCTTCCTCGTCATCGCTATGCAGCCCTTGTCATTGAGTTCGCACTTAACTTGCTCGCTTGCTTGAACACCCAACAATCCCTATTGGTGTGATTGGCTGGTTTTCGGGGTGCCATGTATCCGCACAAGCGATCGAGTATTCGGTCCAAGTTGGACGGGCCCCGGGTATTTCTTTTGAATGGCTTCTTCCACGACCGGGTTTAGAGCCTATGAATCCGGCATTGACGGTCGTATCTTCAGCATTATCACCGTTAATGCGGCGCTTGTTCTTGTTGCGACGCGACCTGCCATTGCTGTCCTTGGTATCCGAACTATCAGGGTGTTTGGCCAAGTTGTTGCTTCGAGCTAGCCAGCTGTCCTCTCCCGCACAAAAGCGAGTCATGAGTGTTGTGAGGGCTGCCATAGATTTCAGCTTTTCTGTCCTAGGTGCCGGGCAAGTCATTCGTCATGGATGTTATGTTTGAAGGCTGCAAGGGCCTCTCGCATCCGGACGATCAACGATTTGATTTTTCTTTGTTAGGAACCGTGTCCGTAACTGCACGGCCGATTCTTACGGCTGCTGAATTATATGGCTAAGGTCATCGGCGGGGTGGTCGCACATATGTGCCCCGGAAGTTATCAACGAATGCGGCTTCCGTGTCCTCCCAACAACCAATTGATTCTGCCGGCAAGCTGTTGAGCCAATGCCGAGCTGGTCCTTTAAGCTTGAGTGGGAGGTATTTGATGGCATGTAGATCATCACCGCGGGCCATGTGGATATGGAGGAGATAGTCCTCGATCCGCACCGCAGGATCTGTGGTACCATCGTATGATTCGATGTTTACGGGTTTGAAGCCCTCGGGGATTTGATGATCCATTACTTCATCTGTGAAGCATAGTGGGTGTGCGGCGCCTCTGTATTGGGCTATATCACGACGTAGCTCATATGAGCTTTGTCTGCTGTGTTCGGCCCGGCCGGTTTGTTGTATCCGGCGCGACGGTAATCATCCCGAGTCGTTGGGCGCCCACGCGATCCGTAGATCGATCTTGTATGTTTGCCTTATCCTCCAATATATTTTGCAAGTCCAGCGCATTTTCCCGTGCCTTGGTACTTTTTGAGCGGCGTCGGGGTGTGGCTTGAGCGGAGGCGAGAGGGCTTTGTCGCAGCCACTGGGTGGCGATACGCCATGTCGTGCGCCGGTGACTTGGGTGCTTCCTCCTCTGATCGAGGCAACAGCCTGCATTTGGGGTAGCTTTTGGAGGGGCGTTCGAGTTCATACTCTTCAGCTGCAAGGACTTCAGTCCATCTGTCATCTAGCAGGTCTTGGTCAGCTCTAAGCTGTTGCTGCTTTTTCTTGAGGCTGCTTGCCGTGGCTATAAGCCTGCGTTTGAAACGCTCCTGTTCGGGCGGGATCCTCGTGCACGACGCATTTAATCATCGAGGCTTGCCTCATCTTCGGAGGGAGGCGCATAATTATCGCCTCGACCTCTCTTTCTGCCGCACTATCGTGTGGACTTGCTTCTCCCTCCTCCCGCGCTTGAGTCCTTTGGAGGGGTTGTCTTCAACCTTTGCTCGGGGTGTTATTGTCTCCCATGCCGTAATCACCGTTTTCTTTGTGGCGGGATTTAGAGCGGCGCCCGACGTCGGCGCTTCGGTTGCTTTCTTGGAGGGTCATCCTCCATTGTTCCATCGCCGTTCCCATCTTTTGGGATGTCCACCATGTATTTGTCGATGATGAGGTGGCCTTCCGATTGCCTGTAGGCGCTGGGTCTTGGTCGTCTCCGGCATCGTCGTCCATACCGTCGATGACTTCGGAGTCGAAGTCGAGCATGTCGGTTAAATCATCGAAAGTGGCTACAAAGTGGGTGGTGGGTGGGTGTTGAATTTCTTCTTCGTCCATATCCCAACCTTCCTGTCCGTAGTCCGGCCAGGGCTCTCCGGATAAAGAGAGAGATTTTAGTGAATTCAGGATGTCGCCAAAGGGCGAAAAGCCGAAAAGATGTCATGGCGATGAACTCCATGACCGGTGCCCAATCGGACTCGATTGGAAGGGGCGCGGAGGGTTCGGAGTCCGGAGAGGAGTCTGGCACCCTGGAGTCAGGGTCTTCGCAAAGGATAGGGATGGAGTTCGGCTCAATCGTCGTAGAGATCATAGCCCCCGAGGCGGTGTCCAACCACTCGTCCTCGATCGGGGAATCCAGCTCCGGATTGAGGGTCGGAGCGGATGCTGGTGCGGCCTCCAGGGCACTGTTCGGCGGCAGAGCTAGATCATACCCATCGAGACAGTGCGGCACGCTCGGCTTTGGCTCGAATCCGTCGAAGATCAAGTCTCCGCGGACATCGGCCGAATAGTTCAAACTTCCAAATCTGACACGATGGCTGTGGGCGTAGCTTTCGATCTGCTCCAGATGGCCAAGCGAATTGGCCCGCAGTATAAAGCCGCCGAATACGAAGATCTGTTTGAGGAGAAAAGTCTCACCCTGGACCGCGTCGTTGTTGATGATCGAAGGAGCCATCGGGCCTATCAGTGACGACACAGAGGAACTCTCAATGAAAGCACCAATGTCGGTGTCAAAACCGGCGGATCTCGGGTAGGGGGTCCCGAACTATGCGTCTAGGCGGATGGTAACAGGAGACAAGGGACACGATGTTTTTACCCAGGTTCGGGCCCTCTCGATGGAGGTAATACCCTACTCCCGCTTGATTAATATTGATGATATGGGTAGTACAAGAGTAGATCTACCACGAGATCAAGGAGGCTAAACCCTAGAAGCTAGCCTATGGTATGATTGTTGTTCGTCCCCACGGACTAAAACCCTCCGGTTTATATAGACACCGGATAGGTTAGGGTTACACAGTAGTCGGTTACAATGGTAGGAGATCTACATATCCAGATCGCCAAGCTTGCCTTCCATGCCAAGGAAAGTCCCATCCGGACACGGGACGAAGTCTTCAATCTTGTATCTTCATAATCTTGGAGTCCGGCCGTGATGATAGTCCGGCTATCCGGACACCCCCTAGTCCAGGACTCTCTCACTTGGTATGTGTGGGATCCGACAATCTAGTTGTTTATCCTTGGCAGCCTCTCTTATGGGGAAATGTAGTCTAGTGCTTCCTTGAGCCATAGTAGTCCGCTACAGCCCGGTTCACCGGAGTCCTGCTAGCCCAAAGACTACTGCTTTCAGACACTTGATCGCCGGCATGTGTTTCACTTCGTTCTGGTCTGCATCCCTTGAGGAACTGTCAGCCGGTGACATCCGGAGTCCTACCTAGCTCTGCTACAGGCCGGGTTCCCGAGTCTGTTAGCCTGCTACAGCCCGGATTCACCGTCACGACCGACATGCTCGATGTGATTCATGTATGCCTGTCCCCATGGGTTAGCGCCGCTTTGGGTTCACAACTAGCCATGTCGGCCCGGGTTCTCTGTCTTATGGATGCTAGCGACACCATCATATACGTGAGCCAAAAGGCGCAAACGGTCCCGGGCCATGGTAAGGCGACACCCGTGGGAATACCGTGCGTGAGGCCACAAAGTGATATGAGGTGTTACTGGCTAGATCGATGTGACTTGGAATCAGGGTCCTGACAGCGTTGGTATCAGAGCCTGACTGCCTGTAGGATTACCAAGCCAAACCGGTCGAAGTTGTGTCTAGAAATACTTTAGTTATGTAAGGGAATTGATTGTGGAAGGGAACGTAAGGCTCTTTTTACTCCTTATACCTCATGGCCTTCTGATCTGAGTCATCCTCTTCTCTTCTACGGGGATTAAGAATTAGGCCTTCTCATCTCTATCAGGATGACGTGTTACTAATCCATAGACTTATAGAATTGATAGTTTCAAATCCCAGTTCAGTTTTTACTACTTCCATATGTTAACTGTTGATCTCGAAACCTTGTTATTGTGCTTCTGAGTGGCTATGCCACCATTTTTGTAGCATGTCTCCAATCTTTTTGAGCAATTACAGCCGTTATGCTGTCCGAGTCATCCTAGGTCTCTAAATAGTCCGATGCATTTGCAAATCCCTTCTTTCCGTTCCCGATGTTCCTTTGGGCCAGGTTAATCACACTAATTGCGGAGTTGAGGTATTCTATTGCCTCGACATATATGTTGGAGTTACTATTATGACCCTAGGTGTCTTGGAGAATCATCTAGTAATCTAGCCATGCTTTATATTCCTAGTGTGATGACCCTGGCCATTTATTCTCGAAAGCATCTTGTGATGCCATTTAGTAGTAGGTATTCTATTCCTGGGTTCTTGAACCCGAGATTCACCCTACTTACCTCCTGTTGATAGTGTTCGCTAGTTCTTTTAGGATATTAGTAACTTTGCGATAGTCCTCGAGGTCCGTGGTATTTCCTTCTTCCAAATACTATGAACCGCTTATGGCAGAAGTTCCTCGCTGAACTGAAGGATCACAATCAGAGTACTCTTGAGGAGTTCTCCATTCATAATTGTGAATCTGCCAGATCTACCCTTTCTGCATGGGTTATCCGGAAGAAATGTTGGGCTTCGCTCGACATACTAATCTATGCCTCCACAACTCAGAAAAACATATGTTTCTTTGAGTTGTCCCTCTTTAGCTGTTTTTTGACCTCCATCTATCAATTGATAATCAAGAGTATGCGTGCATTCGTCATCGATGCCTATTCTTCTTGTGGTCCGTCAAGCCATTCTATTCCGGAATGACTGGGAGAAACAAACTCCAGTACCTCATCCATATCCAGGATTGGGTCAAAGCAGTTGTAATCCGCAGATCAAAATGCCAATCCAGCTTTGTTATGTTCTACCTCGGAGTATTACCCCCTTTATGTCAGAATTGTCATGAGGACTGCACCAACTCTCGTGAATTTTTGACGCAGTGATACTTCTCACCATCATTATTCATTCCTCGGTTCCGTGTTGTTGTAACCGGAATGCCGACAAGTGAATTGTGGTGTGTGAAATCGATACGCCTAGCAACCCCCTTGCTTGGTAGTTAATGGACAATATTCTCATTCTTAGCGTGTTGGTTATTGAATCATCATCCTAAGATTGATCGTGCTACCTAGTCATTATTTCTAGTGCACACTTCGATCAATGAGTTAGGATTGTGCCAATCCCTCGCTTATTTGATCATATCGTCTTGCCCTGAAAAGCAAGATTGTTCTCGAGCTTAGTAACATATCGGTGGTTCATGATTTTCTGAATATCCTCTCGGAAGTATCACCAGGTTGTCCCCTGATCATTATGTTGAGCTCATGATCAAGATGGTTTCTTGCAAACCACCCCTTCTCCAAGAACCTGTGTTGGATACCCCTGAGCTAGTTCGTTAAGCTAAACAACAACTTCGAGAGTTGGAAGATAAAAAGCTTTGCCGAATTTGGTTCTTTCTGAAGGGATATCTTTGTGTTTGTGTGTGTGTTGTAGAAAGATGATATCTTCACCAATTGGTCCTCGTGATCAGTTGTTGGATCTATTACCTTGTCAAAACTTTGACTTGAGTATGGGCTATCGTCAAGTCAAATCAGAACCAACGATGTTCGTAATGTTGTCTTGCTCGTGGTTGATCCCTCGAGCATACACCATTACATCCTTTGGTCTGACCAATGCTATCGGCGTGTTCATGTGATGGTGGAAGTCCGTGATATG
Organism: Aegilops bicornis; assembly: GCA_021605145.1. Taxonomy (NCBI): domain Eukaryota; kingdom Viridiplantae; phylum Streptophyta; class Magnoliopsida; order Poales; family Poaceae; genus Aegilops; species Aegilops bicornis. The sequence continues at coordinate 225,259,375 of CM038673.1, forward strand.
GAAATTCTGATGAGTTGCTATTGAGCCCAACAGCAGCATTTTGTCTTCCCCATGATTCATGTTGAACATCAACCTAGTGTTGGAAACTTTGTAAGCAATGCCTTCGTGTTCCGTTCATGAAGCTTATGCTTGGATGGAAGAAGTGACTTCCTCGAATTCATGTGCTTTAGGTGTAAGTTGCCGCCCTGAATTTGAGAAAGGTTTGTTTTGCTTCCTTTGGAATCATCCCAAGTCCGTCATGCATTCGTGCGAGGTATTCTATTGTTTGGTAGATTAATTACCTCCACTCCATTCGTATTCCCTAGCACACCAAGCCACTGATTGATTTGTTCTAGGAAAAGGAGTTAAGTGCTAATCCATGGTAATGCACAAGACTTCGTTATCCTTGATTATGGTTCCCCACCTGAACTCGGTAGTGTTCCATTATAAGACTACTACGTGGTCATGCTTGTCTGGGACATTGTGTTCACATGTATGTAGCAGAACCAGCTCATGTTTTGGAGCTTGCTATCGTAGTTCATCTCCCGAGAATCTCGCAACATCGTCTTGTCGATTTGTGTTGCAAACTTTCTTTTCCAAACATGATGTCTGAAATATCCTGTTACCAACCAGATCTGAATCTCAGGCAGATATAATGGTTGGAACATTCCCAACAATTGCATTCTATTCCTAGCTTGCACCCGCCTCTGTGCCATTTTTCTATGGTCTGCCTTCTCGGTATTTGGCATCCAAGATCATCTTCAAAGGTGGACTTACCTGGTCCCTATCCTTCCTCGATGATAAGCAGAAATCATCCATCGTGTTGTCTTCAACAAGGTAGTCCACATCTTCCATCCTAGTCCGAGTATGCCATTCCTTTGAACTCTTTCAACAATCAATTGTAAATTGCCTTAAGCTGGTATGAAGAGTGTCAATGATCTATGGATCAAAAGTAATTCTTTTTGCCACTTAAGGGAGCAGTTCAACGAGTCACCTTCTTCAAGGTGCCCCGTTACGGGATCATGGCAATTATTTCCTTGCCACCTTGCCACCACCCACCATCTTCCTAAGCATGGAATTGTTGCCCACCAAATCAAACCCTGTCGTTTGTTCTTCCATCCCTCTCCATGTGTTTTGTGTCTCAACTCGAGATGTTTCAACATCTCATTCCGTGAGTTGATATTGTATAGCTCGATCTTTGAGAAGATCAATCCTAGTAGAGTTTCTTTCTGTCATCATTGCGTGGATGAAGATCTCAAAAGCGAGGATGTCAAGATCAATATATGCAACAAATCAACAACCTCGACGGGACAGTTGGATCATGAAGTTTGTGATGCTTAGTGTCCCCTTTGCCTTCTTACCTCACGTCTTGAATCTCGGGGCGAGATTCTTGTTTAGTGGGGGTGAGTTGTCACATCCCTAGCCTTACCTTGCACTAGGTTAGCACTTGTTTGTTGCATCATATTTAAATTTTTTTCGAAACTTGAAATGGGGATTGATCAAACCCTAGCACCAGATCAAATCAAATAGGTTCAACATAAAAACATTTCCAATGAACCTCAAATGCCCTTCTAAAATGTTCATCACCTCTGCCTTGGTCTTAAACCACACGCCAAAAGTGATGCACAAATTTCTAGGTCACTCTAAGGTCACTGGATTAAATCTTTAGTTATTTGAGTTTGGGCATTTAAATTATATAAAATATTTCAAATGCTCAAATAACCCTGCACTAAAATGTTTCATGCTGGATATATTCCAAGTAGTGGCCATGTGCAGTTTGGTGATTTTTGGAGTTGCCTAAGTATTTTTAGAAATGCAACAAACCTACAGAAATAAAAATAAAACAGAAACAGAGTTAGCAGAGAGAGAGAGAGAGCAACACCTGGGCCTCTTACCTGGCACTTACCATAGCCCAGCTGGTCGGCCCAGCCAACCGGCCCAGCCCACCAGGGGCATACCTGTCTTCAACCTCTGCCTACTGGCAGAGGCGAGGCCGAGCATGGAGCCCATGGCAGCCGCACGCAGCCGCCTGCCTGGCCCTCCTCGGCCATGACGCTTAGGATCGCCACCCTGGGCCATCTGGAACCCAATGACCCCCTCCCTCTCGCCCCCTCGCTCTCCCCCTCATGGTCGAAACCGCCATGGCCACCGCCAAGAACCACCCCGGCCAGCCACTCCCTCGCTCCATCTCCGCCTCCCTGAGCTCCGTATCGACTCCAACTTCATCCTCGATGAGCCAAGCCTCGCCGGACGCCCTACAACGCCGGCTCCATCGTCTTCTTCTTCCACGGGCACCGAAGGTCGTCGTCGATTCGCCGAAACCAGTACCTCCCCGGCCTCGACGTCTGCGCCTAAAGAATCGCCGTGAGCCCTCATCGAACCCTCTCTCCCGCGTTTACTCCTCCTAGCTGCTGTTCCCGTGAGCACCGAGCTCCGGCCACCGCCATGGCCAGCTCGCCCCATGCTCCCGAGCTCCTCCGCTCGCCCCAGTAGCACCCTCCTGCTCGCCGCATCCCTAGGAGACGAGCGCGCTAACTACTTCGATTCGCCGTGCCTTGTAGCCCACGCCCGCTCGGCCGTGCATTTCGCCGCCGCGAGCTCGTTCCGGTGAGCTCCGGCCACCCCGCGCCCTCCCGCGTGCCTCCCCTGGATGCGCAAGAGCGCCAGTAGCCCATAGGAGCAAGCCGCACCCCCAGTCGTCGCCTGTAGCGCCGCCCCGACCAACTCCGGCGAGTTCCCGCTGCTGCTGTGGTCGCCGGTGTCACCTGCTGACATGGCGCTGGTTAATTAGCGCTAATGACCCAGCTAACCACCCCTAGAGCCACTGCCATGCGGGCCCCTCTGCCTAACTAACCAGCTAACAAAAATAGATTAAGATTAATCTAAACACAATGGCCCCACGCGTCGGCGTTGACCTCGCTGACGTGGCCGTTGACCGGACCCACTTGTCTGTGACACTAAATGTCACTCGGTCACTGACCAGTGGGTCCCACTGGTCAGGTTTGACATGGACAGTGTCCCGTTGACCTGCTGACGTCATGATGATGTCAGGCTGACGTAGTAATCCTTTTCTGGAATTTAAATAAATCTTAAATGATTAGTTTATTTCAGAAAATGTTGCAAACTTTGAAAAATCATAGAAATTCAACCGTAACACCAAATAAGATAAATTATATATGAAAAATGATCAAAAAATCCAATCTATCCATCTATACCTTTTTCATGCACGTTGGAACAACTTAAAGTTGATGTTTAGGACAATTCGATTAAATGACATTTAAACCCTCACATATGGAGTTTGCATTTGAACCTAGGGTTCAAACCAACTCCATTTAACATGTTGCTAGTTGCATTAGCTCAAGACACAACATATTGACATGTCATGATCATGCATCATATTGCGCATTGCATTGATTGTATTTCTTCTCTGTTGCCGGTATCTGTCCCCTCTCGTTAGATGATGTTCTGACGTTGTGATCGTTGACACTGATGAAGACTCAATGCTATCTTCAGAAGTGCCAGGCAAGCAAAACCCCCTTGTTCATTCCGATACAATCCCACTCTCTCGCTCCTGCTCTCTTTTACTGCATTAGGACAACAACGATTCATCTGTTACCTGCTATGGCAGCTGAACCCCTTTATCCTCTACATGACCTGTCATTCCACAGTAAATAGATGAAACCCACTAGCATGAGTAGGAGTTGTTTGAGCCCTGTTGTGCCTACTCATACATGCTTGTTTTTCATGCCTGCTCGCTTAGAGTTGAGTCAGGTCTGATTCATCGAGGATGAATCAGAGGTGTGTGAACATGTCCTACTGTGTGTGAGCTAAGGGTGTGAACACGATTTGGTAAAGGTAGCGCTGAGAGGCCATGTAGGAGTACATGGTGGGTTGTCTCATTGCAGCCGCCCTCAGGAACTGAGTTCTGTGTTTGTGATCCATGAAACAGTTACTACCACACATTGGGTTCCGGTAACTCGGCCCCTCTCGCTTATTAATCGCCTCGATCTCTGTCCGGGAGTTGCAACTAGTTTCGGTGTTTGTAGGATATGTGTTGGAGGCCGTATGTAGCGCTGGCCCTAGGGGTGGGCTATGATGCGGTAGATACACTGGCCGGTGTCTGCAAAGCGCCCGCTTGGTGTCTCGGGAACCCTGCACACATCGCTTGGTGCCGTGGAGCGACACCCGCCGGATCTTGCGGATGGAACCCGAATAGGCGATAAACCCGGACTAGAGAATTTTGTGGTTAGTCGTCGTGGCCGACTTTCGCCAAAGCTTCCGCTTGAAGGTTGCCGAGATACACGACGTGTACATGGTGGTAAGTGGCGAGAGCGTGTGAAGAAGTACACCCCTGCAGGGTTAACATTATCTATTCGAATAGCCGTGTCTGCGGTCAAGGACTTCTGGGTTGCCTGTACAGTTCATAGACAAGTGAAAGTGGATACTCTAAAATGCGCAAGGTAAGCGTGATTGCTATGGATGGCGTTCTCGTAGGGAGACGGGAGCGGGTCCATAGTGGTGTATTGATATGGTGAATATGTGGACTCGTGTGTGCCACCTCAAAAGAGTTACTTGCAGTCGTAGTTCAGGATAGCCACCGAGTCAAAGCTGGCTTGCTGCAGTTAAACCCCACCACCCCTTTGTTGATAATGATGCATATGTAGTTAGTTTTGATGTAAGTCTTGCTGAGTACATTTGTACTCACATTTGCCTATTTTATATTTTTGCAGAGAGACTTCAGTCTCACTAGTAGTTCCGCGTGGACTTCGATGTTTAGCTTGTTACCTCAGCTACGATCTTGTGCCCTCGGCAGGATCTGGTAGATAGTCAGGCTTCTAAGCTTTTTCATTTGTAGATGTCTGTACTCGGACATGTTAAGCTTCCGCTGGTGCTTTGACTTGTATGCTCTCAGTGTTGGGTCATGAGACCCTTGTTTGTAATATCTTGGCTCCTCAGAGCCTAATGAATAAATACTTGAGTCGTAAAGTTATGTTGTGATGCCATGTTGTATTTACACATATCGAGCATATTGTGTGTATGTTTGAAATGCTTGGTATGTGTGGAATCCGACAATCTAGTTGTTTATCCTTGGCAACCTCTCTTATGGGGAAATGTAGTCTAGTGCTTCCTTGAGCCATAGTAGTCCGCCTGCCCGGTTCACCGGAGTCCCGCTTGCCCAAAGACTACCGCTTTCGGGACACTTGACTGCCCGGCATGTGTTTCACCGTTCTGTGTCTCTCCTTCGGGAAATGTCACGCGGTGACATCCGGAGTCCTGCCTAGCTCACATGCCCGGGTTCCCGAGTCCTCATAGCCTGCTACAGCCGGATTCACACGCCGACCGACATGCTCGATGTGATTCATGTATGCCTGTCCCCCATGGGTTAGCGCCGCTTTGGGTTCACGACTAGCCATGTCGGCCCGGTTCTCTGTCTTATGGATGCTAGCGACACCATCATATACGTGAGCCAAAAGGCTAAACGGTCCCGGGCCATGGTAAGGCGACACCTGTGGGAATACCGTGCGTGAGGCCGCAAAGTGATATGAGGTGTTACCGGCTAGATCGATGTGACTTGGAATCGGGGTCCTGACACTGTCGCACCGTGCAGGACCCCAAGGAGATGGCATCGCGTCAGAAGCCTCGTCAGGATCAGCGCCCGCTCCACGGGCGCCTCCCTCCACCGCATAGGAAAGCGTGCCCGGCGCCCTCCTCGGGCAGGGCTCGAGGTTTCTCTCTTGGAGAGCCTCAGACCTTGCCAACCTCACGAGGGAGGCGCCTGGGCACCACTTGGAGGCGTGCTTCACGGCACACCTTCCTCAGGAGAGCACAGGGCAAGGAGTGCCCAACACCCAGGAGTTCATCACCAAGACCACTCAGGAACTGCAAGAAGCAAGAGCCATGCGCGGCCGCAGCCGGTCACAAGGCACAGCTCCCCATCTAGGAGAGAATGTCAGTCGCAAGGCTCGCATCGACGCCCTGTGGCTCAACAGTGGTCGCATCTCGTGAGCGCTTGGCCATCACGCAGGGCTGTGAGGGCCCACCACAGCCTAAGTTCGCATGCCCTTCTTCGCCTTGCCTGAGCGTGGCGCCACTTATCAAGAAAGATGCGGCAAGTCTGGCGCCTCAAGAGGCTGTGGATCCACGCCTGCTCGAGGAGATAGAGGTGGCCTTGTGGAACCTCTCGAGCCCCCGTGAGCCTCCCGAGGCTCAGGGGTCCCGATGGCTCATGAAGAGCCATTCCTTCAACGCTGGCTTCACCTGCACCAACTCTAGTTCGTCTACGTAACCGTGTGACATCTTCCAAGTTCGTTTAAGCCGAGCGCCTCGGGCTGCATTATTCCCAGGCCACACGGGTCCGTCCCTGCGGCATGTATCCCTTTTGTTTAAGTCTTTAGCTTAACTTGCTGGGGGCGCCCCTCGGGCTGCATCATCCCAAGCAACTCGGGCCAGACCCAGTGGCATGTATCTTCCTGCATTTATCCAAGTCGATCTGCTCTTTATGCTTAACCTGCAGACAGCTATCGCCTTCTCGATCATCGCCTCCCCCAGGGCCTTTGCACAGGCACGGCGCTGGTGCATGGGTCCGTCCCTGCCACGATTGACAAATCTGAGTGGCCAAGCTCTGGCTCACGACACGCGTCGTGCACGTCCCCTCACCAGGCCCTCGGTGCCTTCGCCTCACCCAGAGCAACCAGCGGCAGGCTAACAGCTGTAACGATCAAGATCAACAATGTTCCTTCTTGTGACTGTTCACAGGGGTCCCGAGGAAAGGATAGCAGACGGCACCGCGAGTCTCCTTTACCCTCGTGTGATTCTCTTGCACGTTAAAAGGGGGGTCCTGAGCATCGCGACTCAGGAGCTCTTACTGGCTCTCCAGCCCTCACCCCCTGGCCTTGACCACGGCATCGCGACCTGGCATACCAGCGGCGCTGAGCTCGCTGGAGGGCCGGGACCTGAGGACGTAGAGAGCTAAGGAGAGCATGAGGGGGAGGGAGCTCGAATGGACCGACCTGGCTATGCCGCACGAATTGGCACACAACCCAAGCGCGACATATGGAATTGCCATGAAGTCAGCAAGATAAGTTTCGCCCTAAGATCGGCTAAATATCTGAGCCTACTTGCCACTTACTCCATGCCGCAGCTCCGTTACGGCCAAGTCTTTTTCCTTTCTTGTCTTACCATGGTTGCTTGAGCACTAAGGGGGACCTCCTGAGCATCCCGCCTCAGGGGCTCTTACTGGACCTCGGGCTGCACACCTCCTGGCCTTGACCACGGCACGCGACCTGGCATACCAGCAACGGATGTAGCCTGCCTGGGGACCGGGACCTGTCAGCATAGAGCAACAAAGCCATCGGGAGGAAAGAAAGGAGGGGCCAAGCCTTAACGGGACACGCACTTGCCAAGTTTTAATAATAAGGAAGATAAGCCCCCAAAGGCATTACAGACCCTTACATGCCCACACGGGGTGGTTCATGATCCTTCGCAGGAGACAAAAGCTGATACTAAGGAGAATCCTATCTACACCCTCCCATGGCGGACGCCATCATCAACAGTGGGCCACGGGAGGCCGGCGACAACCCCATCCAGATCAGCGGCGGCAGCGGCGGCCGGACGCCACAGCCCTGCTCCGAGCGCAGCGAGAGCTCGGGGGGACGTAGCTGTCGTCGCTCGTATCCGGAGTCTCGTAAAGCTCGGGAGAGCTGCCGGACTCCCGAGAGTTGCTGCTGTTGTTGGAGTAGTTGTGCGCAGGGCGCGCGTTGGCTTGGCGCTCCTCTCCAGGGCAGCACTCCAGGCAGCGGCCCTCGGCATCGAAAACCTTGAAGGAGAGTGTAGAGGTGCCGTCGTACTCGAAGTGGATCGTGAGGGCTCCCCTCGCACGGCAAATCCGCGCGATCTCGCCCCAGCCACGAGTCATGAAGATCTTGCCTGAGGGGACCGCTTCGATCTCCGCTCCAGTCGCGGAGTGCTGGAGTCAACATGCTGCAGCCAGAGCTCGAGCGGCCCCCTCAGCGGCATCACGTCGGAGAAGAATCACGGGAAGCGGGTCCAGGAGCTTGGTGGCATCGGCGCCCACAACACCAAGCAGCATGGAACCCAGGGCAACGGCATGCGGCGCCGTGGCGCGGTGACCCTGGTCGCAGCGTGGGCGGTGTTGCTCGTCGCTCCTACCTCCCGAGCCCTCGGCTCGGGCGTACGAGGGTAGCTGGTACCCCGGCGGAGGCCGCTCGCACCAGGGCCTCGTCACCACCTGCATCGCCACCTCGTCACGGCGATGGATCGACCTCTTCTTCGGCGGGAGTGGCTCCGGATTGTCATGGGGAGCTTTCCCTTTCTCTTCAGCGGAAAACCTTCTGATGGGCGCCATTGACTTCAGCAATGGAGCAAGGAGGAAGAAGCGAGCAAGCGAGGAAGAGATGGGCAACGGGGGCTCCGCCCCCTCCCCATTTATAGCAAGAGAAGGCCAACCGTCATCTCCCATGATCGCAGGTAATGATGGTTTTCCTTGCATGTCGGAGGGACTTGTCAAGTCGTGTAGTTGCCAAGGCAGCGTGGAGAAGCGGAGACGCCCATGTCCAATCAACCGCCACGCGTCGACCGAGGCCGCAGGCTTTTGGGGCCCGTGGTGCTCCGAACTTGACCCTTGGCTTCGCCGTGAAGCCAAGCCCGAGCGCACCTTGGGCCCGGGGGCTACTGTCGGTGTTCTGGGAACGGGGTCCCCAGACTTGCTCGCTCATGGCCCACAACGCTTAAGCAAAGAGCCGTACGGCCCATCTTCATCAACAAGGCATCCAAGACCCTCGCGAGGGTCCAAGCCTCACGAGGCGGACGATGCAAGACCTCCTCCGGAGTGGCCTAGCCAGGAAGGCTCACGAAGAGCGGAGATATCACGGCAGGGCGAACCTCATGAGACTCTCGTGACGTGAGCCATGACGAACGGTGCCAGACGGGTGCCAGGCGGGCGCCACCATGCAGCATCCCCATTTCCTCTTTGGTGCTAAGGAGGCAAGCGCAGGCGAAGAGTACTGAGGCATCAGGCAAAGGTTGCCATATTGGTGCAACGAGACCAAGACCAGGAGGACGGCAAGGCGGAGGTCATCGTGGAGCCCAAGACGGCGTCACCCCAGACCTTTTCGCAGGCGAAGACCGCTTTTGTCAGGATAGCCTGTACTAGCTGCCCCCCTTCAAATTTACCCGCCGTTGTTAGCTCCATTCCCGCTCGATATTTGGGAAGAGGACCAGGGCCTCTATAAGTAGAGCTAGCCACTGCGGTAGGAAGGGACGAATGCGAAACAGAGGGATTCACGCCACAAGTTCATACGCACAAGAACACCTCAACCTCAGGAGGCTGTTCTTCCCTTGTACTATTCATCACCAGTCCGAGAGGCAATCCACCACCACCACATTGGAGTAGGGTATTACACAACATCAGTGGTCCGAACCAGTATAAACCTTGTGTCTCTCTGTGTTGTGAGTTCGTCTAGTCCGCCCGCAAGATCCTAGTGAGCTAGAGCGTAGATCGGTAGGAGGGAAAGACTTCACGCGCACCCCAGTGTTCGAACCGTAAGGGTTCGCCGGAACCCCACATCCGACAGTAGGAGCCAGAAGCCTTACCGGCGACTAAGGTCTTGCCTATCTTCTTCCCCTCGGGGGCTCCAGTGGCAGGAGCAGGTGCCTTGGCGGCAGGCGCCACCACCGCCTCTCGGTAGAGCTGGTCGGCACAGATGACTGCGTCCTTCTTGTCGGAGCCGACAGTGATGATGCTCATCGGGCCAGGCGTTTTTAGCGTGTTGTAAGCATAGTGTGATGCTGCCATAAACTTGGCCAGTGCTGGACGGACAAGGATCCCGTTATATGGCGGCGGGATCTTGGCTACATCGAAAACGATCTTCTCTATCCTGTAGTTCAGCTCACCACCAAATGTAACTAGTAGTGTGATATTACCCTTGGGCTGGCTTCTCCCGGGATTCATCCCCTGAAACGTGCCCGTCTCCTCGAGATCTCCTTTCGGGATTTGCAACCTTCTAATCACCTGGGGTGCGATCAAATTCAGACCGGACCCACCGTCCACTAACATTTTCGTCACCTTGAGGTTGCGAATTGTTGGCGAAACCAACAACGGCAAGCACCCGACTGCGGTTGTGCGGTTAGGGTGATCCTCAGAGTAGAAAATGATAGGCGTGCTTGACCATTTCAGCGGCTTCTGGGCATCGATCGATGGTTCTATCGCATTGATCTCGCGCGCCCACTGTTTAAGCTGGCGGTGAGAAGAATGCAACGAGGCACCACAGCCGATGCACATGGCTTCGGTGGCCTTTTGAAATTCTTGATCACTGGACTCGTCGTCCTCTTCATGGTCATCATCTCCCTCTTTCTTGTCGCGGCCTCGAGCAGGCCTCTCTTGTTGCTTTTCCTTGCCGCGGTGTGCTACCTCTTGAGCACTGCGTTGGATTTCCTTGAAGAGGAAAGGATGATGCAGCAAAGTAGCCTAAGTATTTCCCTCAGATTTTGAGAACCAAGGTATCAATCCAAAGAGGAGGCTACGCCATGAGTCCCTCATACCTACACAAAGCAAATAACTCCTCGCAACCAACGCGATTAGGGGTTGTCAATCCCTTCATGGTCACTTACGAGAGTGAGATCTGATAGAGATGATAGATAATATTTTTGGTATTTTAGTGATAAAGATGCAAGGTAAAAATAAAAGCAAAGTAAAGAGGAAAGGCAATAATAAAGTGATGGAAGATTAATATGATGAAGATAGACCCGGGGGCCATAGGTTTCACTAGTGGCTTCTCTCAAGAACATAAGTATTCTACGGTGGGTGAACAAATTACTGTTGAGCAATGGACATAATTGAGCGTAGTTATGAGAATATCTAGGTATCATCATGTATATAGGCATCACGTCCGAGACAAGTAGACCGACTCCTGCCTGCATCTACTACTATTACTCCACTCATCAACCGCTATCCAAAGATGCATCTAGAGTATTAAGTTCAAGAAAACAGACTAACGCCTTTAAGCAAGATGACATGATGTAGAGGGATAAATTCATGCAATATGATAAAACCCCATCTTGTTATCCTCGATGGCAACAATACAATACGTGCCTTGCTGCCCCTCATCACATTAGGAAAGGACACCCCAAGATTGAACCCAAAGCTAAGCACTTCTCCCATTGCAAGAAAAACCAATCTAGTAGGCCAAACCAAACTGATAATTCTAAGAGACTTGCAAAGATAACCAATCATACATAAAAGAATTCCGAGAAGATTCAAATATTGTTCATAGATAATCTTGATCATAAACCCACAATTCGTTGGTCTCAACAAACACACCGCAAAGAGAAGATTACATCGAATAGATCTCCACGAGAGAGGGGGAGAACATTGTATTGAGATCCAAAAAGAGAGAAGAAGCCATCTAGCTACTAACTATGGAACCGAAGGTCTGAGGTAAACTACTCACACTTCATCGGAGGGGCTATGGTGATGATGTAGAAGCCCTCGGTGGTGGATGACCTCTCCGGCGGAGCTCCGAAACAGGTCCCAAGATGGGATCTCGTGGGTACAGAAGGTTGCGGCGGTGGGACTAAGTTTTTGGCTCCGTATCTGATCGTTTGGGGGTACGTAGGTATATATAGGAGGAAGAAGTACGTCGGTGGAGCAACATGGGGCCCACGAGGGTGGAGGGCGCGCCCTGGGGGGTAGGCGCGCCCCCCTACCTCGTGCCCTCCTCGAATCTTCCTTGACTTAGGGTCCAAGTCTCCTGGATCACGTTTGGTGAGAAAATCACGTTCCCAAAGGTTTCATTCCGTTTGGACTCCGTTTGATATTCCGTTTCTTCGAAACTCTGAAATAGGCAAAAAATAGCAATTACAGGCTGGGCCTCCGGTTAATAGATTAGTCCCAAAAGTAATATAAAAGTGGAAAATAAAGCCCAATATTGTCCAAAACAGTAGATAATATAGCCTGGAGCATCAAAATTATAGATACGTTGGAGACGTATCAGGCATCCCCAAGCTTAATTCCTGCTCGTCCTCGAGTAGGTAAATGATAAAAATAGAATTTTTGATGCGGAGTGCTACTTGGAATAATTTCAATGTAATTCTTCTTAATTGTGATATGAATATTCAGATCCGAAAGATTCAAGACAAAAGTTCATATTGACATAAAAATAATAATACTCAAGCATACTAACTTAGCAATTATGTCTTCTCAAAATAACATGGCCAAAGAAAGTTCATCCCTACAAAATCATATAGTTTTGTCATGCTCCATTTTCGTCACACAAGAATGCTCTCATCATGCACAACCCCGATAACAAGCCAAGCAATTGTTTCATACTTTAGTAATCTCATACATATAAACTTTTACGCAATATATGAGCGCGAGCCATGGACATAGCACTATGGGTGGAATAGAATATGATGATGGGGGTTATGTGGAGAAGACAAAAAAGGAGAAAGTATCACATCAACGAGGCTAATCAATGAGCTATGGAGATGCCCATCGATTGATGTTAATGCAAGGAGTAGGGATTTCCATGCAACGGATGCACTAGAGCTATAAATGTATGAAAGCTCAACAAAAGAAAACTAAGTGGGTGTGCATCCAACTTGCTTGCTCACGAAGACCTAGGGCACTTGAGGAGGCCCATTGTTGGAATATACAAGCCAAGTTTTATAATGAAAAATTCCCACTAGTATATGAAAATGATAACTCAAGAGACTCTCTATATGAAGAACATGGTGCTACTTTGAAGCACAAGTGTGGAAAAAAGGATAGTAACATTGCCCCTTTTGTTTCTTTTTTTTGGGGCCTTCTTTTTTTTATTTGGCCTTTCTCTTTTTTTGGGGACAATGCTCTATTAAATGATGATCATCACAATTCTATTTATTTACAACTCAATGATTACAACTCGATACTAGAACAAAGTATGACTCTATATGAATGCCTCCGGCGGTGTACCGGGATATACAACGAACCAAGAGTGACATGTATGAAAGAATTATGAACGGTGGCTTTGCCACAAATACTATGTCAACTACATGATCATGCTAGCAATATGACAATAATGAATGTGTCATGATAAACGGAATGGTGGAAAGTTTCATGGCAATATATCTCGGAATGGCTATGGAAATGCCATAATAGGTAGGTATGGTGGATGTTTTGAGGAAGATATAAGGAGATTTATGTGTGAAAGAGCATATCATATCACGGGGTTTGGATGCACCGGCGAAGTTTGCACCAACTCTCAATGTGAGAAAGGGCAATGCACGGTACCGAAGAGGCTAGCAATTATGGAAGGGTGAGAGTGCGTATAATCCATGGACTCAACATTAGTCATAAAGAACTCACATACTTATTGCAAAAATCTACAAGCCATCAAAAACCATAACACTATGCGCATGCTCCTAGGGGGGTAGATTGATAGGAAAAGACCATCGCTCGTCCCCGACCGCCACTCATAAGGAGGACAATCAAAGAACACATCATGTTTCAAATTTGTTACATAACGTTTACCATACGTGCATGCTACGGTACTTGCAAACTTCAACACGCGCATTTCTCAAATTCACAACTACTCAACTAGCACGACTTTAATATCATTACCTCCATATCTCAAAACAATCGTCAAGCATCAAACTTCTCTTAGCATTCAACACACTCATAAGAAAGTTTTAACTAGTTTTGTATACCTAGCATATTAGGATTATTTAAGCAAATTACCATGCTATTTAAGACTCTCAAAATAATCTAAGTGAAGCATGAGAGATCAATAGTTTCTTTAAAACAAATCCACCACCGTGCTCTAAAAGATATAAGTGAAGTACTAGAGCAAAACTATATAACTCAAAAGATATAAGTAAAGCACAAAGAGTATTCTAATAATTCCAAAATCATGTATGGCTCTCTCAAAAGGTGTGTACAGCAAGGATGATTGTGGTAAACTAAAAAGCAAAGACTCAAATCATACAAGACGCTCCAAGCAAAACACATATCATGTGGTGAATAAAAATATAGCTCCAAGTAAAGTTACCGATGGAAGTAGATGAAAGAGGGGATGCCTTCCGGGGAATCCCCAAGCTTTGAATTTTTGGTGTCCTTAGATTATCTTGGGGGTTCCATGGGAATACCCAAGCTTTGTCTCTTGCCGCTCCTTGTTCCATAATCCATCAAAAGATTTCACCCAAAACTTGAAAACTTCACAACACAAAACTCAGAAATCTCGTGAGTCTGCTAGCTTAAAGAAAACAAAAGACCACTTCAAGGTACTGTAATGAACTCATTCTTTATTTATATTGGTGTTAAACCTACTGTATTCCAACTTATCTATGGTTTATAAACTATTTTACTAGCCATAGATTCATCAAAATAAGAAAACAACACACGAAAAACAGAATCTGTCAAAAACAGAACAGTCTACAGTAATCTGTAACTAACGCAAACTTCTGGAACTCCAAAAATTGAGAGAAAATAGGAAGACCTAGGAAATTTGTTTATTGATCATAAGCAATTGCAATCACTATTTTATCACGTTCTGGTGATTTCTAACAATTGTTTTCGTGAACCGAAAGTTTCTGGAAATTACAGCAAGATCAAATAACTATCATCCAAGAAGATCCTATAGGTTTAACTTGGCACAAACACTAATTAAAACATAAAAACACATCTAACCAGAGGATAGATCTAAGATTTATTCCTAAACATAAGCAAAAGCAAAAATAAATAAAAATAAAATTGGGTTGCCTCCCAACAAGCGCTATCGTTTAACGCCCCTAGCTAGGCATAAAAGCAAGGATAGATCTAGGTATTGCCATCTTTGGTAGGCAATCCATTAGTGGATCTCATGATAGATTCATATGGTAATTTTACTTTATTCCTAGGTAAGTGTTCCATGCCTTTCTTTAATGGAAATTGGAATCTAATATTCCCTTCCTTCATATCAATAATTGTACCAATCGTTCTAAGAAAAGGTCTACCAAGAATAATAGGACATGAAGGATTGCAATCTATATCAAGAACGATAAAATCTACGGGAACATAATTCCTATTTGCAACAATAAGAACATCATTAATTATTCCCATAGGTTTCTTAATTGTGGAATCCGCAAGGTGCAAGTTTAGAGAGCAATCATCAAAATCACAAAAATCTAGCAAATCGCACAAAGTTTTGGGAATAGTGGAAACACTAGCACCCAAATCGCATAATGCATAAAACTCATAATATTTGATCTTAATTTTAATAGTTGGTTCCCACTCATAATATAGTTTTCTAGGGATAGAGACTTCCAACTCAAGCTTTTCCTCATAGATTGCATCAAGGCATCAACAATATGTTTAGTAAACGCTTTATTTTGACTATAAGCGTGAGGAGAATTTAGAACGGATTGTAACAAGTAAATACGATCAATCAAAGAGCAACTTTAATAATTAAATTCCTTGAAATCCAAAATAGTGGGTTTAGCAACATCTAGGGTTTTTATTTCTTCAATCCCACTTTTATTAATTTTAACATCAAGATCTAAAAACTCCGAATTCTTGGAACACCTTCTAGGTAAAGGTGAATCATATTCAGTCTCATCACTATCAAGATTCATATTGCAAAACAAAGATTTAATAGGAGACACATCAATAACTTTTAGATCTTCATCTTTATTTTCATAGGAACTAGAAGAACACGCTTTAATAAAGGCATCTTTCGTAGCACGCATCCTAGCGGTTCTTTCTTTGCACTCATCAATGGAAATTATCATGGCTTTGAGAGACTCATTGATATCATGATTAGGAGGGATAGATATAAGCTTTAAAGAATCAACATCAAGAGAAATTCTATCAACATTCCTAGCCAATTCATCAACTTTAAGCAATTTCTCTTCAAGCAAAGCATTAAAATTCTTTTGTGAATTCATAAACTCTTTAACACTAGTCTCAAATTCAGAGGGCATATTATTAAAATTTCCATAAGAGTTGTTGTAGGAATTTCCATAATTATTAGAAGAATTACTAGGATAAGGCCTAGGATTAAAGTTTCCTCTATACGCGTTGTTACCAAAATTATTCCTACCAACAAAATTCACATCCATAGATTCATTATTATTATCAATCAAAGTAGACAAAGGCATATCATTAGGATCGGAAGAAACACTGTTAGTAGCAAATAATTTCATAAGTTCATCCATCTTTCCACTCAAAACATTAATTTCTTCTATCGCATGTACTTTTTTATTAGTGGATCTTTCAGTGTGCCATTGAGAATAATTAACCATAATATTATCTAGGAGTTTAGTAGCTTCTCCCAAAGTGATTTCCATAAAAGTGCCTCCCGCGGCCGAATCTAAAAGATTTCTAGAAGCAAAATTCAATCCAGCATAAATTTTTTGTATAATCATCCACAAATCCAAACCATGAGTGGGGCAATTACGTATCATTAATTTCATCCTCTCCCAAGCTTGTGCAACAAGTTCATGATCAAGTTGCTTAGAATTCATAACATCGTTTCTAAGAGAGATGATCTTAGCGGGTGGAAAATATTTAGAGATAAAAGCATCTTTGCACTTGTTCCAAGAATCAATACTATTTTTAGGCAAAGACGAAAACCAAGCTTTAGCACGATCTCTAAGCGAAAAAGGAAATAGCTTCAATTTAACAATATCATTATCAACATATTTCTTCTTTTGCATATCACACAAATCAATGAAGCTATTTAGATGATTAGCGGCATCTTCACTAGGAAGGTCATGAATTGATCTTTCATGACAAGATTCAACAAAGCAGTATTGATTTCACAAGATTCAGTATTGGTAAGAGGAGCAGTCGGAGTGCTAAGGAAATCATTATTGTTGGTATTGGTAAAGTCACATAATTTGGTATTATCTTGAGCCATCACGACAAACTAGCAAGCCAACACACGAGCAAACAAAAAGCAAGCGAAAAAAGAGGCAAACAGAAAAGAGAGGGCGAATAAAACGACAAGGGTGAAGTGGGGGAGAGGAAAATGAGAGGAAAATGGCAAATAATGTAATGCGGGAGATAAGGGATTGTGATGGGTACTTGGTATGTTGACTTTCGCATAGACTCCCCGGCAACGGCGCCAAAAATTCTTCTTGCTACCTCTTGAGCACTGCGTTGGATTTCCTTGAAGAGGAAAGGATGATGCAGAAAAGTAGCATAAGTATTTCTCTCAGTTTTTGAGAACCAAGGTATCAATCTAGTAGGAGGCTACGCGCGAGTCCCTCGTACCTACACAAAGCAAATAACTCCTCGCAACCAACGTGATTAGGGGTTGTCAATCCCTTAACGGTCACTTACGAGAGTGAGATCTGATAGAGATGATAGATAATATTTTTGGTATTTTTGTGATAAATATGCAAGGTAAAAATAAAAACAAAGTAAAAAGCAAAGGCAATAATAAAGTGACGGAAGATTAATAAGATGAAGAATAGACCCGGGGGCCATAGGTTTCACTAGTGGCTTCTCTCAAGAGCATAAGTATTCTACGGTGGGTGAAAAAATTATTGTTGAGCAATTGACAGAATTGAGCATAGTTATGAGAATATCTAGGTATGATCATGTATATAGGCATCACGTCCGATACAAGTAGACTGACTCCTGTCTGCATCTACTACTATTACTCCACTCATCGATCGCTATCCAGCATGCATCTAGAGTATTAAGTTCAAGAAAACATAGTAACACCTTAAGCAAGATGACATGATGTAGAGGGATAAATTCATGCAATATGATAAAAATCCCATCTTTTTATCCTCGATGGCAACAATACAATATGTGCCTTGCTGCCCCTACTGTCACTGGGAAAGGACACCGCAAGATTGAACCCAAAGCTAAGCACTTCTCCCATTGTAAGAACTACCAATCTAGTTGGCCAAACCAAACGGATAATTCGAAGAGACTTGCAAAGATAACTCAATCATACATAATAGAATTTAGAGAAGATTCAAATATTATTCATAGATAAGCTGGATCATAAACCCACATTTCTTCGGTCTCAACAAACACACCGCATAAAAAGAAGATTACATCGAATAGATCTCCACGAGAGGGGGAGAACATTGTATTGAGATCCAAAAAGAGAGAAGAAGCCATCTAGCTACTAACTATGGACCCGAAGGTCTAAGGTAAACTACTCACACTTCATTGGAGGGGCTACGGTGATGATGTAGAAGCCCTCCATGGTGGATGCCCTCTCCGTGAGCTCGAACCGGCCCCAAGATGGGATCTCGTGGATGCAGAAGGTTGCGGGCGGTGGAATTAGGTTTTCGGCTCCGTATCTGATCGTTTGGGGGTACGTAGGTATATATAGGAGGAAGAAGTACGTCGGTGGAGCAACATGGGGCCCACGAGGGTGGAGGGCACGCCCTGGGGGGTAGGCGCGCCCCCTACCTCGTGCCCTCTCTGAAGCTTCCTTGACTTAGGGTCCAAGTCTCCTGGATCATGTTCGGTGAGAAAATCACGTTCCCGAAGGTTTCATTACGTTTGGACTCCGTATGATATTCTGTTTCTTCAAAACTCTGAAATAGGCACAAAAAAACAGCAATTCTGGCCTGGGCCTCCGGTTAATAGGTTAGTCCCAAAAGTAATATAAAAGTGGAAAATAAAGCCCAATATTTTCCAAAACAGTAGATAAGATAGCATGGAGCAATCAAAAATTGTAGATATGTTGGAGACATATCACGGAGCCCCCTTCGGCCACCACGCTTCTTGGCAGACCCCTCAACACCATCCTGGCCCTTCTCCTTGTCCATCTTTCATACTCAGTTTTCTGCCTCTCCACAAGCTGCTCAACTTGCCGGTAGTTTTGGAGGTCGTGGCCCTTGGTGTGATGGATCTTGCAATATTGCTTGTCAGAGCCCTCCGGCTTGTCGGCAGCCGCCAAGGCCTGGCAGGCAGCACACCCAGCAACCTCTTTGCCAGGGTTGTCGACCTTGGCCTTCTTGGTGGTGCCGGGGTTGCCGGATTCCTCGACGGCAAGCACAGTCTTCCCCCTCCGCTTTCTATTGCGTCGTTGGCCCTTCCTTGCCGGGGCGACGACGTCTTCGCCCCCGAATCGCTTCCCGTGCTGGCGTCTTCGCCGGGGTACTTCCTTCCTTCTTCAGCACGAGCACATCTGTCGGCCAAAACGTACAGTTCGGCAACATCCCCAACATTGTCCATGGCCAGCTCTTCACGCATCTTGCGATTACGCACGTTTTGATGGAACACGTAGATGACATCGGCAGGATGAACATCGGGGATGTTGTACTGCACACGGCTAAATCTCTGTATGTACTTGCGCAAGGATTCACCATCCTTCTGGGGGATGAGGTGCAAATCACTTGCCTGGCCAGGAGCTTGGTGGCCTCCTGTAAAGCCGCCAACAAACTTGTGGCACAGGTCCGACTAGGAGGAGATGGAATCTACTAGCAGGTGCATCAACCACGACCTAACGTTGGGTTTAAGCACCAACGGGAAGTAGTTGGCAAGCACCTTGCCATCCCGAGCCCCGGCAGCTTGCATCGCAATGGTGTATACGCTCAGGATCTCGGACGGATGGGTCTTGTATGATCGAAAGTATGTCTAGAGGGGGGTGATTAGACTACTTGACCAAATAAAAATCTAGCCTTTTCCCAATTTTAGGTTTTGGCAGATTTTAGCAACTTAGCACAAGTCAAGCAATCAACCTACACATGCAAGTCTAAGAGTATAGCAGCGGAATGTAAAAAATTGCACATGAAGGTAAAGGGAGGAGTTTGGAGGGAGCAAACGCAATGTAGACACGGAGACTTTTGGCATGGTTCCGATAGGTGGTGCTATCGTACATCCACGTTGATGGAGACTTCAACCCACGAAGGGTAACGGCTGCGCAAGTCCACGGAGGGCTCCACCCACGAAGGGTCCACGAAGAAGCAACCTTGTCTATCCCACCATGGCCATCGCCCACAAAGGACTTGCCTCACTAGGGTAGACCTTCATAAAGTAGGCGATCTCCTTGCTCGTACAAACTCCTTGGTTCAACTCCAGAATATTGTCGGAGGCTCCAAAGTGACACCTAACCAATCTAGGAGACACCACTCTCCAAAAGGTAATAGATGGTGTGTTGATGATGAACTCCTTGCTCTTGTGCTTCAAATGATAGTCTCCCCAACACTCAACTCTCTCTCACATATTTGGATTTGGTGGAAAGATGATTTGAGTGGAAAGCAACTTGGGGAAGGCTAGAGATCAAGATTCTTGTGGTTGGATTGGAATATCTTGGTCTCAACACATGAGTAGGTGGTTCTCTCTCAGAAAATGAATGGTAGAAGTGTAGGCACGTTATGATGGCTCTCTCCATGAACGATGAGTGGGTGGAGGGGTATATATATAGCCCCCACACAAAGGTTTACCAAACTCGGTGAGACCGAATCATGAAACTCGATCAGACCGATTTAATTCAAAATGTGAACGTTAGGCTTTTCAGTTGGACCGACATGTCAACTCGGTGGGACCGATTTCATTAGGGTTAGGGCATAACGTAATCTCGGTGAGACCGATCACATAAACTCGGTGAGACCGATTTTCTGTAATAGGCACATAGAGAGTTGGTCAGGAAAACTCGGTGGGACCGAATCGCTCATTTCGGTGAGACCGAAACGTTACGAAAGGGAAACAGAGAGTTTGCATTGCGAACTCGGTGGGACCGATCGCTCATCTCGGTTAGACCGAAACGTTACAAAGGGAAACAGAGAGTTTGCAATCCCATCTCGGTGAGACCGAGATCCCTATCGGTGAGACCGAACTGATTAGGGTGTCTGGCAGTGGCTATGTCAAATGAACTCGGTGGCGCCTGATAGATCAAATCGGTGGGGCCGAGTTTGACTTTTGGTGTGGGACATATGTGGATATGAGAAAGTGGTTGAGGGCTTTTCGAGCATATGACTAAGCATTTTGAGCAAGCAAGCCATTAAGCAACACATCATCCCCTTTTAATAGTATTGGCTTTTATAGAGGAACGGAGAAGGATGTCTGTCCCAGAGACTAACTTCGACTGATATTAAAACAACACCTCCTCCACTTGCTTGACTACAATAAAGCATACTGGATGAAACGCTGCACTGTCAGATATTTCAAGTTTGGCGACGGCAACATGAAATTCTTTCACAGGGTGGCCACTGAGCGATACCGTAGAAACAGCATTGCTTCGCTTAGATTGTCTGATGACTCGGTTATACATGATCATGTGGGCAAATAGGTTGTACTCTTTCAGGCATTTAAGGACAGACTCGGGTGCTCCAACCAAACCATTATGAAGTTTGATTTGGACGGATCATCAAAAAGGTGGAAGGACTCCAATCTTTGTCTGCTCCTTTCACCCGCCAAGAAATTGATCAAGTGGTTAAAGAAATGCCAGCTGATCGTGCTCCGGGCCCCGATGACTTCAGTGGCAGCTTCATTGAATCATGCTGGCATATCATCAAAGAAGACTTTTATCGTCTTTGTTTTGAGTTTCATGCAGGTAATCTGGATCTTGAAAGCTTGAACACGGGGTTCATCACTCTCATCCCTAAAATCCAATCACCGGAGAAGGCAAATGGCTATCGCCCGATAACTCTGTTGAAATATTGCCTCAAGATTTTGACCAAACTCCTCGCGAACCGCCTGCAACGCGTGATTCTTACGATCATCCACCAAAATCAATACGGCTTCTTGAAACGCCGATCGATCCAAGACTGTGTTGCGTGGGCGTTCGAATTCATTCACAATTGCCAAGCGTCGGGCCGAGAGGTTGCTATCTTGAAGCTGGATTTTGCTAAGGCGTTCGACACGATCGAACATGCCCTGATGATGGAGATTATGAGGTGTATGGGTTTTGATGATCGATGGCTTGGATGGATCAACTGCTTGTTTTTGACGGCCAAGTCCTCTGTCCTCCTTAATGGGACCCCAGGCAGGCAATTCTTCTGCTTACGCGGTGTGGGCCAAGGAGACCCGTTGTCTCCACTCATCTTTGTGCTCGCAGTCGATCTGCTGCAAGCTGCTATCAATGATGCTTATCGTGCGGGTGATATCTAGCCGCCCATCCCAGCTTCAGAAGATGACTATCCAGTTATTCAGTATGCGGATGACACAATCCTTGTGATGCCCACTGACAGAACCCAAGCCGAGACCATCAAGTCAATCCTTCAGGACTATGCGTCGTCGGTAGGGTTGCGCATCAACTTCCAAAAATCCACTCTTATCACCGTCAACACAGATGCAGACACGACCTTGCGCCTGGCTCAGGTTTTTGGATGCTCGATCGGCTCCATGCCGTTTACGTACCTAGGGTTGCCCATGGGCACTACCAGACAAACAGTGACAGACCTCATGCCTCTCGTTTCGTCAGTCGAGCGCAAACTCTCTACGGCAGCTACGCTTCTTGACCTCGGCTCAAAACTTACCCTGGTAAACTCGGTGATCACCTCCCTTGTGAACTATGCTATGTGCTCCATCAGACTGCCGGCGAAGATACTTGATCATCTGGACAAACTGAGACGCTACTGTCTCTGGGCCAAGAACACGGACGATGGCATGAAAGCTATTTCTATGGCGGCTTGGGGGCTGGTTTGCAGACCCAAACACAAAGGGGGGCTCGGGGTGCTCGACCTTAAGGTCCAAAACCAAGGTTTGCTGCTAAAACAACTGCATAAATTCTATAACCACCTGGATATACCGTGGGTTCAGCTTGTTTGGGGCACATACTATGAGGGCCTGGTCCTGCATGCTTCTGACCCATGCAGATCGTTTTGGTGGAAAGATGTCATGAACCTTGCGGCAATATACAAAGGGATCACATCCGTTGAGGTGGGAGATGGGAGCACCGCTCTGTTCTGGAAGGATGACTGGCATGGTGATATACTGGCCGATAGCCACCCCCGCATGTTCTCCTCTAAAAATGAAGATATCTCCGTCCAAAAGCTGTTGACAGCGCCTACGCTTGGCCAAAACTTCCACTTACCACTCTCGATTTAGGCTCGAGGAGAGATCGAGGACCTTCAGAGCACCTTGTCCTCGATGGAGCTGACAGAGAGGAATGATGAATGGAAACCTGTCTGGGGATCGGAGGGGCTCGCCTCCAACAAGTTCTATCTGCATTGTTTTCGAGACGGGGAGGTAGACAAAGCTTTTGAGTGGATCTGGAAAACAAAGTGCACCAACAAGTGGAAGGTTTTTGCTTGGCTGCATGGCAACAGGCTGCAACTTCTACATGCAGCGAAAAGTACATGGACAAAGCCAATGTTCATGGATATTTTCATCATAGCGTCTTGGAGCATCTGGAAGGAACGTAACAATAAACATTTCAGGTGGATAGTGCCCACGGTGGAAGGATGGAGCTAGAGGTTCAAACTTGATTTTGGCATGATGAGACACAGAGTCAAAGAGGCTCTAGTGCCATTTGTTGAGCAGGTTGCTGATCTGATCTAGTCAGTTCCCCTATACCCTTGATGTATAGGTCTTCTCCTTACCCCTACCCCCCATGTAATTTATCCATGTAACTTTTGTGTTGAGATTTAATACAAACTCAGTGGGGGTGCCCCCACTGTCCCAAGCTTTAAAAAAAAGTGATCTTGGATCACTAAAATGGAAATGTAGAGTCTTGAGCTTGAGCAAATATGTGTCCTTATCATTTTAAGGGGTCGACATTTCTAGTCCATGCCATGCCAATCACTGAACTTTCCGAAATGATCATCTTGAAAGAGCATTAGTTCAATGAGCTATATGTTGTTTGGAATTACCAAAATCACACAGGGATAGTTGCATTTTCAATCTCCCCCTTTTTGGTAATTGATGACAACATATAGATCAAAGCTTCGACAAATCATAATAAGATTGAAATACATCGTCGCTTTGAGAAGTATGTGATAAGCAAGAGCTCCCCCTAAATTTGTGCATTATTTAAAATTTTGTTTTGAATACAAATGCACAATCGATTAGGATCATGGGTTACTCTTCCATGTCACATACATCTTGGTGGAGTGCTCAAAATGATAGAAAGTAAAATATGCACTCATCACCAAGGCAAAGTGAATGATCATATATGAGAGATAAAGGATAATATCATTCAAGCACAAGCATTAATGTAGGATATGATCAAACAGATGATCATACAAGTATCTCACACACATAGACATAGAGTATCAAGTAAGCACACAAATAAGTATTAACCGAATGACAAAGAAGGCAAAAAGAAGCAAAGCTCTCTCTCTCTCTCTCTCTCTCTCTCTCTCTCTCTCTCTCGAAGCCTATGATCTATACACTTTCTCCCCCTTTGGCAACAAGTTGCCAAAAAGCTTGAAAATGAAGAGTGCTATGCGCCTCTCTAGGCTTGATCTTCGGGAGGAGGTGTTGAGAGGACTCCAAGGATGAATGCATCTGTGGAAGTTGTTGGAGCTGGTGGAGTGGCAACTGGAGGTGGCACTGATGCTATGGCTACAGGTGCTGATGTAGTTGCTCTTGTGTCAGCCATGGGCACTGCAGCAGATCTCTGCCCTCTTGGCACTCTCTGAAAGGCATCTGTGGTAGCCTGCCCTTTCCTCTCCTCAGCTTCTTCCTGGAGCTTCTCAACTACTGTCTGCATCTCTGTCACCTTCAAATCAAGATCATAAAATTTAGTCTCAATGATCCTTTCCAGGCTTTCTTGGTTCTGAGTCAGGGTGGCCAAGCCCTTCTCAATCCTCAAGGTGGCTTGAATCAGATATCCAAGTTGATCTTGCTTAGTCTTGAGAAACACTTGAGATGCTTCTTCAGCACTTGGCATCTTTGCAGCTTTCTCAGCCTTAGCTTCTCTCTTTTCTCTTATGCCTCTACAGATGTGGGATCATCTTCATTCATGAAAACAGTGTTGTCCTCAAAATCTGGTCTCAAGGGTAGATGTTCATTGTCCAAAAGATATGTGCCCGTGCCCATCTTGGAGTTGATGAGCATTTGAATGTGTGGAGCATACCCACATGACCTCTTTTGATCTGCATCTGTCCTCATGATTGTCTCAACAATCAGACTCATGACTTTGAATTTTTGGGGCACATCAAACAAATGTAGGAGGTTGATGGAGTGACCTCTGATCATTCTATGATCTCCAGACTTGGGCAACAATGTATGCCTCAATATAGTGTTGATTGTGGTCAATCCAGACAACAAATAGTAGATAGAGCCCATCTTGTGAGTTTCCAAGGCTTTGTCAAGAATCTCCTTATACATATTTGCCATGGAGTTGTGATCCTTCTTCTTCTTGGCATAGACATCAATGTCATCCTCTTGCTCTTCAGGTGCATTGATCAATTTTTCCCATTCATCAACTGTAGACTGGTACCTAGTACCTTCAGACATCCAAACAATTTTCCCATCAGGATAGAAATGTGTTGTGGAGTAGAATTGCATGATGAGTTCATCATTCCACTTGGTCAACTTCTGATCCACAAACTTATCCACTCCACATAGCCTGAAGCTCTCATGCACTCCTGGAAAATGGTCTTCATTGTTGTCAATATATTTCCAATATGCCCACTTCATATCACAGAAAATTGGCTTCTTATCAAGCAAGATTGTTTCATAAAAATCCTGTTGCTCTTTGGTGTGGAACCTGTAATACACAGCAGTCCTTCTCCTCACAGCATATGGATTAGATTGTCTCCATAGTCTGAGACCTGCATCCTTTCTGATCTTCATGTTTTCTACCACGGAATGGCTATCATCATGATCAAGGATCTTGGGTTTGAGCTTTCTAAGCTCTTGGGCTTCAGCATCTTCTTCATCAATTCCAGTTTCAGGCACTGGGGCCTTATTCTTCTCAGCAGCTGGAATATTTCCTGTGCTCCTCTTTGGTGCAGTCTTTGGAGATGGAGCAGAGGTTTTGGGGGCTATTTGGGCTTAGAAGGGGCAGCCCCAGACTTGATGGCATACCCCATCAGCTTTTGTGACTTTGGTGCTGGTGTAGCATCCTCTTCCTCTTCTTCTTTATTATCAGAATGTCTTACCATGGTTGATGTTCCAAGTACTTTTGCAGTTGTGGTTCTTGCCCTTTTCTTCTTCTTGCCAGCAGCCACATTCATCTGACTATTCTATAGTGAACTGCATGGTTTCTCCTGTTGGAACTTTTCTTGGCTTGGATGTTGGCACCCTTTTGGCCGGAGTTTTCTTCTTCATCCCTGACTTGATAGTGGCAGATGTACCATATTCCTTTTTCAACACCTTCTTCTTGGAGCCGACTTCCTCCTCGGCAGCCACATAATCCTCATCTTCTGAGTCGAAATCTCTCTTCCTCCTTGTCCTTGTAACTGCTTTGGGCAAGTTGCTTGGGGTGCTCCTGCTACCCTCGTCATAGTTGCTAGAGGGACTAGTGCCCTCACTCATGTTCACCTGCTCTTCTGACTTGTTCTGAATACCACTCTGATCAGACATTCTGGCAAAGCAAACTGATAGCTGACCCTGTGAATAATTATAGATGAGATAGAGTGGATGAGCATCACAAAGTGCAAAGATTTTGCAAAACAAATGAGTCAAAAACTTAGTTTTAGTTTTCCATAGAAAGCATTTTAGAGCTACCAATTTGTTAAACTCAGTGACATCGAAGCAACTTTTGGAGTCTAAACTAGTGATATCGGTCAGACCGAGACACAGTTCAGTGACTCTGAGATTTCTAGGGTTTCACTGAGAGTTGAACTCGGTCACACCGATTTGCAAATTTCGGTCAGACCGAAAAGTGCAAGTGCAATGGCCTAAGCCAAATCGGTGAGAGCGATTTTCACAACTCGGTCGATCCGAGATGAGTTTGGCGGAAACCTAACCCTAAATTTTCGAATCGAAACTAATCTAAAGGATGTTTTTGCAGGACAGGTGTCGGTGCAAACGACACCTATGGGGTCACTGGGATCCCTTCTACGGTTGGCGGACATGAGGTTGTGCAAAGAGCGGGTCTGACAGGAAGCACACGGATCGTTTACACAGGTTAAGGCCGTGAAGATGCGTAATACCCTAGTCCTGCTTTGGTAGATGTATTAGAGTGTTCTTGTGTTCTTGAGCTAGCTACGGGGTGTAACTTGCCCAAAAGGTCCGAATCCTCCTCCTAAACACCTCGGGCCTCCTTTTATAGGCAAAAGGGGTCGCCACAGTGGCACACAGGAGGTAGAAAGGTGTACAGTGGATGAGTCTATCCTCTAGTACCGTCGGACAAACGCATTTAATGCGCTGCCGGCATGCCCCCCTTGATTTATCGGGGACGGCAAGGAAGCACGTCCCAGCTGTCGCCGCCTCGCCTGGTCTTGACACGCGCCCAAGATGACGAGGCCTTGCGACGCCACGTTGGCTGGCTGCTGGGCTGGCGCGGTGGTGGAGCCTTCACGAAGGGTCGCATGCCACCACGCAGGTGCTTGCTGAGTCAGTGTAGAGGCCGCCCGTCGCCACGCAGGTGCCTGCCCAGCTGGTTGAGCTGGCAGCTGCTTGGGGACGGCGGTGAAGTCTTGGCGGGCGCGGGCCTGGATGTGGCCCCGCTGATGCCCTCGGCAAGGGTCTTGCCAGGGGCCCGGCAAGGGTCTTGCCTTGGCGTTGCAGTCGTCCCCGGCAAGGCGCTTGCCGGGGGTCTTGTGGATTTCCTCGGCTAGGATCCCACCGAGGGTCGCCGTCTTCTGGTCCTCATCTGATCTCACATGTTTATGATCTTGATGAAGATCTGCATGCCACCACAGAGGCGCCCCCCGAGCCCTAGTCCCAAGGTAGTTGTTGGCGGTGGAACCCTTGGGCTCAAGGAAAGCGTGCTCCACTGGCGTTAGGCAAGTTGCCCCGGCAAGACTCTTGCCGGGGCTGCGGAGGCCGCCCCGGCAAGGGTCTTGCCGGGTGGGGAGTCCACTTCGCCTTCTTGCTCTTTGTGTTTCTGGTCTTGGCGTTGCCTTGGTTGTCTTGTGCTTTGGCTTCTCTCCGGCTTCCCTCCTCTGCCCTGCTAAGTGTGGCCGTGGCGTGCAGCTTCGACTACCCGTGCGCAAGTAAAGGGGTCAAAAGGAGAGCCCCTACTTTTGTACACCGACAATACGATGATCTCATACGTGGTAAAGAACATGGCATTTGCTTTGTGCTAAGAATGGGAGTAAGGAACAAAGATTCGAACTCATACCCTAGTTCGGTGATGAGCTTGCTATGGCGGCAACGGCAGGGTTGAAATCCATTAACGACGACGGAGACCAGCGGCAGGAGGTCGCTGGTGACGAGAGGACGATCCGGGGACCCGAGGCGGCAGAGCAGGACACGCGCGGGCTGAGAGATTTTGGAGGAATTTCCAAAATTTGACCCGACAGTATATATATCCTAACCCTGATGGTGTGACCAAGTGGAACAACTTGGTGGCACCGACATGCAGAATCGCAAGCGGTTACTGCAACTCGGGGTGACCGAAAAGTTATAATCAGTTGCACCAAGATTGAAAACCTAGATCTACTCAGTGAACTCGGTCAGACCGAAAAGGAAGA
Source organism: Aegilops bicornis (assembly GCA_021605145.1). Classification (NCBI taxonomy): domain Eukaryota; kingdom Viridiplantae; phylum Streptophyta; class Magnoliopsida; order Poales; family Poaceae; genus Aegilops; species Aegilops bicornis. The sequence continues at coordinate 225,287,833 of CM038673.1, forward strand.
ATCAGTCAGACCAAAATGCACAGAGAGGTTTTGGAAGTTTAAGTCTACGACGAATCGGGGACTCCGAGTGCTCCTCACATAGAGTGTTCGAATCTGACTTGATCAAACTTTGTGATGTAGCATGAATAGAGTTTGAGATGAGAAAAGCATATATAGCTAGAGGAAGTTCTTAGGCATTCTTGTCCATCCATTTGGCAAAAGAAAAAGACCCAAACAATCAAAGCAACAAATGTATGTCCTTGAATGAGTAAAATATGCAACCAACATGCTCACACAATAAAATGGCAAATGAAATATGTGACAAAGCATGCACAGACACTCTAGCATCTATCAAGCAATTGGCGATGACTAGATCATCTATGTATGATTATATTGACTTAGGAGTCAAATGAGAACATTTGATCATAGGTCAAACTCATCATTTAAGCACAAGTGGGGTTACCACTTTTACATAAAGCATTGTTGTGTTCACACCATTAGAGTTGCTTTAGCTCAATTTTTAGAGTAAAGCTCCCCCTAGATGTGATATCTCCCCTAAGAGGGATGAACTAACCTTGGGTTTTGTCGATGATGACTTCATGTAGATGTTGAAGATGTGGATGCTCAATGTTGATGTATATCATTTGGAGCAATCCATTGGAGTGAGTTGCACTTTCAATACCTACACGGATTAATCCCACAAGGAACAAACAAGGATATCCATAGACATAGAGTGAAGTTCTAACAAGATGTTGTCCATGAAAGCATTAGGTTACCTTGTCCCTTGTCTTACCAACAAGAGGGTTTGTGACTCCTTGAACTAGTGCAAGATGTGGAAATTGTTTGCACTTGTCCTTGCCAAGATGATATGAGTGAAGTATGTTGGCGGAGTCACCCTCAAGAACTCTCTAGTTCTTCTTCCTCGGGATCCACATCAACTTCATGGGAATCCTTGGAGTTGTAGTCGTACTTGATGAAGTAGAACTTGATGTAGTCTTGGGAACCCCCTTGACCAAGGCCTTGGGAGCTTCTTCAAATGCATCAATCTCCTCTTGAAGCTTGTCCTTGCCTTTTTGCTTGTGGTCTTGTGGTGGAAGATCATCTTGAGCTTGTGTCCCTTGGAAAGAAGTAGGATCATACTTCTCTTGTTGAGGAACAAACTTCGTCTTGGGGTATTGATCTTCTTCCCACTCAACTCCATTGGCATTGAACTTTCATTCAAAACTATCTGATTTGGGGTTCCGGCAAAACCCTTAAGGTCCGAACTCTGGGGTGTGCGCGAAGTTCTTTCCCTTCTACCGATCTACGCCCAAGCTCGCTAAGATCTTGCGGACGACCTCGACGAACTAGCAACACAAAGACACAAGATTTACACTGGTTCGGGCCACCGTTGTGGTGTAATACCCTACTCCAGTGTGTGGTGGTGGATTGCCTCTTGGGCTGATGAAGGACGATACAAGGGGAAGAACAGCCTCCTGAGGTTGAGGTGTTCTTGTGTTCGGTGTGGCTAAGGGTTGGCTCTTGATCAGGTGAGATCAAGCTAAAATCCCCCCTCTACGATGGTGGCTAGTTCTATTTATATAGGCCCTGGTCCTCTTCCCATATATTGAGCGGGAAGGGAGCCAACAACGGCGGCCAATTTGAAAGGGGACAGCTAGTACAAGCTATCCTGACAAAAGTGGTCCTCGCCTGCGAAATGGCTCTGGTGATGACGCCGTCTTGGGCTCCACGGTGACCTCCGTCCTGCTGGCCTGCTGGTCTTGGTCTCGTTGCACTGATATGGAAACCTTTGCCTGATGCCTCGGTACTCCGCGCCTGCGCTTGCCCCCTTGGCACCAAAGAGGAAACAAGGATCGCCGCATGGCGCCGGGCGCTCACCGATGTCGATCGTCATGGCTCACGTCACGAGAGCCTCGCGAGGTTTTCCCCGCCTTGATATCTCCGCTCCTCGTGAGGCAGCCTGGTGAGGCCGCTCCTGAGGAGGTCTTGCGTCATTCGCCTCGCGAGGCTTGGCCCCTCGCGAGGGTCTCGGATGCTTTGTTGATGAAGATGGGCCGTATAGGCCTGCTAGCATAGCCACGCCGTGGGCCGCAGGCAGGCAAGTCTGGGGACCCCCATTAGTAGAACGCCGACAGTAGCCCCCGGGCCCAAGGTGCGCTCAGGCTTGGCTTCGAGGCGAAGCCAAAGGTCAAGTATAGAGCGCCGCGGGCCCCAAAAGCCAGCGGCCTCGGTTGACGCGTGGCGGTTGATTGGACGTGGGCGTCTCCACTTCCCCATGCTGCCTCGACAACTGCTCGATTTGACAAGTCCCTGCGACATGCAAGGAAAATCATCATTACCTGTGATCGTGGGAGGCGCCGGTTGGCCTTCTTCCGCTATAAATGGGGAGGGGGGTAGAGCCCCCATCGCCCATCTCTTCTTGGTTCACTCGCTTCTTCCTCCTTGCTCCACTGCTAGCAGCAATGGCGCCCATCCGAAGGTTCTCCGCTGAAGAGAAAGGAAAGGCCCCCTGCGATGATCCAGGGCCGCTTCCACCGAAGAAGAGGCCGGTTCACCGTCGCGACGAAGCAGCGATGCAGGTGGTGACGAGGCCTTGGTGCGAGCGGCCTCCCCCAGGGTATCCGCTACCCGTGTACGCCCGGGCCAAGGGCTCAGGAGGGCGGAACAACGAGCGGCGCCGCCCGCGCCGCGCCCGTGGTCGCCGCGCCATGGCGACACGCGCTGTCACCCCTGGAATCCACGCTTCGGATTCTTCGCCCGAGCTCGTGCTATGGGCGCTGATGCCTCCAAGATCTTGGATCTGCTTCCCGCAGTTCTTCTCTGATGTGATGCCGCCGAGGGGGCCTCTCGAGCTCTGGCTACAGCATTCCGACTGCGACGCTCCGACGACCGGAGTAGAGATCGAAGGGTCCCCAGAGGCAAGATCTTCATGGCCCGTGGCTGGGGAGAGTTTGCGCGGGTTTGCCATGCGGAAGGCGCCCTGGCGATCCACTTTGAGTTCCACGGCGCCACCACGCTCTTCTTCAAGGTCTTCGACACGGAGAGGCCGCCGCCTGGAGTGTTGCCCAGGAGGGGAGCGCCAGGCTGACGCGCGCTCCGCTCGTGGCTACTCCAACAGCAGCAGCCCCTGGGAGTCTAGCAATTCTCCTGAGCTTTACGAGACTCCGAAGACGAGGGACGATAGCTACGTGCCCCCGAGCTCTCGCCGGGCTCGGAGCAGGGCCGCGGTGTCCAGCCGCCGCCGCCGCTGATCTGGATGGGGTCGGCGCCGACCTCCCGTGGCCCACTGTTGATGATGGCGTCCACCACGGGAGGGTGTAGATAGGATTCCTCTTAGTTCTCTTTTTTTGTTCCTTGCGAAGAATCATGAAGTACCCCGCGGGGGTGTGTAAAGGGTCTGTAATGTCTTTTGCGTATATATTACCAATTATGAAAATTTGTGAACGCATGTCCTATTAAGGCTCGGTCTCCCCTTTCCATCCTCGCGATAGCTTGTTGTTCTATGCTGACAGGTCCCGGTCCCCAGGCAGTCTGTAGCCATCGCTGGTATGCCAGGTTGCGTCCGTGGTCAAGGCCAGGAGGTGAGTGGCCCGAGGTCCAGTAAGAGACCCTGAGGCGCGATGCTCAGGAGGTCCCCCTGAGCGCTCAAGCAGCTATGGTAAGGCAGGAAAGGGATGCGACATGGCCGTAATGCCTAGGTTCCAACAACTTAGTTGTTCCGAGCTCATGACTTATCTTGGCAGTTCGGGGTCGATTCTCAGCACTGCGCCAGACCTGTGCGCAATCATCCGCAACGTAGCTAGGTTAGGTCCGTACAGGTCCTCCCCCTTCCAATGCTTTCCTTCGTGCTCTACGTCCTCAGGTCCCGGCCCTCGAGCGAGCTCAGCCGCCGCTGGTATGCCAGGTCGCGATGCCGTGGTCAAGGCCAGGGGGTGAGGGTTGCAGAGCCAGTAAGAGCTCCTGAGTCGCGATGCTTAGGAGCCCCCCTTTTAACGTGCAAGTGGATTGCTTGGAAGAGGTGGGAGCTCGTGGTGCCGCCTGGTGCTATCCTCGTGATATTCCTGCGAGCCAGCACAAGGAGAAACGCGGTTTTGCCGTTATGGTTGCCAGCCTGCCGCTGGTTGTTCCGTGAAGAGGCGAAGGCACTGAGGGCCTGATGAGGAGACGTGCGCGGGGCGTGCCGCAAGCCAGAGCTCGACCACTTAGATTTGTCGACGTGGCAGGGACGGACCCATGAACCAGCGCCGTGCCAGTGTGAGGAGGCCCCATGGGAGGCGACGATCGAGCAGGTGGTAATCATAGGCAGATTAAGCATGGAAGGCGAATCAGCTTGGGTAAATGCAGAAATATACATGCCACTGGGTCAGGCCCGAGCAGCTTGGGGATGATGTAGCCCGAGGGGCGCCCCCAACAGGGTAAACTAAAGACATAAGCAAAAGGGATACATGCCAGAGGGACGGACCCACGTGGCCTAGGAATAATGCAGCCCGAGGGGCGCTCCCAGCTAAACGAACTTGGAAAATGTCACCTGGTTCTGTAGACGAAGGAGAGTTGGTGCTGCTGGAGGCATGCCGCGAAGGGGTAGCTCCTTATGAGCAACCAGGGCCATGAGCCTCGGGAGGCTCTGGGGGCTCAGGTGGTTCCCTGAGGACCGTCTCCATCTCTACCAGGATGGCGTGGTGCCTGGCCTCCTGAGCTGCCAGGACACGCCGCAGGTTGCGCTGATAGGCAGACGACACACTCGGCAGGCCGAAAGGCATGCGAACGTAGCTGTGTGCTCAGGAGGGCTTGCCTGTTCATCCTCCTGCTCTAAATCTTGCTGGAGGGGATTGTCGTCGTCTTCGGCACTGTCGGGAGTGTTATTGTCTCATGTGCCGGTATCACTGCTTTTGCTATGGCGAGACTTAGAGCGGCGCCACTGACGTCAGCGCTTGGGTTGCTTCTTGGAGGGGTCATCCTCTGTTGTCTTATCAACATTGCCTTATTTGGGTGTATCCACCATGTATATATCATATGATGAGGTGGCGGTCCAGTGCCCTGTGGGCAGTGGTTCCTGTTCGTCTCCTACATCGTCTTCCATACCATCGATGTCTTTGGAGTCGAAGTCGAGCATGTCGGTTAAATCGTCGACAGTGGCTACTAAGTGGGTGGTGGGTGGGGAGCGAATTTCTTTGTCGTCTGCATCCCATTCTAGACGGACATAGTTCGGCCAAGGTTCTCCGGACAAGGAGAGAGACCTTAACGAATTTAGCACGTCGCCGAAAGGCGAGTGCTGAAAGATATCCGCGGAGGTAAACTCCATAATCGGCGCCCAATCGGTTTCGACGGGAACGGGCGCCGGCGGCTCGGAGTCTGTGGCCGGGGACGAATCCAGTAGTTCGGCATCACGGCTCTCATGAGGAGTAAAGTCCGTGTTCAGCTCTATCGCTGCTGAGAGTACGGCCTCCATGGCAGGGTCTATCCACCCGTCCCTGGATGGCACAATTTGCTCCGGATTGACGATCGGAGTAGTTGCCGGTGTGATCTCCCGAACACTATCCGACGGCAGAGCTATATCATGCTCGTCGTGATTGTGCGGCGCACCTGGCAAGGGCTCGAATCCATCGAAGATCAAGTCTCCGAGGATGTTGGCGGCGTAGTTCAAGTTTCCGAACCTGACCTGGTGGCCAGGGGCGTAGCTCTCGATCTGCTCCAGATGGCCAAGCAAGTTAGCCCGCATAGCGAAGCCGCCGAATACGAAGATCTGTCCGGGAAGGAAGACCTCACCCTGGACCGCATCGCTACTGATGATCGAAGGAGCCATCAAGCCTTACGGTGACGGCACAGTAGAACTCTCAATGGAAGCACCAATGTCGGTGTCAAAACCGGCGGATCTTGGGTAGGGGGTCCCGAACTGTGCGTCTAAGGTGGATGGTTACATGAGGCGGGGAACACAATGTTTACCCAGGTTCGGGCCCTCTCGATGGAGGTAATACCCTACTTCCTGCTTGATTGATCTTGATGATATGAGTATTAAAAGAGTTGATCTACCACGAGATCGTAGAGGCTAAACCCTAGAAGCTAGCCTATGGTATGATTGTTGTTGTCCTACGGACTAAACCCTCCGGTTTATATAGACACCGGAGGGGCTCGGGTTACACAGAGTCGGTTACAAGGGAGGAGATCTACATATCCGTATTTGCCAAGCTTGCCTTCCACGCCAAGGAGAGTCCCATCCGGACACGGACGAAGTCTTCAATCTTGTATCTTCATAGTCCAACAGTCCAGCCAAAGGATGTAATCCGACTGTCCGATACCCCCTAATCTAGGACTCCCTCAAGGTGTAAAGTAGCTATGCTTATCACTGACGCCCTGGGAGAAAATGCATTAAATGCGCTGGTTACGTGCCCCTAGCTTTATTGGGGACGGAAATAGAGCCCGTCCCGTTCGTCGCGGCCTCTAACCGCCTTGACATGCATCCAGGCTAGCGAGTCATGCAATGCCTGGCTGGCTGGCTGGCCGCTGCGCTAGAGCGGTGGCAGGATCTTCACAAAGATCTGCATGCCACCACGCAGGTGCTTGCCAGGCTGGTAGGTCGGTCGCTGTGCGGGAGCGGTGGTGGGGTGGCGGAGCCATCACGTGGCCTCGCAAATGTCCCCAGTAAGGATCTTGTCGGGGCCTTGCCGGCGTTCCCGGCAAGGATCTCACCAAGAACTTTGTCTTCTGGTTCCTCACAAAGATCTGCATGCCACCAGTCTTCACAAAGATCTGCATGCCACTACGCATGCGCCCCTGGGCCTTGGTCTTGACATTGTCGATGGTGTTAGAGCTCTCAACCTCAAGGGTGGTGTTCTTGTCAGTGCTTCACAAGCCGCCCCAGCAAGGATCTTTCCGGGGCTTTGCGAGCCGCCCCGGCAAGGATCTTGCCAGGGGTTCAGCTTGTCTTATGTTCTCTGGTTACTGTCTTGGATGCCATCCTCGTCGTCTTGTATTTTGTCCCCAGCTACCCCCGTCAAGCCCCTGCCACGGGTGCGGCTGCAATAGCCCGTGCACAAGTAAGGGGTACCAAAGGGCCAAACTTTAGTACACCGACATACGGGTCTCGGTCTCACTGAGATGGCCTTGCCAACGCTCTGTGACTTGTTGCATTTATTTCAGTCTCACCGAGTTATGCGATTGGTCTCGCGGAGTTGGCTTGACAGACTCTCTATTGCCTTATTGCTTCATGTCGGTCTCACTGAGTTGATTCATGTCACACCCTGATTTTCATGCCACAACACTTAAGCTAATATATCATGATAAATTGTGGTTTGACAAAAACCCTTGCATTATTTGGCTTTTATTTGGAGTTGGTTTTCTCTCTGTGTTTTTCTAGTGCTCTTTAAAGTCAACACAACTCCACCTTCTATACTTCATCTCCTTGCCTCAAACTATTGCCCAATGATCATGCCATGTGTATAGAGCAATATAGTATTTTCTTACAAAAATAATTTGGCCAAAAAGTATTTTCTAAATTTAGTTTTCCAAAACCCCCTGAATTGAGGTTTGCACTGCAAGTACTTGATTTGGGGTGTGAAAAATCTTCAAAAGGTATATTTGAATCCTATTAGATGTAGGACTCCCATAAACCACAAAAACATAATTTTAAAAGTTATTTTCCTATTTTATTTAAAGGCTTTTTCTTTAGGCCAGAAATGGTCTTTAATAGGTTAAAATTATTTTAATGCTTTAAAAATATTTTGGAAAAATCTAGGGAAACTCAGTGGACATATATTGTCCATATATAAGAGTTTAAACACATGGTCATGTTCAAAATAATGGTCAAATCCCTCAAAAACCCTTTCTGGATATTTCAAGCTTTTGAAATATTTACAAAGGAAATATTCCCCAAAAATTCCAAGACAATTCTAGAATGTTACATATGACATTTTTGATGATCTTGAAAATTATCATGTCATGAAGAATAGTATAACCTCATGAAATCCCCTCAAAACCATTTCTGTCCATTTTGAAGTTTGAGCAACTTTACATTGCCAAACATGTCCAAATGTTCTCAAACCTTGTGAACATGCTCAAATGGTGTAATCATTCATATAGACCAAATGGCACAAGTTGGAGAACAAGTTAACTTGATCAAAGAGCCCCAAAACCCTTCCTGTCCAGAACCAAATTTGAACAACTCTACATTGGCAACTTTCTCCTTTTGATCTCAACTTTTGTGGACATGTTCAGAACCTCAAATAATGATACTACGCCAAGTGGTGCATCAAGGAGAATAGCTTTGCATGACTAAATCCTGGAAAGTCCATTTATGTTGATTTCTAGGGTTTACAAAAGTTGCATTCGTAACTTTGCCCAAATGGACTCAATCTTGGTGGAACCACTTGTTTTCTCATGCCATTTGGCCCTGTCAAGCCTTATGACAAGAGGAGTTCATCTTCATGCCCAAATCAACAACAAACACCTTCTGCCATTTTTCTAAAAACACCACTTTGACCCCTTCCACTAATCTCCATGAGTTCAACTTTTTACCATAGCCCCTACTAGACCTCTTTTACCTCCAGCAACTCTCCCGTGGCCATTGCTCAATGATTAAGGAGTAGAACACCCCCATTTACTTCTCTGGACAGCCATGTCATCTCTCCCTATCATCCCTGCTCTCTCATCAGAGCCTCTACAGAGCATCCAAGGCTCTCTCCCCTTTCTTTACTACCCCCTAGCACTACTGGACACAAGTGGCCGCGCCCACTTCCCATTTCTTTATGCCATGGCATGCAAAAGGCGTGCTCCAGAGCGCGCTACAGTGCTCCCACGCAGTGTAGCTGCTCCCTGCCCGACCCACCCGACCACCTCAGGCCTCCCCAGCGCGCCCGACGAGGTGCCTCGGTGTCCGCAACACGCCACGGCCTAGTCCCCCTCATTCTTCTCCCTCCTACTTCCCCCTCGCACGCGCGCCAGAGCCGCCCGAGAGCCCCAATGGCCGAGCCCACACGCGCGACGCTCTGCCACTCCCCGCTCTCTCTCTCCTTCTCCCTCGACTTGGACCACGCCCACAAGCGCCGCAGACAACCCCGAGCCTCCTGCCGTGGCCACTGCAGCCATTTCCGCGGGTGCCCGTAGGCCACGTCCACGGTGAGCCACGGCCTCGCCATATAAGGCCGCCCCTGACCTCCCTCTGGATCCCATTTGCTCTCTCTCTCTCTCTCTCTCCCGTGTATCCCCTGGACCAAGCCGCACCTCCTCCCATGCCCTCCAACCTCGTCCATGGCCGGAGCTGAGCCGCCGGCCATCGCCTAAATTCTCGTCGTCCGAGCCCCCTCCTCTCCACCTATGGGGGTCATTGCATCATCAAAACCACCACGGAGCTCTCCCGATCTCCATTTACACTCCCCGGAGGCCGTGGCGTCAAGTCCATCCTCGACGACACCCGGTCCGCCGCACCCGAAGCTCCTTCTCTTCCTGGGCTCCCCCGCGGGCGTGAAACACCTGGATGGGTGCACCTGGTCGCGCTGGACCCACCGGTACGCCGAGTATCGCCGGAGGTGGCCGGTACCGCCGGGGAGAACGCCGGCGCCCGCTCGGCCTCGCCTCCCCTACCTCTGCTCTGTTCGAGCGGGAGGTAGGAGACGGCCTGAGCACCGGGCCTCGCTCGTCAGTGACCCGGTGGGTGGGCCCCGCCCGTTTAAGTGGAGACGGCTTCAGCGAAGACGCCTTCGACGTTGCCCTGTCGCCCGCGTAGCCATGCCGCTGGGCCGGCCCAGTTGCGCCTCGCCATTAAATCTTGACCAGTGCGCGCTGCCGCCGCTGGAATTTGGCCCATTAGGTATTTCCATTTACTTTTTCTTTTTCAACAAGATTCAAACTTTTCCAGAGACCTCATTTCAAGTCCAAATCTGATGATTCAAATTTTCAGTGACTCCATAAATCAATATCTTTTAATGAGCCATAGGGAACATTTTTACACTGCCTAGTTTCACCCGGATCGACAAATAGTTCATTTATACTCCTAAACCAGCTTCAAAATCCATAGAATATTCATTTGAACTCCAAATCCAGTGAAACCAATTTCTAAATGTTTCTAAAATCATGCCTGATTTAATGGGTACTTTTACTCATTTTTATAAAAAGGTATTCTGTAGGAAACTTGCGGATCCATTAAATCCCTTGTTTCCATCGTATTGAAATGTTCAGAAATAACCACTGATCCAATTCCAATGAAACCACTCTGGTTATTTTTCATATAACCAGAGGAGTCCTAGAAAAGTCATATTTTTAGAGCACTTTTTTTCCTTGTTGTGTTGCTTATTGTGATTGTTTTCGGCGTTAATTAACGAAGTAGACGGAGTACTTGGAGAAGGACCAGAAGATTTCAAGACTCCGATGAACCAGGCAAGCAGCCCTTTGACCATGACACCCCTCTTGTTCATCGGTACCCTTTTTCCGAGTGCATGATGATGAAATATGACGGTGGTAAACTTGTTGTGAACCACCACATGATGCATACCCCTACTCATGACCTTACCTTGTTCATGATTGCATTTTCAAGAGACCATTTGATGCATAATGATGCATGTGTACCATGAACTCTTCATGGTTACATTCTTTCCAAAACCCCATCGGGTGCCCCTAATGCCCTTGTGAGATGTTGAACTAAGCTCACCACTTGAGGATGAAGTGGTGTACCGGAGAGAGCTTTTGGTGTGTGTGTGTAAAATGATGGATTAGATTTATGTGTGATTACCGTCCCAACCAAACATGTGCAACCACTCTACCCCTTTATGCGACGGGGCATTATAGATTACTTAGGCTGATACTAGCATGGTGCCCACATTACTAGTGACGGGGGTGACTTGAGGTCACTCTCGGGAAGGGGTCGTGCTTAGATAGGCGGCCATGACTGTTTTCACAGGGCACCGGACACACCGTTGGTCCCTTCGTGTATGCGTAATAATGTGAAAAGGGCAGAGTCCCACGATCTTTTGCTTATACACGAGGGCCGTGTATCAACGAGTGGACCCTATGTTAGTGTCGTCTAGGGAAAGGTAATGATCGGGTGCTTCCCCCGAGTACTTGAGGTACTACGGGATCGTGGATGACACGAAAGCTTCTCGGATCTTGTGGGTAAAGTGTGCAACCTCTGCAGAGTGTCAAACTATTCGAATAGCCGCGTCCACAGTCATGGACAGTTGGGAGGTGCTACTTAAACTATGTCCAGAAAATTTTACAATCTCGGTGCATGTGTGTGTGGAAAGGAACTAATTGTGTCAAGGTGGTGACTTGACATGTTGAATGACATGGCATTGATTCAAACTCTATTTATGTTGATATCTGTAACCTGTTCTCAAGGTTACCCATATTTATTGATGCGTGTCTCACAAGTTGATAGGACATCTCTACTAGCTTGAAGCTAGGTTGCTTACTTATTATACAACTGCATTGTTACTTTGAACCAAATCATGGGTTGCTTGCGAGTACATTCAAAGTACTCATTGGCTTGCCACTGGTTATTTTATTGGCCAGGCATGAAAGACAAGGCATACTGAAGAGTTCTTTGGTGACGATCGTGCGAGCTAGGACGCTTTCCCAGTCAGAATGCATGTAGGGTTAAGGTAGATGGCATGGGTCCAAGTTATCGACGAAGATTTCCGATGCAATGTTATACTCAAGACTTGACCATAATGGTCCTACATGTGTAATACGGTATGTATGGATGTAAGCCTCTTGATATTCAGCTTCTGTGTGTTCAGTGAGCATTGATCTCTGGGATCACTGTACACGTGCATTCGGTGATCACGACTAATGAGTCGGGGTCCCCACGGTGCGGTAGTTCTTGCGTTTCCCGAAGGTGACAGGGAGGCAGACCTGCCCTATCGGTGTGGTGGAACCGTCAGTCACTCCTGAGAAAGGCTTGGTAGGCTGACGCTGCTCATACGACACTTGGAGGTTGTCGAACATGTCGACGGACAAGATGTTGAGCCCTGCGCCGCCATCGATGAGGGTCTTGGTAACTTGCACGTTGTTGATGACTGGTGAACAAAGCATCGGGAGGGCGCCAGTGGTGGATGCGCACTTGAGCTGATCTGCCGAGTTGAAGGTGATGGCGCACTGGGACCACCTGAGCGGGCGCGTGGCCTCGAGCTTGGGGAGGACTGCATTCACCTCACGAGCGAACTGTTTGAAGATACGCTGCGAGGCTGGGGCCTGAGCGCCGCCCAAGATGCAGGCGATTGCACGCGGCTCCTGGAAGCCCCCAGCCCCCTCGTCTTGATGGTGGTCGTCATTCCTTCTTGGTGGTGGCGGCAGTGGGGGAAGACTGGCGTTTCCCTGAGGACGATCCTCACGAGGCTGGTCCCCCTAGGCGCCCTCGCGAGGATGATCTTGCCAGCGGTCCTCAAGAGGCCTGTCGCGCCATTCCTAGCGTAGGCCACGGTCGTCCCAGTGTCGGCCTCCACGTCCTCCTCCTCGGCCGTAGCCCCGGTCACTGCGCTCGAGGCGTCGATCGAAGCATCCTTCGCGAATGCTCTGAGTTCTTCACAGTCGCTGGTGTTGTGGGTGTTCAGGTTGTGGAAGGCATAGAACTGTCGGCTGCCCTTGGATGACTCGGGCTGGTCCCTGCCTCGCTTGGTGTCTGGCTCCGCTCCGAGCACGGCTGCTTTCTTGCGCTTCACGTCCTTGGCCTTGGCCTTCTTCTCCTCTGCGCCCGTAGCTGGCAGCTCGAGGAGGGAGAGGCTCCCCTCCTCAGCTCTTGCGCACTTGGTCGCCAGGTTGAACAGTTCCATAGATGTGCACAGCTCCTCGTGGATAGCGAGCTCCTCCTTCATCTTGATGTCACGGACGCCGTCAGAGAACGCGGAGATGATGGCCTCATCCGTGACCTTGGGGATCTTGAGGCGAGTGTTGTTGAAGTGCTGGATGTACTTCTGGAGGGTCTCTTCTGGTTGTTGCTTGATGCGGCGCAGGTCACCCGCGGCCGGCGGGCGGTCACGAGTGCCCTGGAAGTTGGCGACGGTTGCGGTCACAAGATCTCATCCCAGGAGGAGATTGAGCCCTGAGGCAGGTTCAGGAGCCACGAACGGGCACCGTCTTTGAGCGCCATTGGGAACCAGTTCGCCATGGCTTTCTCGTTGCCATTGGCCGCCTCGATGCTCATCTCGTAGAGCTGCAAGAACTCTGCAGGGTCGAGGGTGCCGTCGTAGCGAGGAGGCAGATCCGGCTTGAACTTGCCCGGCCAGGCGACGCTACGCAGCTCGGGGGTGAAGGCGTGGTAGCCGGCCGTGGTTGCCAGGGCCCGTCTCGGAGGTGGAGCTTGGTCTTGATGAGGCCCGCGTGCTGCCACCGCATGCAGTGCGCAGTCTTGGCGAGGCGGCGCGGGCAGCGCAGGTGCAGCTTCTCGCGGCCGAGGAATTTCTTGGCAGCTTCCCTCTGCTGCTGGGCACGGCGTGGTGGGTCATGCTGGGGTCAGGCGCCTTGGTGCCAAGGCACCGTCTTGGGGCAGAGGGGGTGGAGGCGCTCCATGAGCCACGTCGCCCGTGGCCGGCGGAGGGCGTGGCAGAGAGAGGGACGGCGCCGGGGAGCCCCTGCGGCACGGACGAGCTCGGTGACACGGTCCAGCCAGTCCTCGTAGAGGTCATCGACCGTGCGATAGCGCAGGAGCTCGTTCGTCATGAGGAGCGCGGCCTGCGCGTCCATGGGAGCACGACGTGCGTGGGACGAGGGACTGGCCGGGGTCAGCGATGGAGTTGGAGGTGCGGCCGTCATGCCGCACCGACGGGTGCAGCGAGGATGCTTGCTGCGCATTCCTCGCCAGGCCGGTTGCGGCGTTGGCGGCAGGCGACAAGGAACGACGAGGTGGCCCGCCGACGGGAGCCGTCTGAGCAACACGGGTGGTGAGGGCAGCCCGGCGCTCAGCTCTAGCGCGGCGAGCGTCCGCCATGGAGACGACGGAGCGACGGAGTGCTAATCGACGGAAGGGAAGCTACGGCGCACCCCTACCAGGCGCGCCAAATGTCGGATCTGGGGTTCCGGCAAAACACTTGAGGTTCAAACTCTAGGGTGCGCGCGAAGTTCTTTCCCTTCTACCGATCTAATCTTGCGGACGAACTCGACTAACTAGCAACACAAAGACACAAGATTTATACTGGTTCGGGCCACCGTTGTGGTGTAATACCCTACTCCAGTGTGTGGTGGTGGATTGCCTCTTGGGCTGATGAAGGACAGTACAAGGGGAAGAACAGCCTCCTGAGGTTGAGGTGTTCTTGTGTTTGGTGTGGCTAAGGGTTGGCTCTCGATCAGGTGAGATCAAGCTGAAATACCCCCTCTACGATGGTGGATAGTTCTATTTATATAGGCCCTGGTCCTCTTCACAAATATTGAGCGGGAAGGGAGCCAACAACGGCGGCCAATTTGAAAGGGGACAGCTAGTACAAGCTATCCTGACAAAAGCGGTCTTCGCCTGTGAAAGGGCTCTGGTGATGACGCAGTCTTGGGCTCCATGGTAACCTCCGTCCTGCTGGCCTGCTGGTTTTGGTCTCGTTGCACTGATATGGAAACATTTGCCTGATGCCTCGGTACTCTGCGCCTGCGCTTGCCCCCTTGGCACCCAAGAGGAAACAAGGACGCTGCGCGCGCTGGCGCCCGCCTGGTGTCGATCGTCATGGCTCACGTCATGAGAGCCTTGCGAGGTTTGCCCCGCCTTGATATCTCCGCTCCTCATGAAGCAGCCTGGTGAGGCCGCTCCTGAGGAGGTCTTGCGTTGTCCGCCTCGCGAGGATTGGCCCCTCATGAGGGTCTCGAATGCTTTGTTGATGAAGATGGGCCGTACAGGCCCGCTAGCATAGCCATGCCATGGGCCGCAAGCAGGAAAGTCTGGGGACCCCCGTTCCCAGAACGCCGACAAAAACAAATACCTTGATTCTTCCGGTGCCTTCCTTGCTTGCGTACAATTTCCTCAAATTGCTTACTTCTGGCAAGGCTCTTGTAAACACCTTTCTCTATAGTTACCTTCAATAAGCTATTTTCTTGCTCAAGTGTAACTTGTCTAAGAGAATCATTAGTGGAATCAAGAGAGCTACTAGAAGCAACAATATTGGATTTAACGTGATGATTGTTACTACAGGAAGAAGAATCTTTCTTACTCTTGTTGCTAGACTTTACTTGTGGCATGTAAGAAGACAAGAGTACATGCTTCCTAATGTAAGAAGAACTTTTCTTGCGAAGATCATCATTGACTGCTTTTAAGAACCCATGCTCTTGTTCAAGATTGAGCTTTTCAAAGCGTATATTCTCATGAGTCTTTAAAAACTCTCAATGATCTTCCAAGGTAGTTTCATCAGCTAACTTAAGAGTGTTTAGTTCTTTAGTTAGACGATCAATCTCCTTCTTATCATCGTCATTCGTTTTATATTGATTAGCATGATTAATAGCAATTTCATCATAGTTTTCATCACTAGAGTTGCCAACAAGTAAATCATCATCACCTAGCAGATCATCTTCATCACTATTGAAATCAACATACTTGGGGTGTGATACCTTTGGGCCTTTAGCCATGAAGCATCTTCCAATTCCTTCATTTGGTGGGTCAAATATGTCATAGGAGTTGGTTGACACAAGTGCTAGACCGGCAACACCTTCATCTTGAGTATATTCGGAGTCGGAGTGATAACTTCTCTCGGAGTGATGGTCGGAGTCGGAGTGATAACTTCTCTCGGAGTGATGGTCGGAGTGAGAGTCGGAGCCGGATACCCATTCACCAATGTGAGCTTGATGTCTTTGTTTCGTGTAGCTCCTTGATGACTTGTCCTTCCTTTGCGAATCCTTGCTTTTGCGAGAGGTTCTTCGTTCATAACGATCATCTCTACTCCTTCTCTCTCTTGGAGGTTATTCTTCTCTTCTACTTCTCCTTTTGGGTGAGTCTTCTCTTCTTTTGAAGGGAGCCGTACACTCATTGGAGTAGTGTCCGGGTCTTCCACAATTTTACCAATTACGCTCACAACTCGAAGATCTTTAGTCATTGTAGGACCTTGACTTGGAACTTCTTTCCTTGCTTCTACTCTTGTAGAACTTGTTGAAGTTCTTCACCATTAGGCTCAATTCCTCATTGAAGGCTTGTTTCTCACTTGATGATGTAGGAGCATCACATGAGCCTTTGTAAGCACCACTTGACTTGTTGTGAAGCTCTTCTTTATCCTTGAGTGACATCTCATGAGCAACAACTCTTCCAATGACTTCCGTTGGCTTGAGATATTTGTAATTGGGAATCATTTGGATCAATGTGCACAAGGTATCATATTTTCCATCCAAGGCTCTTAGGATCTTCTTGATGATGAATCTATCGGTCATCTCTTCACTTCCTAAGCCGGCAATCTCATTTGTGATGAGAGCAAGCCTAGAGTAAATTTCAGCGACACCTTCACCATCCTTCATTTTGAACTTGTCAAGCTGACTTTGAAGCACATCCAATTTTGATTCCTTGACGGACTCGGTACCTTCGTGCATATTAATCAAAGTATCCCAAATTTCCTTAGCATTCTCAAGACAGCTGATTTTGTTGAATTCTTCAGGGCACAATCCGTTGAAGAGGATATCGCAAGCTTGAGCATTGTATTGCAGCATCTTCAACTCTTCTGCAGTAGCTTCACGGTTCGGTTCTCTCCCATCAAAGAATTCACCTTGCAAGCCAATACACACCATAGCCCAAACGGTGGGGTTATGTCCAAGAATTTGCATTTTCATCTTATGCTTCGAACTAGCAAAATTAGTACCATCAAGGTAAGGACCTCTACGGTGGTAATTTCCCTTGCTACACGCCATACTCTCCTAGGTTGTGAAACCAAGGCTATGATCACCAAAGCTATGGAAATCAAGGAAAATGGAGGCCAAAGCTCTAATACCACTTGGAGCATCGAAAGTATGTCCTGAGGGGGGTGATTAGACTACTTGACCTAATAAAAATCAAGCATTTTCCCTATTTTAAGTTTTGGCAGATTTTAGCAACTTAGCACAAGTCAAGCAATCAACCTACACATGTAAGTCTAAGAGTATAGCAGCGGAATGTAAAACATTGCACATGAAGGTAAAGGGAGGAGTTTGGAGGGAGCAATAGACACGGAGATTTTTGGCATGGTTCTGATAGGTGGTGCTATCGTACATCCACATTGATGGAGACTTCAACCCACGAAGGGTAATGGCTGCACGAGTCCACGGATGTCGGCGTTCTAGGAACGGGGGTCCCCAGACTTGCTTGCCTGCGGCCCACAGCATGGCTAGGCAGCGGGCCGTACGGCCCATCTTCATCAACAAGGCATCCAAGAGCTTCGCGAGGGTCCAAGCCTCGCGAAGCGGATGACACAAGACTTCCTCTGGAGTGGCCTAGCCAGGCGGGCTCACGAGGAGCAGAGATATCAAGGCGGGGCAAACCTCACGAGGCACTCGTGACGTGAGCCATGACGAACGGTGCCAAAGGGCGCCAAGGCGCACAGCTGGCTCCCCATTTCCTCTTTGGTGCTAAGGAGGCAAGCGCAGACGAAGAGTACCGAGGCATCAGGCAAAGGTTGCCTTATTGGTGCAAAAAGACCAAGACCAGGAGGACGGCAAGGCAAAGGTCATCGTGGAGCCCAAGATGGCGTCACCCCAGGGCCTTTTCGCAGGCGAAGACCGCTTTTGTCAGGATAGCTTGTACTAGCTGTCCCCCTTCAAATTTGCCGGCCGTTGTTGGCTCCCTTCCCGCTGAACATTGGGAGGAGGACCAGGGCCCATATATGTATAGCTAGCCACCACAGGGAGGGGGATCGAGCAATTCATCGACTCCTCGCACCACAAGTTCATACACAACAACACCTCAACCTTAGGAGGCTGTTCTTCCCTTGTAATGTTCATCATTAGCCCAAGAGGCAATCCACCACCACACTGGAGTAGGGTATTACACCACAACGGTGGACCGAACCAGTATAGACCCCGTGTCTCTTTCTGTGTTGTGAGTTCGTCGAGTTCGTCCGCAAGTGTGACGCCCGGATAATCACGCTACAGTAATCCCACGCTAATCATGCCACGTCACCTCGATTATCGTGACTAAACTCTCGTTGATTCAAACCGGTTCAACTTCATATTGAAAACATAGGCAAAGAAATAAAAGTTTTGTAAAATAAAACAAAAAGGAGTGGGGGAGGAAACCCCACTGGCCCAACTGGGCCAGCCCCTCCCCACCTGGCCCCCGCCTCACACCTGGCCCAGCCCCGTCCCCTGGCCCGGCCCAGCCGGCCGGCCACTTATCCCCCCCTCCCCCGGATCGGCTAACCCTAGCCGCCCAGCTTTTAGGCCGGGCATGACCTGGAAAGTGTGTCCAAACGAGTTAAGCGGCGTGGTGGGTAAGTTGGTGCACCCTGCAGGGAAGAAAACATCTATCGATAGCCTGTCCCACGGTAACGGACACTTGGAGTTGTATCCCATCGATACAACTAGAATCGGATACTTGAGATGAGACATGGATATGAGCAATGGATTGCGATAAGAATTGGATTGTGATGATAATCTGGATAGTATGGCTCGGGATGCCTTTCTCGCAGGGAGTCGAGAAAGGATCTCGGCCGAGGTTGATAATGATTACTACTTTACTTTATGCTACTCTACTCCTTCCGGTTCTTTGCAAGATGGTGGTTTCTAGAAGATGCTAGTCTTCGATAGGACTAGGCCTTCTCTCTATTCTCGCATTGCAGCCCACCCACATATACAGCCTTTCCTTTGATAATGTTGCATATGTAGTGTAGATCCTTGCTTGCAGTACTTTGGATGAGTACTCACGGTTGCTTTGCTCCCTCTTTTCCCCTTTCTTCTTCTTTCCGGTTGATGCAACCAGATGATTTGAGCCCAGGAGCCGATGCCACCGCCGATGCTTACTACTACGTGGAGGTCACCGATGACCAGGAGTAGTTAGGAGGCTCCTGTGCAGGAGGCCTTGCCTTTTCGATCGATGTTGCTTTTGTGCTAGCCTTCTTAAGGCAAACTTGTCTAACTCATGTCTCGTACTCAGATATTGTTGCTTCCAATGACTCTTGTGTTTTCGAGCTTATGTATTCGAGCCCTCGAGGCCCCCGGCTTGTAATATAAAGCTTGTATTATTTTAATTTGTGTCTAGAGTTGTGTTGTGATATCTTCCGTGAGTCCTTGATCTTGATCGTACACATTTGCGTGTATGATTAGTGTACGATTGAATCGAGGGCGCCACAAGTTGGTATCGAGCCGATCGCTGTAGGAATCCCCTTCCAACTCCTTGGTCAAGTCGAGTCTAGACATTGCAAAACTTTTACTAACTTGGTTGTGTGCCTTACGGCCCACGCCGCCATTGTGTGGTATTAGGATCTTTTACTCCTCGACCTTTACTCTGGGACTCCGAACTCTCTTCTATTCGGGTTAAATGAATTTGCTAAAAACAAAACTAACTTTAGGTTCTCGCAAGTACTTTCTCCCGGAGAGCCCTTCACTTCAGATGATCGTACGCTAATCGGAAGATTCCAAGATACTCTCGATGTTCTCTCGAGACTTTGTGCTCATCACTTTTGCTATTCGACCACCGATAAATCCGTATGGATAACTACTTACACTTGCCATTCATACGATCATCCCCATTGATCTTGTTATTACAAGATACCCTCAAGTTTTCTCTATTGTTCAGAGAATACTTTGTGCCTCTTGCCTAGCAGTTCTTTGCTACATGAATACCCCTTCAAATAAACCCTCGCACTTGTCGAGTATTCGCTCAACCCCAGCTTGTTCATGTGTTTCACAAAAGTCTTCAAAATATTATTCGATCTTCCGAAACCCTCTGGAGCCTTTGGCTCTTGAAATTCTTGCTTGCTTGCATTATGGTTAATCCCATAAGTCTCGTAGTCATATTGACATTCCTTGTCATTATCATTTTGAGTCTGTTAATTCAATATGTTTGCGAACACCCGCAATCATCATTGATCCTTATAAATTACCTTTCCGCTGAGCTGCCATTCTTTTAATCGAATTGGTTCTCGATCAGTCCAAGTGTCGTTGATTGTACCCTAAGGCTATTCAACTTATCCATCCCGAATCAGAGCATTGCTTCTGACCCCTTGATTGGGAATCATAATTCTTTTGCATTTGACAATTGAGTTAGTCAGTTGTTTCTATAGTTTGACCTCCTTGCATTCTTCTTCCTCTAGTTGAGTAATCGATGCTCACGTCAGATCCCTTGTGGACCACCAGATCCTTTGTTGGATTTTATCTGACAATGCCCTTCATATTCAATAACCTTGTGAGCCTTTCCTCTCATACATAATGCCTTTGATAAATTGTATCATCTGCTTTCTCAACCATGCTCGCCTTCGAGCTTGAGTTAATTATTTCTAACGATTCGGTATATGATTCCAAGAAGCCCCTATGGGTAGGACATATGCCTTCACTAAACCGTGTGAACTCGAAAGTTTTCACGAATCATACTCTTCCGGTGCTTCGCCAGATAAAATTTTCAACACCGCAACTTCATTGAACGTGAGAAGTGAATGAAAGGTTGTGCATTGGAGAAGTGGGAGACGACCTTGAACTTTGTGTTCATGCCCATGGACACGATGTAGATCTTATCATTAAAGCTTCTCTTAAATTATTTTTTCCTTTGGTATAAGCTCATCTTATATCTGAGATCTGGCCTTTTGCAATCGTGGTTCCGACCATGTTCTCTTTTAAATATCATGTCCCGTGCAAGTTAAATCAATTGTCTCCTATGGATCAATACACCAGTCCAACCTTTACTTTGATCTTGTGTCGAGTATTACCCCCGGTATCTCGAGATTATCATGGAATCGCATAACTTCTTATGAGTTCTTCATCAAGTGCTACCTTCCCATCGATTCCAATTCTTCACGGGCTCGAAAGTTATTAAACACTCAAAGACACCGATAATCGAACCGAGCCCGCACTACGATTCAACAACTCTTCAAGAAGCTTCTATAAGTACGAAGTTTGTACCGACCACGCCATTCCTAGCCTGTTTGGCTATGTCATTGTCGTGATGATTTTAACTGTGCTACCTGGTCCTTCTTCTCGAGCACAATTTTCGACGATGAACTAACCTTACGCCGATCCTCATCGCCTTATCATTTCGCCTTTGAACAACAAGCTTGGTTTCGAGTTTGTGTCGTACTTTTGGTTCCAATAACCTTTCACTTCATCATTACTTTGACTTGTTGTCGCCGCCGCTCGATTACATTTGCATGAAATCTCTCGACAATTGTGTCGTGATCATCATCAACCTTATGAGCTCTTCCAGAATTCAATTGAATTCATGATGGGTAATACCTTTCCTTGCCCCTCGATGATTCATGTTCTCATCGACCACTTTATTGCCTTCCGCTCAACACAACTTGTTCGTGTTTTGTGTAAACCTTGAGATCCCTCGCTACCCAGCAGTTGATCTTCCTTACCTCGGAAGTATTACCATCTCCTTTTGTCGAGGATGTGGTGAGAATTTCACCACCTCTTAAGAATTCTTGATATCATAATACTTCTTGCCATCTTTGTTCATTCCTTGGCCCCGTCAGATTGTTTTCAACCGGAATACCGACAATTGAGCTATGACGTAGAATTCAAAACTTCTAGCAAGCCTCTTTCTTTGAAGTGAAATTCTTAGACTATTGATTATTGAATCACCATTCCAACGTTGGTCGTGCAACCCGGCCCATATTTCGGGCGCACCTTTCAACCAGTGTTTACTTGTGTATGTTTTCCTCGAGCATACTTCTTTATATCATTTGATCTGACAAATGTTATCTCCTTGTTCACTTAATTGCGGAAATCCATCTTTTGGGAATCTCGGTAAATTGCCGTTGAGTTCACTCGACACCTCCTTGCCCTCTCCTTGGGTTAATGATGGACTCTTGTTAACGGAAATCACTTCATAGTTCCTTTCCCCGAGAATCTTACATTGTCATCTTGTCAATTTGTGTTGCACCTTGTCTTCTCAGTATCCTAAGTCCGAGGTATCCCGACACCAATCGGATCTGAATCTCGGTCGATATGATGGTTGGGACAACTTTCCAAGAGTTATGACGTTGATCCTTTGTTGACGCGGTAACATGATGTCATGCCTAGCACTTCCGTCCGGAGGACCTATCATTATAGATTCCTTTTCAAAGAAGGTTATCCGCTCATCCATGAGGAAATTGTAAGACTTATTCTACAAGTTATCCTCGATGAATCCTTCGTGTTTCCAAAGTCTCGATCTTCACACAAGACCATGTCAATGCTATCTCAAGCATGTCAATGGTACTCCGATTTTCAACAGAACATTTGAAGCACGATGCTAAATTTTATTTATCATTTATCCTAACACCGTTGTATGGATAATATCATGAGATTCCTCCCCTTACCTAAAGAGTTTTCTACATTATATCCTGCCACGGATATCATGCTCGCTTGTCCTTGGTAAGGGTATATCCACGAAATATGTGTTTAAACACATTTTCCTTTCCATTGTTCTGCTTAATATGATAATCATATTTTACTTTCCATTGGTTGTTTGAACCTTTTTGTGATCTATATGATCTAAGCAGCAATATTCTACCGCTTATGTAAACACCTCGAGGTACAACTCACAAGAAGACCTCACATTATTGTTGATGGCATTCCGGTAGCCACCGATGGACGAGAACTTTGCCTATTGGTCCGCCTCGCTCAACGAAAGCAAAGCAAGATGGTTCTCTTCGACCTCGCCCTTGGTACCGATGTTGTTGCCGACATAACCGATAGGCTGATCCTCCGACATGGCTTGCTAACATGACCATGCAAGATGTCAATGCCCTTTCCTACTTTTAGCCCATATGGTGGGCCCATAACCCACAGTTCCACATGATCGAAACCGACTCTCCTGTACACCCTGTTGTCAGAGTTATTCCTCGTGCTTGACTTTGTATGCAATTCACTGGCCACTTGCCTGTTGACCTATTCTGGTATCGGACACAATACTTATTCCCGTTGCTCAACCCCTTTACTTTTCTGCTTCGTGCAATGAACGATTGCCTATCCGCTTGAAACTTCTTATTGCACCGCCTTACTTTACTCTCGATGTGTGTCATCTGCTCAACTCGAGAGATACTCATATGTTCATTCTTGGGATACCCCCGGATGAATTTCCCTTATAACATCCTAACATTATAAAGCTGCCCTTACCTATTCGTAAGCACGATGGAGTTCTCAAGAAAGGACGACAACTTCATCATGATGCTTTGGAATAAAGAATTGAAGACATCAACGAAAGGGATTAACTTCTTCTAGAAGATCCGTTAGAATATCGTAACCAGAACTAACCCCTTACTCCCCTCTTAAATCTCGGGACGAGATTTCTTGTAGTGGAGGAGAATTGTGACGCCCGGATAATCACGCTACAGTAATCCCACGCTAATCATGCCACGTCACCTCAGTTATCGTGACTAAACTCTCGCTGATTCAAACCCGTTCAACTTCATATTGAAAACATAGGCAAAGAAATAAAAGTTTTCGTAAAATAAAACAAAAAGGAGTGGGGAGGAAACCCCATCGCCCAACTGGCCAGCCCCTCCCCACTGGACCCCCCCTCACACTGGCCCAGCCCCTCTGCCCACCGGGCCGCCACTTATCCCTCCCCGGATCGGCTAACCCTAGCCGCCCCGCCTCACTCGCCTCCCCGATCCACTTTCTCTCTCCCCGCCCGATCCAGATCGGGCCGAGCCACCTGTCGCGCCCCTCGCCGCCGCCGGACCACCTCGCCACTGTCGCCCCCACGCTGCACTTCGCCGCTGGGTCATCCTCGACCCCCACCCCGCCTCACCGGAAGTCCTCCCTGACGCGGCGGCCGCCTCGACTCCCTCCTCGCCGGTCGCCACTGAGCTCCACCGCGCCCGCCTCCTAGACCCAGCGTGCCCCACTGTGAGCTTCGCCTTCTCCTCGCTTCCTCGTCCCCCTCCCGGCGCCATCAGAGCCCAGAGCCCGTCGCTGCTCGGCCGCCTCCCCCTCGCGGTCATCATGGCCACGCCGCCCACGCCAAATCCCCGCCTCCCTCTTCTCCCCCCTGCCCGTGCCGCGCCCGGCCTCCGCTGTGGCCTCTCTCTCCCCGTCGTGGCGCCCTCGCCTGCCACTGAACCCCTGGCCTCCCAAGCGCACCCCCCGCTGACGATCTTGGCCCGGCCGTGTCCGCACCTCCGCCTACCTCCGCCTCCCGTGACCAATCTCAAAGCCCCTGGGACCGCCCCTCGCCCGGCTCCTCGTCGAGCCCACGGCCTCGCGGCCCCCCTCCACACCCGGCAGGGATCGGGCGGGCACGCCTTGGCGTCCTCCGGTTTGGCGCGAACGGCCACGCCCGCAAGCTCAAGACGCCTGCTGCCTCGGGGCCTATGACATGGGGGCCCCACCCCACAGAATGGTTTTAATAATAAAAAGGTAAATGAAAATTAGATAATAATAAATAAAAATGAATAAAACTAATTAATTAATTAATTAAGTAAGTAATTATTTAATCTAATTAATCCTGATTAATTAAACCTAATAACTAATTAACCTAATTAACTCATCGTTAATTAAACTTAACTAAGTTAATTAGTTAATGAGTGTGACTTAACGGGACCCACATGTCAGGGTTGACTTAGTCAACCCTGTTGACTGCTGACGTCAGCATGACATCATGCTGACGTCATAAATACATTTTTTCGAATTAATTAATTAATTAATTAAATTCCAGAAATTATTAAAATATTTTCAACATGAAAGTTGCTCAGAACGACGAGACGAATCCGGATACGCAGTCCGTTCGTCCGCCACACACCCCTAACCTATCGAACCTGCAACTTTTCCTCCGGCCTTCCGTCCAAAACCCAAAACACCGGGGATACTTTCCTGGATGTTTCCCCCTTAACCAATACCCCCCTCATACCATGTTAGGGCACGCCTAGCATCGCTTCTTGACATGTCATGCATCGATATGCATCTGTTTACTTGGTATTCATTGTTTCTTCCCCCTCTTCTCTCCGGTAGACTACGAGACCGACGCTGCTGGCCGGGATTCGACTACGGTGTTGACGACCTCTCTCTTGCCAGAGCAACCAGGCAAGCCCCCTTGATCATCCCGATATCGCCCATTCCATTCTCTCATACTTGCATTAGATTTTGCTATCGTTATTGTTTGCACCTATTACGATGCATAGCCCGCTTTTGTATCTGCTGTTGTACCTTACCGCTTATCCTAAATCGCTTAGTATAGGTTGGTTAGAGACCCATCGCTGACCCCCCTCACCTTGTCCTTGTTGCCTCGCTTCATCATTGAAGACCCGATCAACGGGATCGAAGACCAGGCCCCGACACCGCACATCACTTCCCTTAGTTGCTCGACACTCATCGGGTTACTATCGAGTACCGAGGGTGAAACCTCTACAAAGACTTCCGATATTACCTCGTAGTATAGCTATCCGGTCATGGTCATCGAGGGTGATTTCCTCCTTAACCACTTCCGACACGACTGTCAGCGCAACCCCTCAAGTGTGAACCTCGGGGTGATTCCTCTTACGTTCACCTTGATGATTACATCTAGTGGAATTCATCGGGGTGATTCCTCGGGTTTTTCCCTTGATGTTTGGACACACGGTTACTTGGACTTTACCATCATTATTTGGAAAGACGGGTCGACCCTCGAGGGGTACCTGCGTGCTTAATTGCAGTGATGTGGAGACGGGTTGATTCGGAAGGTGCCCGCGAGATAATTACGGCGTGGCCGGCATTCCTAGCCCTTGCCGCAAGTACTCGAGACGGGCAACGGGTCACATCTTCGTGAGTCTCGCTTGTTACCGCGTGCTCCTAATCCACTACGATTTGGATATTTGATCCGAGGGCACTAACCATCACGTGGGCATAGTATGGGCGTTCTGCGTCGTATACATCAGCTGAAGCTTAATAGACGTCAGCGACTGAGCGGCGCGTGCCGGGTTGGACTGGTAAGCTCCTGCCTTTTTAGGGAGGTAGCTAGGTCTGCTCACGGCCGCGCGAACGCAAGTGTGAGTTCCCGGGAGATGGCCCATGACCCACGGGGGCATAGGTTTAGTCCGCGGGCTGGCCTCTTTATTAAGCCTAGGTCGGGTTGCGGCGTATTGTTTGGCCGAGGCCGGCATGACCGGAAAGTGTGTCCGCCGGAGTTAAGCGGCGTGGTGGGTAAGTTGGTGCACCCTGCAGGAAGAAAACATCTATCGATAGCTTGTCCTACGGTAACGGACACTTGGAGTTGTATCCCGATCGATACAACTAGAATCGGATACTTGAGATGAGACATGGATATGAGCAATGGATTGCGATAAGAATTGGATTGTGATGATAATCGGATAGTATGGCTCGGGATGCCTTTCGCAGGAGTCGAGAAAGGATCTCCGGCCGAGGTTGATAACAAAGATTACTACTTTACTTTATGCTACTCTACTCCTTCAGGTTCTGCTGTAAGATGGTGGTTTCGAGAAGATGCTAGTCTTCGATAGGACTAGGCCTTCTCTCTATTCGGCATTTCTGCAGCCCATCCACATATACAGCCTTCCTTTGATAATGTTGCATATGTAGTGTAGATCCTTGCTTGCAGTACTTTGGATGAGTACTCACGGTTGCTTTGCTCCCTCTTTTCCCCTTTCTTCTTCTTTCCGGTTGATGCAACCAGATGACGGAGCTCAGGAGCCGGATGCCACCGCCGATGCTTACTACTACGTGGAGGCGGCGATGACCAGGGAGTAGTTAGGAGGCTCCTGCGCAGAGGCCTTGCCTTTTCGATCGATGTTGCTTTTGTGCTAGCCTTCTTAAGGCAAACTTGTCTAACTCATGTACGTACTTCAGGATATTG
Source organism: Aegilops bicornis (assembly GCA_021605145.1). Lineage (NCBI taxonomy): Eukaryota > Viridiplantae > Streptophyta > Magnoliopsida > Poales > Poaceae > Aegilops > Aegilops bicornis. The sequence goes on from CM038673.1 coordinate 225,314,648, forward strand.
TTGCTCACGACTCTTGTGTTTTCGAGCTTATGTATTCGAGACCTCGAGGCCCTGGGCTTGTAGTATAAAGCTTGTATTATTTTAATTTGTGTCTAGAGTTGTGTTGTGATATCTTCCCGTGAGTCCTTGATCTTGATCGTACACATTTGCGTGTATGATTAGTGTACGATTGAATCGAGGGCGTCACAGCAAGATCTTAGCGAGCTAGAGCATAGATTGGTAGGAGGAAAGGACTTCGCGCGCACCCGAGTGTTCGAACATTAAGGGTTTGCCGGAACCCCACATCTGACATTTGGCGCGCCAGGTAGGGGTGCGCCGGAGCTTCTTCCCCGCCAACCAGCCCTGCGACGATCATCAGCTACGATGTCAGGCGACCCAAGGACCGGCTCTGACCGCTGGGCAGCCTGGCCGGCCCGGGCGACGCCGCCTGCCATGGAGATCTCGACCCCGCACCCCAAGCGGCACAGGCACCACCAGGCTCCGCTGGGCGCGGACAGCGCGGTCAAGTGTCATCCGCCCTCACCCCACGGCAAGTACGGGCTGCGGCAAGAGCGGCGAGCCACGCTGCAGCAACAGCGTCTCACTCGCGGCGGGAGCAAGCGGACATGCGGGCGGCACCTACGGTGGCAAGAGAGCTACTACGATGCAGGCTGATGGAGAGCGGCCGGGACACGCTACTTGAGCGAGTCGCTGAGCTGCTGGACGCGGCGGCGTCGGGAGCACCACCTTTCTGCTATCGACTCCCCCCCCAGGCCACTGCAGGGCCGCTCGGCGAGCATCACCACGCCTGTGCACCACCAACTACACACAGGGGCTTCGTCAACATCAGCACGGCCGGCGGCGCAGGGGGCTCCAATCCCCCCATGCCGCCCTCGATGAGCACGAGCACAAGCGTCACCCCCCATGGTTCCGGCAGGGTGCCGTATCGTCATCCCCAGGACGCTGTCATGGGCGGAGCAACGTGGAGCGTGTGGCACCATGGCGAGGTGTTCGGGGTAATGGCCCCGGAAGCCTACGTGCCCCGCATGACGGACCAAGAATACGCACCAGAGGACGACATCGGCTCGTTCGTTGGAGAAGATTGGGGAGAAGGGGCGCTAGGAGCAGAAGCTTTCTAGGAGCCAACGAAGAACCACAACGATCGCGCCAACAGCGGCAATTACAGGGTACCACTAGTCACTCAAGAACAGGTTTACGCTAACCATGGGCTACAGATGAACCAGATTGCCGCGTCCGACGACTCCAAAGGGCGACACCCGCTCCGGCAAGGGAGACGCGATGGGGGCCGCCGAGAGGGAGCCAGGAGCAAGGCCCCTCCCCGCGGCGCGCGACGACTGATGAAACCCGGATGTAGGCCCTCTGCCAGGGAGGACTCGCCAACCCTTCCCCCAGCAGAGGACCTGTGGTCGCCGAGGGAACCGCTGACATCCTCTTTCCCTCCTCTGTTTCGTCCTGGTCTCCGGTCGGCTCAGAGGAGGTCGAGAGCGGCGCAAGGCGGGGCCCTCGTCTGGCGATATGAAGCAAGGCCGGTACCTGTGAAGAAGGCCCGGTGCCTGTGAAGCTCGCCGCCCGTGACACTCTCACGTAATAATGAGTTGGGGCTGTACACGCCCCGGAGTCTCAGGGGTGCCGGCCTCAGGCCCTGGGGCTCCCTCCCATGCCTAGTGGCAGCACTTAGCTCCGCGCTGGTGAGAAGACTTGAAGACCAAAAGACTAGACTAGGTGCCGGACGCGGCCTTTTGCTTTGGATCTTTCCTTCTATAGCTTTGCTTTTTGGATCTGGATTTGAGTTGAAGATGAGTTTTTATCGATGCGCGCGGGGGAGCCTTTTCTCGTTTGAGCAATTTCTTGCCTTCTGGATCTCGCTTTGTTCGGAACTCATGTCCATCGCCTTACCCTCACGAGCTCCTCGTGAGCGGGACTGCGCGAAGCACTCGCGCCCCGAACGCGCGCTGCAACTGTTGCCCACTCCACGTGGGGCCCCCGCCGGCAGGGCGGCAAGCTCCGCAAGGTTCTCAGAAACTCGGCACGTCACAGCGTAGCTCTAGGCTGGCGCTGACTAAGGTAAACCAAGGCAGAAAACTCGCATCAGGATCCACAAGTTCACGAGGACACAAACTCACACCGCATGGAAAAATAAAAACGGTGATTTGTTTACATGAGGGGCTCCCCCTCTCAAAATGCTCTGACAAGTTTCCAAGGGCCACGCCTGAGTTTGTGCGCAGGAAGAAATGACAGGAGAACAAGGGATCAGCCGGAGATATCGCTCGCTGCGTCACTTGCAAACGCGTCACTCGCGTCGCCGTCGTCTTCGTCAGCCTCATCCCCGTCATCGGCGACACCCCCGTCGCCATCATCGACCACACCGCCTTCGTCTGCGACGACCACCAACGCATCATCTTCCGAAGCGAAGGCCCTGACCAACGCGTCCACACGGTCCTCGACCCAGCACGCCAGGTTGCCCCGGACAGCCATGGGTACGGGGGCGATGCCTGCGTCAAAGTCGAAGTTGGGGTCGGCATCCAGGAGATGGCTGAAGACGCGCGAGAAAGCGCGCTCAAGCAAGCCGCATCCCCCTTTCCTCCACAAGCTGGCGAGCTTGGGCGTATCGAGCCTCCAGGCGCGTCACCACCTCGGTGAAGAAGGTCAGGTGGCTAGCGTAATCGTTCGAGTGAGGAGTCTGCGCCTCCACATCGCAAATGTGGCCCAGGGCGATATTGGACCTGTTTCGAAGCTCCTGAAGCATGGGGGCATGCTCGCGCTCCAGCGTTAGGCATCGGAGCACCTCCTCCATGTTTTGCCTCGCGGCGGCCTCTGCATCATCAACCCGTCTCCGGAGGGAGTGCAGCTCGGCACAGGCGGAGGCCAAGTCCGCCTGCACCATGACCAGGGCTGCAGCCATGGCTTCCGCGTGCCTCTCAGCCTCGTCTAACCTGGGCCTGAGGGCAGCGGCCCTGCCCTCATCCTCCACACCCGCGAGCTTCAGCTTCAGGTTGTACCTGCCCTCCAGGTCCACGCGAACCTCGGGCATCCGGCGGTTCACCTCCTCCTCGACTCCAGCCTCACGAGCCCCTACGGTATCCTCTGCTTGGGCAACTTGACGCTCCCTCATCTCCAGTTGCTCGAGCTCGCGGCTACGCTCCATGGCATCCAGGGCCAACGCCTCCTCAGGCTTCCGGACCTCCTCTTCCTCCGCGGGCGTCCCCCTCAGCGACGCAAGAGCGGCCCTACACGCCTCCACCTGCTGCTCAAGAGACGCGCCACAAGCCTGGAGCTCCCAAGCGCGCTTCTCCGCGGCCTCGCGGCGGCAATCAGCCTCGCGAGCCTTTTCCGAGGCTCGTGAGACCAAGATAGTCTCCCCAACACTCAACTCTCTCTCACAAATTTGGATTTGGTGGAAAGATGATTTGAGTGGAAAGCAACTTGGGGAAGGCTAGAGATCAAGATTCTTGTGGCTGGATTGGAATATCTTGGTCTCAACACATGAGTAGGTGGTTGTCTCTCAGAAAATGAATGGTAGAAGTGTAGGCACGTTCTAATGGCTCTCTCCACGAATGAAGAGTGGGTGGAGGGGTATATATAGCCTCCACAAAAAATCTAACCATTACACACAATTTACCAAACTCGGTTAGACCGAATCATGAAACTCGGTCACACCAATTTAGTTCAAAATGTGAACATTAGGCATTTCGGTGGGACCGACATGTCAACTCGGTGGGACCGATTTCATTAGGGTTAGGGCATAACGTAATCTCAGTGAGACCGATCACATAAACTCGGTGAGACTGATTTTCTGTAATAGGCACATAGGGAGTTGGTCAGGCAAACTCGGTGGGACTGAATCGCTCATTTCGGTGAGACCGAAACATTACGAAAGGGAAACAGAGAGTTTGCATTGCGAACTCGGTGGGACCAATCACTCATCTCGGTTAGACCGAAACTTTACGAAGGGAAATAGAGAGTTTGCAATCCCATCTCGGTGAGACCGAGATCCCTATCGGTGAGACCGAACTGATTAGGGTTTCTGGCAGTGGCTATGTCAAATGAACTCGGTGGCGCCAGATAGATCAAATTGGCGGGGCCGAGTTTGACTTTTGCTTTGGGACATATGTGGATATGAGAAAGTGGTTGAGGGCTTTTCGAGCATATGACAAGCATTTTGAGCAAGCAAGCCATTAAGCAACACATCATCCCCTTTTAATAGTATTGGCATTTCCTATGGATCGATGTGATCTTGGATCACTAAAATGAAAATGTAGTGTCTTGACCTCCCCTCGGAGCACCCCCAGGCGCTGCCTTGGCCCATTGGTTGTCTTATGGTCCATAAAAAATCTCCGTGAAGTTTCGTTGCGTTTGGACTCCATTTGGTATTGATTTCCTGCGATGTAAAAACATGCGAGAAAATGAATCGACACTTGGCACTATGTCAATAGATTAGTACCAAATAATGATATAAAATGACTATAAAATGATTATAAAACATCCAAGATTGATAATATAACAGCATGGAACAATAAAAAATTATAGATACGTTGGAGACATATCAGTGGACAAAACAACAACCAGAAAGTAGATAGAGCCAAACTTGTGTGTTTCTAATGCCTCATCGGGAATGGTCTTGTACATGTGTGCCATAGTGTTGTGATCCATCCTAGGCTTTCCATATACATCAATATCATTCTCATCTTCCTTTGGAGCATTGATAAGAGCAACCCACTCACAGATTGATGACTGGTATCTAGTGCCCTCAGTCATCCAAACAATCTTTCCATCTAGATAGAAATGTGCAGTGGAGTAAAACTACGATACCATCTCATCATTCCATTTGGTGAGCTTTTGTCCAACAAAAGCATCAACACCTGTCGACCTGAAGCACTCATGAACATGGGGAAGTAGTCTTCATTGCCATCTATATACTTCCAATCCACCCATTCCATGTTGCTTATGATGGGTTTCCTGTCAAGCAGCACTCTCATAGAAATCTTGTTGTTCTTTGTATGGAAATGAAAGTGAACAGCTATTCTTCTCCTTGTAGCATAGAGATCAACTTTCCTCCATGTTCTCAGTCCACTATCCTTCATCAGCTTCATGTTTTCAGCCACTGGATGTTCATCATCATGGTCTGGAATCTTTGGCTTCAATTTCCTGAGCACTTGTGGCTCTTCATCCTCTTGAACCTCTGGCACTAGGGCCTTGTTCTTTTCAACAGCTGGGATATTTCTTGTGGATCTCTTGGGAGCAACAGTCTTAGGTGCAGGAGCTGGAGCTTTGGGCTTGGGCTTGAAGGGCGCACCTGCAGATTTCATGGCATCTGCCATTAACTTCTGAGATTTGGTAGGGGATCACTACAAAAAAAATACACTTCCGTGATGATACGTGTTTGTCATAGTAGGTCGCGTTTTCTGTCATGCATGTACATCCATGACGATTTTATGACAGAATCAAGATAGTCATACATGTGCTGTCGTAGAAGTGTTCCATGACATGACCAAAATTATCATCACGGAAGTGTCCACTTCCATGACGATAAATCGCGCGTCACAGAAGTGCTTTCGTCAAGGGTGACCGACACGTGGCATCCACCGTAACGGAACGCCGTTAAGCTATCGGGTCGGGTTTTGGATCCGATAACCCATTAACAGCCCCGACCAATGGGGATTTTCCACGTGTAAAATTATCATTGGCTGGAGGAAACACGTGTCTGCTTATTGTCGGGACAGATGTCATCCACTCATTGGACGTAAGGTGCCTATGATACGTCGACACGTGGCACGGCCCAACAGAGGCCCATTCCTGTGAAAAGGCCGGCCCGTTTGACTTGGTCAAAAGGTGGCAGGCTGGCCCATGGAAAGCCTGTTAACGGCCTGTTCGCATATAGCCCATTTACAGCCCGCTAACCCAAGGCCCGTTATGCCCTATCCGAATTAGGCCAGTAGCGTCATCTGGGCCATCCAATATGATTCCAGCCCGTTTTCACTTCTAGCGCATGTATGGCCCATGACGTCTTTCGGCCCATATGAGGCCCTATGTAACTCTTGGCCTATTAACGGCCCGTGGTGAAACTAGCCCGTAATGAATAAAGGTATCACTTTACACCCATTAACGGCCCGTGGTGAACCGGCCCATAATGAACAAAGGTATCACTTTATACCCATTAACGGCCCGTTATTCCGTTGGGCGTTTCCAGCCCATGTTATCTTCGGCCTTCTCAGAGCCCATTTATTCTTGGGCTCATTTCCAAGATTCGCTTACTTAAGGCTCGTTCTTGTCATTTTCGCCAGGGCCAAATTCAGCCCGTGGTTACAGTCGGCATGTTTGTGGTCCGTTAATACGTTGGGCCGTTTTCATAGCGTCATCAAATACGGCCTATTAACGATGGCCCGTTATGGTCGGCCCATGAACGGATGATTCCAACTCTAGCCCGTTTACAGCCATAATGCGGTCTGTTTGGCCCATGTTTGGCGATCGATCATATGGACCGTATAAGGCCCATTGATGATACGGCCCGTAGAAAGCCCATTGTTTCTACAGCCCGTAGAAGGCCCATTGTTTCTACGGCCCGTAGAAGGCCCATCGCTTTCTCTGACGAGGGAGGCCCAGTGTCACTACAGTAAATATTAGCCCATGGTTATTGTGGCCTAGTTTTAAAAAATACGTTATTGCAGCCACTAGCAAACCGCGGAAAAAGAACTACAATGACTACAAGCAAACAAATAAACAAGACAACAAGGAAATAAATAAGCAAGCAACTAACGCTAGGCTATCACGGCTATTACACATATTACATCCACTGGGCATCAAAGTTCGCCACCAGTGCAAATATGGGGAACAAAGCAAAGCATATCATATACACTTTGGTTGTTAAAGTTGGCGATCAGCCGCAAATAAACGCCGCAGCAAAAAAAAAAAAATCTAATCGAAACCACTTCATAAGATCTCAAGAAACAATATCCGGTACCCATAATGCCGGCAAGATGCTTAGCAAGCTTATTAACTTTCTCTTGTTTGGCGCTTAAATCCTCCAACGCTTGTCGTTGCACCGTAAAATATGCATCTGAATTCTGCAGGACTTCCTCGATCCTTCACTTCTGTCGCAAAGACATCTGATTGATGTCTTTCAACTTGAAGTTGAGACTCAAGAAGACAAACTGATTCAGGCAGCGAGTTCGAAGAGCTTGTGTCGTCAAGATAGTTTTTATCAGCTTTCTCGGAGAGCAACAGGGATGTCTCACTATCTTGAACCTTATCTGCATTACTTCCTTTACCATTGGATAACGCGGTACTGTTCTCCAATATTTTGCCCGCATTCTAAAAGAGAAACAAGCAGACACATCACATGTTTACCATGTTGTATATGAAACTCATTTTGGTAAATGAGTTCGATAGTAAAGTGGATAGGATAACAGCATGAAACAAACATATATCTATGTACCATGGTCACTTTATGGTCTATATCATTCTAGTTTTTGTTGCCAAATCAAGATAGAGACACACTTCAAATAATATTTGTTCAAGACCAAGGAGAATAGACAGAATATAAGTGTGGGTAACTATAGAGCAATAACAACACTTGTAATGTGCATGACATGAGAACATAACTGTTTATTCAATTGAAACTGAAATCAACATAGAGCAGGTTACAACAGCAAACCAGTTAAAGAAACAGGTTTAAAACATACGCCAACCGCCATTGGAGTTTCAATTCCATCCTTCAAATTTGAAAATAGTTGGTATGAGTAAATACTGATAATCCAACAAAGAAAGGAGTATGAACCATGGCTCTGTAACGACCTAAGAACAAATCTTCTTCTCCTTTAAGCGTTGAGTTGGGATTCGGAGTGGTGGTCCTCGTGCTTTGGGCACTTGGTTCCTTACTAACTACTCGTGTTTGGGTGCTCTGTGGTGGAGACGGTCTTGTGTCAACTGAACTGGGTTACTATCTGCCGGGGTTGGGGTTAGAAGGGTGTAGCTGGTTCTCTGTCCAACTGGGTAGGGGTACAATATGCGAGAGTCTGGGTTATGTGTGGTGGATCTGGTCCTTGGGCAAGTACAACCGTGGTTCTATCTGCATCAACTGGTAGCACTATCTTTTCTGAAGACCGTGTTGTTACTCCCTTAGATACTGCCATCACGCTCTCCAATTCAAATGGCTGATAAACAAGGAAAGTAATTGAAAGTATAGACATTGTATGATAGACGGGTGCAATGGATAGTGGGGAATAAAAGAGGGCATGAAATAATTCATATTTATGTTGTCTAACCAAACAGGATAGCATGACACAATTTCACATATATGATGGCTAACTAAACAGGATAGCATGACACAATTTCACATTATGATGGCTAACTAAAAAAGATGGAAAGACATAGTTCAAAATATGAGACTATGTAAACAGGATGACATGACATAACTATATAATGTGTTTATTAAATAGGTTGGCATGCCGTAATTCACATACATTCACGGATAGAATGCCATAATTCAAAATATGATGACTGTAAACACTAAAGTGATGAGATGATATAATTATATGATGTCTTTATTAAATGGGTTGCCATGCCATAATTCGGATAGATGATGTGTATGTACTATGTAAACATGATGGCATGATATAATTCAAATATATGATTTATATAGTAAGCAAGTAAGCAGATGGCAATCCATATATGATGTAAAAACTAAGCAATGCAAGACAACATGCATGACATGGGTAATATAGCCTTGCCAAGTTTGAGAATAGACCTCAGGGGGGAAATAGGACTGGTCATCAGTCTCTGAATCCTCCTCTGAGGAGCTCTTAGTAACCTGCAAGATGTCTGCTTCACTGTAGCGGTTCCGCTCTGAATACCTTGTTTTTACTCCAGATATTCCATCACCGCTTTAAATGGCTGATGCACAGGAAGAGTAGTTGAATATACAAACGTTCTCGACAAATGGAACACGTAATACAAAAAAATGATAGCATGATATAATTCACATACATGATGATTGGCTAAACAGCATGGCATTGCATAATTCACATATATAATGCCTATGCAACAAGATAGCATTGTATAATTCACATATATAATGTCTTGCAACAAGATGGCAATGCATAATTCACATATATGGTAATTAGACAATGAACAGGTGGCATTCACACAAAGCATGTCTAAACTAATCAAATGACATAGCAATGCGAGACACCATACGCACGATATGAGCAACATAACCCTGCCAAGTTAGAGCATACACCTCGGGTGGGTTGAATAGGACTTGTCATCTGTCTATGAATCCTCCTATGAGGAGATCTCAGTAACCAGCGAGATATGCGCTTCGTCAGATAGCATAGTCTGCTCAGAAGACCTTGTTTTCACTCCAGAATTTGCCATCACCGTGTCAAATGGCTGATGCACACGAACATCAGTTGAATGTACTAACATTGTTGACAAATGTAATACGTAACGAAAAAAAAGGATGGCCTGATATAATTTACATATAAGATGGTGGCTAAGCAGTGATGGCATTGCAAAATTCACATATATGATGTCCGGCTAAACAAGATGGCGTTGCATAATTCACATAAACGATGAATAAACTAAGCAGATGGCATTCACACAAAGGATGTCTAAACTAAGCGAGATGACATATTTGATGTATAAAGTAAGCAATGCAAGACACCATATGCATGATATAACCAACATCGGCATGCCAAGTTAGAGCAAAGACCTCGGGGGTAAATAGGAGTTGTCTTCTCCTCGAATCCCCTCAGAACAGATATCTTCCTCTCGATTACAATCCGAAATGCGTGGAGGGGGGCTGCCTTTGCGCCTACCATGGAGCGACGTCTGCATGAAATTTTATTGCCACGCAAGGCTCGTCTCTTTTGATCTACATGTCCAGTTCCATTGTTTACAATAACTGTCATGCATAGGAATAAAACATAGTGAGATTATGTAAGGAGTGCATGCAGAAATTCAGAGTGATGGTAGCAACCTGTGGATAGACCCAAAACCAATAATAGCAAAGTGGATAATGGCTTCATTAAAAAATACAGATAACGGCTTCTTTATCGCTTTGTTTCCCACCCAACATGAAACTCATAGTAGACACCGGAGATTAACCAGATAGTAGATAGATACTATTGATAGCGGCCCGATATGTACCCCACAACCATTTAAAAACTCAAGTTTTACCATTAGTTTGGAGCTGACTCGGAGTCTAATCGGTGAACGGGACGATAAAGTAGCATGTAATATTAAGCGATGCATAACGTAAGCAGACATGAAAGAGTGCGACCTCTCTTGCGGACCCGTGTAGTCCTCGAGGTCATCTTCTCGGTTGATGATGGTAATGCAGTTTTCATGAGCTGCCAAGGGGAAGAAGATCTGAGGCAGCGAAAGACAGTTTGGAGGCCGGATCCCTGCTGTGCTGGACCCTTTTGTCGTTGGAGCAGCTGAGCTGGGGTGGACGACGGCATAGCAGGAGCGGGACAAACCACACAAGGTTTTATTTGACAACTATCTATAAGAGAAGTAATTCTGTAAGTGCTCGTTTGAATTGGAGGATTCCAACAATGCAGGGATAGGAAATAGACAGGAATAGGATAGCAATGCACGTGCAAAACAGAGAATTTAAAAACACGTGATTTCTCGCTAACTGTGTTTGATTCACAACAATTGGAAGATCACAGGATGCAAAGAAGCACGGTGAGATTAAGTCAAACCACAAGAAAATGTACGGTTACAATGCTATTATGCTACTATCTCTTAGTCTTCTGCTTCATGAATAGGAATTTGAAAAGGAGGACACGTGAAAATTAAAATTTCTACGTTTTTTCTTTCAAGACGACACTAAAGGAACAAATCCGTGTGCTCAGTGGACAATATATATAACATGTAGAGTAAAAAAGTGATGCAACAAGTGTACAAACTCTTTGGCGAAGCCATGTCGATCTCAGCGTGATTGGGTTGGCCGGTGAGGATGCTCCGGCTGACTTTCTTTGCCGGAGGAGGGGAAGAAGATCTTAGGCGATGCGGAGATGGAGCCCGAGGTACCGCTTCCACTTGTGATGGAGGGTTTCGTCGTTGGAGCAGCTCCGGTGAGTTGTACGACGCCGAGGTCAAGCAGACAAGATAGACAACGAACAACGTTAACTCGAGTGGAATTCTAATAGCATCTCCAATACATGATGTAAAATACATAACCACAAAGTGCTAGATGTAAAATACATCAGCCGCTCATCTCTGAACTTAATCGCCAAATCGAACTTAATCGTTGAAATCGAACATAACCGGTTTAAACCGAACTTAATCGTCAAACTGAATTTTGTCGAAACTGAATTTTGTTGTCGAAAGTGAACGCGCTTAGCAAGGTGAGGCTACACGTTGGTCGACTGAATTTTTCATCTCTGGTCACCAATTTTGCAGCCGTTGGATATGAAATCAAGGGCTGCGGTTCATCTTCAACCTCCACTTCGAGCCGCCACCACCACGGGCCAAACAACAGCCCTCACGCCCATGCCGGTGGTGCATCGCCCGCCCGCCAAAACACTCCCCACCGCCGTCCGCTGCCACCCGGCCATCCTCTAGCCCCTCAAGCCGAGCTTTTTCTCCGGCGATCCCCACGCCACCGCCACCACCGGGCGACACCACCGCCCCATCCCGAACCCTAAGATAGATAGTGGGGTACCTCTCCGTGAGCCCCCTCCTCGCTGCGGCTGGTTCTTCCTTCACCCCGTGAGCCCCCCACCCCCGAAAATCGATCGACCCAAAAGTCGATTGATCAAGTGTAGCTAAATCGGAGCAGCATCGCAAGCAAGAGCAAGAGCGAGAGCGGCATGAGAAAGAGCAATAGCAAGAGCAGATCAGCGGGGAGCGAGAGCAAGAGCAGAGAAAGAAGGCGAAGCGAGAGCTAAAGCAGCAGCAGCTTTCTTGATGTGGACGCCGCCGCCGAGGGAGCGATGCCGTGGAGGAAGTGGCGCCGCGCCGCTGTGGATGGAGTCAAGACCGTGTTGGCTCGGGACCGAAGCCGGCAGCTGCGTGAGATTGAATCAAGAAGAAAATGCGGCGATTAGTGTGCAACCTCTTTGGTGGCGCCGATTAGGCTACAGCTTCATCCGAGGAAACGGTGATGATGACGCTCTTCCGGTGGTGCAGGTGAAGACGGCGGTGTGGGAATGGAGGTGGCGCGAAAGATGAGGGGAACGCTGTGGAAGCTCCTTGGAGGTGGAGGACGGGGTGGCTGAACCGGCGGGACGATGAGATCGACGACGGATCCTCATCCGCACGGTGGATGAGGGACGCCGAGGTGTTCTTGTGGACGACATCGTCGGGGAAGAGGCTCCGGTGGGTGGCGACGGAGGCGGTGTGGGGTTTAAATCGCGGGTTTTCGTGGCCTCGGTGTACGAATGGGTGGGCGGATGGGATGGCAGTGGGGAACCATGGCTTAGAGACGCGCTTGTCCAAAATATGGGTAAGTTACGAAGTACCCCCCACCGATTTGAGGCGGTTCTTTCGGATCAGGGGTACCACGGGCATTTCGCCTGTCGGGATTTCACAGGAGGTGGGAGTTTTCGCGCGCGTTGTAATTTCGGATTAGCAAGGCGCGGGTTGAGATGGAGGGAGTTGTCGGAGCATAACGAGACAAAGATATATCTTAAATATTTCAGGCTAACAAGGCGCGGGTTGAAATTTCCGGACAAGCCTAATGTGTAATGTACCAAATCAATGAGCACTACAAACATCATTCAAAACTTTGAAGTCATGTTATGTTCAATTAAAATATTCCGCTACGTGTATAATGCATGCAACCTACTACTCAAATGAACGTTTTAGTGCATTCCAAACGTATATACTACCGCTTCAATATGAACTAAATTTGAATTCGTTTCTCTATTTGAATAAGATCTATAGTAATGATTGTTGTGAAGTCAAAGCATTTGAATTCGCTTTCTGTTTTAATAAGATCTACAATCATCATTATTGTCAAGTTAAACCATCATTTCTGTATTATCTTCACAGCACACCACATGATTAGTCTCGAGTTACATATGAACTATGTGTACTATATGAACTCGAACTAGATTTTTTAAATCCACTTTATTTTGATTTCAAGTCACATTACATTTCTAGCTCTAGCTAGATCTTCATAATCTAAATCATGTCTCATATGTATAATGTGTTTATCACATTATGTATGGTGCCCCGCCCCCTACGCCTACAAGTATTTAGATGTGAGTTGCAAACACCACACATTACCACAAATTCAAATAAAATGTGAGAATGTTCGATATATTAGTATTGTTTAGATTGTTCGATATTTAGTTGTAAGCTGCAAGCATACACATTATCACAAATTCAAATAAAATGTGAGATTGTTTGATGTATAGTATGGTTTAGATTTTCGGCATTTAGTTGTGAGTTGCAAACGCCATGCATTATCACATTATGGTATAACATGTGCACAGCATGTGTATCACCACTATATTCATGCATGCAATGTTTAAAACACTATGATCTCCTGTTCAAATATATGAATCCGCTTTCATATCAAATTATGATCTTTGTTAGTCTCTTACACCCACACAATCCTCTAACCTTTGTAGCTATCACTAACTTTCTCTCGTGCATGCACACACCCTCCTCGCCCTCCCCCTCCCTTGGCATTCTATACACCGGGCACATTCATTTTTTCTTTAGGTCGTTCTCCTAGAGTCTCCACAACTCCTTTCCGAGACACACCGATCGATAAACCTCTACAGCGATGCCTGCCTACAACATACACACACACCTTCAATCTCCTCCTTTATGTGTCCTTGCCTCGTGTCTCTCATACGGTCAGACACACGTGTAAACTCTCGCCCCTCTTTTCATCAATCTCACAACCGCACACTCCTCCCCCTATCTAGCTAGTAGTTGGGCCTCTCGCACCACCTCCTAGCTCCATTCTCTCTGTCTATCCATCTCGCTAGGCCTTATTTGCCTATAACAAATGGACGTACACCGACCGGTCTCTCGCTATACATATAGCTAGCTAGGTCCTTATAGCTCGTTTTTACCCACACGTCGATTGATCTACCTCATTAGTTGTGTCTCTCCCTTCCTTCGACAAACAACAATTGATCTACCGATCTAGTTAGGTTTGCTTACCAAACACATGGTTCCCCTTCATCATCCATGGATGCGTCCCGACAGATTTATCACGCACAGGCACACACAGAAACACATCCCCACTCTTATTGATAAGTGTTGCTTCACACTAAAAAAAAAGCTTCGCATACCCATGTCAGAAATCCTGGCTCCGCCACTGCCATCATCACATGACTGGTGTTCTTATGGATCCCATCTCTCATCAATCTAATGCATAATAAACACTTCATATAAAAAGCTTCGCATACCCATGTCAGAAATCCTGGCTCCGCCACTGCCATCATCACATGACTGGTGTTCTTATGGATCCCATCTCTCATCAATCTAATGCATAATAAACACTTCATATTTGCAAACAAACATTGCTTTGGATATCTCATATCTTTTAGCCTTTGTTTGTATCTTGTGCTTATTTTTCTATTTCCTTTTGCTTGTTTGTTGCTTGATGTCTGTAATTTGGCTCCTCGACACTCTGTATCGCCTAGCCATTTGGCTTTATTTATAAAGTGGCGCGGAAGTCTATGCTCTAAAAAATATAAGGACATAAGTGAGTACGGATGATATTAGAACTCCTTTTTCAGGTTCTTATATACCTATTGCAGTCTTTCTCTTTCCCTAAGAACAGTTGGCTATCTTGTCACGACATAATTTACGATTAATACACAGATTTCTGTAACTGATCTACACACTGAGATATTTTGACATTTTGTGCAAACATAAAACATCTGGAACTATTGCTCCTAAATGTGTGTCCGGCACTCGCTAAAATGCCCTACAGGAGCATAGAGACTCTATTGTTCTAATCATGTGCAGTGCAGTACATAGTCAACAACTCAGGATAGCCCATGTGAATAATTAATTAAAGATTCATATAGTTTATCTGTACAAAGTGTGCAGTTATGTAATTCGACTAATTTAGAAAAACACTGTTGAGCTATGATTCATCTTCGTTTATGGAACTTTATGATCTGTTGAGAATCAGCGAGCAGGCTACAGAAATTGTGAACCATGTCAACAAGAAGTAGCCGACAAGCTTTGTAGGAAACTCATCTTCCGGTTCCTGTTTCATCAATTAAGCACAAACAACTCAATACCTTTTCATAACCAAAGCGACATACATAAATATAGGAAATTTATGTTAGTAGCTGAAACACACAATTTCCATGCAAGGATTCTAATAAGGTCTCCCGTTTATCAAGTAGAAAACAGCTCCTAGAGTTTCAACTTTCAAGTTCTACCTACGCAGTTTGGATTTTATGAGCTCAGTACATACGACTCCTATGCTTCTTTCTTCAGTTTAACTATGGACAGTTTAGTTGTTTTTAAAGGTAACACTTCCTAATGACGATCATCAGCTTGGAGTATGTTGATGAGCTTGCTCATCATTACGACTAGTAAAATGTTAAGTGCTGAGCATTCATCTAGAAACCATCTATTCTGCTACGGGCTGATGCTGACCTTAGGAGGATCTGGTGCCAACTCCATGGGGTCAACTTCAAAAGGCCAAACATAACGCTCAGGCTGCCCATTTCTCGCCAAACTCCAATCATATAATCTTCTCTCTTCCTCGGTTGATAATATGGTAAAAGATTCCTGCAGTGGTGCAGGTATATTAAGAATAATTGGAAGTCGTAAATTTGTAATGGATGGAGAAAAGTATTCTGACTCTTAATAGTGGCTCAAAACCTTTAATAGGTCATGTTCCTTGCTGATTTCCTCTTCTTCCAGTCCTTGCTTGTTTAGTTGTTCACACCTTTTCTCATATGCAGCTTTGACCTGATTTCAAGGTTAAAATCAGGTGATGCTGGGTTGGCAAGAATTCACAAAGTGCACGTACGATCTTATTACGAGTTATACGTGAAATAGGGAGGCCAATATATATATTAATCCACACTTGAATTGAAGCAAAGCATATCGCGGAGCAGCGCCGAAAGAATCTACTCTGCGGAGCGGCCAGAGTGGAGCGGAGCTGCCTGTAGTGTATTTTTTCGGAGTTGACAAATCGAGCTCCGCGCGCTCCTGATCCCGCAGGACCTCACCTGCTTGCCCAGACTCCCCCTTTTCAGCGCTTGCAGGGAACTCTAGCCGTCGTCCTCCCGCCGCCGCTGCACCTGATCGAATCCCCTCCGATGCATGGACGCATCCCTCAGCCAGTTGTCCCTCATTGCCAAACCTGCTCGCAGCTCCGCGTCAATGACGATAGCTGACAGGCTCCTTGCGCCGACGCATCCTGCCGCCACTGCACCGCCGTTGCCACCGACGCATCGACGCCTCCCGCCGCACGTGCCTCCGACGCTTCTCCTCCCGCCGCTACTGCACCAACAGGCTCCTTCATTCCTCAGCGAAACCACCGCCCTCAGCTGCTTTTTCTGGTCAGGTTCCTCCCAGCAATGTATGCATAATTCAGTTGAGTGGAGTTGACAACCAAACGTATTCCCAGATTCTGAAACGTGCTAATAGAGTTGGGAGTTCAGAAGTGAGGAGTTGGGAGTTCAGAAGTGAGGAGCAGAGTTGAGAATCTGGAGGAGTGGAGAGTTGCCGAACAGGCTCTTAAGCATGGTTGAAGTATGCTGGCTGCACTGGAGTCAGCTAGTGCTTAGTCTTGTTCGGTACCATGTAATTTTGTACAAGGAAAAGGTTTTCATACTCGTTGCAAGCTTGCATCTACCAGGTACATTCCACATGTCATTGTAATGAGATCCACTTATCAGATATTCCTCTGTACCTCATCGGTTGACGCTAATCTGGTAATTCCAAGCCTCCCATAGTGATCAGCATCTGTAATTGCTGCAAGTATGGAAAGTTGCCCTTAAATAAGAATAGTTTTCCAACAGACAAACTATGACATGTTATCCTCAACCTCAACTATTCCTGCGAAAACCATAGCAATTTAAATGCAGAAACCACAGAAAATAATTCATGTCCTACTGGAATTAGGAACTATCCTTGCATCCAAACAGCGCCTGAGTTCCTGAATGCACACGATTGAGACTATATTGAACGATTAAGTTTTGACATATAGGAAACATCAACAAGGTTATGCTGTTAATTTGGTTTATTATCAAGGCACAGTTATTCCCAATTGTAAAAGGGGCAAACAAAGCTATACACCATATATCCAGATTTACTAGATCGAGTGCAATTACATGGGCACAACTAGAACGTTAAAAAAACATGACACTTAAATGTGCTAAATAATAACAGAAATTTAGCTAATGTTAAACACATTATTTGTTCATTTTAACTTTTCCTGTGTTTCAATCGTGTCTACATCAAATCGTAAAATTTGAGATGTGAGGTCCAATATTAAGAGCTTGCGAGAGATTAGCCAGAAACATTGGCATTAGTAGGCGTCGTATATAACCTGTAAATCAAACGGGTGTGTCTAGGGCACATCTAAATGTGCTCTAGTTATTGCATATCTAAGTGAGTGAATCAAGCATAAAAGGGGAAAAAAAGAACAAAAAAATATCCACAGGAATCTCAATGTAAAATCAATGACATAGGAATTAGATATGCAATACTTATGTCACATCTAGATGTGCTAGATGTGCTTTAGCAAAACTGAAATCAAACAAGAAACGCGCACCAAGGCCGCGCATCGCCTTCTGCACGTTGGCGGCGGAGATGAGCGAGTAGGGAGGCCGCGTGGAACTGGCAGCGCCGCCGGCGACGTCAGTTCCAGCATCGGGATACCCATCCGCTGCCGCAGCCAGGTCCTCCGAGGCCGCGGCCCCGCCGTCGGCCGTAGCGGCACATCGCCCGCTGAACGACGCTGCTGCGAAGAATCGGGTAGGGACAAGATGGACTCGGCGGCGCGTGGACGAGGAACATACGGCGGCGGATACGATGGCCGGCGCCGCCGGGGAGGTGACGCCAACGGCAGCCATGGGGAGTGGAGGAAGAGGAGCGCGGGAGATAAGGGAAGTGGGGATGGAAATAGAAGTTTTTTTAGCCTTTCCATTCTTTATCGGCTTTCTAGCTTTTCCTATATTTTTCCTCGAAAAAAAAAGTTTCTCCTATTTTTTCCAATTAAAAAAAAGGTTTCTCCTTTTTTTACGGAGGTATTTCGAGTTTTTTTTACGGACGGCTTTCAAGTTTGTCTAGTACATTCTTTATTTTTGTCAAAAAAATTCAGCTCAATTATCAATTCCATAAAAAATATAAAGCACCTTAAACATAATAAAAGTTACATTGAGATTCTGAGAAAATCAAACAACCATTACCTAAGAAAAGGATCCAAATCTAATTATGAAAGCTCGCCAACAGTGTATATCAACTGCAGCCAAAAAGACAAGCAACTTGTGGACAACATGTTTTATGAATGATCCGCAAAAGGGGGAAACCCAAATGCAACCCCAGATTTTGAAACTATTTAAAGGTTGTTTTTCTTGAATTGCATGCAAATGATTATGGTTATACTACGCCTATATTTGTATTGTATATACCTATAAAAAAATTCCTCTAAAAAAGTTGTCCAATATCCCGTTCATCAAGAAAGGTGAACTTGGGTCGGATTCGTATTCGCGCAGAAAACAGATCCAAAAATAGATGCGCTCATCGGAGGTTTCCCGGAGTTTGAACGGTCAGATCAAGCTGAAATTTTGAGGGGTGGTAGATGTAGGAATTTCGCAGCCGATCAACGGTTTGATCTTCCAAAGGATGTCCGAGCTAGACGCTGGACACCACGCTCCAAACTCGTCCAGATTCCCGTCCAGATTCGACACGGCTCCCGTATATCGGAGATCGACGGAGATTTCTCCATCGGAACACGACGAAATTTTGCAGGGTTCTTATAAACTCAATTTCTGCACGATTCCACCGAATCAATCGTCAAAGCGACGCTCGAGGAGGCGATGACGGTGGATACAAGTTCGATGTCCAGAAAAACAGCACGGTCGCCCGAGGGCAATGTTGATGTTGAGCCCCCGAGCTCCATGGATGATTCCTCCATGATCTTGATAGAGATTGGAGTTGATGTTGATGAAGGCCCTCGTCCAAACATGACGATCTGAGGCAGAGCGTAGTCCTCGGTCGAGCCAAGGTAACTAGTCGAGCTGGCGACGAAGATGCCGACGTCGCAATTGATCTGCAGACGAGCCATTGGTCCTTTATTGATCTCACATCGGAACTCTCAATGAAAGCACCATTGTCGGTGTCAAAACCGGCAGACCTCGGGGTAAGGGGTTCCGAGTTGTGGATTCTCGAATCAATGGTAACAGGAATGAAGAGACGATGTTTTACCCAGGTTTCAGCCCTCTTATGGAGGTAACGCCCTACATCCTACTCTTGTTTATATTGATGGAGTATCAAGTACATAGTTGATCTACCTCGAGATCGTATGTTGTGGTCTAAACCCTAATGGTATGATGGATGAATATCATAATCATCTATCGACTAGTCCAACCTCGCCTTATATATGTACCAGAGGACTGAGATAACAGGAGTCCTAGTCGAATACATCGGTGGAGAGGAGTACTTCTCTTGATCACCAAGTCTTGTGGAATCTTCCTCGTGTATGTCATCGGCTACCCGAAGTGGCCCATTAGTGAACCGCCATGGGGGTCCTCGGCCCGATCCACCTGGTCGGGAGACGATGTGGTGAGTACCCCTAGTCCAGGACATTGTCACCTACACAAACAAACAAATACTTACACCCAACGTGATAAACGGGTTATCAATCCCTTCACAGTTACTTGCAAGGATGAGATCAGACAGAGATAGGTATTAAAGATAAATAAAAGTGCAAAAGTAAATAAATTGTAGCAAGGTATATTTTGGGTTTTTGGTCTTATAAATCTGAAAATAATATGATAAAAATATACCTGGGGCCCATAGTTTTCATTAGAAGCTTCTCTCTTGAACAAAGCAAGGTGGGTAAACAAATTATTGTTGAGCAATTGATAGAGAAGCACATAGTTATGACTATATCTAGGGCAATGATCATGAATATAGGCATCATGTCCGTGACAAGTAGATCGACTCCTGCATGTATTTACTACTATTACTCCACACATCGACCGCTATCCAGCATGCATCTAGTGTATTAAGTTAACAAGAATGGAGTAACGCCTTAAGCAAGATGACATGATGTAGAGGGATATGTCCAATCAATATGGTACAACCCCCATCTTTTTATGCTTAATGGCAACAATATAAATATGTGTCTTGCTATTCCTTTTGTCACTAGGTGAGGACACCGCAAGATTGAACCCAAAACAAAGCACCTCTCCCATTGCAAGATAGATAAATATAGTTGGCCAAACCAAATCAATAGACCAGAGAGAAATACAAATCTATATTAATTATGCATAAAAGAGTTCAGAGAAGACTCAAATAATATTTATATATAATCTAATCATAAATCCACAATTCATCGGATCTCAACAAACATGTCGCAAAAGAAGGTTATATCGAATAGAACTCCAAGAACATCGCGGAGAACATTATATTGAAGATCAAAGAGAGAGAATAAGCCATCTAGCTACTAGCTATGGATCCGTAGGTCTGTGGTAAACTACTCACACATCACTGGAAGGGTAACAAGGTTGGTGTAGAGGCCCTCCGTGATCGAATCCCCCTCCGATAGAGTACCGAAAAAGGCCCCAAGATGGGATCTCACGAGAACAGAAGCTTGTGATGGCGGAAAAGTATTTTTTGTGTGCCCTCTAGTATACGTGGAATATTTGGGTATTTATGGAGCTGGATAGGGTTAAAAGAGTCCCGGGGGGGCACAAGCTCATAGGGTGCCCCCCCTAGGGCGTTGTGGCTCACCCGCGGATCTTCTAGCCTCCTCCTGAAGCTTCGTGGTTGTCTTCTGGTCCAAGAAAAATCGTCAAAAAGTTTCATTCCGTCTGGACTCCATTTGGTACTGACTTTCTGTAGAAGACAAAAACAAGGAAAAAAACAACAACTAGCACTAGGCACTAGGTTAATAAGTTAGTCCCAAAAAGATATAAAATAGCATAATAATGTATATAAAACATCCATGATGGATAATATAATAGCATGGAACAATAAAAAAAATTATAGATACGGTGGAGACATACCATACAACATCATAAAGAGCTTGTAAGCAATGTGGCTAATGAGTTAGTCACGAGATCTTGTATTATGAAACGAGTAAAGAGACTTGTCGGTAATAAGATTGAACTAGGTATGGAGATACCGATGATCGAATCTCGGGCAAGTAGCATATCGTCGGGCAAAGGGAATTGCATACGAGATTAACTGAATCCTTGACATCATGGTTCAAACCGATAAAAGATCTTCATGGAATATGTAGGAACCAATATGGGCATCCAGGTCCCGCTATTTGTTATTGACCGGAGAGGTGTCCCGGACATGACTACATGATTCCCGAACCCGTAGGGTCGCACGCTTAACGTTTGATGACGCTAGAGTAATATTGGGGTATGCATGTTGGTGACCGAATATTGTTCGGAGTCCCAGATGAGATCAAGGACGTCACGAGGAGTTTCGGAATGGTCGAGATGTAAAGATTTATATATGGGAAGTCATATTTTGGGTTTCGGAAAAAAGTTTGATTTTTGATTATTGTCTTTGGGAAGCTTCCAAAAGGTTCCAGAAACTTCCGGAGGAGACCGGAAGTCCACCAAGGGGTCCACCACATACCATAGGCCGACATGGGCTGAAGGGGGCGCCCTGGTCTACATGGGCCAGGCGCACCGGCCCCTAAGAGTCCCATGTGGCTAACACATATGAAAGGGACTAGGAATCCAACTCCTAGTAGGAGTAGGACTCCTTCCCCTTGGCGCAACTCCTATTAGGAATAGGGCCGGACTCCTAACCCATCCACCTATATAAATAGAGGGGAGGGGGCGCACCAGCCCTGGGCGTCCCTCTCTCTCCCGTTACACCACCGCCTCGTCCCGACGATGCTTAGCGAATCGCTGTCGACGCTCCACCACCATCATGTCGTCGTGTTGGTTGTGATCCCATCTACTTCTCCACCTTCTCTATCTGGATCAAGGAGGAGGAGATGTCATCGAGCCGCACGTGTGCTAAACTCGGAGGTGTCGTCCGTTCGGCACTAGATCGGTGGGATCATGATCGGATCACGAAGAGTATGACTACATCAACCACGTTATATACGCTTCCACTTTAGGTCTACGAGGGTACGTAGACACACTCTCCTATCTTGTTGCTATGCTTCTCCTAGATAAATCTTTGGTGTTCATATAATTTTTTTGATTTTCATGCTTCGTTCACGATCAAGCTCGGGACCCCCTACCCTGAGGTCTACCAGATTTCACACCGACACTAGTGCTTTCATTGAGAGTTCCACTTTGAGATCGACAAAGGATTGTTGGTTATTCTGTAGGTTAAATGTGGCACCGGGCGCGGGGTTGTGTACTTCCCCGGCCAACTTTTTGTGTTTGGCAGCATGATTTTCTACGCCGACTCGATGGGCCATCTGGCCACCGTCGAGAACTACGCCCCCGATCAGGTTGTAACCATCGAAGGGCTAGAGTACACCAATCAATCCATGAGATCAAAAATATTAGTAGCGTTTGTTTGTGTCCCCACGCTATTGGTAATTACCGATGGCGTTGGGTACAAAGCGCCGCCATCGGTATGACATAGCAGCAGCGTTGGTTTCTTTTGGACACGCTACTGATAAGTGTGCCACACAACACCATCAGATCAAAAAATATTAGTAGCGCGGGTAATAAATCCTGCGCTATTACTAAGTGAATAGCTATAGCGGAGAAAATTACATCTACAGTAACTGAACTTGACTCTAGGGTTCACTTTGGTCACTGTATTCACGAAATCGCAAGTTACGGTCACCGGGCTCGCTGAACCGGGTCACTATACGGTAACCCATACCGTTTCGCTCAGACGGCCCGATTTGACCAAAAACGCTTTGGCTCGCCAATTTGGACATGACACGTCGACAGAAATTAAAGAAGCGAGCAGCGACCGAGCTCTTTTGCACTTCCCCCTGCTCGGCCGAGACGCTCACCTTTTCATCGACGCCCGAGGCAGAGGAGAAGAGAAAGGGAAGGGGAGGCAATCGCGTGCCGATCGGCTAGGGTTTAAATGCCGCCGGCGGAGGCATCCACCGACGGAGCGACGACGGCCGAGGGTTGAACCATGGCGCCTCGTCGCCGAAGCGTATGAGACCCACCACCCGTGTATGGTAAGCCCTGCTTTCCTCCACGAACCTTCAGAAACCCCTTTTTCTCTCGAACCTAATCGATTTGAGGTCGATTAGGTGGTTGCACGCTCTGATTTGCCAGAGAGAAAAGGGGTTACTACTTGTGTTTATGCTCGCTATGGATTTGAGGCAAGAATCTAGGGTTTTATGTAATTCTGCAGATGACATTGACTACCTATCAAACTTCAGTCTTTGCATCAATTTTGGTGGTTACTTCCTTGGAGTTGGTAAAAATCGTGCATATGTCAATGGAGAAAAATGTGGTATGATTATGTGGAGGGGATACACTTCGTGGAGAAGTTAGAAGATCCGGTAGAAGAATTGGGCTATGAAGTGAAGGGAAGATTGCAAATGTATTATCGCATGCCCAGTAAACCAATGACTGAAGGTGGTCTTGTGAAGATAACTTGCAATGACAACTGTCTTAACATGAGGGCACATGTAACATTTGGGCACAAGTTTTTGCAAATGTATCTTGATCATGATGAGAGCTTCAGGCGGTTTGATTTGGGGATGATGTGATAGAGTTTCCCGTGAGACACTGCCTCTTGTTGTTAGTCCTATCAAACCAATTCAGATCATTAAGGAGGAAGCACTAGAGAAGCATAACCGGAAGATCCAGCAGGATTTATTGGACAGGAAAATTAAGGAGGAAGCAATGCAAAATATGAAGTGTAAGTTTGTCACTCATGTCACCATTGCAGATGATGCGAGACCTAGCAGGAAGAAGAAGGCTGCAGGTCAAGTGCAAATGAAGCACTTGCACAAGCAACAGAAGAAGTAGATGCACAACAAGCAGCAGAAGAAGCAATTGCAGATGAGGAGGAAGATGTGGAGCAGGGTGAAGAGGATGGCTCTGTTGCATATGATGGTGAAGGGGAAGTTTCGATGTCAAGTAAATGGGAGTGAACAAGGATCGATTATGTTGATGAGATTGTAGATAGTGATTATGATGTCGTGATTTAGATGATGATCTTAAAGAGGACATAGTGGAGGAGCCTCTTGATGTTCATATTAGAGCAAAGCCGGACCACTCGTACAAGGATCGGATGAAGAAGACCTTGAGCTCCCATATTCGATGATGAAGCGGTGCAAAGTACAAATTTAAAAGCTTTAGGAAGGAAGATTTGCATGATCCACAATTCAAAATTGGACAAGTTTTCCAGTCACGAAATGTTTAGAAAAGCGGTGAGAGAATATGCTTGCAAAAACAGAATTGACATCAAATTGCCAGTGAATGACGGAAAAGAATTTCAGCAAAAATGTCGGTCCACGCCCCTGGAACATTTGGTGTAGTTATGATAGAAGAACAAATTGCATGGTCATTAAGAGTTACAATGCTGAGCACAAGTGTTCTAAGAAGGGGAAAGTAAACACATTTACTTTTAGATATTTGCAAAAAAGTACTTGGAGTACTTCAGGGCAGATCAAGGAATGAACTTGGGAAATTTTGGGAGGTTAGTGCAAAAGGATTTGGAATATGGCAGCTTCTTGTAGTAAACTAAGCAGAGCAAGGAGATATGCATTGAAGATAATCCATGGAGATGAGGAGGCACAAGACAACATGCTTTGGGATTATGCAAATGAAGTTAGAAGATCCAATCCTGGCAGCACATTTTTCATTCAATTGGACAATGAATCAAGGTTCAACAGATGCTACTTCAGTTTTGATGCATGTAAAGAGGATTCCTTGTAGTGCAGGCCCATACTTTGTTTTGATGGATGTCATTTGAAAACTAAGTATGGAGGTGTGCTTCTGTCTGCAGTTGGCATGGATCCTAATGATTGTATCTATCCTGTGGCACACTTGCATTGTAGATGTTGAAGATACTAACACTTGGAGCTGGTTTATGAGAACACTGAACAGGATCTTGGGATTAACAACACCTCGGCATGGACTGTCATGTCCGATAAGCAAAAGGTAAAGATATGTACATAATTACTTACTTACATATTGTCATGTCTCGATACTCACTTACTTCTTGACCGACTTACAAAACTTGCAGGGGCCTAATAAATGTCAGAGGAGCATTTTCATGACTCGTAACATAGATTACGTGTCGAGCACCTTTGGCAGAATTTCAGAGAAATTCAGAGGAGATGTTACGAAAAACCAGCTCTGGAAGATAGCTAGGTGCACCACAACCGATCGATTATGAAGAATATATGGAAGAGATGAGACTTCTTGATAGCGAGGCTCATGCTTGGCTTGCAGAGAAGAGGCCTAACACTTGGGTTAGGGCATTCCATCGATTTGCCCAAATGTGATATTTTACTAAACAACAATTGTGAGGTTTTTAATAAGTAAGTCGTACTTTCATATGTGCATTTACTTGCTATGTGTTCTCTCTACATACTTGAATTAAGTATTGTTATGTTTTCAAATACTTGTAGATATATTTTGGAGGCTAGAGACTTGCCAATCATCACATGATTGATAGAATCAAGTCACAACTTTCAAGCGGACATTATAACAAGCAGCAAGAGGCTAAGAAATTTAATGGTCCAATCTGCCCAAAGATCAAGAAAAGGCTTGAAGCACATAGAATGGTCTAATAGTTGTTACCCTACTAATGCTGGAGAGGGAATCTTCCAAGTTTCTTCACATGGTAGGAACTACATTGTGGAGTTGCAGTTCAAGGCATGCACATGCAGAAGGTGGCAGTTATCTGGCATTCTCTGCCCCCACTCCATAGCTTGCTATAGAGATGAACTAATTGATCCTGAGGAAATGGTGCACAAGTGTTATGCTCTTTGCAATTTCTCCAAAGCATATGCTCACATTATTATGCCTTGCAAAGACAAGAGGGAGTGGCGGAAAATGGGTGGATGTGTAATTAAGCCTCCTTTGTATGAGAAGAAACTAGGGAGAAAGGCCAAGAATAGGAGAATGCAACCAGAGGAGGTAATAGCAAAGAAAGGAGGAAAAAGATTACAAGACATGGCACAATTATTCATTGCGACCATTGCAACAATCCTGGACATAATAAGAAAGGATGCTCTGCCTTCAAGCAAGGCCTACTCAAGAAAAAACCTATGCGAAGCAAATGAGGAAGAGGCCAAGAGCAACATTTGAAGAAGAAGAACATGAACCTACTCATCACGGTAACATTTCCAAATATTTCAAAGGTTTCGATACATCCATTTTACCTTGTGGTTAATATTTCGTGCTCGATACATCCATTTTACCTTGTGGTTAATATTTCAGTGCTCGATACATCCATTTTACCTTGTGGTTAATATTTCAGTGCTCGATACATCCATTTTACCTTGTGGCTAATATTTCAGTGCTCGATACATCCATTTTACCTTGTGGTTAATATTTCAGTGCTCGATACATCCATTTTACCTTGTGGTTAATATTTCAAAGGTTTCGATACATCCATTTTACCTTGTGGCTAATATTTGATTGCTCGATACATCCATTTTACCTTGTTGCAAATGTGTAGGCTACAACACAAGAACAAGCACTGGACCATCAATGACACAGTAAGTGAGGAGCTGTTGTCACACAGAACATGACATGCCTCCAATTGGAGCTCTTCATCCACATTCAATGATGGAAATCATGAGAAATGAGGTATATCCATTGAACCTTGTTAAAAATAGGATCTTGCGGTGAAATATTTCTCATGTTTCACTCTTATTCTGTGCTCCTATACAAAGGAAAAGAAAGATGCCAGACCATTACCCGAAAGCTCTTTCCTCAAAGAAGCTAGAGATGCAATGCCATCTCAGAGGCAAAGCGATCAAGCAACAAGATTAGGAAATCTTGCAGCTAGAGTTGAAGTGATGAGGGAGGCCAAGCAGCAAGCCAATGAAATATTGCATGAAAAGAGGTGTGTTGAAATCCTAGCACAAAGGGAAGCTGCTGCTTTGCAAAAAGGTGAATCCTTGCCAAGAAACAAGCTGAAAAGGAAAAAAGCTCAAGAAAAGAAGCTTTGAAAGCAGAGGCAAGGAAAAGAGAGAGCAAGAACTTGAGGCCAAGAAGCTTGCAACAGCAGCTAAAAACAAGAACTACTGGAGGCAAAGAAGAGGGCTGCAGAAGAGAAGAAAGCAGCAGCGAAGCAAAGAAAATTGCTGCACTGCAGAAGAAAGCATTGCTGCAGCAAATAAGCACAAGAAAGTTAACATGTTCGATGAATTCAGGTCTGAATGACCATTTAATGTAATGGATCAAGTACTTTGCAATTTTAGATGTTAAGACATGCTAAACTGTGAACCTTTCAAGATCTGTATGCTTTTGAACTACTTATGTGTGTTATCAAAGAGCTATGAATGACGGTTTACGCCAGTTCAATACTTACGTGTTATCAATCGCACATTTTCAAATTTCAGTCTTGTTCCTTCTTGTCGTTGTTCAACAAATAAATGCATGTTATCAAATGCAAAATGTCTGATCAGTTCATGCCATAAAATAACATTTTCCACTTCTCAAATTTGCAACAGCAAAATTATCTCCACAAATATTACTGGCACAAAGGTTTGTATTACCACTCACATCAAACAACACAAAAGTCTACTTCTCACTTAGTGCAACATTTGCCAACATTGACAACACTCACATCCTAACTAGAACTAACACTAACACAAAGAGAATTGCAAATAGCAGTACAACTACTATCTTCATTACTGACAACCAAGTCTGCAACATCTCCTCGAAGTGATTTTAGCAGCAGACATCTTCATCATATCTTCATCTTCGTGATCCACTTCGTCAGTCTTCTTCTTTTCTTCATCTCTACTACTTTACTATCCATATTCACCTCTCAGATGTCCATGTTTCTTCAAATAATCAATATAACTAGCTTCCCAGTGCCAAAAGTTGCAAGGTTGCATCCCTACCTATTTGACAAAATCAAGAACATATCTCAAAATCAATTCAAGAACCAATCTGAAAATCAAATGAAAAGGGAAGCAGAGTTAACAGAGTTAACAACAACATCCAGTCAATGTTCTTGTACTAACCTTATGATTCATACACTTGTACAAGATCCACCCAGGATGCTTTTCAGTGGTGGACTCAAACCGCCTAATCTGGCGAATCTTGCAATCAGGGCATTGGATCAAAGGAGCCAACCCAGCACCGCCCCGATGAGCTACCCGCGCCGGACATGGCGGCCGAAACCAATTTGTCGCCGCAATTTGACGAGAGGTAAGGGGAGCACAGGATGCAGCTGTTTGATTCAAGTGAGAAGGGAGGAGATGAGAGATTGCGCTAGGGATTTAGCTGTCGGATGAGGGGAACGAGAGGGGAACGAGAGGGGAATCGGCTGAGAAGAAACCCTCGACGTGTCATGTCCAGCTGGCGAGCCAAAGCGGTTTTTTTGGTCAAATCGGGCCGATACGAGCCGAAACGGTATGGGTTACCGTATAGTGACCCGGTTCAGCGAGCCCGGTGACCGTAACTTGCGATTTCATGAATACAGTGACCAAAGTGAACCCTAGAGTCAAGTTCAGTAGCATATCGTCGGGCAAAGGGAATTGCATACGAGATTAACTGAATCCTTGACATCATGGTTCAAACCGATAAAAGATCTTCATGGAATATGTAGGAACCAATATGGGCATCCAGGTCCCGCTATTTGTTATTGACCGGAGAGGTGTCCCGGACATGACTACATGATTCCCGAACCCGTAGGGTCGCACGCTTAACGTTTGATGACGCTAGAGTAATATTGGGGTATGCATGTTGGTGACCGAATGTTGTTTGGAGTCCCGGATGAGATCAAGGAAGTCACGAGGAGTTTCGGAATGGTCGAGAGATAAAGTTATATATGGAAAGTCATATTTTGGGTTTCGGAAAAAGTTTCAGTTTTTCGGTATTGTACTGGGAAGCTTCCAAAAGGTTCCAGAAACTTCCGGAGGAGACCGGAAGTCCACCAAGGGGTCCACCACATACCATAGGCCGACATGGGCTGAAGGTATACTGGTCTACATGGGCCAGGCGCACCGGCCCCTAAGAGTCCCATGTGGCTAACACATATGAAAGGGACTAGGAATCCAACTCCTAGTAGGAGTAGGACTCCTTCCCCTTGGCGCAACTCCTATTAGAAATAGGGCCGGACTCCTAACCCATCCACCTATATAAATAGAGGGGAGGAGGTGCACCAGCCCTGGGCGTCCCTCTCTCTCCCGTTACACCACCGCCTCGTCCCGACGACGCTTAGCGAATCGCTGTCGACGCTCCACCACCACCATGTCGTCGTGTTGGTTGTGATCCCATCTACTTCTCCACCTTCTCTACCTGGATCAAGGAGGAGGAGATGTCATCGAGCCGCACATGTGCTAAACTCGGAGGTGTCGTCCGTTCGGCACTAGATCGGTTGGATCATGATCGGATCACGAAGAGTACGACTACATCAACCACGTTATATACTCTTCCACTTTAGGTCTACGAGGGTACGTAGACACACTCTCCTATCTTGTTGCTATGCTTCGCCTAGATAAATCTTTGGTGTTCATATAATTTTTTGATTTTCATGCTTCGTTCACGATCAAGCTCGGGACCCCTACCCGAGGTCTACCAGATTTCACACCGACACTAGTGCTTTCATTGAGAGTTCCACTTTGAGATCGACAAAGGATTGTTGGTTATTCTCAGAGGTTAAATGTGGCACCGGGCGCGGGGTTGTGTACTTCCCCGGCCAACTTTTTGTGTTTGGCAGCATGATTTTCTACGCCGACTCGATGGCCATCTGGCCACCGTCGAGAACTACGCCCCCGATCAGGTTGTAACCATCGAAGGGCTAGAGTACACCGACCGAATCCATGAGATCAAAAAATATTAGTAGCGTTTGTTTGTGTCCCCACGCTATTGGTAATTACCAGTAGCGTTGGGTACAAAGCGCGCTACTGGTATGACATAGCAGCAGCGTTGGTTTCTTTTGGACACGCTACTGATAAGTGTGCCATACAACACCATCAGATCAAAAAATATTAGTAGCGCGGGTAATAAATCCTGCGCTATTACTATTAAGTGAATAGCTATAGCGCAGAGATACACCCACGCTACTACTCAGCGTGTCCACTGCCTCCACATGCCAAGCGACCAGATAAAAAAAAACTCTTCTCACACAAATCTGACCCCCACCGTACCCCTGGCTCTCGGTCGACCTCCTCTCCCCCACGATCTCGTCGCCGCTGCCACCACCCACGCCGGCCGGTTCCGGCGATCTCAAGCCGCATGCAACATGCCCCCAAGCTCCGCCCCGCCCTCCCCTTCGTCCAGATCCATGCCTCAAGGGCTGTACCCTTGCCCGCTGCTAGGGATTTGGGCGCCCCCGTGTTCTTGCCGCCGAGTGCCCAGGTCGGCCCGCTGGCCAACGAGCAGCACCCCGCACCTGCGCGTGCCCAGGCAGACGAGCAGTACGGGTATTGGCCACGGACGGAGACGAGTGCAGGCGCGGCAGCAGGAGAAGCTGTGGCGGCGGCGGATCTGGTGACCGCCGGGTCGGCTCGTCGTTCGTGGCCGGCCGGAGTCGCGGTGAGGCGCTGTCGTCCATGGATTCTGGTGGCTGGCTGACAACCAATTGCTCTTGGACGCCGCTGGAGCTGCTCGTTTCTGAATTTCCAGTAATGCGGCTAGCTACGCCAAGTGCGTTTTCTGAATTTTCGTAAGTGCAACAGCCAAGTTCCGTTTTAGTTAAGTGTAGTACTAGTGTATGCTTTGGGATATCAGTTATAGTTCAGTGTAGTACTAGTGTATGACAAGCAAATTAGATGTTAGCAGATAGATGCACAATTAGTTCAGTAATGTCAAGTTCAGTTTTCGTTCATTGTAGTGCTGCTCAACTTGAGTTTAGTTCAGGTATAAAATTTTCTATTCACGCCTATGCTGCAGCAGTCCGCGCGATTGTGATTCTCGTGTCGCTGATAGCTTGGAGCAGTCGGTTCCGGTCCGTCTACTACTCTTGACTGGGAAGGAAGGATCATGTCGTTGATAGTTCAGGTATAAAACTGTATCTTCTCATATAGCATTATTTCTAACGGCAAGTGTATTTTGGTCTACAATATATCAATCCACATAAAGGATGTTATGTGATTCAGCTTCCCAGTATGGCCGTACTTCAAAAAAATAATACCAACTACAATGCTGCAGTCCTACAGTTTTATCCATCAAACTTTGTTTCTATGGTTACTATTTTTATTATTTCAACAACTGGTAGTGAAGTTAAGGCGAGCATTGGAACATTCTGATATAGTCTTTTTGGATGGTCCTCTATCTGTATAGCATTACAAGCAACAACCACTGAGCCATGAGAGTCTTTCTAGATGGTACTCTATCTACATACTCTTACAAGAAACAACCAACGAGTTATGGTATATATTTCCATTCTCAAAATAACTATCTTTGATGCTTCTGAATATTTAGCATTCAAAATGACTTTATCGAATATGTAAGACTATCCAGGAATTCTGCTGTCAGGACATTGGATTTTGTATGTGATTGAGCTGATGCATTTTCTCCAAAATCTGAAATAGTTAATGGTAGACATCCTTGCCAGACGTCAGCTAGTCTGTCTTACCAACATATAACACAAGTCCCCTCTTCTGCAGCTAAAAAGAAAAGCCACACGTGAAGAAAATAATGCGGCTGAGTCGAGTGACTGTATGATTGTCACCACTGGAGTTACTGGCAATCTGCTACTCACCCCAGTGTCCCGAAAAGCTGTTAAGAATTCTAAATCAAAGACGAAGAACAATAAAGCTGGGCCTCAGACACCTACGCCAAATGTTGGTAAGTGAAAACTTCTTGAGTGCCATTTGCTCTGAAGTCCAAACTCTTTTTTGCCTATTTATTCATGCTGCAAAAGATTAAACATGCACATCTTTTCATGTACAGGCTCACCACTCAATCCATCAACTCTTGCTGGTACTTGCCGCTATGACAGTTCGTTAGGTGATGACAATACTCTCCATCTATATGATTTTGTTTTAGGATGAGATGTTACAATTCAGCATTCTGGAAGAACTCGAATTTCTAGTTACTCTAGGCAGCTATGGTAAAGTAAATACTCTACGTTGGCTTGCTTTTGTTATCGGGATTAAGTCCCTTCTTATAGGAGAACTAACTTGCCCATCAAGGCAAAACTGCCTATAATTTTACTTTTTCACTCTTAATTTTTGCAACAGTATGATACTCTATGTAGTTCCTCAAGATATTGTTCTTTATTAGGAGAAATCAAGGATTAAATTTACTGGAATAGTCTATTTTACACACACACACACATTATTACTTAATACATCCATGTGAGATAAAAAACGTACTGATATATATATTTTTGATATAATATAAGTGCACCTGCTCATACTTTTCAATAAAACCACTACATTGGTTTGAAAGAAGAAACTCCTCATTTCCTTCCAATTTAAGACCGCACTAGAGAATATACATAACACATCTATTTGATTGGTGTTACAAATTTGCAAGTACAGCAGGTTAACTGTCACTAATATATGAAGTGTTGCTCTAAGTCTCTTATGTCACATGAATGAATGTTATTACAAAATTTCCTTATAAATATAGTAATAAATGGGAAGTTGTCATGTCGACTATAATGACCAGTGATATTTATAATGACCAAGTTCTGTTACTGCTGATGATTACTAGTAATACAACAAGAATACATCTGCAACCAAGAGTTAAATTGAAATGACCTGACATTAAAGGGTACAATGTTGGTAATAATCTACTGTTCCTGATGCCTTCTTGCTTGCGAATGACCTGGGAATTACTCCTACTTGGTGCACAAACTTTGCTTGTTGCAATTTGCCTCAAAAGCTTGGATTCAGAATCTATAATAAGATTTGGTCATGCCTAGCATTGTATCCTTCTTAAGTTGGGTTTTCCCCAATTTCTAGGATTGGTCTGTTAGGTACTGCTTATAATTCATATATACTATGCTGCTGCTATATGCTTTTGTTTCTGCTATTGTTACTTAGTGCTCTATAGGTTACTGTTATATTGTACTAATGCTCCAGGTTCTTTTGAGTTCTTAGTAGTGGTCTTGGTTCATTGTTTAATTCCAGGATTTGTGAGTTCCTAGAAGGGAACACATAGACATGAAGCTACGGCGGCGACGAAGATGGTATCGACTTGGGGCTGCAGCGATGATGATGACAACGACATCGACATCGACACAGGGCTACGGCGGCGACGAAGACGACGACATCGTCATGGTGCTGCGGCGGCGACGACGACGACATCAACACCATCAACACGGCCTTGTGGAGGCGCCGACGCCGCCGACGCCGCCAACGTAGACGCGTGGCATATATTGTGTGTGCGTGTGTGCGTGTGCGTGTGTTAATTATCTACATCAGATATGTATGATTGATGATCATTGACTGTATGCATAACATGTACGTATTGTGAAATGCATGTCTAAACTGAAGTAGGTAGACTTTTATTTTTTTTAGATCCTAATTTTTTACTACTAGCGTGGGTGTATCATAGAAGCGCTACTGCTATTCCTTTACTAGTAGCGTGGGTGTGAAATACTAGTAGCGTGGGGCACCAGCGCTACTGGTATGTCTGTTTAGCAGTAGCGTGGGGTAAAACACACACTACTGTTAAAAAATAGTTGTAGCGTCATAGCAGTAGCGTGGGAACCTACGCTACTGGTAGTCTAAAAACCTATGCTACTGGTAAGGTTTTTCCTAGTAGTGGAGAACTACGCCCCCGATCAGGTTGTAACCATCAGAGGGCTGGAGTACACCGCAGACCGAATCCATGAGATGCTTGACCGAATCCAGAGCTTGTCAATCTCGGATGGCAAAACCTCGGTTTACAATAGAATCGGACTTAAAGCCGACGACCGAGAACTTTACGTCCCACTCACCACCCACCTAGTCGCCACGATCGATAATTTAACCGACATGTTAGACTATGACGAGGCCACAGGCATGGATGAAGATGTCGACGGCCTTAACGAGTCCACTTCGCCGCAAACTAACATCGATAAGTGGACCGCAAAATTGATGCTGCTTGGAGCTACGTCGGTATTTCCCCAAAGAGGAAGGGATGATGCAGCACAACGGCGGTAGGTATTTCCCTCACTTATGAGACCAATGTTATCGAACCAGTAGGAGAACCAAGCAACACAACGTAAACAACACCTGCACACAAATAACAACTTCTCGCAACCTGACGTGTAAAAGGGTGTCAATCCCTTTCGGGTAGCGGCGCCCCAAGATGGGCAAACAG
Organism: Aegilops bicornis; assembly: GCA_021605145.1. Lineage (NCBI taxonomy): Eukaryota > Viridiplantae > Streptophyta > Magnoliopsida > Poales > Poaceae > Aegilops > Aegilops bicornis. The sequence goes on from CM038673.1 coordinate 225,349,171, forward strand.
ACGTGAATAAATTATAGTAGATTGATAGATCGAACGCCAAATAAAATAAATAAGAATAAAGTGCAGCAAGGTAGTTTTGTATTTTTGGTTTAATAGATCTGAAAATAAAAGCAAAGGAAAATAGATCGCAAAGGCAAATAATATGAGAAAGAGACCCGGGGGCCATAGGTTTCACTAGTGGCTTCTCTCGAGAAAAATAGCAAACGGTGGATGAACAAATTACTGTTGGGCAATTGATAGAACTTCAAATAATCATGACGATATACAGGCAATTATCATTATATAGGCATCATGCCCAAGATTAGTAGACCGACTCCTGACTGCATCTACTACTATTACTCCACACATCCACTGCTATCCGGCATGCATCTAGTGTATTAAGTTCATGGAGAAACGGAGTAATGCAATAAGAACGATGACATGATGTAGACAAGATCTATCTATGTAGAGATAGACCCCATCGTTTTATCCTTAGTAGCAACGATACGTACGTGTCGGTTCCCCTTCTGTCACTGGGATCAAGCACCGTATGATCGAACCCACTACAAAGCACCTCTTCCCATTGCAAGATAAATAGATCAAGTTGGCTAAACAAAACTCAAATATCAAAGAAGAAATATGAGGCTATAAGCAATCATGCATAAAAGAGATCAAAGAAACTCAAATACTTTCATGGATATAAAAAGATAGATATGATCATAAACTCAAAGTTCATCGATCCCAACAAACACACCGCAAGAAGAGTTACATCATATGGATCTCCAAGAGACCATTGTATTGGGAATTCAGCGAGAGAGAGGAAGCCATCTAGCTACTAACTATGGACCCGAAGGTCTACAAAGAACTAGTCACGCATCATCGGAGAGGCACCAATGGAGGTGCTGAACCCCATCCGTGATGGTGTCTAGATTGGATCTGGTGGTTCTGGACTCTGCGGCGGCTGGAATTGATTTTCGTCGACTCCCCTAGGGTTTCTGGAATATTGGGGTATTTATAGAGCAAAGAGGCGGTCCGGGGGGCACCCAAGGTGGGCACAACCCACCATGGCGCGCCTGGGCCTCCTGGCGTGCCCTGGTGGGTTGTGCTCTCCTCGGAGCACCCCTGAGGCGCAGCCTTGGACCATTAGGTGTCTTCTGGTCCAAACAAATCTCCGTAAAGTTTCGTTGCATTTGGACTCCGTTTGATATTGATTTCCTGCGATGTCAAAACATGCAGAAAACAGCAACTGGCCTTGGCACTATGTCAATAGGTTAGTACCAAAAAATGATATAAGATGACTATGAAATGATTATAAAACATCCAAGATTGATAATATAACAACATGGAACAATAAAAAATTATAGATACGTTGGTATCAGCATCTCCAAGCTTAACTCCTACTCGTCCTCGAGTAGGTAAGTGATAAAAACATAATTTTTGATGTGGAATGCTGCCTATCATGTCATATCATATTTCTTTTCTTTATAGCATGGACATTTGGACTTTTATATTGTTCAAAGCAATAGTCTAGTTTTGACATGATAACTTAAATACTCAAGCATATCAACAAGCAACCGTGTCTTTCAAAATATCAACGCTAAAATAAGTTATCCCTAGCCCATTATGCTCAATCACTGATCCATTCATGAAACACACTCGCATATTAGCTACACCCAATACTCAAGTACGATCATATTGCCTCCTAGTTGGTGCTTTTATAAGAGAAGATGGAGACTCAAATTCAAAAATAAAAATTGCATAAAGTAAAAAGAAAGTCCTTCGCAGAGGGAAGTAGGGATTTGTAGAGGTGCAGAGCTCAAAGCGAAAAACTTAGAGATAAAAACATTTTGGGAGGTGTGTCTTTCCCACCAACGAAAACGACTTAGAGTTCCCAACACTTTCCATGCTAGATATATCATAGGCGGTTCCCAAACAGAAAATAAAGTTTATTCCTTATTCAACCATACTTTCACTTTCCATGGCTAGCCGTATCCACGGTTGCCTTCCATACCAACACTTTCCAAGGAATTTATTATTTGACAACATAAAGTAAATTCATTTTTCATTTTGGGACTGGGCATCCCTAATACATTTGCCTTACTCTCGTGCAATGACAAGTGAATAAACACTCATCGTGAGAATAACACATCTAGCATGGAAAATATTAGCCACCCCTCACTGCTCATGAAAGTCTGAACACACAAAAGAGAAGTTTATTTTGAAAATTAGAGATGGCACATACAAATTTGCTTACAACGGTAAAAGAATACCGCATATAGGTGAAGGAAATATGCCCTAGAGGCAATAATAAAGTTGTTATTTATATTTCCTTATATCATGATAAATGTTTATTCATGCTAGAATTGTATTAATTGGAAACTTAGTACATGTGTGAATACATAGACAAAACATAGTGTCCCTAGTATGCCTCTACTTGACTAGCTCGTTAATCAAAGATGGTTAAGTTTCCTGACCAGAAATGTGTTGTCATTTGATGAACGGGGTCACATCATTAGAGAATGATGTGATGGACAAGACCCATCCGTTAGCTTAGCATTATGATCATTAGTTTTATTGCTATTGCTTTCTTCATGACTTATATATATTCCTCTGACTATGAGATTATGCAACTCCCGAATACCGGAGGAAAACCTTGTGTGCTATCAAATGTCACAACGTAACTGGGTGATTATAAAGATGATCTAAGGTGTCTCCGAAGGTGTTTGTTGAGTTGGCATAGATCAAGATTAGGATTTGTCACTCCGTGTATCGGGGAGGTATCTCTGGGCCCTCTCGGTAATGCACATCACTATAAGCCTTGCAAGCAATGTGACTAATGAGCTAGTTGCGGGATGATGCATTACGGAATGAGTAAAGAGACTTGCCGGTAACGAGATTGAACTAGGTATGATGATACCGACGATCGAATCTCGACCAAGTAACATACCGATGACAAAGGAAATGACGTATGTTGTTATGTGGTTTGACCAATAAAGATCTTCAAAGAATACGTAGGAACCAATATGAGCATCCAGGTTCCATTATTGGTTATTAACCGGAGATGTGTCTTAGTCATGTCTACATAGTTCTCGAATCCGTAGGGTCCGCACACTTAACGTTCGATGATGATTTGTATTATGAGTTATGTGTTTTGGTGACCGAAGTTTGTTTGGAGTCCTGGATGAGATCACAGACATGACGAGGAGTCTCGAAATGGTTGAGAGGTAAAGATTCATATATTGGAAGGTAGTATTCGGACATCGAAATGGTTCCGAGTGATTCGGGTATTTTTTCGGAGTACCGAGGGGTTACCGGAACCCCCCGGGGAAGTGTTGGGCCTACATGGGCCTAAAGGGAGAGAGAGGGACGCCCGCGAGGGGTGGCGCACGCCCCCTCCTAGGGAGTCCGAATAGGACAAGGAGGAGGGGGCGCGGCCCCCCTTCCCTTTCCCTCTCCCTCTCCTTCCTATTCCCTCCGGTGGAGAAAGGAAAAGGGGGGTGAATCCTACTTGGACTAGGAGTCCAAGTAGGACTCCCCCCTTGGCGCGCCCCTCCTGGCCGCCGGCCTCCTCCCCCCTTTATATGCGGGGGCGGGGGGCACCCCAAAGACACACCAGGATTTCTCTTAGCCATGTGCGGTGCCCCCCTCCACAGTTTACTCCTCTGGCCATAGTGTCGTAGTGCTTAGGCGAAGCCCTGCGCGGATCACATCATCATCACCGTCACCACGGGCGTCGTCTTGTGGAACTCTCCTCGACCCTCTCTTTGGATCAAGAGTTCGAGGGACATCATCGAGCTGAACGTGTGCTGAACATAGAGGTGCCGTACGTTCGGTACTTGGATCGGTTGGATCGTGAAGATGTTCGACTACATCAACTGCGTTAATCTAACGCTTCAGCTTTCAGTCTACGAGGGTACGTGGACTCACTCTCCCCTCTCGTTGCTATGCATCTCCTAGATAGATCTTGCGTGATCGTAGGATTTTTTTTGAAATTGCATGCTACGTTCCCCAACAGTGGCATCCAAGCCAGGTTTATGTGTAGATGATATGCACGAGTAGAACACAAAGAGTTGTGGGCGATAATAGTCATACTGCTTACCACCAACGTCTTAATTTGATTCGGCGGTATTGTTGGACGAAGCGACCCGGACCGACATTACATTACTGCATTCATGAGACTGGTTCTACCGACGTGCTTTGCACACAGGTGGCTGGCGGGTGTCTGTTTCTCCAACTTTAGTTGAATCAAGTTTGACTACGGCCGGTCCTTGTTGAAGGTTAAAACAGCACACTTGACGAAAAATTGTTGTGGTTTTGATGCGTAGGTAAGAACGGTTCTTGCTAGAAGCCCATAGCATCCACGTAAAACTTGCAACAACAAAGTAGAGGACGTCTAACTTGTTTTTGCAGGGCATATTGTGATGTGATATGGTCAAGACGTGATAAGACACAAATTGTTGTATGAGATGATCATGTTTTGTATAAGTTATCGGTAACTGGCAGGAGCCTTATGGTTGTCGCTTTATTGTGTGAAATGCAATCGCCATGTAATTGCTTTACTTTATCACTAAGCGGTAGAGATAGTCATAGAAGCAATAGTTGGCGAGACAAAAATGATGCTACGATGGAGATCAAGGTGTCAAGCCGGTGATGATGGAGATCATGACGGTGCTTTGGAGATGGAGATCAAAGGCACAAGATGATGATGGCCATATCATGTCACATATTTTGATTGCATGCGATCCTTTATGCATCTTATTTTGCTTAGTACGGCGGTAGCATTATAAGATGATCCCTCACTAAATTTCAAGGTATATGTGTTCTCCCTGAGTATGCACCGTTGCTACAGTTCGGCATGCCGAGACACCACGTGATGATCGGGTGTGATAAGCTCTACGTTCACATACAACGGGTGCAAGCCAGTTTTGCACATGCAGAATACTCGGGTTAAACTTGACGAGCCTAGCATATGCAAATATGGCCTCTGATGACCCTCAAGTATAGGGTATCTATCAAAGTCCTTTCGATAAGTAAGAGTGTCGAACCCAACAAGGAGGATAAGAAAATGACAAGCGGTTTTCAGTAAGGTATTCTCTGCAAGCACTGAAATTATCGGTAACAGATAGTTTTGTGATAAGGTAATTTGTAACGGGTAACAAGTAACAAAAGTAAATAAGGTACAACAAGGTGGCCCAATCCTTTTTGTAGCAAAGGACAAGCCTGAGCAAACTCATATATAAAGGAAAACGCTCCCGAGGACACATGGGAATTATCGTCAAGCTAGTTTTCATCACGCTCATATGATTCGCGTTTGTTACTTTGATAATTTGATATGTGGGTGGACCGGTGCTTGGGTACTGCCCTCCTTGGACAAGCATCCCACTTATGATTAACCCCTCTTGCAAGCATCCACAACTACAAAAGAATTATTAAGGTAAACCTAACCATAGCATGAAACATATGGATCCAAATAAGCCCCTTACGAAGCAACACATAAACTAGGCTTTAAGCTTCTGTCACTCTAGCAACCCATCATCTACTTATTACTTCCCAATGCCTTCCTCTAGGCCCAAATAATGGTGAAGTGTCATGTAGTCGACGTTCACATAACACCACTAGAGGAAAGACAACATACATCTCATCAAAATATCGAACAAATACCAAATTCACATGACTACTTATAGCAAGACTTCTCCCATGTCCTTAGGAACAAATGTAACTACTCACAAATCATATTCATGTTCATAATCAGAGGGGTATTAATATGCATAAAGGATCTGAACATATGATCTTCCACCAAATAAACCAACTAGCATCAACTACAAGGAGTAATCAACACTACTAGCAAACACATGTACCAATCTGAGGTTTTGAGACAAAGATTGGATACAAGAGATGAACTAGGGTTTGAGAGGAGATGGTGCTGGTGAAGATGTTGATGGAGATTGACCCCCTCCCGATGTGAGGATCGATGGTGATGATTTCCCCTCCGAGGGATGTTTCCCAATGAGCAGCTCTGCCGGAGCCCTAGATTGGTTTTGCCAGGTTCCGCCTCGAGACGGCGGCGCTTCGTCCCGAAAGCTTCCTTCTAATGTTTTCCAGGGTGAAAGACTTCATATAGGCAAAGATGGGCACCGGAGGTTGATACGTCTCCAACATATCTATAATTTTTGATTGTTCCATGCTATTATATTATCTGTTTTGGATGTTTAATGGGCTTTAATATACCTTTTTATATTATTTTTGGGACTAACCTATTAACCAAAAGCCCAGTGCAAATTGTTGTTGTTTTTTTGCCTATTTCAGTGTTTCGCAGAAAAGGAATATCAAACGGAATCCAAACGGAATGAGACCTTCGCGAGGAACGTTTTTGGAACAAACACAATCCAGGAGACTTGGAGTGGATGTCAAGGAAGCAATGAGGCGGCCACGAGGTAGGAGAGCGCGCCCAGGGGGGTAGGCACACCCCCACCCTCGTGGGCCCCTCGCAGCTCCACCAACCTACTTCTTTCGCATATATATATACTCTTATACCCTAAAACCTTCGGGGAAAGCCACGAAACACCTTTTCCACCAGCGCAACCTTCTGTACCTGTGAAATCCCATCTTGGGGCCTTTTCCGGCGCTCCGCCGGAGGGGGAATCGATCACGGAGGGCTTCTACATCAACACCATGGCCTCTCCGATGATGTGTGAGTAGTTTACCACAGACCTCCAGGTCCATAGTTATTAGCTAGATGGCTTCTTCTCTCTCTTTGGATCTCAATACAAAGTTCTCCTCGATCTTCTTGGAGATCTATTCGATGTAATACTTATTGTGGTGTGTTTGTCGAGATCCGATGAATTGTGGGTTTATGATCAAGATTATCTATGAACAATATTTGATGCTTCTCTGAATTCTTATATGCATGATTTGATATCTTTGCAAGTCTCTTTGAATTATCAGTTTTGTTTGGCCTACTAGATTGATCTTTCTTGCAATGGGAGAAGTGCTTAGCTTTGGGTTCAATCTTGTGGTGTCCTTTCCCAGTGATAGCAGGGCAGCAAGGCACGTATTGTATTGTTGCCATCGAGGATAAAAAGATGGGGTTTATATCATATTGCTTGAGTTTATCCCTCTACATCATGTCATCTTGCCTAATGCGTTACTCTGTTCTTATGAACTTAATACTCTAGATGCATGCTGGATAGCGGTCGATGTGTGGAGTAATAGTAGTAGATGTAGAATCCTTTCGGTCTACTTGACACGATGTGATGCCTATGTTCATGATCATGCCTAGATATTCTCATAACTATGCGCTTTTCTATCAATTGCTCGACAGTAATTTGTTCACCCACCATAATACATGCTATCTTGAGAGAAGCCACTAGTGAAACCTATGGCCCCCGGGTCTTCTTTACATCATATAAGTTTCCAATATACAATCATAGTTTCCTATTTATTTTGCAATCTTTATTTTCCAATCTATACCACAAAAATACCAAAATATTGATCTTATTATCTTTATCAGATCTCACTTTTGCAAGTGGCCGTGAAGGGATTGACAACCCCTTTATCGCGTTGGTTGCAAGGTTCTTGATGGTTTGTGCAGGTACTAGGCGACTTGCGTGTAGTCTCCTACTGGATTGATACCTTGGTTCTCAAAAACCGAGGGAAATACTCACGCTACTTTGCTGCATCACCCTTTCCTCTTCAAGGGAAAACCAACGCATGCTCAAGAGGTAGCAAGAAGGATTTCTGGCGCCATTGCCGGGGAGATCTACGCACAAGTCAAGACATACCAAGTACCCATCACAAACTCTTATCCCTCGCATTACATTATTTGCCATTTGCCCCTCGTTTTCCTCTCCTCCACTTCACCTTTGCCGTTTTATTCGCCCTTTTTCGTTCGCCGCTTTTTGCTTGCCTTTTGTTTGCTTGTGTGTTGGATTTATTGATTGTCACGATGGCTCAAGATAATACTAAATTGTGTGACTTTTCCAATATCAACAATAATGATTTTATTAGCACTCCGGTTGCTGAATCTTGTGAAATTAATGCTGCTTTGTTGAATCTTGTCATGAAAGATCAATTTTCTGGCCTTCCTAGTGAAGATGCCGCTACCCATCTAAACAACCTTGTTGATTTGTGTGATATGCAAAAGAAGAAGATGTGGACAATGATATTGTTAAATTCAAGCTATTTCCATTTTCGCTTAGAGATCGTGCAAAAACTTGGTTCTCTTCTTTGCCTAAAAATAGTATTGATTCATGGAATAAGTGCAACGATGTTTTTATCTCTAAGTATTTTCCTCCCGCTAAGATCCTCTTAGAAACGATATTATGAATTTTAATCAACTTGATCATGAGCATGTTGCACAAGCTTGGGAGAGGATGAAATTAATGATACGTAATTGCCCTACACATGGTTTGGATTTATGGATGATTATACAAATTTTTTATGCTGGATTTAATTTTGCTTCAAGAAATCTTTTAGATTCGGCCGCGGGAGGCACTTTTATGGAAATCACTTTAGGAGAAGCTACTAAACTCCTAGATAATATTATAGTTAATTATTCTCAATGGCACACCGAAAGATCTACTAGTAAAAAGGTTCATGCGATAGAAGAGATTAATGTCTCGAGTGGAAAGATGGATGAACTTATGAAATTGTTTGCTAATAAGAGTGTTTGTTCTGATCCTAATGATATGCCTTTGTCCACTTTTATTGAGAATAATAATGAATCTATGGATGTGAATTTTGTTGGTAGGAACAATTTTGGTAACAATGCGTATAGAGGAAACTTTAATTCTAGGCCGTTTCCTAGTAATTCCTCTAATAATTATGGTAATTCCTACAACAAATCTTATGGAAATTTAAATGAGATGCCCTCTGATTTTGAGACTAGTGTTAAAGAATTTATGGATTCGCAAAAGAATTTCAATGCTTTGCTTGAAGAAAAATTGCCTAAGATTGTTGAGTTGGCTAGGAATGTGGATAGAATTTCTCTTGATGTTGATTCTTTGAAACTTAGATCTATTCCACCTAAGCATGATATCAATGAGTCTCTCAAAGCCATGAGAATTTCCATTGATGAGTGCAAAGAAAGAACCACTAGGATGCGTGCTAAAAAAGACCGCTTTGTGAAAGCGTGTTCTTCTAGTTTTCATGATAATAATGATGAAGATCTAAAAGTGATTGATGTGTCTCCTATTAAATCTTTGTTTTCTAATATGAATCTTGATAAAGATGGGACTGGAGATGAGTCAACTTTAGTTAAAAGGAGTCCCAATGATTCCGAGTTTTGAGATCTTGATGCAAAAATTGGTAAAAGTGAGATTGAAGAGGTCATGTGACGCCCGGATAATTAAGCTACAATAGTTCCCTGCTAATGATGCCACATCATCATGATTACTATTGCTAAACTCGTGTTGGTTCGAATCAGATCCCAATTCAAAGTCAAGTCAAACTCAAAAGTTTTCAAATGCCTAAAATAAAATGTTCATCATGTGGCAAATTTTCATTTGTTAATATTCGTGGTGAACCAACATTTTTGTAAAGTGGTTGGATGCCCTAATCTAAAGAAAACAGAAAGGTTTTGAAAAGAAAAACAAAATAAAATAAAAGAGAGAAACCCCCCTGCTATTGGACCGGACCACAAGTGCACAGTACACGACCCAGCCCAACACGCCCGACTTTGGGCAGCCACCCGTGGCCACGATGGCCACGTGCCGGCCATCCCGTGCCTCCCCGTCGTCTCCCCCCGGTGGATAAGATCCCCCAGGACCCCCATCCGAACCCTAGAACCTCCCCATTCCCTCCCTCGTTCTCTTCCGAGTGGATCGAGCCTGTGCCCGAGCACATGGGCGCCGCCGTTCCGCCATTGATATGGCCATCATGCCCCCCGCGCCTTCAAGGGACGTCCGGCCGCTCCGCCGTCGTCGTCCACGTCTCCGCGTTCCACTAGATGGAGCTGAGCCGCCTCATCGACGACGCCCGCCTCCGTCTTCTCCAACTACAGCCACTGCACGCCTCACTTTGATTCGGTCGCCTTCGGCCACCACAGGCTCCCTCGAGCACCCCGCTGCACCCGCTGTGAGCCTCCTCCTCGACCGCCCTCGCCCCTTTCTCCCATATAGACGTCGTAGGTGCTCGCACGCAAGCGCCCCGCCGTAAATCGTTGTGCGCCGCTACTGCTGCCGCTGCAAACTGTGCTGCCCTGTTGCTTGCTTTGCTATTGTGGCCACCCACGGCCGCTGCCGCCATGCCCGGCCACACTCGCTCGCCGTTGCCCGAACAATCTGCACTCCGGCTCGCGCGGGCCGCACCCCTTGACGCGTCCCGTCCGACGCCTGTCCGCCGCCGCCATACTGCTCCATGAGCTTCGTGCGCCCAGCCCTTGCTGCTGCTGCCGCTGTTGTCACATGCCTTCCTTCGCGCCTCGACCGGTCGTGCTCGTTCCGCCGCTGCTCAGCCTCGCCTCACTCCTGGCTGCAGCGCCTGCCGCCTCAGCGCCGCCTTTGCGCAGCCCCCATCATGACCACCTCGGCGTCCGTGCCGGTGGCAGCGTCCCCTTGCCGTGCCCGTTAGGCGGGTTCATCATGCTTTCGGCGCCGCAGCCCCGTTAGCCTGTCGCCCATTAAGCCCCCCGGGCCACTTACACATGGGGCCCGGCCCCCTTAAAAAAGATTTTAAAAAAATGATTAATTAGTTAATTAATTAGGAAATAAATTGAGTTAATTAACCTCGCTTAATTAGCCTAATGAACTAGATTAGTTAATTTAAACATGTTTAATTAATTAAGTCAATGATAGATGGGCCCCATGTGCTAGGTTTGACTTAGTCAACCTATTGACCTGCTGACGTCACCCTAACGTCTTGCTGATGCAATAACTCCATTTAGTTTTATAATAATTCCAGTTAATGTTTAAAAGTTCGAAAAATCATAGAAAATAAACCGTAGCTCCGATGAAAATGTTTTCTATATGAAAATTGCTCAAAAAAATCCAAAGAATCCGAATATGCGGTCCGTTCATCTGTCACATGCCCCTAGCATGATGAACATGGAATAGTCCCCCTCCGGTCATCTGTCTGACACAGGTTCGGAACCAGGAAAACATTCCCGGTTGAATTCCCCCTTCACCTTTATCGAGTAGACATACGTTAGGTCACACCCGGCACAACATATTGCCATGTAATGCTTTGTGATGTTATGTTTGCTTTATATTTATTGTTTCTTCCCCCTCTTCTCTCCGGTAGACCTCGAGACCGATGCTGCCCTTGTGATCGACTGGGTCGACGATGACACTTCTTCCCTTTCAGCATTGCTTCCAGGCAAGCCCCCCTTTGATCATCTCGATATCGCCCATTCCATCTCTCATGCTTGCATTAGATTTTGCTACTGTACTTGATTGCTCCTATTCTGATGCATAACCTGCTTTTGTAACCTGCTTATTGTTACCTACCTGCTTATCCTAATCTGCTTAATATAGGTTGGTTAGTGATCCATCAGTGACCCTCACCTTCTCCTTGTTGCCCCTTCTTCATCATCGAAGACCCGATCAACGAGATCGAAGACCAGGCCCCGACACCGCACATCACTTTCCCCTTCTGTTGCTCGACTCTGCAGAGTTACCATCGAGTGCCGAGGGTGGAACCTATACATCACTCCTGATGAGATCTCTGTATTGTAGCTATTCAGTCGTGGTCATCGAGGGTAATTTCCTCCTTAACCACTTCCGATACGACTCTATCGTGCAACCCCTCAAGTGTGAACCTCGGGGGTGGTTCCTCTTACGTTCACTTTGATGATTACGTCGAGTGGAATTCACCCGTGGTGATTCCTCGGGTTTTCCCCTTGATGTTTGGACACACGAATTCTTGGACTTTAAAACTGTTACTTGGAAAGGCGGGTCGACCCTGAGGGGTACCCGCGAGTGATGTGGATACGGGTTGACCTGGAGGGTGCCCGCGAGATAATTACGAGGCATGGCCGGGCATTCCTAGCCCTTGCCGCAAGTCCAGTAGACTGGGCAACGGGGTCACGTCTTTCGTGAGTCTCTGCTTGTCACGCGTGCTCCTAATCCACTACGATTTGGATATTTGATCCGAGGGGCCTCTGGCCTAATAGCACTAACCATCACGTGGGCATAGTATGGGCGTTCTGCATCGTATGTATCAGCCGAAGCTTAATAGACATCATGCGACTGAGCGGCTAGGTCTGCTCACCGGCCGCGTACGCCACCGGCCGCGTACGCAACGTGCAGGAGTTCCCGGGGAGATGGCCCATGACCCATGAGGGCATAGGTTTAGTCCGGCGTGCTGCCCTCTCTATTAAGCCTAGGTCGTGTTGCGGCGTATTGTTTGGCCGAGGCCGGGCATGACCCAGGAAAGTGTGTCCGGCCGGAGTTAATCGAGCGTGGTGGGTAAGTTGGTGCACCCCTACAGGGAAGAAAACATCTATTGATAGCCTGTCCTACGGTAACGGACACTTGGAGTTGTATCCCAATCGATACAACTAGAACTGGATACTTGAGATGAGACACGGATATGAGAAATGGATAGTATGGCTCTGGGATTGCTTTCTCGCAGGGAGTCGAGAACGGATCTCTGGCCGAGGTTGATAACACTACTACTACTTTACTTTATGCTACTCTACTCCCTCCTGTTGCTGCAAGATGGTGGTTTCAAGATGCTAGTCTTGATAGGACTAGGCCTTCTCTCTATTCAGCATTTACGCAGCCCAGTCCACATATCTGATCTTCCTTTGATAATGTTGCATATGTAGTGTAGATCCTTGCTTGCGAGTACTTTGGATGAGTACTCACGATTGCTTTGCTCCCCCTTTTCCCCCTTTCTTCTTCTTTCCGGTTGATGCAACCAGATGTCGGAGCCCAGGAGCCAGATGCCACTATCGATGCCTACTACTACGTGGAGACCTCATCGACGACCAGGAGTAGTTAGGAGGCTCCCAGGCAGGAGGCCTTGCCTTTTCAATAATTGCTATTTTTGTGCTAGCCGTCTTAAGGCAAACTTGTCTAACTCATGTCTGTACTCAGTGAAGGAAATATGCCCTAGAGGCAATAATAAAGTTATTATTTATTTCCTTATATCATGATAAATGTTTATTATTCATGCTAGAATTGTATTAACCGGAAACATAATACATGTGTGAATATATAGACAAACAGTATGTCACTAGTATGCCTCTACTTGACTAGCTTGTTAATCAAAGATGGTTATGTTTCCTAACCATGAACAAGGAGTTGTTATTTGATTAACAAGGTCACATCATTAGTTGAATGATCTGATTGACATGACCCATTCCGTTAGCTTAACACTTGATCGTTTAGTATGTTAATGCTTTCTTCATGACCCATACATGTTCCTATAACTATGAGATTATGCAACTCCGTTTACTGGGAGGAACACTTTGGGTACTACCAAAGCGTCACAACGTGGCTGGGTGATTATAAAGGAGTACTACAGGTGTCTCCAAAGGTACTTGTTGGGTTGGCGTATTTCGAGATTAGGTTTTGTCACTCCGATTGCTCGGAGAGGTATCTCTAGGCCTTCTCGGTAATACACATCACTTAAGCCTTGCAAGCATTACAACTAATGAGTTAGTTGTGAGATGATGTATTACTGAACGAGTAAAGAGACTTACTGCAGAATTTAGATTGAACTAGGTATTGGATACCGACGATCGAATCTCGGCAAGTAACATACCGATGACAAAGGGAACAACGATATGTCGTTATGCGGTTTGACCGATAAAGATCTTCGTAGAATATCTAGGAACCAATATGGGCATCCAGGTTCCGCTATTGGTTATTGACCGAGAATGGTTCTAGGTCATGTCTACATAGTTCTCGAACCCGTAGGGTCCGCACGCAAAACGTTTCGATGACAGTTCATAATGAGTTTATAAGTATTGATGCACGAAGTTTGTTCGGAGTCCGGATGTGATCACGGACATGACGAGGAGTCTCGAAATGGTCGAGACATAAAGATTGATATATTGGAAGCCTATGTTTGGACTTGGAAGGGCTCCGAGTGAAATCGAATTCTGGAGTACCGGGAGGTTACGGAACCCCAGGGAACTACATGGGCCATAGTGGGCCTTGGTGGAAAGGAGAGGGCCAGCCCTAGGTGGTCGCGCCCCCTTCCCCTAGTCCTATTAGGACTAGGAAAGGTGGGCCGGCCCCCTCTCTCTCTTTCCCCTCCGGAATCCTAATCCAACTAGGATTGGAGGGAGTCCTACTCCGGAGGAGTAGGACTCCTTGCGCCTCCCCCTTGGGCCGCCACCTCCCCTTGGCTCCTTTATATCTGGGGGCAGGGGCACCCCATGACACACAAGTTGATCTACGGATCTTTCCTGAGCCGTGTGCGGGGCCCCCTTCCACCATAGTCCACTTCGGTCATATCGTCGCGGAGCTTAGGCGAAGCCCTGCGCCGGAGAAGTCATATCGTCGCGGAGCTTAGGCGAAGCCCTCGTCAGTGGAGCATCAACATCGTCACCACGCCGTCGTCTTGTGGAACTCATCCTCGACACTTTGCTGGATCGGAGTCCGGGATCGTCATCGAAACTGAGCGTGTGCAGAACTCGGAGGTGCCAGACGTTCGGTACTTGGATCGGTCGGATCGTGAAGACGACGACTACATCAACAGCGTTGTTATAACGCTTCGCTTACGGTCTCACGAGGGTACGTGGACGGACACTCTCCCTCTCGTTGCTATGCCATCACCATGGTCTTGCGTGATCGTAGGAAAATTTTGAAATTACTACGTTCCCCAGCGGTGGCATCCGAGCCTGGTTTTATGCGTAGATGTCATATGCACGAGTAGAACACAAGTGAGTTGTGGGCGATACAAGTCATACCGCCTACCAGCATGTCATACTTTGGTTCAGCGGTATTGTTGGGCGAGACGATCCGGACCAACCTTACGCCAGACGCTTACGCGAGACCGGTTCCCTCGGCGTGCTTTGCACATAGATGGCTTGCGGAAGACTGTCTCTCCAACTTTAGTTGAACCGAGTGTGGCTACGCCCGGTCCTTGAGAAGGTTAAACGGAGTCTATTTGACAAACTATCGTTGTGGTTTTGATGCGTAGGTAAGAACGGTTCTTGCTCAGCCCGTAGCAGCCACGTAAAACTTGCAACAACAAAGTAGAGGACGTCTAACTTGTTTTTGCAGGGCATGTTGTGATGTGATATGGTCAAGACGTGATGCTATATTTTATTGTATGAGATGATCATGTTTTGTAACCGAGTTATCGGCAATGGCGAGAGCCATATGGTTGTCGCTTTATTGTATGCAATGCAATCGCGATGTAATGCTTTACTTTATTACTAAGCGGTAGTGATAGTCGTGGAAGCATAAGATTGGCGAGACGACAACGATGCTCTGATGGAGATCAAGGTGTCGGCGCCCGGTGGCGATGGTGATCATGACGGTGCTTGGCGATGGAGATCACAAGCACAAGATGATGATGACCATATCATATCACTTATATTGATTGCATGTGATGTTTATCCTTTATGCATCTTATTTTGCTTTGATTGACGGTAGCATTATAAGATGATCTCTCACTAAAAATTATCAAGAAGTGTTCTCCACAGTATGCACCGTTGCCAAAGTTCGTAGTACCCGGACACCACGTGATGATCGGGTGTGATAAGTTCTCGTCCATCTACAACGGGTGCAAAACAGTTACACGCTGGAATACTCGGTTAAACCCGACGAGCCTAGCATATAACGTATATGGCCTCGGAACACGGAGACCGAAAGGTCGGCGTGAATCATATAGTAGATATGATCAACATAAGATGTTCACCATTGAAAACTACTCCATCTCACGTGATGATCGGTTATGGTTTAGTTGATTTGGATCACGTGATCACTTAGATAACTAGAGAGATGTCTGTCTAAGTGGGAGTTTAGTAATATGATTAATTGAACTTTAATTTATCATGAACTTAGTCCTGGTAGTATCTTGCAAATTATGTTATAGATCAATAAGCTCGCGTTGTTGCTTCCCTATGTTTTTATATGTGTTCCTAGAGAAAATTGTATTGAAAAATGTTAGTAGCAATGATGCGGATTGGATCCGTGATCTGAGGTTTATCCTCATTGCTGCACAGAAGAATTATGTCCTTAATGCACCGCTAGGTGACGGACCTATTGCAGGAGCAGATGCATACGTTATGAGCGTTTGGCTAGCTCAATATGATGACTACTTGATAGTTTAGTGCACCATACTTAACGGCTTAGAATCGGGACTTCAAAGGCGTTTTGAGCGTCATGGAACATATGAGATGTTCCAGGAATTGAAGTTAATATTTCAAGTAAATACCGAGTTGAGAGATATGAAGTCTCCAACAAGTTCTATAGCTAAAAGATGGAGGAGAATCGCTCAACTAGTGAGCATGTGCTCAGATTATGCAGGTACTTCAATCGCTTGAATCAAGTGGGAGTTAATCTTCCGGATAAGATAGCGATTGATGTAATTCTCTAGTCACCATCACTAAGTTACTAGAACTTCGTGATGAACTATAGTATGCAAGGGATGACGAAAACGATTCCCGAGCTTTTCATGATGTTGAAATCGACGAAGGTAGAAATCAAGAAAGAGCATCAAGTGTTGATGATTGACAAGACCACTAGTCTCAAGGAAAAGGCAAAGGGAAGAAGGGGAACTTCAAGAAGAACGGCAAGCAAGTTGCTGCTCGAGTGAAGAAGCCCAAGTCTGGACCTAAGCACGAGACTAAGTGCTTTTGCTGCAATAGAACTGGTCACTAGAAGCGGAACTACCCCAAGTATTTGGCGGATAAGAAGGATGGCAAAGTGAACAAGGGTATATTTGATATCTGAGAGTTATTGATGTGTGCTTTACTAATGTTTATAGTAGCCCACAGTATTTGATACTTGTTCGGTTGCTAAGATTAGTAACTCAAACAGGAGTTCTGAGAATAAAAACTAGTTGAAGGGAAGTGACGATGAGTGTTGGAAGTAGTTCCAAGATTGATATGATCATCATCGCACACTCCCTATACTTTCGGGATTAGTGTGGAACCTAAATAAGTGTTATTTGGTGTTGAGCATAAATATGATTTGATCATGTTTATTGCAATACGGTTATTCATTTAAGTAAGAGAATAAATTGTTGTTACATTTACATGAATAAAACCATATATGGTTACACACCCAATGAAAATGGTTCATTGGATCTCGATCATAGTGATACACATATTCATAATATTGAAACCAAAAGATGCAAAGTTAATAATGATAGTGCAACTTATTTGTGGCACTGCCGTTTAGGTCATATTGGTGTAAAGCGCATGAAGAAAACTACATTCTGATGGACTTTTGGAATCTCTTGATTATGAATAATTTGATGCTTGCGTACCGTGCCTTTTGGGCAAGATGACTAAAACTCCGTTCTCGGAACAATGGAACAAGCTCTTGACTTATTGGAAATAATACATACCGATGTATGCGATTCAATGAGTATTGATGCTCGTGGCAAGTATCATTATTTTCGACCTTCACAGATGATTTGAGCAGATAGGGTATATACGCTTGATGAAACATAAGTCGAAATAGTTGAAAGGTTCAAAGAATTTCAGAGTGAAGTGGAAAAATCATCGTAACAAGAAAATAAAGTTTCTGCGATCTGATCGCGAAGACGAATAATTGAGTTACGAGTTTGGTCTTCAATTAAAATAATGTGGAATAGTTTCACAGCTCACGCCACCTGGAACACCACCATGTTATGGTGTGTCCGAACGTCGTAACCGCACTTTATTGGATATGGTGCAATCTATGATGTCTCTTATCGGTTTACCACTATCATTTTGGGGTTATGCATTAGAGACAGCTGCATTCACGTTTAATAGGGCACCATCTAAATCCGTTGAGGCGACACCATATGAACTATGGTTTAACGGTAAACCCTAAGCTGTCGTTTCTTAAAAGTTTGGAGTTTTGATACTTATGTGAAAAAGTTTTCACCGATAAGCTCGAACCCAAATCGGAGAAGTGCGTCTTCATAGAATACCCAAAGGTAACTATTGGGTACACCTTCTATCACAGATCCAAAGGCAAGTTTTTCGTTGCTAAGATGGATCCTTTCTAGAGAAGAAAGTTTCTCTCGAAAGAAGTGAGTGGGAGGAAAGTAGAACTTGATGAGGTAATTGTACCTTCTCCCTTATTGGAAAGTAGTTCATCACAGAAATCAGTTCCTGTGATTCATAGACCAATTAGTGAGGAAGTTAATGATGATGATCATGAAACTTTAGATCAAATTGCTACCAAACCTCGTAGGTCTTCCAGAGCAAAATCCGCACTCAGTGGTATGGTAATCGTGTTCGGAAGTCATGTTACTAGACCATGATGAACCTACGGACTATGAGGAAGCGATGATGAGCCCAGATTCCATGAAATGGCTTGAGGCCATGAAATCTGAGATAGGATCCATGTATGAGAACAAAGTATGGACTTTGATTGACTTGCTCGATGATCAGCAAGCCATGTTAAATAAATGGATCTTCAAGAGGAAGACGGACATTGATAGTAGTGTTACTATCTACAAAGCTCGACTTGTCACAAAAGGTTTTCGACAAGTTCAAGGTGTTGACTACGATAAGATTTTCTCAAGCATGGCGATTCTTAAGTCTGTCCGAATCATGTTAGCAATTGCCACATTTTATGAAATCTGGCAAATGGATGTCAAAACTACATTCTTTAATGGATTTATTAAAGAAGAGTTGTATATGATGCAACCAGAAGGTTTTTCAATCCTAAAGGAGCTAACAAAATATGCAAGCTCCAACGATCCATCTATGGACTGGTGCAAGCATCTCGGAGTTGGAATAAACGCTTTGATAGTGTGATCAAAGCATATGGTTTTATACAGACTTTTGGAGAAGCCTGTATTTACAAGAAAGTGAGTGGGAGCATTACAACATTTACGATAAGTATATGTGAATGACATATTGTTAATCGGAAATAATGTAGAATTATTCGCAAAGCATAAAGGAGTATTTGAAGGAGTTTTTCAAAGAAGGACCTCTGTGAAGCTGCTTACATATTGAGCATCAAGATCTATAGAGATAGATCAAGACGCTTGATAAGTTTTTCAATAAGTACATACCTTGTCAAGATTTTGAAGTAGTTCAAAATGGAACAGTCAAAGAAAAGTTCTTGCCTGTGTTGCAAAACGTATGAAATTGAGTAAAACTCAAATCCCGACCACGGCAGAAAATAGAAAAGAGAATGAAAGTCATTCCCTATGCCTCAATCATAGGATCTATGAAGTATGCTATGCTATGTACCAGACCTATTGTATACCTTGCTCTGAATTTGGCAAGGGAGTACAATAGTGATCTAGGAGTAGATCCTTTGGACATTGGTCAAGAACATCCTTAGTGAGGACTAAGGAAATATTTCTCGATTATGGAGGTGATAAAAGAGCCCGTCGTAAAGAGTTACATCGATGCAAGCTTTTTACACAGATCCAGATGACTCTAAGACTCAATCTGGATACATATTGAAAGTGGGAGCAATTAGCTAGAGTAGCTCCGTGCGAGCATTGTAGACATAGAGTATTTGCAAAATACATACGGCTCTGAATGTGACAGACCCGTTGACTAAGCTTCTCTCACGAGCAAAACATGATCATACCTTAGTACTCTTTGGGTGTTAATCACATAGCGATGTGAACTAGATTATTGACTCTAGTAAACCCTTTGGGTGTTGGTCACATGACGATGTGAACTATGTGTGTTAATCACATACGATGTGAATATTAGTGTTGAATCACATGATGATGTGAACTAGATTATTGACTCTAGTGCAAGTGGGAGACTGAAGGAAATATGCCCTAGAGGCAATAATAAAGTTATTATTTATTTCCTTATATCATGATAAATGTTTATTATTCATGCTAGAATTGTATTAACCGGAAACATAATACATGTGTGAATATATAGACAAACGGTATGTCACTAGTATGCCTCTACTTGACTAGCTTGTTAATCAAAGATGGTTATGTTTCCTAACCATGAACAAGGAGTTGTTATTTGATTAACAAGGTCACATCATTAGTTGAATGATCTGATTGACATGACCCATTCCGTTAGCTTAACACTTGATCGTTTAGTATGTTAATGCTTTCTTCATGACCCATACATGTTCCTATAACTATGAGATTATGCAACTCCGTTTACGGAGGAACACTTTGGGTACTACCAAGCGTCACAACGTAATCGGGTGATTATAAAGGAGTACTACAGTGTCTCCAAAGGTACTTGTTGGGTTGGCGTATTTGAGATTAGGTTTTGTCACTCCGATTGTCGGAGAGGTATCTCTAGGCCTTCTCGGTAATACACATCACTTAAGCCTTGCAAGCATTACAACTAATGAGTTAGTTGTGAGATGATGTATTACGAACGAGTAAAGAGACTTACCGGTAACGAGATTGAACTAGGTATTGGATACCGACGATCGAATCTCGGGCAAGTAACATACCGATGACAAAGGGAACAACGTATGTCGTTATGCGGTTTGACCGATAAAGATCTTCGTAGAATATGTAGGAACCAATATGGGCATCCAGGTTCCGCTATTGGTTATTGACCGAGAATGGTTCTAGGTCATGTCTACATAGTTCTCGAACCCGTAGGGTCCGCACGCTTAACGCTTCGATGATTCATAATGAGTTTATAAGTATTGATGCACCGAAGTTTGTTCGGAGTCCCGGATGTGATCACGGACATGACGAGGAGTCTCGAAATGGTCGAGACATAAAGATTGATATATTGGAAGCCTATGTTTGGACTTCGGAAGGGTTCCGAGTGAAATCGAGAATTCTGAATCTTAGGGAGGTTACGGAACCCCGGGAACTACATGGGCCATAGTGGGCCTTGGTGGAAAGGAGAGAGGGCCAGCCCTAGGTGGCGCGCTTCCTTCCCTAGTCCTATTAGGACTAGGAAAGGTGGGCCCCCTCTCTCTCTTTCCCCTCAGAATCCTAATCCAACTAGGATTGGAGGGAGTCCTACTCCGGAGGAGTAGGACTCCTTAGTCTTGCCTCCCCTTGGGCGGCCACCTCCCCTTGGCTCCTTTATATCTGAGGCAGGGGCACCCCATGACACACAAGTTGATCTACGGATCTTTCCTTAGCCGTGCGGTGCCCCTTCCACCATATTCCACTTCGGTCATATCGTCAGAGAGCTTAGGCGAAGCCTGCACGGAGAAGTCATATCGTCATGGAGCTTAGGCGAAGCCCTGCGTCGGTGGAGCATCAACATCGTCCTGCGCCGTCGTCTTGTGGAACTCATCCCGACACTTTGCTTTGGATCGGAGTCCGGGATCGTCATCGAGCTGAGCGTGTGCGAGAACTTCGGAGGTGCCGTGACGTTCGGTACTTGGATCGGTCGGATCGTGAAGACGTACGACTACATCAACCGCGTTGTTATAACGCTTCCGCTTACGGTCTACGAGGGTACGTGGACGGACACTCTCCCCTCTCGTTGCTATGCCATCACCATGGTCTTGCGTGATCGTAGGAAAATTTTGAAATTACTACGTTCCCCAACACTCAGATATTGTTGCTTCCGCTGACTCTTGTGTATTCGACCTTATGTATTCGAGCCCTCGAGGCCCCTGGCTTGTAATATAAAGCTTGTATTATTTTAATTTGTGTCTAGAGTTGTGTTGTGATATCTTCCCGTGAGTCCTTGGTCTTGATCGTACACATTTGCATGTATGATTAGTGTACAATTGAATCGGGGGCGTCACAAGTTGGTATCAGAGCCGACTGCCTGTAGGTAGCCCCCTTTCCAACTCCTTGGCCGAAGTCGAGTCTAGTCACTACAATTTTTTTACTAACATGACTGTGTGGCTTACGGGCCCACGTTGCCATTGGGTGGCATTAGGATCTTTTATTCCTCGTCTATACTCTGGGACTCTGATCTCTCGTCTATTCAGGTTAAACATTTTACTAACTCTAACATTAGGTTCTCCTAAATACTTCCTCCCGGAGAACCTCTCGTTCCAGATGATCGCTTGCTTCACCAGAAGATTCTGAAGATACTTTACGATGTTTTTTGGAGACCCTTGTGCCCATCGCTTTTGCAATTCCGTTCCATCGATAAACCCCTATGGATGACCACGTACACTTTTCATTCATACAATCATTCCCCCGTTGATCTTGTTATTACAAGATGCCTCGAAATTCTCTCTATTTCTCCAAGAATACTATATGCCTACTGCTTTGCAGTTCTTTGCTACCTGAATACCCCTACGGATAATTTCTCGCACTTATCGAGTATCCGCTCATCCCCAGTTGATTCATGTATTTCACAAAAGTCTTCGAAATACCATTCGATCTTCTGAAACTCCTTAGTAGCCTATTGCTCTTGTTCTTCTTTACCTACTTGCATTATGGTTAAGTCCATATGTCCAGCAATATTCCTTAAAATCCTTTGCGATTGTCGTCCTTACCCTATTCATTCAACATGTGTGTGAATGCACGCAATCATCAGTTGTTCCTTGTAAATTGTCCTTCCATCTCAGACATCATTCTAGACAGGAGCTGGTTCTCGGTAAATCAAACCTTGATTTATTGCCCATCTAATCCTATTCAACTTACTCACACTTAATCAGAGCATCTGATTTTGATACACCGATCTGGATACCAAAATTCCTTTGTTAATTAAACTTTGAATTAGTCAGTTGTTTCTATAATCTGATGCCTTTGCATTCTTTCCTTCTTCTGATTGAGTACCGATACTCACATAAGATCCATTGAGGATCTCCGTATCCATTGTTGGATTAGTATCCGGCAATGTCCTTCATATTCTAAATCTCGTGCGCTCTTCCCCTGATACATATTGCCTTCGGTAAATTGTATCCTCTCCTTTGTCAACCATGCTCTACCTTTGAACTTGTGTTAGTTACTCTTTAAGTTTGTGGTATATGTTCCTAAGATGCCCCTATGGGTTGAACCTATGCCTCCCATAATCCGTTTGTACCCGAGAGTTTTAACGAGTCTTACTCTTCTGATGTTTTGCCAGATAACATTTCAACACTACAACTTCATTGAAAGCGAGAAGTAAATGAAATGATATGCATTGAAGAAGTGGGAGTCGACCTTGAACTTTGTGTTCATGCCCATGGACCTAATGTGGAACTTATCATGGAAGCTTCTTGTGATAATAATAATCCCCTTATTATAAGTTCATCTGGTAATTATGTTTGGTCCTTTGCAACCGTGGTTCTGACCATGATTGTTCCCCTTTGATTCCATTTCTTGGACAAGTTAAAGCACTTGTATTCTGCAAATCAATGCATCTTCGCAACCTCTATCTTGACCTTCCTTCGAGTATTACCCTCCGGTATCTCGAGAATAACAAAGAACCGTGTTGCTTCCTACGAGTCTTCATCTGGTATTGCTTCTCATCGATTTCAGTTTTCCCTGGGTTTTGAGTTGATAGTCACTCGAGAACGCCGATAAGTGAATCGATTCCACACTCCAGTTCTGTAACTCTAAGTAATTTTTGTTGCTTACGATTTTAATAATCCTTCAAGTCATTCCTAGCCTGATCGGCTATATCATTATCGTGCTAAATTTTAACTGTGCTACCTGGTCCTTCTTCCCGGAGCACAATTTTTGATGATGAGCTAAGTCTACGTTGATCTTCCTCGTCATGTCATTTCACCTTGAACAGCAAGTTTGATTTTGAGTTTGTGTCGTACCCGTGGTTCCAATAACCTTCCGCTTCATCATTCCTTTGACTTGATGTAACCGCTTCATGAAATCTCTCGACGAAAGTGTCGTGATCATCATCAACATTCCAAGATCTTCCAGGTTATGCATCTAATTCATGATGAGAAATACCATCCTTGCCCCCTCGAGGAATTGTTTTTGAGCCCCTCGGCCACCTCCTCATCTTTTCCTTGTTGAAATTGTACGACTTATTTTATAAGTTGTTTCCGATGGATCCTTTGTGTTCCTAAGGTCCGACCTTTACCTGATGACCATGTCAATGCTATCCCGAAGCATGAATGTGGTACTCAAACATCAACAAGAACATTCGAAGCATAATGCTAAATTTTTCTTGATCAATTATCCAAACACCATTGTATGGGCAACATCATGAGTTTCCTCGCCCCTTTCCGTAAATGATTATCTACTTGTGGTCCTGTCATAATTATCCCGCTCTGCTTGCTCTTGAGAAGGAGATACACCTAATACCCGGGTATACCCATTTTCATTTCCATTGTTCTGTTTAAATCTGATAATCACTTTTCCTTTCCATTGTTTTGATTAACCTTTCTTGTGATTTATATGAGCTAAGCAGTAATAATCCCCTGCTTACATAAACACCTCGGTGTACAACCCTGTCAAGTATAATCTTGTTACTATTGTTGATGACATTCCAGTAACCATCGATGGACGAGAACTTAGCCTATTGGTCCGCTTCGTTCAACGAGCAGGAAAACGGTTCTCTTCGTCCCTCGCTCTTAGTGCCAATGTTGTTGCCAACATAACTGGCAGGCTACCCTCGGACATGCCTTGTTACCCTAACCGTGCAAAATGTCAGCGCCCTTCCTTCTTTTAACCCACATGGTGGGCCCATAACCCACAATTCCATAGGATTGGAACCTGACTCTCCTGTACACCCATGTTTCTAAAGTTATTCCTCACGCTTGGCTTCATATGAAAATCCCGAGCCGCCTTCCGAGAGGCGATCTATTCTGGTATCAGATGTAATACTTATTCCCATTCCTCTGAACCCCTTTCACCCCATGTTTCACGCAACAACCGATTGTCTATCCGCTTGAAGCTTCTTATTGCTCCTCCTTACCATGCACTCAGTGACTTTCTTGAATTTCAACTCGAGAGATGCCTCTATGCCATGTTGCGAGATAGCCCCCAGGAACCTATCTTGTGTTGAGCCCCGTCCTTTTCGAGTCTTTCCCCCTACTACACCCCTTAAATCTCGGGACGGGATTTCTTATAGTGGAGGAGAATTGTGACGCCTGGATAATTAAGCTACAGTAATTCCCTGCTAATGATGCCACATCATCATGATTACTGTTGCTAAACTCATGTTGGTTCGAATAAGATCCAAATTCAAAGTCAAGTCAAACTCAAAAGTTTTCAAATGCCTAAAATAAAATGTTCATCATGTGGCAAATTTTCATTTGTTAATATTTGTGGTGAACCAACATTTTTGTAAAGTGGTTGGATGCCCTAATCTAAAGAAAACAAAAAGGTTATGAAAAGAAAAACAAAATAAAATAAAAGAGAGAAAACCCCCTGCTGTTGGACCGGGCCGCAAGTGCACACTGCACGACCCAGCCCAACATGCCCCCTATCACCCTCTTCCTCTGTTCACAGAGGGGAGGTGGACGTTGGGCAGCCGCCGTGGCCACGATGGCCACGTGCCGGCCATCCCGTGACTCCCCGTCGTCTCCCCCCGATGGATAAGATCCCCCACGACCCCATCTGAACCCTAGCACCTCCCCATTCCCTCCCTCGTTCTCTTCCGAGTGGATCAAGCCTGTGCCCGAGCACATGGGCACCGCCGTTCACGATGGCCACGTGCCGGCCGTCCCGTGACTCCCCGTCGTCTCCCCCCGATGGATAAGATCCCCCACGACCCCATCTGAACCCTAGCACCTCCCCATTCCCTCCCTCATTCTCTTCCGAGTGGATCGAGCCTGTGCCCGAGCACATGGGCACCGCCGTTCTGCCATTGATATGGCCATCATGCCTCCCGCGCCTTCAAGGGACGTCCGGCCGCTCCGCCGTTGTCTTCCACATCTCCGCGTTCCACTAGATGGAGCCGAGCCGCCTCATCGACAACGCCCGTCTCCGTCTTCTCCAACTACAGCCACTACATGCCTCGCTTTGATTCGGTCGCCTCCGGCCACCACGGGCTCCTCCGAGCACCCCGCTGCACCCGCTGTGAGCCTCCTCCTCGACCGCCCTCGCCCCTTTCTCCCGTATAGACGCCGTAGGCGCTCGCACGCAAGCGCCCCGTCGTAAATCACCGTGCGCCGCTGCTACTGCCGCTGCAAACTGCGCTGCCCTGTTGCTTGCTTTGCTGCTGTGGCCACCCACGGCCGCTGCCGCCGTGCCCGGGCACGCTCGCTCGCCGTTTCCCGAACCGCACCTGCACTCCAGCTCACGCTGGGCGCACGCTGCGGCGCGTCCGACGCCTTCTTCATGCCCGTCCGCTGCCGCCTGCGCCGCCGCTCGCGCCCTGGCAGCTTCGCTGCCGCGCAGCGCCGCTACCGGCGGTTGTTGCCCCCGCACCTGCCTTCCCGCGTGCCCGCTCCGGCCGGTCGCGCTCGTTCCACCGCTGCTCAGTCTCGCGTCGCGCCCTGCGCCACGCCTCGCTCCTCGCTGCCCCGCCTGCAGCCGCCCCCAGCACCAGCGCCACCGCCGCTCGCGCACCCCCGCCGCCGCCACCTCCGGCATCCGGCGCAGCCGGCGCCAGCGCCGGCGCTCTGGCGTCCCCTGCCGTGCTGTTGGGCGGGTTACGCCTTCGGCGCTGGAGCCCCGTTAGCCCGTCGCCCGCTAAGGCCCCCGGGCCACTTACACGTGGGGCCCGGCCCCCTATAAAAAAAGATTAAAAAAATGATTAATTAATTAATTAGCCAATTAATTAAGTTAATTAACCTCGCTTAATTAGCCTAATGAACTAGATTAGTTAATTTAAACCTGTTTAATTAACTAAGTCAATGATAGATGGGCCTCACGTGCCAGGTTTGACTAAGTCAACCTGTTGACCTGCTGACATCACCCTGACATCTTGCTGATGCAATAACTCCATTTAGTTTTATAATAATTCTAGTTAATGTTTAAAAGTTCGAAAAATAATAGAAAATAAACCGTAGCTCCGAGGAAAATGTTTTCTATATGAAAATTGCTCAGAAAAATCCAACGAATCCGAATATGTGGTCCGTTCATCTGTAAAATGCCCCTAGCATGCTGAACATGGAACATTTCCCCTCCGGTCATCTGTCTGACACAGGTTCAGAACCGGGAAAACATTCCCGGTTGAATTCCCCCTTCACCTTTATCGTGTCGCCATACGTTAGGTCACACCCGGCACAACACATTGCCATGTTATGCTTTGTGATGCTATGTTTGCTTTATATTTATTGTTTCTTCCCCCTCTTCTCTTCGGTAGACCTCGAGACTGATGCTGCCCTTGTGATCGACTGCGTCGACGATGACACTTCTTCCCTTTCAGCAGAGCTTCCAGGCAAGCCCCCCCTTTGATCATCCCGATATCGCCCATTCCATTCTCTCATGCTTGCATTAGATTTTGCTACTGTACTTGATTGCTCCTATTCTGATGCATAACCTGCTTTTGTAACCTGCTTATTGTTACCTACCTGCTTATCCTAAACTGCTTAATATAGGTTGGTTAGTGATCCATCAGTGACCCTCACCTTCTCCTTGTTGCCCCCGATTCATCATCAAAGACCCGATCAACGAGATCGAAGACCAGGCCCCAACACCGCACATCACTTTCCCCTTTTGTTGCTCGACTCTGCAGAGTTACCATCGAGTGCCGAGGGTGCAACCTATACATCAACCCTTATGAGATCTCTGTAGTGTAGCTATTCGGTCGTGGTCATCGAGGGTGATTTCCTCCTTAACCACTTCTGAGACGACTCTATCGTGCAACCCCTCAAGTGTGAACCTCGGGGGTGGTTCCTCTTACGTTCACCTTGATGATTACATCGAGTAGAATTCACCGGGGGTGATTCCTCGGGTTTTCCCCTTGATGTTTGGACACACGGATTCTTGGACTTTATAACTGTTACTTGGAAAGGAGGGTCGACCCTGAGGGGTACCCACGAGTGATGTGGAGACGGATTGACCTGGAGGGTGCCCGCGAGATAATTACGAGGAGTGGCCGGGCATTCCTAGCCCTTGCTGCAAGTCCTCGAGATGGGGCAACGGGGTCACATCTTTCGTGAGTCTCTGCTTGTTACCGCGTGTTCCTAATCCACTATGATTTGGATATTTGATCTGGGGGGCCTCTGGCCTGATAGCACTAACCATCACGTGGGCATAGTATGGGCGTTCTGCGTCGTATGCATCAGCCGAAGCTTAATAGACGTCATGCGACTGAGCGGCGCGTGCCGGGTTGGACTGGTAAGCTCTCGCCTTTTTTAAGGAGGTAGCTAGGTCTGCTCACCAGCCGCGTACGCAACATGCAGGACTTCCCGGGGAGATGGCCCATGACCCCTGGGGGCATAGGTTTAGTCCGGCGTGCTGCCCTCTCTATTAAGCCTAGGTTGGGTTGCGGCGTATTGTTTGGCCGAGGCCGGGCATGACCCAGGAAAGTGTGTCCAATTTGGAGTTAATCGAGCGTGGTGGGTAAGTTGGTGCACCCCTGCAGGGAAGAAAACATCTATCGATAGCCTGTCCTAAGGTAATGGACACTTGGAGTTGTATCCCGATCGATACAACTAGAACTGGATACTTGATATGAGACACGGATATGAGAAATGGATAGTATGTCTTTGGATTGCTTTCTCACAGGGAGTCGAGAAAGGATCTATGGCCGAGGTTGATAACACTACTACTACTTGATAATGTTGCATATGTAGTGTAGATCCTTGCTTGCGAGTACTTTGGATGAGTACTCACGGTTGCTTTGCTCCCCCTTTTCCCCATTTCTTCTTCTTTCCGGTTGATGCAACCAGATGTCGGAGCCCAGGAGCCAGATGGCACTGTCGATGCCTACTACTACGTGGAGACGTCATCGACGACCAGGAGTAGTTAGGAGGCTCCCAGGCAGGAGGCCTTGCCTTTTTGATCGTTGCTACTTTTGTGCTAGCCTTCTTAAGGCAAACTTTTCTAACTCATGTATGTACTCAGATATTGTTGCTTCCGCTGACTCTTGTGTATTCGAGCCCTCGAGGCCCCTGGCTTGTAATATAAAGCTTGTATTATTTTAATTTGTGTGTAGAGTTGTGTTGTGATATCATCCCGTGAGTCCTTGATCTTGATTGTACACATTTGCGTGTATGATTAGTGTACGATTGAATCGGGGGCATCACAGGTCAAAACTTTAGATAGCAATGAACCCACTATTTTGGATTTCAAGGAATTTAATTATGATAATTGTTCTTTAATAGATTGTATTTCCTTGTTGCAATCCGTGTTAAATTCTCCTCATGCTTATAGCCAAAATAAAGCGTTACCAAACATATCGTTGATGCTTTAATGCAATCCTATGAAGAAAAGCTTGAATTGAAAGTTTCTATACCTATAAAACTCCATGATGAGTGGGAACCCACTATTAAAATTAAGATTAAAAATCATGAATGTTATGCTTTATGTGATTTGGGTGCTAGTGTTTCCACGATTCCCAAAACTTTGTGTGATGTGCTAGGTTTCCCTGAATTTGATGATTGTTCTTTAAATTTGCATCTTGCGGATTCCACCATTAAGAAACCTGTGGGAAGGATTAATGATGTTCTTATTTTTGCAAATAGGAGTCATGTGCCCGTAGATTTTATTGTTCTTGATATAGATTGCAATCCTACATGTCCTATGATTCTTGGTAGACCTTTCCTTAGAACGATGGTGCAATTATTGATATGAAAGAAGGAAATATTAGATTCCAATTTCCATTAAGGAAAGGCATGGAACACTTTCCTAGGAAGAAAATTAAATTACCTTATGAATCTATTATAAGATCTACTTATGGATTGCATACCAAAGATGATAATACCTAGATCTATTCTTGTTTTTTATGCCTAGCTAGGGGCGTTAAACGATAGCGCTTGTTGGGAGGCAACCCAATTTTAATTTTTTTCTTGCGTTTTGTTTCTGTTTAGTAATAAATAACTCATCTAGCCTCTGTTAGATGTGGTTTTATGTTTTAATTAGTGTTTGTGCCAAGTAGAACCAATAGGATCTTCTTGGGTGATAGTTGTTTGATCTTGCTGAAAAAGACAGGAACTTTGCGCTCACGAAAATAATTGTTTAAATTCACCAGAACGTGATAAATTGCCAATTTTTTTTGCAGTAGATCAATATACAAATTATCCAGGTTGTCCTCGTTTTTCAGAATTTTTGGAGTTCCATAAGTATTCTTACAAATCAGATTGCTACACACTGTTCTGTTTTTGACAGATTCTGTTTTTCGTGTGTTGTTTGCTTATTTTGATGAATCTATGGCTAGTATCAGGGGGTATGAACCATAGAGAAGTTGGAATACAGTAGGTTTAACACCAATATAAATAAAGAATGAGTTCATTACAGTACCTTAAGGTGGTGGTTTGTTTTCTTATACTAACGAAGCTCATGAGATTTTTCTGTTGAGTTTTGTGTTGTGAAGTTTTCAAGTTTTTGGGTAAAGATTTGATGGATTATGGAATAAGGAGTGGCAAGAGCCTAAGCTTGGGGATTCCCAAGGCACCCCAAGGTAAAATTCAAGGACAACCAAAGCCTAAGCTTGGGGATGCCCGAAAGGCATCCCTCTTTAAATCTTCGTCTACCGGTAACTTTACTTGAGGCTATTTTTTTATTCACCACATGATATGTGTTTTGCTTGGAGCGTCTTGTATGTTTTGTGATGTAGGGTGGAACCATATATGGCCGATATTTCATGAAAGGAGCATATCCCGCGAAGAACATGATGAACACGGGGAAGAACGGAGAGAAATCACAAGGGGAATTTCAGGACCCCGATTCCAAGTCACATCGATCTAGCCGGTAACACCTCATATCACTTTGCGGCCTCACGCACGGTATTCCCACGGGTGTCGCCTTACCATGGCCGGGACCGTTTGCACCTTTTGGCTCACGTATATGATAGTGTCGCTAGCATCCATGTGACAGAGAACCCGGGCCGACATGACTAGTCGTGAACCCAAAGTCGCACTAACTTATAGGGACAGGCATACATGAATCAACATCGAGCATGTCGGTCGCTGAGCGTCTGAATCCGGGCTGTAACACTTTGGGCTATGAGGACTCCGGGATCCCGGCTATAGCAGGCTAGGAAGGACTCCGGATGTCACCAAGCGTGACATTTCCCGAAGGGACAGAACCAGAACGAAGTGAATCACATGCCGCCAGTCAAGTGTTCCGGAGGCGGTAGTCTTTGGGCTAGCAGGACTCCGGTGAACCGGGCATGTAGCGAACTACTATGGCTCATGGAAGCACAAGACTACATTTCCCCATAAGAGAGGCCACCAAGGATAAACAACTAGGTTGTCGGATCCCACACATACCAAGCATTTCAATCATACACACAATATGCTCGATATGTGTAAATACAACATGGCATCACAACATAACTCTACGACTCAAAGTATTTATTCAATAGGCTCCGAGGAGCGAGATATTACAAACATGGGTCTGTCGACCCAGCATTCAGAGCATACAAATCAAAGCACATGCGGAACCTAAACATGTCTGAGTACAGACATCTACAAATGAAAAAGGCTTAGAAGCCTGACTATCTACCGAGATCTGCCGAGGGCACAAGATCATAGCCGAGGTATCAAGCTAAACGTCAAGTCCACGCTGAACTATTAGCGAGACCGAAGTCTCTCTCGCAAAACATAAATTGAGCAAGCGTGAGTACAAATGTACCCAAAGCAAGACTTACATCGTAACTAACTACATATGCATCGGTACCAACAAAGGGGTGGTGGAGTTTGTTGCAATGAGCCAGCTTTGACTCGGTGGCTATCCTGAACTACGACTGCAAGTAACTCTTTTGAGGTGGCGCACACGAGTCCACATATTCACCATATCAATACACCACTATGGATCCGCTCCCGTCTTCCTACAAGAACGCCATCCATAGCACTCACGCTTATCTTGCGCATTTTAGAGTATCCACTTTCACTTGTCTATGAACTGTACAGGCAACCCAGAAGTCCTTTACCGCGGACACGGCTATTCGAATAGATGATGTTAACCCTGCAGGGGTGTACTTCTTCACACACGCTCTCGCCCGAGGACAACTCACCATGTACACGTCGTGTATCTCGACAACCTTCAAGCGGAAGCCTGGCAAGGGAGTCGGCCACGACCTGACTAACCACACAAGTCTTTAGTCCAGGTTTATCGCCTATTCGGGTTCCATCCGCAAGGAGATCCGGCCGGGGTGTCGCTCACGGCCCCAAACAATGAGAGCAGGGTTCCCGAGGCACCAAACGGGCGTCCCGGTACATCGTGCCTCGTGTCTCTACCGCAACATAACCCACCCCTAGGGTCAGCGCTACGCACGGCCCCCAACACATATCCTACAAACACCAGAAACTAGTTGCAACTCCTGGACAGAGATCAAGGCGATTAATAAGCCAAGAGGGGCCGAGTTACCGGAACTCAATGTGTGGTAGTAACTGTTCATGGATCACAAACACAGAACTCAGTTCCTGAGGACGGCTTCAATGAGACAACTCACCATGTACTCCTACATGGCCTCTCACCGCTACCTTTACCAAATCGTGTTCACACACTTAGCTCACACACAGTAGGACATGTTCACACACCTCTAATTCATCCTTGATGAATCAGACCTGACTCAACTCTAAGCAGTAGCAGGCATGACAAACAAGCATGATTGAGTAGGCACAACAGGGCTCAAACAACTGCTACTCATGCTAGTGGGTTTCATCTATTTACTGTGGAATGACAGGTCATGCAAAGGATAAAGGGGTTCAGCTACCGCAACAAGTAACAGATGAATCATTGTTGTCCTAATGCAGTAAAAGAGAGCAGGAGCGAGAGAGTGGGATTGTATTGGAATGAACAAGGGGGTTTTGCTTGCCTGGCACTTCTGAAGATAGTATATTTCTTCATTGGTGTCATCGATCACATCGTCGGAACCACGTCTATCGAGAGGGGACAAATACCGGCAACAGAGAAGAAACACAATCAATGCAATGCACAATATGATGCATGATCATGACATGGTAAAATGAGTGTGTTGGGCTAATGAAACTACAACCAGATGGGTTTGAGCTATTTTGAACAAAAGATTCAAAGTTCAAACACATTTGTGATCTTAAATAGTGCTTTATCATGTTTTGCACTAAACAGCAAGCTAACTTGTTTAAACATGCATGAAACTAGTACATATGGATAGATTGGAATTTTTTGATCATTTTTCATATATAATTTATTTCATTTGGAGTTACGGTTGAATTTCTATGACTTTTAGAAGTTTAGGCAATTTTCTGGATTTTCCTGTATAAAGTTAAATCCAGAAAAGGGTTAACTGCGTCAGCATGACGTCGGGGTGATGTCAGCAGGTCAACTCGTCAGCCCGGGTCAAACCTGACGTTGGGACCCACTGGTCAGTGACTAACTAACTAATCTAATTAATTAGTGTTAAACTACTACTAACTAAAAAATGTCAGTTGAGATAATTAAACTTAGTTAAAACTAAAATAGGATTAGCTGGGGCACTGGCCCACTTTTGATGTCGCCAGGGTAATTAGTCCTAAACTAATCTAGTCAGGGGTGGGGCCCACGTGTGTTGACCCCAGGGAGGTCAAACCCCGGGTCGAACAGGTCAAACTCGCCTGGGACTCGACGCCGACGAGGCCAGACACGACGGCGGGCTGCGGGATTGCGTCTCCGGCGGCCAAACGAGCGGTGGAGAGGCTCTACGCGTGCAGCGCGACGAGGCGCGTCGAGTGGAGGCATCGAGGCGGCTGGAGGTGGAGCGAAGCGATGGCAGCGGCGACAAGCGCGGCAGCCGGAGCTCGGACGTTGACGAAACCGACGACGCAGCACACGGGGGAAACATCAGTTAGTACCTGCAGGTTCTACACGTGCACGCGAGGCCAACGGGCATAAGCACGAGACCAGTTGGTCACCGGAGCCTCGTCGGCGACGAGCTCGGGCGGCGGCGCATTCGGGCGCAGGTGACGTGGTGGCTACGGCGTGCAAGCGAGGCAAGGGAGAGGGGTGTCCGGGACAGGAGCTCACGGTGATCACGCTGGGTGGGTCAACGAGCTCGGGGAAGCACCGGAGCGAGCGGAGCGGCGAGGGGGATCTTCGGCGGCCGGCGATGAAGACGTTGAAGATGGTGATGCTGTGGGGCGTCCGGCGGTGCGTGTGTCCTCGAGGAGGCGTAGACGACGGAGGCGGATCTCTGGACATCTTTGGGAGGCTAGGCGGTGGATGTGGCCGCGGCGAACGGCGTCGGTGGCGACGGCAACGCTCGGCTGTGGGGAGGAGAGCGAGACAGAGGAGGGGAAAGGGGTCCAGGGAGAGTGAGAGGAGTCAGGGGGGTTGCGTGGCACTCGGGGACGCGCGTGGCGCTCACAGCCGTGCCGGGGAAGCGGCGAAAGCAGGAGGTGGCTCGGGCGCGTGCCGGCGTGCGGTGGACACACGCCCTCGTGCCCACTGGCACGAGGTTGAGGATGACTGGCGCATGGCCTGGTGGGCTGGCTTCTCTCCTGGGCTGTAAGTAAATGTGTACTCCCTCCTTCTCTGTTTTCTATTTAAATTACTGTTTTCTAATTATTTGCCTCTGTTTTGAGCTTAGAAAAATACCAAGGCATTTCCTAAAATCCTGAAAATATTCGTGGACACTTGCTGCATTATTTCAGTGGCCCAAAAATAGTTCCAACATTATTTGAACATTTAAATTATTTATAGTATTTAAATGCCCAAAGTCAAATACAATAAGATTTAATTCAAAAATCCAGAATGGCCTAGAAATATGTGCATCATTTTTGGCAGAGGTTTTCACCTTTAACAAAAATCATGAACTTTTCTTAGGAACATTTTGGGTTTATTGAAAAGATTTTATAGTTGAACCTATTTGATTTAATTTTGGCGCTAGGGTTTGTCAATCCCTGTTTCAACTTAAATAAAATTTAAACATGATGCAACAAGATGCAAACGCTAGGCAACACTAGAAGCTAGGGATGTGACAACTCACCCCCACTAAACAAGAATCTCGTCCCGAGATTCAAGACGTGAGGTAAGTAGAAAGAGGGGACACGAAACTGACACAGTCTTCATGATCCATTGCATTTCCCGAAGATGTTGATTCATTGCTTCAAATTGATCTTGACGTCTTTGCTTTCTAGATCTTCATCCAACTCGATGACGTTAGAAAGAAGCTCTATCGGAAAGGATCATTGAAACTCTCCATACCAGGCTAAGGCAATTCACAATGATCGTTTGAAAGGGGTTCGGGGAAATGGCATACTCAGTTCGGAAAGGAAAACTATGGTTATAGAACAACTCGGCAAACGGGAGGCACATTCCAATTGATACCGAGGATATAACCTAGTGACTGAGTGTGCTCTCAAGAACTTGAGCATTTCCATAGTCATCAAGGTTTTACCAACATCCGTGTCGAGGATCCTGGCAACACATCTTACTACCATGATGAATAGTGATGGATGATGCGGATACAAAGGAAGATAACACCTTCTCAGACTTCCCCTTAGCGAGGCCAAGAGAACGAAATCTGGATGATCGACCGAGAGACATTTAGCACTCTGTTTCTAATGTTCTCCTTGATGTTCTAGCTACCACGGTCATGTTTAAAAGCATCAACATGGCCATCAAGTAAAGGTCGGACTTTGGGAGCACAAAATCCATAAGGATCAACTTGTGGAATAAGTCATACCAAATCCTCATGGAGAAGGGTTGAATTGCTTGTTCAAGATACTACAATAATAGATCTTCCGGCTAGGTGTGTCGGCGTAACATCAACCTCGTCGGGACCTACATCATAGATCTTGGAAATGTTCCAGCCATCATATCTGCCTGAGATTCAGATCTGGCTGGTAACAAGATTTTTCAGACAACATGTCTGGAGAAGGAACAGTTGCAACTCAAATTAGCGAGATAATGTTGCAGGATTCTCGGGAGATGAACTATGATAGCAAGCTCCAAAACACGAGCAGGTTCTGCTACAAACATGTGAACACGCTGTCCTAGACAAGCATGACCACATGGTAGTCTTGCAATGAAACACTACCGAGTTCTGGTTGGGAACCATCAACGAGGATATTGAAGTCCTTGCATAAGGCATGCTCTTAAGAAGGAATTTCTTCTCCTTGAACAAAACAATCAGTGGCTTGGTGTGCTAGGAACACATATGGAGTGGAGGTAATTAATCTACCAAACCATAGAGTACTTCTCACAAATGCATGACTGACTTGGGATGATTCCAAAGGAAGCAAAAACAAGCTCCCTCGGATTCACGGCGGCAACTTGCATTGATTGCACGTGAACTTAGAGGAAGTCGCTACTTTCATCCAAACATATGCTTCATGAACGGAATATGAAGGCATTGTTTACAAAGTTTCCAACACTAATGATGTTCAACATGAGTCATGGGGAAGACAAAATGCTGCTGATGGGCTCAACAGCAACTCATCGGAATTTCCATATCACTGGATTTCCACCATCATGTGAACACGGTGATAGCATTGGTCAGGCCAAAAGATGTAATGGTGTATGCTCGAGGGATCAACCACGAGTAAGACAACATTACGAACATCGTTGGTTCTGATTTGACTTGAAGATAGCCCATACTCAAGTCGAAGTTTTGACAAGGCAATAGATCCAATAACTGATCACGAGGACCAATTGGTGAAGATATCATCTTCCTTCAACACACACACACACAAAGATATCCCTTAGAGATGAACTAGTTAAGCAAAGCTTTTACCTTCCAACTCTCCAAGTTGTTGTCTAGCTCAACCAACTAGCTCAGGGATATCCAACACATGTTCTTGGAGAAAGAGTGGTTTATAGGAAAACCATTTGATCACGAGCTCAACATAGAGGTCAGGTGACAACCTGATAACACTTCTGAGAAGATATTCGGAACTAAACGAACCACCGATATGTTATTAAGCTCGGAAGCAATCTTGCTTTTCAGGGCAAGACGATATGATCAAGGAGCGAGGGATTGTCACAATCCTAACTCCTTGGTCGATGAGTGCACCCGGAAATATGGACTAGGTAGCACGATCAATCTTAGGATGATGATTCAATAACCAGCACGCTAAGAATGAGAGTATTGTCCATTAACTACCAAGCAACAGAGTTGCTAGGAGTATTGATTTTTGCACATCACAGTACACTTGTCAGCATTCCGGTTACAATAACACGGAACCGAGGAATGAAGCAATGATGGCGAGAAGTATCACTGCGTCGAGAATTCATAAGAGAAGGTGCAATTCTCATGACGTTCCCGACATAAAGTGGGTAATACTCCAGTGTAGAACAGAATCAAAAGCTGGATTGGCATTTGATTTGCGGATTACAACTGCTTTGACCCAATCCTGGATATGGATGAGGTACTGGAGTTTGTTTCTCCTAGTCATTCTAGAATAGAATGGCTTGGCAGACCACAAGAATAATAGGCATCGATGAACGAATGCACGCATACTCTTGATTATCAATTGATAGATGGAGGTCAGAAAACAACTAAAGAGGGACAACTCAAAGGAACATATGTTTTTTTTTTGAGTTGTGGATGCATATATTAGTATGTCGAGCGAAGCTCAACATTTCTTCCGGATAACCCATGCAGAGAAGGTAGAACTGACAGAGTCACAATTATGAATGGAGAACTGTCACAGCCCCAGAATTGGTTGTAATTAGAGGCATCTGCATCCATGCATCATGTTTAATTTTCATGAAACTTGAAATGGGGATTGCCTAAACCCTAGCATTAAAGGAATTCAAATAGGTTCAACCAAAAATATATTTTCAGTAATCCAAATGGCCTTAAAAAATGTTCATCATTTCTGGAAAAATGTTATAAACCATAACCAGAGGTGTTGCACATTTTTCATGACATATTTGGTCACTGGATTAAGTCATTAAGTATTTGCATTTGGGCATTTAAATGCTATGTAATATTTTAAATGCTCAAATAATCATAAACCAAAATGTTTACTGTTGGATATATTCTAAACAGTAGCCATGATTAGTTACATGATTTCTGGAAGTGTCTAAGTATTTTTAATAAAGCCCTGAAGTTACAGAAATAATAGAAAACAGAAACAATAAATAAAATAACACAGAGAGAGAGAGTTAGTACCTGGGCCTTACCTGGCGCCACCAACCGGCCCAGCACGGCCCAGCCCACCGCCGCTTTCCCCCGTGTCGTCTTCCTCCCTCGCCAGAAGGACAGAGGCGCGTGGCCGCCCCGCGCCGGCCACCTCCTCCCTCCCTGCCTGCCTGGCTCCTCCCCGGTGCTCGCAGACGACGCCACGGAGACGCCACGCACCCCCGGACCCCCGCTCACTCTCTCCCGTGCCTCTCCCCCTCCTCTGGCTCTCTCCCTCGCACCACCCGAACGCGCCGCCGCCGACGTGCACCACCGCGACCACGGCCATCCCCGAGCCGCCCCGAGCTATCCTCGAGCTCCGCCACCTCGTTCCCTACCTCCTCACCGAGTCACGTGACCGGAAGGGCCCCGAAGCGCCGTCTCGATGCTTTTCTCCTCCTCGGCCACCGAGGATCGCCGCCGTCGAATTCGCCGCCGTTCGGTCTTCCCCGAGCTCGCCGTCCACCTCTACGGGATCCACGTGAGCTCACCGTCCATTTCCCCCTCTCCCCATGGTCGTCTGCTTCCCCTAACCGCGCCAACCGCCACAACCGAGAGTGCTTCGCCGCCGGCCATGTCGCCGCCGTGGCCACCGTCACCTATAGCCACAACCGAGCGCTTCACCGCACTCACCGTGTTCCCAGGAGCCCGCAACACCCCTCCGCACCTCCTGCCGTGCCTCCTAGCGACGAGCCCGAGCTCGCTTCGAGCTCCGGCCGCCGCTTAAACATGTCGTGGCGCCTTTTCCACCGCCTCGAGCTCAACCAACACCACCAAGAGTTGCGGGTTGTTCCCAGCTACACATAGACACCTTCCATGGTTCATTTGGTCGCGGAGTGGCCAAAACCACTCGCCGCCGCGTCTAGCTTCATTGGCGGCTAAACACCAGCGAAGTTAGCGCCGACTTTGACCACGGGTGGGCCCCGTTGACTCTCCCGGGTCAATGATGTGGGGCTCAGCCACGTTAACTAATCAGGATTAGTTTTAATTAATATTTAGTTAAACTAATTACATCGACACACGTGACCCACCAACAGGTTTGACCTGGACGTCCCTGTTGACTCCCGACGTCATCCTCGACGATTGTCGACGCATAAAGAATGAATTACTTGGAATTATTCTGTTATAGGAAATTCCAGAATATAGTTCAAACTTCAAAAATTCATAGAAATTCAACCGTAACTCCAATGGAAATAAGTTATATATGGAAAATGATCAGAAAAATATGAAGAATCTGTTTATGCCATGATCATGCATGTTTGAACAAGTTAACCTCACTGAATAGGATGAATCATGATTAGGGAAATTTATGAACTAGCATTTGGAGTTGGAGTTTAACCTTGTTTGAATTCCACTTCAATTAACTTGGCTTACTGCTGCATTAGGTCAATTCAGTACCTTAACATGACATGTCATTCATGTGAATGTGCATTGCATTGATTGTGTTCTTTCTCAGTTGCCGGTGTTTGTCTCCTCTCGATAGACGTGGTTCCGGCGATTGTTCGATGACACCGATGAAGAACTATATTATCTTCGAAGTGCTGTGCAAGCAAAACCCCTTGTTCATTCCGATACAATCCCACTCTCTCGCTCCTGCTCTCTTTTACTGCATTAGGACAACAACGATTCATCTGTTACTTGCTGCGGTAGCTGAACCCCTTTATCCTCTCGTGATGACCTGTCATTCCACAAGAATTAGATGAAACCCACTAGCATGAGTAGGAGTTGTTTGAGCCCTGTTGTGCCTACTCATTCATGCTTGTTTGTCATGCCTGCCATCGCTTAGAGTTGAGTCAGGTCTGATTCATCGGGGATGAATCGGAGGTGTGTAAACATGTCCTACCGTGTGTGAGCTAAGTGTGTGAACACGATTTGGTAAAGGTAGCGGTGAGAGGCCTTGTAGGAGTACATGGTGGGTTGTCTCATTGAAGCCGCCCTCAGGAACTGAGTTCTGTGTTTGTGATCCATGAACAGTTACTACCACACATTGGGATCCTTAATTGACTCTCTCGGCTTCTTAACCACCCTTGTCCTCTGTCTAGGAGTTGCAAGTAGTTTCTGGTGTTTGTAGCATGCCGGGGGCCGCACGCAGCGCTGACCTTCGGGGTGGGCTGTGTTGAGGTAGGCACGTGGCCCGGTGTACCGAGTGCCCGTTTGGTATCTCAGGAACCCTGCACACATCGTTCGGGGCCGTTAGTGGAAACCTCGGCCGGACTCCCTGCGGATGGAACCCAAATAGGCGATAAACATGGACTAGGGACTTGAGTGTTTAGGTAGGCCGTGGCCGACACCCACGTTGGGCTTCCGCTTGAAGGTTGCCGAGTACATGTCGTGTAAACGGCGGTAAGTGGTGAGAGCGTGTGAAGAAGTACACCCCTGCAGGTTAATATGATCTATTCAATAGCCGCTTTCCACGGAGAAGGACTTCTGGGTTGCCTATATCAGTTCATAGACAAGTGAAAGTGGATACTCTAAAATGCGCAAGATAAGCGTGAGTGCTATGGATGGCGTTCTCGTAGGGAGACAGGAGCGGGTCCATAGTGGTGTATTGATATGGTGAATATGTGGACTCGTGTGCGCCACCTCAAAAGAGTTACTTGCAGTCGTAGTATAGGATAGCCACCGAGTCAAAGCTGGCTTGCTGCAGTTAAACTCCACCACCCCCTTTATTGATAATGATGCATATGTAGTTAGTTCTGATGTAAGTCTTGCTGTGTACATTTGTACTCACGTTTGCTTATTTTATGTTTTGCAGAGAGACGTCAGTCTCGCTAGTAGTTCCGCTTGGACTTCGACGTTTAGCTTGTTACCTCAGCTACGATCTTGTGCCCTTGGCAGGATGTGGTAGATAGTCAGGCTTGTCAGCCTTTTTCATTTATAGTTGTCTGTACTCAGACATGTTCAGCTTCCGCTTGTGCTTTGACTTGTATGCTCTGAGTGTTGGGTCATGAGACCCATGTTTGTAATATCTCGCTCCTCGGAGCCTATTGAATAAATATTTGAGTCGTAGAGTTATGTTGTGATGCCATGTTGTATTTACACATATTGAGCATATTGTGTGTATGTTTGAAATGCTTGGTATGTGTGGGATCCGACAATCTAGTTGTTTATCCTTGGCAGCCTCTCATATGGGGAAATGTAGTCTAGTGCTTCCCGAGCGATAGTAGTCCGCTACAGCCCGGTTCACCGGAGTCTCGCTAGCCCAAAGACTACTGCTTTGGACACTTGACCTGGCCGACATGTGTTTCACTTCGTTCCTTATGTCTGTCCCTTCGGGAAATGTCACGCTGTGACATCCGAGTCCTGCCTAGCCTGCTACCGGGATACCGGAGTCCTCATAGCCTGCTACAACCCGGATTCACACGTTGATGACCGACATGCTCGATGTGATTCATGTATGCCTGTCCCCATGGGTTAGTGCCGCTTTGGGTTCACGACTAGCCATGTCGGCCCGGGTTCTCTGTCATATGGATGCTAGCGACACTATCATATACGTGAGCCAAAAGACATAAACGGTCCCGGCCATGGTAAGGCGACACCCGTGGGAATACCGATGCGTGAGGCCGCAAAGTGATATGAGGTGTTACCGGCTAGATTGATGTGACTTGGAATCGGGTCTGACAGCGTTGGTATCGAGAATCGCTCAGAGGATTACCAAGCCAAACTGGTTGAAGTTGTGTCTAGCAATGCTTTAGTTATGTAAGGGAATTGTTTGTGGAAGGGAACGTAAGGCTCTTTTTACTCCTTATACCTCATGGCCTTCTGATCTGAGTCATCCTCTTCTCTTCTACGGGGTTTAAGAACTAGGCTTCTCATCTATCTATTAGAATGACGTGTTACTAATCCATAGACCTTTAAGATTGTTTGTTTTTAGCCCCAGTTCTGTTTCTACTTCTTCGGTATGTTTCCTGTTGATCTCGAATCGTTGTTATGATGTTGTTTTGTGGTTATGCCACCATTTTGCTTGATGTCTCAAATCTTTTGAGCATTTACAGCCGTTATGCTGTCCGAGTCATCCCAGGTCTCTAAATAGTCGGATGCATTTGCAAATCTTTTCCTTCCGTTCTCGATGTCCTTTTTGGTCAGCATAAGCACACTAATCGGTAAGTTGAGGTACTTTGTTGCCCGGCGTAGATGTTGGAGCTATTATTATGACCCTAGGTGTTTAGGAAGTCACCTAGCAATTTAGCAATGCTTTTGTATCCCAAAGGTGATGATTACGGCCATTATTCTTGAAAGCATCCCGTGATGCCATTTAGTAGTAGGCATTCTATTCACGGGTTCTCGAACCCGAGATTCACCCTACTTCATGTTGTTAGTATTTGCTAGTTCCTTTAGGATATTAATAACTTTGCGATAGACCTCGAGGTCCATGGTATTTCCTTCTACCAAATACCATGAACTAGTTAAGGCAGAAATTCTTTGAATTAAAAGATCACAATCAGTACTCTTGAGGAGTTATCCATTCATAATTGTGACTCGCCAGTTCTACCTTCTCCGCATGGGTTATCCGGAAGAAATGTTGAGCTTTGCTCGACATACTAATCTATGCATCCACAACTCGAAAAATTATATGTTCCTTTGAGTTGCTCTCTTTAGTTGTATCCGACCATCCTCTATCGCTTGATAACCAAGAGTATGTGTGCGATCGTGTGTATCGATGCCTATTATCCTTGTGGTCCGTCAAGCCATTCTATTCCGGAATGACTAGGAGAAATAAACTCCAGTGCCTCATCCATATCTAGGATTGGGTCAAAGCAGTTGTAATCCGCAGATCAAATGCAATCAAGCTTTTGATTCTGTTCTACCCTGGAGTATTGCCATCTTATGTCAAGAATGTCATGGGAATTGCACAACCTCTTAGGAATTCTTGATGCAGTGATACTTCTCGCCATCATTATTCATTCCTCGGTCCCGAGTTGTTGTAACCGGAATGCCGACAAGTGAAT
Organism: Aegilops bicornis; assembly: GCA_021605145.1. Classification (NCBI taxonomy): domain Eukaryota; kingdom Viridiplantae; phylum Streptophyta; class Magnoliopsida; order Poales; family Poaceae; genus Aegilops; species Aegilops bicornis. Next base: position 225,392,179 of record CM038673.1, read on the forward strand.
TGTGATGTGTGAAATCAATACTCCGAGCAACTCGTTGCTTGGCAGCTAATGGACAATATCCTCATTCTTAGCGTGTTGGTTATTTAAATCTGATCTCGGGCATCCTGAGATTGAGGTATCCTAACACCAATCTGATCTGAATCTTGGTCAGATATGATTGTTGGAACATATATCCAAGAGTTATAACATTGGTCTTTATATGACCCGGTAAGATGATGTCATGCCAAACACACCTGGCCGGAGGCCCTATTGTTATAGATTCCTTTTTAGTAAGATTATCCATTTCTCCATGAGGAAATCGTAAGACTTACTCTATGAGTGTTCCTGATGGATCCTTTGAGTATCCAAAGTCTGGCCTTTGCATAAAGACTATGTCAACGCTATATCGAAGCATGTATGTGGTACTCCGATTTTCAATAAGAACATTTGAAGCACAATGATAAACTTTCTTTATGATTTACCCCAAACACCATTGTATGGGTAATGTCATGATATCTCTCTCCCCTTTCCTAAAGGGTTTTCTACATTATATCCTGTCATGGATATCAGGCTCTGCTTGTCCTTGGGAAGGATATACCCTTGAAATATGTGTTTAAACACACTTTTCTTCCATTGTTCTAATTAGCATACTAATCACTTTTCCTTTCCATTATTTTGTCTAACCTTTCTTGTAATCTGACTTAAGCGAGCGGTGATAATCCCCTGCTTAGGTAAGCACCTCGTTGTACCACTCTGTTAGTAAGACCCTGTTACTAGTGTTGATGGCATTCTGGTAACCACCGATGGACGAGAACCTTGCCTATTGGTCTGCCTCGTTCAACGAGCAGGAAAATGGTTCTCTTTGTCTCTCGCCCTTGGTACCGACGTTGTTGCCGACATAACTGACATGCTATCTGCTGACATGTCTTGCCTACATGGTCATACAAGACGTCACCGCCCTTCCTACCGTTAACTCACCTGGTGGGCCCATAAGCCACAGTTCCACAGGATCGAAACCTGACTCTCCTATACCCCTGTACCCAAGGTTGATCCTCACGCGTGGCCTCATATGTAATTCATGAGCCATCTTCCGAGAGATGATCAATTTTGGTATCAGACACAACACTTATTCCCGTTGCTTTGAACCCCTGTTGCGCCCTGTTTCACGCATTGAGCGATTGCATGCCCGCTCGAAACTTCCCATAATACCTCCTCACTTTGCTCTCGATAATGTCTTAAGTTTCATTTTGAGAGTTACTTTCCGCCGCCTTCCCTGATGTTATCTACTAGATAAGCAAACATTGTAGCGGCCCGTTCTTCCATAATACCCCCTTATCCTTTCGTAAGTATGATGGAGTTTCCGAAGAAAGGACGACAACTTTATCATGATGCATTGGAATAAATAACTGAAGACATCAACGAAAGGTATTAACTTCTTCGAGAAGATTCGTTAGAATATCGTAACCAGAACTTTCCCCCTTACTCCCCTCTTAAATCTCGGGACGAGATTTATTGTAGTGGAGGAGAATTGTGATGCCCGGATAATTAGACTACGGTAATTCCCTGCTAATGATTCCACGTCACCTCTATCACTGTAGTTAATCTCGGGTTAGTTAAAAAAAACCGTTTCAAATTCAAAATTTAATTAAAGGCAAACAACAAAAGTTTTCAAACTTAAAACTAAAATGTTCAATAAATAGTAGATAAATCAGAGGCTAGGATAAAATTGTAAACAACATTATTGAAATATGATAAGTCATTTAAACAATCTCAAACAGTGGCTGAATACATTATTTAATAACCTTTTAATTAATCTAAATCTAATATGAAATAGTATTTCACCCAAACTAGTTTTTGGTGCTAGGATCTAATGCACTGCAATTTATGAGCTAGCTCCCATATTTTATAAAAATCAATTAGGTGCTAAACATTTTTGAAAAACAAAAAAAGGAAAACAAAGAAAATAAATAAAAGAAAAAGAAATACAGAACAAAAAAAAATAAAACAGAACCCCCCCACTGGGCCAACCGGCCCAGCTGCTAGCCAGGCCAGGCCCAGGCCAGCCACCCCCACTCCCCCATAATCCCCACCCCTCGGTCAAACCCTAGCCGCTACCGCACAACCCCCCATCCACTCGCCCCACGTCTCTCCCCCCCTCCCCGATCCAGATCGGGATCGGGGGAGCGAACCCACGGCCGTGCCCGTGCCCAACGCGCCCCCGCCGCTCGACGCCGACGCCAGAGCCGTCCCTCACCGCAGCCGCTCGTCTTCCCGTCGCTCGACCGTCCTTGTCCTCCTCCCCGAACGGCCTCCACGAGCCCGCGCCGCCGACTCGCCAGACCGCCACCTCGCCGGACTGCCTCCTCCATGTCGCTGTCGTCCCCATCTTCATCCTCGAGCCCCTCTGCCCCGTGCCCTACAAACCTCGGTGAGGCCCCGCCTCCCTTCGCTCCCCTGCTCACCACGCCGGCGCCCCATTGCTCCCTGATACGTCTCCAACGTATCTATAATTTTTGATTGCTCCATGCTATATTATCTACTGTTTTGGACAATATTGGGCTTTATTTCCACTGTTATATTATTTTTGGGACTAACCTATTAACCGGAGGCCCAAATTAATTGCTGCTTTTTTTGCCTATTTGTAGTTTCAAGAAAGCGGAATATCAAACGGAGTCCACACGGAATGACACCTTCGGGAACGTGATTTTCTCACCGAACGTGATCCAGGAGACTTGGGCCCTAAGTCAAGGAAGATTCGAGGAGGGCACAAGGTAGGGGGCGCGCCTACCCCCCAGGGCGCGCCCTACACCCTCATGGGCCCACGTTGCTCCACCCACGTACTTCTTCCTCCTATATATACCTACGTACCCCCAAACGATCATATACGGAGCCAAAAACCTAATTCCACCGCCGCAACCTTCTGTACCCACGAGACCCCATCTTGGGGCCTGTTAGGAGCTCTACTGGAGGGGCATCCACCACGGAGGGCTTCTACATCAACACCATAGCCTCTCCGATGAAGTGTGAGTAGTTTACTTCAGACCTTCAGGTCCATAGTTAGTAGCTAGATGGCTTCTTCTCTCTTTTTGGATCTCAATACAATGTTCTCCCCCTCTCTCGTGGAGATCTATTCGATGTAATCTTCTTTTTGCGGTGTGTTTGTTGAGACCGATGAATTGTGGGTTTATGATCAAGATTATCTATGAACAATATTTGAATCTTCTCTAAATTCTTTTATACATGATTGGTTATCTCTGCAAGTCTCTTTGAATTATCAGTTTGGTTTGGCCTACTAGATTGGTTTTTCTTGCAATGGGAGAAGTGCTTAGCTTTGGGTTCAATCTTGCGGTGTCCTTTCCCAGTGACAGTAGGGGCAGCAATGCACGTATTGTATTGTTGCCATCGAGGATAACAAGATGGGGTTTTTATCATATTGCATGAATTTATCCCTCTACATCATGTCATCTTGCTTAAGGCGTTACTCTGTTTTCTTGAACTTAATACTCTAGATGCATGCTGGATAGCGGTCGATGAGTGGAGTAATAGTAGTAGATGCAGGCAGGAGTCTTTCTACTTGTCTCGGATGTTATGCCTACATACATGATCATACCTAGATATTCTCATAACTATGCTCAATTCTGTCAATTGCTCAACAGTAATTCGTTCACCCACCGTAAAATACTTATGCTCTTGAGAGAAGTCACTAGTGAAATCTATGGCCCCGGTCTATCTCCATCATATTAATCTTCCATCACTTTATTTATTGCCTTTGCTTTTACTTTTCTTTTATTTTACTTTGCATCTTTATCATAAAAATACCAAAAATATTATCTATCATCTCTATCAGATCTCACTCTCGTAAGTGGCCGTGAAGGGATTGACAACCCCTAATTGCGTTGGTTGCGAGGAGTTATTTGCTTTGTGTAGGTACGAGGGACTCGCGCGTAGCCTCCTAATGGATTGATACCTTGGTTCTCAAAAACTAAGGGAAATACTTATGCTACTATGCTGCATCACCTTTCCTCTTCAAGGAAATCCAACGCAGTGCTCAAGAGGTAGCAAGAAGAATTTCTGGCGCCGTTGCCGGGGAGTCTATGCAAAAGTCAACATACCAAGTACCCATCACAATCCCTTATCTCCCGCATTACATTATTTGCCATTTGCCTCTCGTTTTCCTCTCCCCCACTTCACCCTTGCCGCTTTATTCGCCCTCTCTTTTCCGTTTGCCTCTTTTTCCGCTTGCTTTTTGTTTGCTCGTGTGTTCACTACTAGGAAAAAGCCTATACACAGAATATTACCAGCAGCGCGCTCTAAAATAAGGCGCTGCTGCTAATTAGCAGCAACGCTTGATATAAAAACGTGATGCTGAAAGGAAAGTAGCAGTAGCGCTCCCACGCGAAACCGCGCTACTGCTCTAATTGCCATGACCTCGCAACCCTGCTAGTTATAGCAGTAGCGCCCTATAGTGAACCGCGCTACTGCTATAGAAGTTAGCGATGGCCGCTTCTAAGAAAATCGCCATCGCTACGATCAGCCCACAAGTTTAGTCGGCTCGCTCATGAAACAGGTGTTCACCACCTTAAATATGTTACTTCGAAACTATCACAACCAGTTGGTCTTCACTTTGAACTCTATGTGTAGAATTTGTGGCAATATGAGTCCTCTCTAGTTCCTACCGGAGTGGACTCATATTGACAATTCAGATTGTACACAAAAGATCATTGATGGCCAATGTATTTTTTATGCGTGCTTAGACTTAGCGATGGCGTTTTTCAAAGAAATGCGCTATAGCTACATTAGCTATAGCGCGGTTCCTAAAGTGCGCCACAGCTAGTCTGACTTAACCCCGCTCAAAATTTCACTAAGTCCACCTCCCTGTTCCCCTACTCCTCTATCGCGCAGCCCGAGCCCGAGCCTGCCCTCACCGCCACCCGAGGCCGCCCTCAACCTCACCGCTGCCGCCCGCCCGCCGCTCTCGACCTCACTGCCGCCGCCTCCCCACCCTCCGCTCTCGACCTAACCGCGCCGCTCTCGACCTCACCATCGTCCGACGCCACCGAGGTACTCCTCCTTCCGTGCCTCCTCCTCCCACCGCGCTCCTCCCTCCTCCTCCCACCGTGCCCACCTCCCTACGCCTGCGGCCGCCCGCACCCCTCCACTCTACTACCACCCACCCGTGTTTCTGTTCTTGAAAATAGTAGGTGTTTTGAAAAAAATAGAAGTAAGAAAAATTAGGGCAGTATGATTAATAGTAGTTGTAGTTGAACTATTTTAGTTGTAGTTGAACTAGTTTAGTAAGTAAATTAATAAACTAGTTGAACTAGTTGAACTAGTTGAATTAATAGAACTAATGTATTTTTAGTAAGATAATTAATATAACTAGTTGAACTACTTTATTTTTAGAAAGAACTAGTTTTTTAGTAAGATAATTAATATAACTAGTTGAACCACATATTCTATTTATAGTAAGTTTATATTTTGTAAGAACTAGTTGAATTAATAAACTAGTTGAACATGTCATATTTGTTGTTATTTTTTAGTTTAAGCAATTATTCGGGATGTATTAGTGATAACTTATACGGTTTTTGCTTTTGCGGAAATCAAGGAGCCCTCCATCATCCCCGCTGTCGTCCCCGCCACCGACCCCCTCCGACATCGAGCTGAGACCAGCCAAATATCCATGTATATCTTTTGTTCCTCAAATAGGATAGTGGTTGCCAAGTGGCTGTTCATGTTCGATTTACACCTCCGAGTGGCCTATGTTTTGCGGAGTGTTGATTAATTTCCGTTCCGCAAATTTCAGGCGCTCGATATGTCCTTTTTAGAAAAGGTCATGCCGGATTTTTCAGGCCTATGTTTTTTAGTACATATATTTAATTGTACAAGTTTAATCTTTGAATTATGAACATAGGAAATATCGTACTTTCGACGATTTATTGTCTCTCGGGGAGTGCATTGGTGCCACGACGATCGAGGTATGTGCGACAGGTTCGTTGAGCTGGGCGAAGATCGGCGCTTCAAAGATTAAGCTCGAGGAGACCTTCGATGTTGAAACGGTATGCAACAACGACAAGAGTTTTTTTCGTAATTAAGCATGACTTCAACTATTTCAACGTCTAATTTTCATCTTTTACAATTCGACTAGCTTATCCCATGCCATGCAAGACGCTATGTCTTGGAGAGGATGGGTTTTGAAGACCATGAAAATTTTGAAACAAAGAAAATACACCTAAGGACCCATCATGATATGGATTTTGAAGTAAATCTGTACAATGCTCAGAGCGTAACCCATTTTGGTTGCCAAAATTGGGAAGCACTTTGCAAAATGTATGGTTTTTATGAGGGTAAGATTGTCACCATGGATCTTGGTGATCCTAACATCGAGCAAGACAATATGGACATTTGGGTCCTTGTTGATACGCTTCCGATTCTACCGCAATGTGAGTTACTCAAACATAGTTATTAACTAATTTATATTGTTTATTTCAAAATAGTTGACAGCTTATTTCCATTGACAGCTTATTTTGAATCTTCAAAGAATGTGCAGAAGATGGTAGACAAAACCCACTACAGTGGTGGCTCCGAATTAACTTATAAGGAGGCAAATCATCTGATCGCATTTTGTACTTTCTTTGAGAATTACAATACCTATTATCGAACTCCTCCAAATTATGGTGAATACGTGCCACTAGTGCACGTGTTGAACCACGATAACTTCTATGGAGATACCCTGGTAAGATTTTTTACTATTACAACATCCGTGCATCTTTTGCATACTTCCAAAACTAGTACATCATTGCTAACTACGAAGTTATTACTATGTTTTTCAACACAAAATCCCGACGGATTGTGTGCCTCATCTGATGTACTACAATGGTCGCCTTGAAGTTCTGAACATACAGCCAGGTCATCCTATGGATCTCACCTGTGCATATCGGATTTCTAAAACCGGTGAACACATGCTAATCAAAGAATGGAAAAAATGTTTGGACATTCGTAAGGAGGTTCTTGGAAGTAACATTAAGCAAAAGGCAAGAATTGGAGACAGGATAATCTCCATTCTCCATAATGCAGAGTCGGGGCTATCTTGTTTTTGCTATTTTACCTTAGAGAATATAGTAGGTCCTAAGAGAATGTAGTAGGTCCTATGAGGTACAATATGTTCATTATGTGATACAATGTGTTAGAGTTGATGACGAGGAGTACTTGTGATTACGACTAGTGACCAATTTGCTATGTGATGTCTCATTGATGAAAAAGATGATCTTGAGGAGGTGTTATATGACAATGATGTATTATGATGATAAGTTGTTAATGATATGATATGATATTTATTATATCATTGGGTGAAAGAACCGCGGATTAGTTTCAAGTGGATGTCCATCCACTTGAAACTAGACCAAGGTTGTTTCACCTACTCATTATGATGTAAAAACAGTCTCTAAATTCCTGTTGTATGAAAAAGTGTGTAAAGGTGTATGAAATAGAACATGAAATAAAAAAGAAATAAAATACTAAATAATAGTAGTAGCGGGGCAAGGAGGAGCGCTACTACTAATTACCAAAGAAGCGCTCTGGAGAAGCGCTACTACTAGATCATTTTAGCAGCAGCTGGGTCCAGGCGCTGCTGCTAAGCTTTAGTCATGGCGCCTTATCGATGGCGCTCACGCCGCTCTACTGATAGGCCTAAAACCCGCGCTGCTGCTAGGCTTTTCCCTAGTAGTGGTTGGTGCTAGTTTGTCGCGATGGCTCAAGATAATACCAAATTTTGTGAGTTTACCAATACCAACAATAATGATTTCCTTAGCACTCCGATTGCTCCTCTTACCAATACTAAATCTTGTGAAATCAATGCTGCTTTGTTGAATCTTGTCATGAAAGTTCAATTCGCCGGCCTTCCTAGTGAAGATGCCGCTACTCATCTAACTAGCTTCATTGATTTGTGTGCTATGCAAAAGAAGAAAGATGCTGATAATGATATTGTTAAATTGAAGCTATTTCCTTTTTCGCTTAGAGATCGTGCTAAAGCTTGGTTTTCGTCTTTGCCTAATAATAGTATTGATTCATGGAATAAGTGCAAACACGCTTTTATCTCTAAGTATTTTCCTCCCGCTAAGATCATCTCTCTTAGAAACGATATTATGAATTTTAAGCAACTTGATCATGAACATGTTGCACAAGCTTGGGAGATGATGAAATTAATGATACGTAATTTCCCTACTCATGTTTGAACTTGTGGATGATTATACAAAAATTTTATGCCGGATTGAATTTTGCTTCTAGAACCTTTTAGATTCGGCCGCGAGAGACACTTTTATGGAAATCACTTTAGGAGAAGCTAGTAAACTCCTAGAGAATATTATGGTTAATTATTCTCAATGGCACACTGAAAGATCTACTAATAAAAAAGTGCATGCGATAGAAGAAATCAATGTTTTGAGTGGAAAGATGGATGGACTTATGAAATTATTTGCTACTAAGAGTGTTTCTTCTGATCCTAATGACATGCCTTTGTCTACTTTGATTGAGAATAATAATGAATCTATGGATGTGAATTTTGTTGGTAGGAATAATTTTGGTAACAACGCGTATAGAGGAAACTTTAATCCTAGGCCTTATCCTAGTAATTCCTCTAATAATTATGGAAATTTCTACAACAACTCTTATGGAAATTTTAACATGCCCTCTGAATTTGAGACTAGTGTTAAAGAGTTTATGAATTCACAAAAGAATTTTAATGCTTTGCTTGAAAAGAAATTGCTTAAAGTTAATGAATTGGCTAGGAACGTTGATAAAATTTCTCGTGATGTTGATTCTTTAAAGCTTAGATCTATTCCTCCTAAGCATGATATCAATGAGTCTCTCAAAGCCATGATAATTTCCATTGATGAGTGCAAAGAAAGAACCGCTAGGAAGCGTGCTACGAAAGATGCCTTTATTAAAGCGTGTTCTTCTAGTTCCTATGAAAATAAAGATGAAGATCTAAAAGTTATTGATGTGTCCCCTATTGAATCTTTGTTTTGCAATATGAATCTTGATAATGATGGGACTGAATATAATCCACCCATACCTAGAAGGTGTTCCAAAAATTCGGAGTTTTTAGATCTTGATGCTAAAATTGATAAAAGTGGGATTGAAGAAATCAAAACCCTAGATGTTGCTAAACCCACTATTTTGGATTTCAAGGAATTTAATTATGAAAGTTGCTCTTTGATTGATTGTATTTCCTTGTTACAATCCGTACTAAATTCTCCTCACGCTTATAGTCAAAATAAAGCGTTTACTAAACATATCGTTGATGCCTTGATGCAATCTTATGAATAAAAACTTGAGTTGGAAGTTTCTATCCCTAGAAAACTTTATGATGAGTGGGAACCAACTATTAAAATTAAGATTAAGGATCATGAATTTTATGCTTTATGTGATTTGGGTGCGAGTGTTTCCACTATTCCCAAAACTTTGTGCGATTTGCTAAATTTCGGCGATTTTGATGATTGCTCTCTAAACTTGCACCTCGCGGATTCCATGATTAAGAAACCTATGGGAAGAATTAACGATGTTCTTATTGTTGCAAATAGTAATTATGTGCCCGTATATTTTATCATTCTTGATATAGATTGCAATCCTTCATGTCCTATTATTCTTGGTAGACCTTTTCTTAGAACGATTGGTGCAATTATTGATATGAAGGAAGGGAATATTAGATTCCAATTTCCATTAAAGAAGGGCATGGAACACTTCCCCAGGAAGAAAATAAAATTGCCATATGAATCTATCATGAGATCCATTTATGGATTGCCTACCAAAGATGGCAATACCTAGATCTATCTTGCTTTTATGCCTAGCTAGGGGCGTTAAACGACATCGCTTGTTGGGAGGCAACCCAATTTTATTTTTAGATTTTTTTGCTTTTGCTTCTGTTTAGGAATAAATATTTGTTCTAGCCTCTGGTTAGATGTGTTTTTATGTTTTAATTAGTGTATGTGCCAAGTTACACCTATAGGATCTTCTTGGATGATAGTTATTTGATCTTGCTGTAATTTCCACAAACTTTCTGTTCAAGAAAACAATTGTTAAATATCACCAGAACGTGATAAAATAGTGATTCCAATTTCTGCTGATCAATAAAAGAAATTTACTAGGTCTTCCTATTTTGGATGAATTTTTGGAGTTCCAGAAGTTTGCGTTAGTTACAGATTACTACAGACTGTTCTGTTTTTGACAGATTCTGTTTTCGTGTGTTGTTTGCTTATTTTGATGAATCTATGGCTAGTAAAATAGTTTATAAACCATAGGTAAGTTGGAATACAGTAGGTTTAACACCAATATAAATAAATAATGAGTTCATTACAGTACCTTGAAGTGGTCTTTTGTATTCTTTCGCTAACGGAGCTCACGAGATTTCTCTTGAGTTTTGTGTTGTGAAGTTTTCAAGTTTTGGGTGAAATCTTTTGGTGGATTATGGAACAAGGAGTGGCAAGAGCCAAAGCTTGGGGATTCCCATGGCACCCCCAAGATAATCTAAGGACACCAAAAAGTCAAAGCTTGGGGATGCCCCGGAAGGCATCCCTCTTTAAATCTACTTCCATCGGTAACTTTACTTGGAGCTATATTTTTATTCACCACATGATATGTGTTTTGCTTGGTGCGTCTTGTATAATTTGAGTCTTTGCTTTTTAGTTTACCATAATCATCCTTTATTTACACACCTTTTGAGAGAGCCATACATTATTTGGAATTTGTTAGGATACTCTTTGTGCTTCACTTATATCTTTTGAGCTATATAGTTTTGCTCTAGTACTTCACTTATATCTTTTAGAGCACGATGGTGGATTTGTTTTATAGAAACTAATGATCTCTCATGCTTCACTTATATTATTTTGAGAGTCTTAAACTATTGATCTCTCATGCTTCACTTAGATTATTTTGAGAGTCTTAAACAACATGGTAATTTGCTTAAATAATCCTAATATTCTTGGTATTCAAGATTTGTAAAACTTTCTTTTGAGTGTGTTGAATACTAAGAGAAGTTGATGCTTGATAATTGTTTTGAGATATAAAGATGGTGATATTAGAGTCATGCTAGTTTAGTAGTTGTGAATTTGAGAAATACTTGTGTTAAAGTTTGTGATTCCCGTAGCATGCACGTATGGTGAACCGTTATGTGATGAAGTCGGAGCATGATTTATTTATTGATTGTCTTCCTTATGAGTGGCGGTCGGGGACGTGCGATGGTCTTTTCCTACCAATCTATCCCCCTAGGAGCATGCGCGTAATACTTTGCTTTGATAACTTGTAGTTTTTTGCAATAAGTATATGAGTTCTTTATGACTAATGTTGAGTCCATGGATTATACGCACTCTCCTTCCTCCCACCATTGCTAGCCTCTCTAATACCGCGCACTTTTTGCCGGTATCATACACCCACCATATACCTTCCTCAAAACAGCCACCATACCTACCTATCATGGCATTTCCATAGCCATTCCGAGATATATTGCCACGCAACTTTCCACCGTTCCGTTTATTATGACACACTCCATCATTGTCATATTGCTTAGCACGATCATGTAGTTGACATCGTATTTGTGGCAAAGCCACCATTCATAATTCTTTCATACATGTCACTGTTGATTCATTGCATATCCCGGTACACCGCCGGAGGCATTCATATAGGGTCATATTTTGTTCTAAGTATCGAGTTGTAATTGTTGAGTTTTAGGAAAATAAAAGTGTGATGATCTTCATTTTTAGAGCATTGTCCCAAGTGAGGAAAGGATGATGGAGACTATGATTCCCCCACAAGTCGGGATGAGACACCGGACGAAAAATAAAAATAAAATAAAAAAAGAGGCAATAAAAAGAAGAAGAGAAAAGGCCCAAATAAAAAAATGAGAGAAAAAGAGAGAAGGGACAATGTTACTATCCTTTTACCACACTTGTGCTTCAAAGTAGCACCACGATCTTCATGATAGAGAGTCTCTCATTTTGTCACTTTCATATACTAGTGGGAATTTTTCATTATAGAACTTGGCTTGTATATTCCAATGATGGGCTTCCTCAAAATGCCCTAGGTCTTCATGATTAAGCGAGTTGGATGCACACCCACTTAGTTTCTTTTGTTGAGCTTTCATATACTTATAGCTCTAGTGCATCCGTTGCATGGCAATCCCTACTCACTCACATTGATATCTATTGATGGGCATCTCCATAGCCCGTTGATACGCCTAGTTGATGTGAGACTATCTTCTCCCTTTTTGTCTTCTCCACAACCACCCTTCTATTCCACCCATATAGTGCTATATCCATGGCTCACGCTCATGTATTGCGTGAGGATTGAAAAAGTTTTGAGAATGTCAAAAGTATGAAACAATTGCTTGGCTTTTCATCGGGGTTGTGCATGATTTAAATACTTTGTGTGGTGAAGATAGAGCATATCCAGACTTTATGATTTTGTAGGGATAACTTTCTTTGGCCATGTTATTTTGAGAAGACATGATTGCTTAGTTAGTATGCTTGAAGTATTTTTATTTTTATGTCAATATGAACTTTTATCTTGAATCTTTTGGATCTGAATATTCATACCACAATTAAGAAGAATTACATTGAAATTATGCCAAGTAGCACTACACATCAAAAATACTTTTTTATCATTTACCTACCCGAGGACGAGCAGGAATTAAGCTTGGGGATGCCTGATACGTCTCCAACGTATCTATAATTTTTGATTGCTCCATGCTATATTATCTACTGTTTTGAAAAATATTGGGCTTTATTTTACACTTTTATATTATTTTTGGGACTAACCTATTAACCGGAGGCCCAACCCAGAATTGCTGTTTTTTTTTGCCTATTTGAGTTTGAAGAAAGCAGAATATCAAACGGAGTCCAAACGGAATGAAACCTTCGGGAACGTGATTTTCTCACCGAACGTGATCCAGGAGACTTGGACCAAGTCAAGGAAGCTTCGAGGAGGGTGTCAGTGTCAAAACCGGCGGATCTCCGGTAGGGGGTCCCGATCTGTGCGTCAACGCTGATGGTAACAGGAAGCAAGGGACACAGATGTTTACCCAGGTTCGGGCCCTCTCTATGGAGGTAAAACCCTACTTCCTGCTTGATTAATATTGATGATATGGGTAGTACAAGAGTAGATCTACCACGAGATCGTAGAGGCTAAACCCTAAGAGCTAGCCTATGATGGTATGATTGTGATTGTGATCGGCCTTCTAAGGACCAACCTCTCCGGTTTATATAGGCACCGGAGAGGGCTAGGGTTTACATGGAGTCGGTTACAAGGAAGGAAATACAATATCCGGATCGCCAAGCTTGCCTTCCACCCCAAGGAAAGTCCCATCCAGACACGGGCCGAAGTCTTGAGTCTCGTATCTTCACGCTTCAATAGTCCAGACGTAGTACACAGTCCAGCTGTTCGGATACCCCCTAATCGAGGACTCCCTCAGTAGCCCCTGAACCAGGCTTCAATGACGACGAGTCCGGCGTGCAGTCTTGTCTTCGGCATTGCAGGGCGGGTTCCTTCTCCGAATACTCCAAGGTAATTATCGAACACTCAAACTGTGTCCGGATCCACAAGATGATCTTCGTATGCCACCGTAGAGAGAATGATGTTTCACAAATGCAATCTGCAGACAACTTTCCAAGCAACGCGACGTGTCATTACGGTCGGGTCATTATTCAAACCGTCTTCCCTCAACCGGCCACAACGCATATTGCGAGGCAGTTTTCTTGACACATCTTGTCAAAGCAGAGATCGTTCCCCCTTATTACGGGACTCTCATTAATACGGGCATGGGTAATCCAACCGCACCGCTAATCGCGGCGAGCGGGAGGCAAACAGGCTCAACTAGGCAAATGGGGATGCGCAAAAGGCACTTACCGCCCCTATAAAGAGACAAGGCCTCCTTCTCTTTACCCACGCCTTTCTCCTTCCGCTCGCCCATTCCCCTCTTTTCGAGCCCTAACGCCCAAGCACTCTTCCTTTCCACCAAAGAGAGGCTTTCCAAAGATGTCGGATCCGGAGCAGAGGCAGATGGATGGCCTCTCTTGTCCGGGAGAAGGATATTAAGAAGCTCGGACGCCGGTGTATCCGCTCGAAGATCGGCCACCGTCTCCCCCCGGCGGGACAGGTCGTCCCCACTCCGGAACCTCACGAGAGAGTCGTGTTCCTTCCTCACTTTGTCCGCGGGCTCGGGTTTCCCCTGCACCCATTTGTTCGCGGAGTCATGTATTACTACGAGATTAATTTTCATGATCTTTCCCCCAATTCCTTCCTCAATATCTCGACGTTCATCGTCGTGTGCGAGGCTTTGCTTCGGATCTCACCTCACTTCGGCCTGTGGCTAAAGATCTTTAATGTGAAGCCCAAGGTGGTGAGTGGCGAACACGCCGAGTGCGGCGGCGCCATGGTGAGCAAGATGCCCAAGGCCGTTTGGCCGTCGGGCGCTTTCAACGACTCCGTCAAGGAGTGGCAGCAGCAGTGGTTCTATATCACCGAACCACGCGGCGAAAAGTGGGCGGCCGCTCCAGAGTTTAGATCCGGAGCTCCGCTGTGGCTCACATCCTGGACCGAGAAGGGCCTGAACTGGTCCTCGTCCGATGAGCTGTCACTACTCCAAACGCGCCTTCAGGACGTGGTCGATAGGGACGTCAAACTTGTGGATGTAGTCCAGGTGATGCTAGTTCGCCTGGTTCTCCCTTGTCAGCGCCGAGCTTGTACTCTGTGGGAGTTCGACCCTGCCGAGCACCAAACCCTTCGGGAGCTTTACGATTCCTCCCACAAGGATATCTGGAAGGTGCTCTTTAAGTCCGGCAAATCGTGGCCGGGCCCCACCGAGGACCGTGGGTATCAGTTATCCCATTCTCCAAGCTCGGTAAGTCACAGCCAAGCTTTGTCTATTCACGCTTCAGCTGGCACGTCATGGGGGAGACATCCTAATCGTGTTTCATCGTGACCTCAGGGATGGATAAAGAAAGTGGAGCGGATATATTGTCCGGCCCCGTTGCCAGAGGAACCGGCCAGACCTCTTCTGACGAAGATGCTGGTCCCCGCGCCTTACGAGGCGCCGAAGAAGGAGGCCTCCAAGAAGGTCAAGAAGACCCGGAGTGGCCTCCGTCACCGCGAGGCTTCGGACACAAATCCCGAAGACTCAAGCGACACTCCCTCTTCGGAAGACAAAGAGGAAGAAGCAGAGGAGGGCGAGTCTCATTCTGGAGGTGGGAAGAAGCACGTAGCTTCCTCGTCCCTGGAGGCCGAATCGCTCAAGAGGAGAAAAGGTTCCCTCCCAGAGGCATCCACCACGGCTGCTGACAGCAGTCCGGAGTGGGATCTGAGGGCCCAACCCCTGGATAAGTCGTAAGTGTACAAGATCCGAACATGCATATGCGTCCGGGATTGCTTTCGGGTATAATAGTTTTAACGGTTGCTATATTTCGCACAGTCTGGCGGGATCCCGCGCCGGCCAGTCCTCATCCGAGGATTCGCTGAGCTCGGACGCTTTGGCGAGCGAGACACCTCCAAAGGCCCCTTCCCCAAAGTCCCGGCGCGACATTGAGGTGTCGTCTCAACAGGGCTCGGACCAGGGGGGCATATCCCGGGGGCCGGACACACGGGAGCAATGGCCCCGGAGTGTGCCGTCAGCGGGGGCGACCTTGGGTTCGGCCCACAGCCGGACAAGGTCCGAGCGACGGCGTTAAAGAACGCGTCTATCGTCGATGAACATCGGATCCTTATGGGTGCGGTGGTTGAAAAGATTCAGTGCGCCGAGAGCGGGCTGAACGAGTCCTGCCTTGGCCTTATAAAGGGCTTTGAGGTATGTTTCCCAAGAAACCTTTGAGGAATCGTCATTATATGAGTAGTAGCCCCTGATACACTTTCCGTGAGAGGGCAGGCGGGATCAAATCCTCTCTTGTCGTGGGAACTTATGTTAATGACATGTACCTCTTTGCTTGAATACAGGCGTCTGCAGAGAAGACGACCGCTCATAATGCGGAAGTGTCCGAACTGAAGCGGAGCCTGGAACGGGCCGAGGAAGAACTTGGCCGCGTGAGGAAGCAATTAGAAGATAAACAAGGTATGATAAAACATTGTCTTGTATTAGGCACAAATAAGTAATTGTGCTTATTGAAAAGTATTTGTGTTGTATGCCCTAGGAGCGAGTGCTGAATATGAGGCACTGAAGAAGGCTGTGGATGATACCAACAAGAAGGCTGCTGCCGAACAGGCAAATCGTGAAAAACACGAGGCCAGGGTTGTCACAGCTGAGCGGGAGCTCCATGAGGCTGTGAAGAAAAGCGAGGGCTTGGAGCAGATTGTAATAGAGAAAGAAGCCGAACTCGCCCAAGCGCTCCAAGCTGCGGAAGATGCGGGAAGAAGCCCGAGGGTCATGTCTGGGACATTCAAGATGCCCGGAAAGTTGCGGCTAGTAAGGCCTTCTGTATTCTTAGCCATTTATTCATGATGATGGGAAGAATTCTAAGCGGCAAGCTGAATTCTTATTTTTCAGGGGCATTTGCAGATCTTCCTCGCAACATATCAGATGCCGCCCAATTCTACAGAACCGAGGAAAAGAAGTCTGCAGAGAGGGATTTCTGGTCGCAGTATTTGGCACCGAACTATCCGGTGCCTTTTATCGATCAGCTGAAGCAGCTGGTCGAACTGCACCAGGCAGCCGAACTAGCCATGAAGGACTTGATTGTCCGTTGTGGCCGAGCCAATTCCGGCGATTACTTCAGGCTCGTGAAGCGGATTGCGGGCGCTTGTCCTCGGCTTGATGCTATTAAGCGATCGGTCTGCATAGAGGGAGCGCGCATGGCATTCGCCCGTGCAAAAGTGCATTGGGGGAAGCTTGACGCAGAGAAGCTGATGACTGAGGGGCCGCCAGAGGGTAAGGAGCATCGCAAGTCCGAATCGTACTATGAAGGTGTCTTGAAGGGGCCCGCCTTGCGGCGGATAAATGTACCAACGACATTATATTTCCCTGAGGGCATTCATGCCACTTTTTGTAATATGGGATTATGGCGTTTATATATTGCCTGTTTTGTTTGAACATATGTTCTTCCTACGCGGCTGTTTAATGTATGTAAATACTGAGAGTTGGCCAGTCGTCGGCTTCTGCCCCCACATAAAAAGAATACTAGGGTGTTCGGGATATAACTGAACGCTCTTTATCCCATAGTTGGGTCCCTTTGCGGAGGCGTTTCTCACCACAAACCAGGCAATCAGACTATAAGGCTTTATTACTCTCACTTAGCCATAGGAATTCGAGTATGGGCGCAACCCCTAGTGTTCGGAAGGCCGAACTAGGGGCTCTATTGGCGCCTGATCAGAAGACCGGTCCGTTGCACTCATCATTTATAATGGTGTTTTGCGGAATAAATCTTTAGGGATTTTACAACCTCTCGAACAGTTGACCAGCTCTCGCTGTATCATGACAGTCGGTTTTCGCCTTTCTCTACTGAGGTGCTCGTCCGGCAGATCCGGGACACAATCGCAGTAGTTCTCCCTGCGCTACCTTAGCCGATATGACAGAACGTAAGGTACCAAAACAAGGGATCCGACCAAACCCAACCAATGACCCAAGACATGATTCGGAGCTGATGCATATAGTGCTATAAGTTCGGGGTGCCGGACGACCGAGAAGGTGGTCGGACTTTATTGCCGTATTATGAAGCCTGGCGTGTCGGGCGTAACGAGGTGTCGATGAAAAACGGCGGTAAGTGTTATTTAAGTCTACGTATTGTAGCAAAATGATATGTCTATGCATATGAGTACGATGTATGATTATGAAAAGAGGTGTTTTTTTGCGGAACTTGTGATGGCCGGACTGGAGGGAGTTTGTCAATGGATCAGAAGTGAGTCCGGACTGCCTTCTTTTAGGGGGGCTCCTTGTGTGTCCTAGCCGATTACACGTCACCTATCCTGTTCTGCGTCAAAGTTAGTTTCTAAGGCAAATACTCGGGGGTAGCCGAGCGTCCGCTTGGGGTTGGTCCCGGGGCTCCTGATCGGGCCCTGGTAAACCCAGCCGTCATACCGGTGGGTAGCGCGGACTCCTCAATTGGTGTCCGGATAGTCGTCTGGTATATCAAAATCTTGATACGCATGATCGGCTCGCTACTCCGACAGCTATATGATATCCGCCCCGAGGGCGGGGTTCGGCCTTGCCCATAGGTGTGATTACATCACATGGTGTTGGCCTGAGTGATTTACCATGCCGGATCCAGCCAACGTGGTTCGTCCCGCTAACATACGGTAGATTACCGCATGGTGGGAAGGTGCCGAAGATTTATCCTTTGGCGTAGTGTTTATTTGGTGATCCGAAGACAACCGTTTAGAGTGATGGGCCAGAAGAACGTGGCCTTTGCCCCCAACATCTTTTAAGAGATGTTGTTGGTGGTTTCACACCTGCGGGGGTTTTATGTTTTGTGGAGCCCCTGGTTTGCTATGTCCTTAGGTACTGCCGTGAGTTCTGTGGTTAGCGTGATGCAGGGCAAGCGGCCGTACTTTTATGTTATGGAGGGGGGGGGATATCTTGACCAGAAGTCTCCCTTCATTGTTTCTGGCACGCGGCCAACCATTTTGCTTTGACAATCCAGCATTCTCTATTGGTATGCTTTGCCGTCCTTCTACGAGTACCATGAATTTCGCATGGTTGATCTAGTGTATGGCTCGGGCCGGATAGGTCTGAGCTCTTCTTTGTCTGTTGACCGGACTGGGAGTTGCTGGAGTTAACACCAGCTTTCCTAACTGGACGCTTAAGACCGTTGCGCCGGGGCTTGAGTATGCTTCTTCTTGTGTCCTTCGCGTTGTTTTGGACCGTAGTGGCGTGTTGACGTCGGGGCATGCGCCTTGAGTTCTCCTGCTTAGGTTGGGGTGGCTGGTTGTGCCTTTTGTCGGGGCGGTCAGGTCCGTATCTTTCAGTGGCCAGGACCTTGGTCCATCTGTCCACCAGCGAATCTTGGTCAGCCTTGAGCTGCTGTTGCTTCCTTTGCAGGCTTTTTGCCGTGGCCATGAGCCGTCGCTCGAAGCGAGCTTGTTCCACTGGATCTTCAGGCACGCCGAATTCGTCATTGCCGAGGCTTGCCTCGTCCCCGGAGGGGGGCGTATAGTTGTCCCTCTCCAAGTATCCCACAGTGGCCAGGCCGGCCTTATGGAGGGCACACCAACTAGGGTTATATTCATCTTTGGCGCCATCCGGATTGTTTTCGACTTCTGGGACGGTATTCCTGTGGCGGGGCTCGGGCGGCGCCGCAGCGCCCATACTCGCTTTTCCCCACAGGGGATTATCCTCCGCTGCCTCATTGCCATTTGTTTCCTTTGGAGTGTCCACCATATATATATATATATATATATATATATATATATATATATATATATATATATATATATATATATATATATATATATATATCGTATGAAGAGGTGGCTGTCCACCGCCTTGTGTGCGGTGGTTCATGTTCTTCTCCCGCATCGTCGTCCATACCGTCGATGTCTTCGGAGTCGAAGTTCAGTACCTCGGTTAAGTCATTGACCGTGGCAATGAAGTGGGTGGTGGGTGGGCAACGAATTCCTTCATCGTCTGCCTCCCACTCGAGCCGGACATAGTTCGGCGAAGAGCCTCCTGACAAAGAGAGAGAATTTAATCAGTCCAGCATGTCGCCAAAGGGCGAGTGCTGGAAGATATCCGCGGCGGTGAACTCCATTACGGGAGCCCATCCTGGCCCGACGGGCTCGGGAGTGTGCTGACCGGAACCAACGTCCGGATACGAATCCGGGGGTCCGGATTCACATGCCACTACAGGGGTAAGGCCCGTGTTCAGCTCTACCGCCGATGAGTGCGCGACCGGCGGGGCGGGGTCCATCCATCCGTCCTTAGGCGGCGCGGCCTGCTCCGGATCTAGGTCCGGAGATACTACGGGGGCGAGCTTCGTCCGATGGCAGGTCTAAGCCGTGCTCGTCGCGACTGTCCGGTGCTCCTGGCATAGGCCCAAATCCGTCAAAAATCAAGTCTCAGCGGATGTCCGCCGTGTAGTTCAGGTTTCCGAACCTGAACTGGTGGCCAGGGGTGTAGCTGTCGATCTGCTCCAAATGGCCAAGCGAGTTGGCCCGCAGCACGAAGCCGTTGAACACGAAGATCTGTCCGGGGAGGAAAGTCTCGCCCTGGACAGCGTCGTTGATGATGATCGAAGGAGCAATCGAGCCTGATGGTGACGACACATAGGAACTCTCAATGAAAGCACCAATGTCGGTGTCAAAACCGGCGGATCTCCGGTAGGGGGTCCCGATCTATGCGTCAAGGCTGATGGTAACAAGAAGCAAGGGACACAGATGTTTACCCAGGTTCGGGCCCTCTCTATGGAGGTAAAACCCTACTTCCTGCTTGACTAATATTGATGATATGGGTAGTACAAGAGTAGATCTACCACGAGATCGTAGAGGCTAAACCCTAAGAGCTAGCCTATGATGGTATGATTGCGATTGTGATCGGCCTTCTAAGGACCAACCTCTCCGGTTTATATAGGCACCGGAGAGGGCTAGGATTTACATGGAGTCGGTTACAAGGAAGGAAATACAATACTTCCACGCCAAGGAAAGTCCCATCCGGACACGGGCCGAAGTCTTGAGTCTCGTATCTTCACGCTTCAATAGTCCGGACGTAGTACACAGTCCGGCTGTCCGGATACCCCCTAATCCAGGACTCCCTCAGAGGGCACGAGGTAGGGGGGCGCGCCTACCTCCCCAGGGCGCGCCCTCCACCATCGTGGGCCCCATGTTGCTCCACCGACGTACTTCTTCCTCCTATATATACCTACGTACCCCCAAACGATCAGATACGGAGCCAAAAACCTAATTCCACCGGCCAAGAACCTTCTGTACCCACGAGATACCATCTCGGGGCCTGTTCCGGAGCTCCGCCGGAGGGGGCATCCACCACGGAGGGCTTCTACATCAACACCATAGCCTCTCCGATGAAGTGTGAGTAGTTTACTTCAAACCTTCGGGTCCATAGTTAGTAGCTGGATGGCTTCTTCTCTCTTTTTGGATCACAATACAATGTTCTCCCCCTCTCTCGTGGAGATCTATTCGATGTAATCTTCTTTTTGCGGTGTGTTTGTTGAGACCGATGAATTGTGGGTTTATGATCAAGATTATCTATGAACAATATTTGAATCTTGTCTGAATTCTTTTATGTATGATTGGTTATCTTTGCAAGTCTCTTCGAATCATCAGTTTGATTTGGCATACTAGATTGGTTTTTCTTGCAATGGGAGAAGTGCTTAGCTTTGGGTTCAATCTTGCGGTGTCCATTCCCGATGTGATGGGGGCAGCAAGGCACGTATTGTATTGTTGCTATCGAGGATAACAAGATGGGGTTTTTATCATATTGCATGAATTTATCCCTCTACATCATGTCATCTTGCTTAAGGCGTTACTCTATTTTCTTGAACTTAATACTCTAGATGCATCTTTGGATAGCGGTCGATGAGTGGAGTAATAGTAGTAGATGCAGGCAGGAGTCGGTCTACTTGTCTCGGACGTGATGCCTATATACATGACCATACCTAGATATTCTCATAACTATGCTCAATTCTGTCAATTGCTCAACAGTAATTCGTTCACCCACCGTAAAATACTTATGCTCTTGAGAGAAGTCACTAGTGAAACCTATGGCCCACGTGTCTATCTCCATCATATTTATCTTCCATCACTTTATTAATTGCCTTTGCTTTTACTTTTATTTTATTTTACTTTGCATCTTTATCATACAAATACCAAAAATAATATCTATCATCTCTATCAGATCTCACTCTCGTAAGTGACCGTGAAGGGATTGACAACCCCTAACCGCGTTGGTTGTGAGGAGTTATTTGCTTTGTGTAGGTACGAGGGACTTGCGCATAGCCTCCTACTGGATTGATACCTTGGTTCTCAAAAACTAAGGGAAATACTTACGCTACTGTGCTGCATCACCTTTCCTCTTCAAGGAAATCCAACGCAGTGCTCAAGAGGTAGCACTCCCGGGCGCACCCTATCTGGCTAGTCCAATGCCAAGCCACCGCACCTCCCCTTTGCTGCTCACCCGCCACGCGCCCGTTCCAGCCATAGCCAGCGCGCCGCCCCGCTCCCCACGTCACCCGCTCGCGACCACCACCGCCCCACGCCGTCCCGCTGCGCCCCGCTTGCCCCGTCACCGCCATCCGTCGCCGTATGTGTCCAGCGCTGCTACAGGTCGCCAGACCCGCCGCTCGCTTCCGCACCGCTTCCAGTCGTCCGCTGCTGCTCCTCGCGCGCGCACGTCGTCCCGCTCGCCATATCTACTCGAGACCGCCCGCGGCGACCCTGCCGGCCACCGCGGCCATCTGCGCCGGCCTCCCGCTCCAGTTCCACCCCTCCGCCGCTTCCCCTGGCTGACGTCATGGGCGCTGACGGCCGTGCCGATGGCCTTGGTCGAAGCAGCGCTCGGGCTCGCCCCTAGTCGGGCGCGCCCGTTACCACCAATGCCCGTCGCCCGACCCACTATAGGCCATTGGGCCTATGGCACGAAGGGCCCATAGCCCCAGAACGAAATATAAAAAAGGGAATAATAATAAATAAATAAAAATATTAATTAATTAACTAAATTAATTAACTTGATTAATTGTGTTTAATTAAACTAATAACTAATTAACCTAATTAACTACTATAGTTAACTAAACTAATCTGTTAACTAAACTCATTAACCTGGTTAGTTAGTTAGCAGTCAATGACATGCGGGACCCACACGTCAGTGACCCAGTCAACACCTTTGTTGACTACTAATGTCATGCTGACATCGTGTTGTTGCAATAATGCTATTTTCGAATTAATTTAGTAATAATAATTTAAAAATTGGTTAAATATTTGAAAATTAATATAAAATAATCCGTAGCTCGGATGAAAATACTTTGTACATGAAAGTTGCTCAGAACGACGAGACGAATCCGGATAAGCAGCCCGTTCGTCCGCCACACATCCCTAGCATAGCAAACACGCAACTTTTCCCCTCCATTTCATCTATCCGAAAATGCGAAACACTGGGGATACTTTCCCGGATGTTTTTCCTCTTCGCCGGTATCACATACTACCGCGTTAGGTCACCTCTAACACCGCGTATTGCCATCTTACACTTTGTGATGCTTTGGTTGGTCTGTTATTTATTGTGTTCCCCCTCCGTTACTTCTTTCCGGTAGACCCCGAGGCTGCCGGCGACCCCCGATCGACTACGGTGTTGACGACCCCTCCTTCTCGGCTGAGCTTCCAAGCAAGACCCCCCCTTGATCACCATATATCGCCTATTCCTTCTTTCTGTTGCTTGCATTAGAGTAGTGTAGCATGTTACTGCTTTCGGTTAATCCTATTCTGCTGCATAGCCTGTCATTGTTGCTACAATTGTTGTTGATACCTTTACATGCTATCCTAATGCTTAGTATAGGGTGCTAGTGTTCCATCAGTGGCCCTACACTCTTGTCCGTCTGCCATGCTATACTACTGGGTCGTGATCACTTTGGGAGGTAATCACGGGCATATGCTATGTACTTTATACTGTTACATTACTTATGATACTGTTTGGAGATGGGGGCTGAAGGGGCAGGTGGTTCCATCCCGGTAGAGGTGGGCCTTGGTTCCCGACGGCCCCGATCGTTACCTTAATGGCGGCGGAGGCGGCAGGCGAGTTGAGACCACCTAGGAGAGAGGTGGGCCTGGCCCTGGTCGGCGTTGGCGGTTACTTCATAATAACACGCTTAACGAGATCTTGGTATTTGATCTGAGTCTGGCCACTGGCCTATATGCACAAACCAACTACACGGGAACAGTTATGGGCACTCGGCATCGTGGTATCAGCCGAAGCCTTCGTGACGTCAGCGGCCTTGGCCTTGATTAATCGAACGCTGCTAGGCTAGATGCGCTTCGGCCGCCCATGCAACGTCTTGGTGTGCAATGGGTGATGGGCCTGGACCCTGCGCAATAGGATTTAGACGGCGTGCTGACCTCTCTGTTGTGCCTAGGTGGGGCTACGACGTGTTGATCTTCCGAGGCCGGGCATGACCTAGGAAAGTGTGTCCGGCCAAATGGGATCGTGCGTGTTGGGTTATGCGGTGCATCCCTGCAGGGAAGTTTATCTATTTGAATAGCCGTGATCTTTGGTAACAGGACGACTTGGAGTTGTACCTTGACCTTATGACAACTAGAACCGGATACTTAATAAAACACACCCTTCCAAGTGCCAGATATAACCCGGTGATTGCTCTCACACAGGGCAACGAGGAGAGGATCGTCGGGTAGGATTATGCTACGCGATGATACTTGGTGAACTTACTATCTACTCTCTTCTACATGCTGCAATATGGAGGCTGCCAGAAGCGTAGTCTTCGGTAGGACTAGCTATCCCCCTCTTATTCTGGCATTCTGCAGTTCAGTCCACCGATATTGCCCTTTACACATATACCCATGCATATGTAGTGTAGATCCTTGCTTGTGAGTACTTTGGATGAGTACTCACGGTTGCTTTTCTCCCTCTTTTCCCCTTTCCCTTCTACCTGGTTGTCGCAACCAGATCTCGGAGCCAGAGCGACGCCATCGTCGGCGACGACTCCTACTACACGGAGGTGCCTACTACTACGTGCGGGCGGCGGCGACGACGGGGAGTGATTTAGGAGGATCGAGGCGGGAGGCATGCGCCTCTTCGATCTGTATCCCGGTTTGTGCTAGCCTTCTTAAGGCAAACTTGTTTAACTTATGTCTGTACTCAGATATTTTTGCTTCCGTTGACTCGTCTATGACCGAGCACTTGTATTCGAGCCCTCGAGGCCCCTGGCTTGTATTATGATGCTTGTATGACTTATTTATGTTTTAGAGTTGTGTTGTGATATCTTCCTGTGAGTCCCTGATCTTAATCGTACACGTTTGCGTGCATGATTAGTGTATGATTGAATCGGGGGCGTCACACCTAGTGACAAGCATTAAGCATAGAAAATTCATAGCCACATCAATCTCAGAACATAGTGGATACTAGGGATCAAACCCTAACAAAACTATATCGCTTACATGATGAATCTCATCCAACTCCTCACCGACCAGTGAGCCTATGAAGGAATTACTCACTCCCGGCGGGGAGCATCATGGAATTGGCGATGGAGAAGGGTTGGTGATGACGAAGAACGAAGATCCCCTCTCAAAGCCCCAAAAGGACTCGGTGGCCTCCCGAGAGATTAGGGCTTGGCGGCGGCTCCGTATCGTAAAACGCGATGAATCCTTCTCTCTGGTTTTTTTTCTCCCCGAACACGAATATATAGAGTTGGAGTTGAGGTCGGTGGAGCTCCAGGGGGCCCACGAGGCAGGGGGGCGCGCCCAGGGGGGGTAGGCGTGTCCCCACCCTCGTGGACAGGGTGTGGGCCCCCTGGCCTTGAATCTTTTGCCAGTATTTTTTATTAATTCCAATATAATTCTCCGTTGATTTTTAGGTCATTCCGAGAACTTTTGTTTCTGCACAAAAATAACACCATGGCAATTCTGCTGAAAACAGCGTCAGTCCGGGTTAGTTCCATTCAAATCATGCAAGTTAGAGTCCAAAACAAGGGCAAAAGTGTTTGGAAAAGTAGATACGACGGAGACGTATCAACTCCCCTAAGCTTAAACCATTGCTTGTCCTCGAGTAATTCAGTTGATAAACTGAAAGTGATAAAGAAAAACTTTTACAAACTCGGTTTGCTCTTGTTGTTGTAAATATGTAAAGCCACCATTCAAGTTTTCAGCAAAGATTATGAACTAACCATATTCACAATAACACTTAGATCTCATGTTTACTCATGTCAATGGCATAATCAACTAGCGAGCAATAATAATAAATCTCGGATGACAACACTTTCTCAAAACAATCATGATATGATATAACAAGATGGTATCTCGCTAGCCCTTTCTGAGACCGCAAAACATAAATGCAGAGCACCTTTAAAGGTCAAAGACTGACTAAACATTGTAACTCATGGTAAAAGAGATCCAGTTATAGTCATACTCAATACAAATTAATACTAATGGATGCAAATGACATCGGTGCTCTCCAGCTGGTGCTTTTTAATAAGAAGGTGATGACTCAACATAAAAGTAAATAGATAGGCCCTTCGCAGAGGGAAGCAGGGATTTGTAGAGGTGCCAGAGCTCGATTTTATAGAAGAGATAAATAATATTTTGAGCGGCATACTTACATTGTCAA
Source organism: Aegilops bicornis (assembly GCA_021605145.1). NCBI lineage: Eukaryota > Viridiplantae > Streptophyta > Magnoliopsida > Poales > Poaceae > Aegilops > Aegilops bicornis. Next base: position 225,418,400 of record CM038673.1, read on the forward strand.
CATAACAACTGAGATGGCGATATCTTCCATGCTACACACATTATAGGCGGTTCCCAAACAGAATGGTAAAGTTTATACTCCCCCTCCACCAACAAGCATCAATCCATGGCTTGCTCGAAACAACGAGTGCCTCAAAATAACAAGAGTCCTGGGGGAGTTTTGTTTGCAATTATTTTGATTTGATTTTCATAAAGCATGGGACTGGGCATCCCGGTGACCAGCCATTTTCTCGTGAGTGAGGAGCGGAGTCCACTTCTCTTGAAAATAACCCGCCTAGCATGGGAGATACAGACAACCCTAGTTGATACATGAGCTATTCGAGCATACAAAACAGAATTTCATTTGAAGGTTTAGAGTTTGGCACATACAAATTTACTTGGAACGGCAGGTAGATACCACATATATAGGAAGGTATAGAGGACTCATATGGAATAACTTTGGGGTTTATAGAAGTGGATGCACAAGCAGTATTCCCGCTTATTACAAGTAAAGGCTATAAAAAGACTGGGAAGCGACTAACTAGAGAGCGACAACAGTCATGAACATGCATTAAAATTAATAAACATTGAGTGCAAGCATGAGTAGGATATAATCCATCATGAACATAAATATCGTGGAGGCTATGTTGATTTGTTTCAACTACATGTGTGAACATGTGCCAAGTCAAGCCACTCGAATCATTCAAAGGAGGATACCACCCTATTATACCACATCAGAACCATTCTAATAACATGTTGGCACGAAGGTAAACCATTATAAACTCCTAGCTAATTAAGCATGGCATAAGCAACTATAATCTCTAATTGTCATTGCAAACATGTTTATTCATAATAGGCTGAATCCGGAATGATGAACTAATCATATTTACAATAACAAGAGAGGTCGAGTTCATACCGGCTTTTCTCATCTCAATCAGTCCATCATATATCATCATAATTGCCTTTCACTTGCATGACCGAACGATGTGGATAGTAATAATAGTGCACGTGCATTGGACTAAGCTGGAATCTGCGAGCATTCAACAAGCAAGAGAAGACAAGGCAATACGGGCTCTTGGTTAAATCAACAATAATGCATATAAGAGCCACTTTAACATTTTCATTATGGTCTTCTCCTCTCGCCCCCCAAAGAAAAGAAAAGAAAAGAAATAAAACTATTTACACGGGAAAGCTCCCAACAAGCAAAAGAAGAACGATAATTCTTTTTGGGGTTTCTTTTAATTACTACTACAAGCAAGGAAAGTAAACTAGCTAAGAGCTACAACTAAATTTTTTTGTTTTTTCTTAAGGTTTTTCAAACACACAAGAAGAAAGCAAAAGAAGAAAATAAACTAGCATGGATATTACAATGAAAAAGTATGAGGACCGACAACTAGAATAAGTGTGTGAACATGAATGTAATGTCGGTGAGAAATACGTACTCCCCCAAGCTTATGCTTTTGGCCTAAGTTGGTGTATGGCCACGGCTGGCCTGGCGGATATCCGAAGTTGTAACTGGGGTCGTACTGCGATGCAACAGCTATTGCCTCATGAGCTGCTTCTTGGAGGCGGGCTGTCTCCGTCCTCCTCTTATACTCGTTCGCCTCCTCCCTGGTTATAACATGTCTCCCTTTTGCCTGAAATTCAAAGAAAGTAGGAGCAGGGAGAGCGATGTGATAGGTGCGTCGTCTGTCCAAGATTAGTCGGTACTGGAGGAACTGATCGTTCCTCTCAACAGACTGATGACGAACCATAGCCTCATAATCTAAATAAACAGGAGGCAACTCGATATCATACTCACGTATGGGTATATCAAGAAAATTAGCTAAATGGGTTGCATAAATTCCACCAGAGAAATCTCCATTAATTCTATTATTATGCAACCTACATGCAACAATGGCTCCCAAATTATAATGTTTATCTCCTAATACAAAGACTCCACGAGAACACCGAGGTCGAGGACACACCGTGACATGCTTCATCCTTACCATTTATGCACCTACCTATGAAGAGAGCAAAATAATGTATAGCGGGAAAATGAATGCTCCCTATGGTAGCTTGTGTTATATCTCTAGACTCCCCCACAGTAATACTAGCAAGCAAATCTCTAAACTCGGATTTGCAAGGCTCACTAGTGCTACCCCATTGTGGAAGTTTGCAAGCAGTATTAAAATCCTATAAGTCCATAGTATAAGAATTTTCATAAAGATCAAATAGGACAGTTTGAGAATTGCGTGATGATGAAAATTCAAACCTTCTCACAAAGGAATCAGTGAGATAGTGGTACTGACGACACTTATCTGCCTCGAAGCTCTCAAGATCAGCGTTAAACACATATGCGTCAAATTCCTCGTTGATTCCTGCTCGAACCATAAAGTCCTCTGACGGCCATTCACAAGCCCGCACATGAGCTTCCCTTGGTGGTTCATCATCCGCATTGCGTATTGCGAGCCTGGGTCCTTGCTTCCTTGAAGGACCACCTTGGTACATTTTCCTAAACATATTTCTTCCTCTGAAAAATTTCTAAAAATTTTAGTAGCTCAAAATAAAAGTGAACCAAACTCAACAAAATTGATAACAACTACTCCCACAAGTGCCTAGAGACTATATCACGCATTAGAACTACTTGGGACCAAATAAATTTGACATGCAAGCTCAAGAACAGGGTCACCTAGGCAGCAAAAATTTGCAATGAGTAAAGCACTAGGACAAAAACTACTTGCACCATTGGAGGAGTCACATACCAAAGAACAATCCCCCAAAGCAGTTTTGTGAGTGGAGCTTTGAGCAAGGAGATCAAAAATCGCAGCAAAATGAGCTAGAACTCGTGCTTGAGCTGGTTGGTGATTTTTTTGGGAGGAAGAAGGAGTGTGTGGTGGCTGGAATAAGTGGAGGGGAGCCACCATGGGCCCACGAGGCAGGGTTTGCGCCCAGGGGGATGGGCGCGCCCTGGACCCTTGTGGCCAGGTGCTTGCTCCCCTGCTGTGTTCTCAGTGCCTTCTCAAATATTCCAGAAAAAAATCATATTTCATTTTTGGGGCATTTGGAGAACTTTTATTTTTGGGGTATTTTTATTGCATGGATAATTCAGAAAACAGACATAAAATACCATTTTTGCTTTATTTAATCTAATTTACAGAAAGTAAAAGAAGGGTACAGAGAGTTGTGCTTTCTAACTTCATCCATATCATGCTCATCAAAAGGAATCGATTAACAAGGTTGATCAAGTCTTGTTAACAAACTCATTCCGAATAACATGGAACCGGACAAATTTCGAATAGCACTAGGTTACCTCAACGGGGATATGCACGTCCCCAATAATAAGAACATCATATTTCTTCTTGGCAGTAGGAAGAGGAAATTCAAAACCTCCAAAAATAATTGATGGAAATTTTCCAACAGAATTTATACTATGAACTTGAGGTTGTTTCCTCGGAAAGTGTACCGTATGCTCATTTCCATTAACATGAAAAGTGACATTGCCTTTATTGCAATCAATAACAGCCCCTGCAGTATTCAAAAAGGGTCTTCAAGAATAATAGACATGCTATCGTCCTCGGGAATATCAAGAATAACAAATCCGTTAAAATAGTAACGTTTGCAACTACAACAGGCACATCCTCACAAATGCTGACATGTATAGCAGTTGATTTATTATCCATTTGCAAAGATACTTCGGTAGGTGTCAACTTATTCAAATCAAGTCTATGATATAAAGAGAGAGGCATAACACTAACACCGGCTCCAAGATCACATAAAGCAGTTCTAACATAGTTTCTTTTAATGGAGCATGGTATAGTTGGTACTCCTGAATCTCCAAGTTTCTTTGGTATTCCACCCTTAAAATTATAATTAGCGAGCATGGTGGAAATTTCAGCTTCAGGTATCTTTCTCTTATTTGTAACAATATCCTTCATATACTTAGCATACAGATTCATTTTAAGCATATCAGTCAAATGCATACGCAAAAAGATAGGTCTAATCATTTCAGCGAAAAGCTCAAAATCTTCATCATCCTTTTTCTTGGATGGTTTGGAAGGAAAAGGCATGGGTTTCTGAACCCATGGTTCTCTTTCTTTACCGTGCTTCGTAGAAACAAAGTCTCTCTTATCATAACGTTGATTTTTTGATTGTGGGTTATCAAGATCAATAGCAGGATCAATTTCTACATCATTGTTATTACTAGGTTGAGCATCAACATGAACATCATTATTAACATTATCACTAGGTTCATGTTCATCACCAGATTGTGTTTCAGCACCAGAAATAGAAATATCATTAGGATTCTCAGGTGTGTCAACAACAGGTTCACTAGAAGCATGCAAAGTTCTATCATTTTTCTTTTTCTTATTCTTAGAAGGACTAGGTGCATATACATTAGCTCTCTGAGAATCCTACTCAATTCTCCTAGGGTGACCTTCAGGATACAAAGGTTCCTGAGTCACTTTACCCCCTCTAGTTGCAACTCTAACAACAAAGTCATTATTCTTACTATTCAATTCATTGAGCAAATCATTCTGAGATTTAAGTACTTGTTCTACTTGAGTGGTAACCATAGAAGCATGTTTACTAATGAGTTTAAGTTCACCTTTAACTCTAGACATATAATCACCCAAGTGTTCAATCATATAAGCATTGCGTTTCAGTTGTCTACCAAAATAAGCATTAAAATCTTCTTGCTTAACCATAAAGTTATCAAACTCATCCAAACATTGAATAGCAAACTTAGCAGGAGGGATTTCAGCTTTGTCATATCTATAGAGAGAGTTTACCTTTACTACCTGTGTCGGGTTATCAAGACCGTGTGTTTCTTCAATAGGTGATGAATTAAGACCATGTATTCCTTCAAATAGGAGGTAAATTCTTAACATCTTCAGCTTTTATACCTTTTTTTTCTTAGGTTTCTTCGCCTCTTGCATATCTTTAGGACTGAGAAATAGAATACCCCTTTTCTTCGGAGTTGGCTTAGGAGTTGGTTCAAGAAGTGTCCAATTATTTTCATTGGTCAACATATTATTCAATAGAATTTCAGCTTGATCAACTGTTCTTTCCCTGAAAACACAACCAACACAACTATCTAGGTGGTCTCTGGAAGCATCGGTTAGTCCATTATAAAAGATATCAAGTATTTAATTTTTCTTGAGAGGATGATCAGGCAAAGCATTAAGTAATTGGAGAAGCCTCCCCTAAGCTTGTGGGACACTCTCTTCTTCAATTTGCACAAAATTATATATTTCCCTTAAAGCATCTTGTTTCTTAGGAGCAGGGAAATATTTAGCAGAGAAGTAATAAATCATATCCTGGGGACTACGCACACAACCAGAATCAAGAGAATTAAACCATATCTTAGCATCACCCTTTAGTGAGAACAGAAATAATTTAAGGATATAATAATAGCGAGTTTTCTCATCATTAGTGAATAGGGTGGCTATATCATTTAATTTAGTAAGATGTGCCACAACAGTTTCAGATTCATAGCCATAGAAAGGATCAGATTCAACCAAAGTAATTATCTCAGTATCAACAGATAAATCATAATCCTTATCAGTAATAAAGACAGGTGAAGTAGCATGAGCAGGATCATATTTCATTCTAGCATTCAGAGATTTTTCTTTAAGCTTAGATAATAATTTCTTAAGATCACTTCTATCATTGCAAGCAAGAAAGTCTCTAGCAGTTTCTTCATCCATAACATAACCCTCCCAAGCTGTGGGCAATTCATATCTAGGGGAGAATCTTCATCATCACTTTCATCAATGTTATCAGTTTCGATAATTTCATTCTCTCTAGCCCTAGCAAGTTGTTCATCAAGAAATTCACCAAGTGGCACAGTAGTATCAAGCATAGAAATAGTTTCATCATAAGTACCATGCATAGCAGAAGTGGCATCATCAATAACATGCGACATATCAGGATTAATAGCAGAAGCAGGTTTAGGTGTCACAAGTTTACTCAAAACAGAAGGTGAATAAAGTGCAGAGCTAGATGGCAGTTCCCTACCTCCCCTCGTAGTTGAGGGAAAAATCTTGGTTTTCTCGTATTTCAAGTTCCTCATAGTGACCAGAAGATATAAAATCCCAAGTGACTCAAAGAATAGAGCTATGATCCCCGGCAACGGCGCCAGAAAATAGTCTTGATAACCCACAAGTATAGGGGATCACAATAGTTTTCGAGGGTAGAGTATTCAACCCAAATTTATTGATTCGACACAAGGGGAGCCAAAGAATATTCTCAAGTATTAGCAGTTGAGTTGTCAATTCAACCACACCTGGATAACTTAGTATCTGCAGCAAAGTATTTAGTAGCAAAGTAATATGGAAGTAATGGTAACAGTGGCAAAAGTAACAGTAGCAGTTTTGTAGTGATTTTAACAGCAGCAACGGAAAATTAAATAAGCAAAGAACAATATGTGAGAAGTTCGTAGGCATTGGATCGGTGATGGAGAATTATGCCGGATGCGATTATTCATGCAACAGTTATAACATAGGGTGACACAGAACTAGCTCCAACTCATCAATGTAATGTAGGCATGTATTCTGAATATAGTCATACATGCTTATGGAAAAGAACTTGCATGCCATCTTTTGTCCTACCCTCCCGTGGCAGCGGGGTCCTATTGGAAACTAAGGGATATTAAGGCCTCCTTTTAATAGAGTACCGGACCAAAGCATTAACACATAGTGAATACATGAACTCCTCAAACTGCGGTCATCAACAGGAGTGGTCCTGATTATTGTCACTTCGGGGTTGCCGGATCATAACACATAGTAGGTGACTAATGACTTGCAAGATAGGATCAAGAACTCACATATATTCATGGAAACATAATAGGTTCAGATCTGAAATCATGGCACTCGGGCCCTAGTGACAAGCATTAAGCATAGCAAAGTCATAGCAACATCAATCTCAGAACATAGTGGATACTAGGGATCAAACCCTAACAAAACTAACTTGATTACATGACAAATCTCATCCAACCCATCACCGTCTAGCAAGCCTACGATGGAATTACTCACGCGGCGGTGAGCATCATGAAATTGGTGATGGAGGATGGTTGATGATGACGATGGCGACGGATTCCCCTCTCCGGAGCCCCGAACGGACTCCAGATCAGCCCTCCCGAGAGAGATTAGGGCTTGGTGGCGGCTCCGTATTGTAAAAGGCGATGAATCCTTCTCTTTGATTTTTTTATCCTCGAACACGAATATATAGATTTGGAGTTGAGGTCGTGGAGCTCCAGGGGGCCCACGAGGCAGGGGGCGCGCCTGGGGGGGAGGGGGGTAGGCGCGCCCCCACCCTCGTGGACTGGGTGTGGGCCCCCTGGCCTTGATTCTTTCACCAGTATTTTTTTAATTCCAAAATAATTCTCCGTTAATTTTTAGGTCATTTTGAGAACTTTTGTTTCTGCACAAAAATAACACCATGGCAATTCTGCTGTAAACAGCGTCAGTCCGGGTTAGTTCCATTCAAATCATGCAAGTTAGAGTCCAAAACAAGGGCAAAAGTGTTTGGAAAAGTAGATCTGACGGAGGCGTATCAGGAATCCTAACCTTGTTGTTACTTCCGCTAGTTGAATTGAGGTAATAGTATTTACGTTACTTTATACATGTGATTTACCTCTGTTATAAATCCTCGAGTATTGTGTGTGTCGACATACCGATCCGAGGATGGCACTTAAGCTGCAGAGACTTGACCGTGCGAGGTCGGGTCACTCTGAGAACTATCTAGAGTTTTACTAGCATCTTGAATAACATTTAATTTCTTATCAACTCTTTGTCCTAGAACAACACCTACAACATAATCACTAGCATCACACATAATTTCAAAGGGTAAATTCCAATGAGGTGGCTGGACAACAGGTGCAGAAATCAAAGCTTTCTCAAGTATTTAAAATGATTCTACACAATCATCATCAAAAACAAAAGGAACATCTTTTTGTAAGAGATTAGTTAGAGGCCTAGAAATTTTTGAGAAGTCTTTAATGAACCTCCTATAAAAACCAACATTACCAAGTAAACTTCTTATACCTTTAATGTCCTTGGGACACGGCATTTTTCAATAGCATCAACTCTAGCTTTATCAACTTCAATACCTCTTTCAGAAATTTTATGCCCCAAGACAATACCTTCATTAACCATAAAGTGGCACTTCTCCCAATTCAAGACAAGATTAGTTCTTCACATCTCTGAAAAACTCAATCAAGGTTGCTTAAGCAATCATCAAAAGAAGTTCCATAAACGGAGAAATCATCCATGAAAACCTCAACAATCTTTTCACAAAAGTCAGAGAATATAGCAGTCATACATCTTTGAAAGGTAGCAGGTGCATTGCATAAACCAAAAGGCATACGTCTATAAGCAAAGGTACCGAAAGGGCAAGTAAAAATGGTCTTTTCTTGATCATCTTTTGACACAGATATTTGAGAGAAACCAGAATAACCATCTAGAAAGCAAAAATGTGTATGTTTGGATAATCTTTCTAGCATTTGATCAATAAAAGGTAAAGGGTAATGATCCTTTTTAGTAGCTTTATTTATTTTGCAGAAATCAATTACCATTCCATAACCTGTAACAATTCTTTGTGGGATCAATTCATCTTTATCATTAGGAACAACAGTAATACCTCCCTTCTTAGGGACACAATGGACATGGCTTACCCACTGACTATCAGCAACGGATAAATTATACCTGCCTCCAAAATCTTTAGTATTTCTTTTCTTACCACTTCTTTCTTCTTAGGATTTAACCGTCGTTGGTGATCAACAACCGGTTTAGCGTCTTTCTCCAATTTTATTTTGTGCTGGCATAGAGTGGGACTAATGCCCTTAAGATCATCAAGAGTATATCCAATAGCAGCACGGTGCTTCTTCAGAGTTTTCAATAATTTCTCTTCTTCCTTCTCCGAAAGGTTAGCACTAATAATAACATGATATATCTTCTTTTCATCAAGATAAGCATATTTAAGAGTATCAGGTAATGGTTTAAGCTCAAACATGGGATCACCCTTGGGTGGTGAAGGATCCCCTAGAATTTCAACAGGCAAGTTGTGTTTCAAAATAGGTACCTGTTTAAAGAATACTTCATCTAGTTCCCTTCTTTCATTCATAAACATATCATTTTTATGGTCTAGCAAATATTGTTTTAAAGGATCATTCGGAGGCACAGCAACAGAAGCAAGACCAATAATTTCATCTTTACTAGGCAATTCTTTATCATGGGGTTGTCTACGAAATTTAGCAAAATTACACTCATGAGACATATCCCCTAAACCAACAGTAACAATATCCTTTTCGCAATCTATCCTAGCATTAACAGTATTCAAGAAGGGCCTACCAAATATAATGGGACAAAAGTCATCTTGTAGGGAACCAAGAACAAGAAAATCAGTAGGATATTTAACTTTCCCACACAATACTTCAACATCTCTAACAATCCCAACTGGTGAAATAGTATCTCTATTGGCAAGCTTAATTGTAACATTAATTTCTTCTATCTCAGCAGGTGCAATATCATGCATAATTTCTTTGTATAAGGAATGAGGTATTGCACTTGCACTAGCACCCATATCACACAAGCCATGATAACAATTCTCCTATTTTAACAGAAACAACAGGCATGCCAACAACAGGTCTATGTTTACCCTTAGTATCTTGTCTAGCAATTCTAGCAGCTTCATCACAGAAGTAAATAACATGCCCATCAATATTATCAGCCAAGAGATCTTTAACCATAGCAATACTAGGTTCAACTTTAATTTGCTCAGGGGGTGTAGGTGACCTAGCATTACTCTTACGAACCACAGTTGAAGCTTTAGCATGATCCTTTATTCTAACAGGGAAAGGTGGTTTCTCAATATAAGCGGTAGGAACAATGGGATCAATATTATAAGTGATAGTCTTTTCTTCAACTTTAATAGGTTCAACTACTTTTACTTCAATGGGTGGATTATTTTTAAACCACTTCTCCTTAGGGAGATCATCATGAGTAGCAAATGATTCACAGAAAGAAGCTACTATCTCAGAGTCAAGTCCATGTTTAGTGCTAAATTCACGGAAAGCATCGGTATCCATAAAAGATTTAACACAATCAAACTTAGGTGTTATACCTGACTCCTTACCTTCGTCGAGTTCCCAATCTTTAGAGTTGCGTTTAATTATTTCCAATAAATCCCATTTGAATTCAATAGTCTTCATCATAAAAGAACCAGTACAAGAAGTATCGAGCATGGAGCGATTATTGAGAGAAAGCCGATCATAAAAATTGTGAATAATAATTTCTCTTGAGAGCTCATGATTGGGGCATGAATATAAAATTGACTTAAGCCTCCCCCAAGCTTGAGCGATGCTTTCTCCTTCACGAGGCCAAAGATTATATATATAATTACAATCACGATGAACCAGATGCATAGGATAAAACTTCTGATGAAATTCCAATTTGAATCGTTTGTAGTTCCAAGATCCAATATCATCACATAGCTTAAACCATGTCAATGCATTTCCCTTCAAAGATAAAGGGAATACCTTCTTCTTGATAACATCCTCGATCATACCTGCAAGCTTAAATAATCCACAGACTTCATCCACATAGATTAGGTGCAAATCGGGATGCAATGTTCCATCTCCTGTAAAAGGATTAGCTAGCATTTTCTCTATCATACCGAAGGAATTTGAAGTAAACATTTTAGTAGGTTCGATGGGTTGAGGAGAAACTCTTTGCTCTACTGGTCGAGGTGAAGATACCCCGAACAAGCCCCTCAAAGTATTATGTTCCATAGTAACAAGTGATAGTAAATTTCAGCACACTATATAAAATTTTCCTTACCAAATTCCACTTACCAAAGGCGCTTCACTCCCCGGCAACGGCGCCAGAAAATAGTCTTGATGACCCACAAGTATAGGGGATCTATCGTAGTACTTTTGATAATTAAGAGTGTCAAACCCAACGAGGAGTGGAAGGAAATGACAAGCGGTTTTCAGTAAGGTATTCTCTGCAAGCACTGAAATTATCAACAACATATAGTTTTGTGATAAGGTAATTTGTAACGGGTAACAAGGTAAAAAAGTAAAAAGGTGCAGCAAGGTGGCCCAATCCTTTTTTAACAAAGGAAAAGCCTGAACAAACTCTTATATAAAGGAAAACGCTCCCGAGGACACATCGGAATTATCGTCAAGCTAGTTTTCATCACACTCATATGATTCACGTTCGTTACTTTGATAATTTGATATGTGGGTGGACCGGTGCTTGGGTACTGCCCTTCCTTGGACAAGCATCCCACTTATGATTAACCCCTCTTGCAAGCATCCGCAACTACAAAAGAAGTATTAAGGTAAACCTAACCATAGCATGAAACATATGGATCCAAATCAGCCCCTTACGAAGCAACGCATAAACTAGGGTTTACACTTCTGTCACTCTAGCAACCCATCATCTACTTATTACTTCCCAATGCCTTCCTCTAGTTCCAAATAATGGTGAAGTGTCATGTAGTCGATGTTCACATAACACCACTAGAGGAAAGACAACAGACATCTCATCAAAATATCGAACGAATACCAAATTCACATGACTACTTATAGCAATACTTCACCCATGTCCTCACGAACAAACGTAACTACTCACAAATCATATTCATGTTCATAATCAGAGGGGTATTAATATGCATAAAGGATTTGAACATATGATCTTCCACCAAATAAACCAACTAGCGTCAACTACAAGGAGTAATCAACACTACTAGCAACCCACAGGTACCAATCTGAGGTTTTGAGACAAAGATTAGATACAAGAGATGAACTAGGGTTTGAGAGGAGATGGTGCTGGTGAAGGTGTTGATGGACATTGACCCCCTACCGACGAGAGGATCGATGGTGATGATTTCCCCCTCCCGGGGGGATGTTTCCCCGCAGAATAGCTCCGCCAAAGCCCTAGATTGGTTTCGCCAGGTTCCGCCTCGAGACGGCGGTGCTTCGTCCTGAAAGCTTCCTTCTAATTTTTCCAGGGTGAAACACTTCATATAGCCAAAGATGGGTACCGGAGGCCTGCCAGGGGGCCCACGAGGCAGGGGGTGCGCCCAGAGGGTAGGGCGCGCCCCCCACCCTCGTGGATGGTGGGTGGTCCCCCTCTGGTGCTTTGTTCACCCAATATTTTTTATATATTCCAAAACTAACTTTTGTGGAGTTTCAGGACTTTTGGAGTTGTGCAGAATAGGTCTCTAATATTTGCTCCTTTTCCAGCCCAGAATTCCAGCTGTCGGCATTCTCCCTCTTCATGTAAACCTTGTAAAATAAGAGAGAATAGGCAAAAGTATTATGACTTAATGAGTAATAACAGCCTATAATGCAATAAATATCGATATAAAAGCATGATGCAAAATGGACGTATCAGCCTCGAAACACTAAGACCGAAAGGTCGAACGTGAATCATATAGTAGATATGATCAACATAGTGATGTTCACCATTGAAAACTACTGCATCTCACGTGATGATCGGACATGGTTTAGTTGATATGGATCACGTGATCATTTAGATGATTAGAGGGATGTCTATCTAAGTGGGAGTTCTTTAGTAATATGATTAACTGAACTTTAATTTATCATGAACTTAGTACACGATAGTTTTGCATATCTATGTTGTTGTAGATCAATGGCCCTTGCTACCGTTCCTTGAATTTTAATGAGTTCCTAGAGAAAGCTAAGTTGAAAGATGATAGTAGCAACTACACATCGGGTCCGTAACTTGAGGATTATCCTCATTCTTTGCCGCGGAAGAATTACGTCCTGGAAGCACCGCTAGGTGCAAGACCCGCTCCAGGAGCAACTCCGGACGTTATGAACGTCTGGCAGACCAAAGGTGATGACTATTCGATAATTTAGTGTGCCATGATTTACGGCTTAGAATCGGGACTTCAAAGATGTTTTGAACGTCATGGAGCATATGAGATGTTCCAGGAGTTGACGTTAATATTTCAAGCAAATGCCCGAGTTGAGAGATATGAAGTCTTCAACAAGTTCTATAGCTGCAAGATGGAGGAGAATAGTTCTGTCAGTGAACATATACTCAAAATGTCTGGGTATCATAACCACTTGACTTAGCTGGGAGTTAATCTTCCTGATGATAGTGTCATTGACAGAGTTCTTCAATCACTACCACCAAGCTACAAAGGCTTCGTGATGAACTATAATATGCAAGGGATGGAAAAGAAAATTCCCGAGCTCTTTGCGATGCTAAAGGCTGCGGAGGTAGAAATCAAGAAGGAGCATCAAGTGTTGATGGTTAACAAGACCACTAGTTTCAAGAAAAATGGCAAAGGTAAGAAGGGAAACTTCAAGAAGAACAACAAGCAAGTTCTGCTCAAGGGAAGAAGCCCAAGTGCGGACCTAAGCACGAAACTAAGTGCTTCTCTTGCAAAGGACCAGCCCTTTGAAGCGGAACTGCTCCAAGTATTTGGCGGATAGGAAGGATGGCAAAGTGAAAGGTATATTTGATATACATGTTATTGATGTGTACCTTACTAATGCTTGTAGTAGCACCTAGGTATTTGATACTGGTTATGTTGCTCATATTTGCAACTCGAAACAGGGGCTACGGATTAAACGAAGATTGACTAAGGACGAGGTGTAGATGCACGTGGGAAATAGTTCCAAAGTAGATGTGATCGCCGTCGGCACGCTACCTCTACATCTACCACCAGGATTAGTTTTAGACCTAAATAATTGTTATTTGGTTCCAGTGTTAAGCATGAACATTATATCTGGATCTTGTTTAATGCAAGACGGTTATTCATTTAAATCAGAGAATAGTGGTTGTTCTATTTATATGAGTAATATCTTTTATGGTCATGCACCCTTGATGAGTGGTCTATTTTTGTTGAATCTCTATTGTAGTGATACACATATTCATAATACTGAAGCCAAAAGATGCAAAGTTAATAATGATAGTGCAACTTATTTGTGGCACTGCCGTTTAGGTCATATTGGTGTAAAGCACATGAAGAAACTCCATGGTGATGGGCTTTTGGAATCACTTGATGCTTGCGAACCATGCCTCACGGGCAAGATGACTAAGACTCCGTTCTCCGGAACAATGGAGTGAGCAACTGACTTGTTGGAAATAATACATACCGATGTATGCGGTCCGATGAGTGTTGAGGCTCGCGGCGGGTATCGTTATTTTCTAACCTTCATAGATGATTTGAGCAGATATGGGTATATCTACTTAATGAAACATAAGTATGAAACATTTGAAAAGTTCAAAGAATTTCAGAGTGAAGTGGAAAATCATCGTAACAAGAAAATAAAGTTTCTACAATCTGATTGTGGAGGTGAATATTTGAGTTATGAGTTTGATCTTCATTTGAAACAATGTGGAATAGTTTCGCAACTCACGCCACCTGGAACACCACAACGTAATGGTGTGTCCGAACGTCGTAACCGTACTTTATGAGTTAGTTGCGGGATGATGCATTACGGAACGAGTAAAGAGACTTGCCGGTAACGAGATTGAACTAGGTATGATGATACCGACGATCGAATCTCGGGCAAGTAACATACCGATGACAAAGGGAATGACGTATGTTGTTATGCGGTTTGACCGATAAAGATCTTCGTAGAATATGTAGGAACCAATATGAGCATCCAGGTTCCGCTATTAGTTATTGGCTAGAGATGTGTCTCGGTCATGTCTACATAGTTCTTGAACCCGTAGGGTCCGCACGTGTAGCGACCAGACCTCAAACAGTCCGATCTCTGTGCATCAGTGTCATCCCTGGATCGGTAATGCTGACACACACAATACTTGAAGATTTATAACAGAGTAGCAATAACACACTTATTACATCGAATGTCTCAAAACTTATTACAATAAATATGGCTTAAGGCCATCTAAAATCGATAACAGCGGAAGGCTTGGAAGATAAAGTGAGTCCATCAACTCCAACGGCATCACTGAGTGAAAGACAACGACCTATGGCACCTTACTCGTCGCTTGAAAAGTCTGCAACATGAACGTTGCAGCCCGAAACGGTCTAGCACATGGAATATGCTGGCAATGTAACACATAGAGTAATGAACAGAATAAATGCTATCACTACATGCATATTTGGCTGGTGGTAAGCTCTATGGTTACAATTTTGCATAAAGCCAAATTTTCCCTACAACAAAGGAATAAATTTTATTTAACTATAATGGTGGTTGTTAAACATTGAGAAGGTTCCTCGAACTCAATCCCAATTAAGCATCATCATTAAACCCAATCAAATTATTTTAAGAGTGATGAGATCAACATGATAATCCAAGGACTAGCTACTCAAAACGTCCATAACCGGGGACATGGCTAGCCATGATTAGTTTATACACTCTACAAAGGTTTGCACACTTTTCCCCACAAGACTCGAATACATCCATGGTCGGAGATTCGAGACATAGTCTTTCTGAAGCATTAACTCTCTTCTCTGGATAGACAGTACCACCTACAACCCACTACATCTGCTAGTCTACCTCTTCAAGAGCTTTACGCAACTTACTCAACTATGCCAGATCCATAATGGCTTGTGGCTGCCCACGGAAGTTTCTAGCATGAATAATCTTATGATCCCTTTGAGCCTGGGTGGCGGACCGTAGGATGATCACACGGGTCCTCCGGGATATCCTAGGATAACACTGGATTCTCCAGGTGCCCACAAGCAATCCACCCAGATGTGTATTAAAGTGGCCACCTTAAGTTAAACCATTAAATAAGAAACTCACATCTGTCATGGATACACTCAAACCCAATCCACGTCTACGAGCATAGCATAGCAATATAAGCAACGTAGAAGTAACTCCCATAGGTTTGATAATAAACAGGTAAATAGGTACTACCTCATCTGATTCCCAAAACCACAAGTTAATCAGATCATAACCATGAAATTGTTTGAGAATTGATCTAATTCAATAAAACTGGATAGTAAAAAGGTATGATCAAAGTGTTACTTGCCTTGCTGATGATCCGTGAAACCTAGAGACTCGTAGTAGCTAAACCGCTTTTAGGGTACTCTATCGCAAATAAACAAGCATACAATAAGCAATCAACTAGAAGCACGGGTAAAACTCAAATAAGAGATCTAACCAGAAAGTTCAACTTAAGAACTCCGGTTTGCAAAAATAATCAAATCAAACGAAGCAACAAAACTCAAACTGCGAATGAAACAAGATCCGTTTACTAATCTGGACTTAGGTCAAATTTTACGGTAGAAAAATCTTGTTCACGTTGGTTAAACAGAAAGAGGACTTCGAAACAAAGATCTAGGCGCTTGAATCGCCTGATTCCGAAAACGAGCAAAAAAATAAACTAAAACGGAAATCAGGGCAGAAATCACGATTGAAAATAATCGCGGAAAATCCCTGGAAAAAGAAAAACTGACGAACAAGCTAACGAACGAACGTTCAATGTCTGCGGTTAACGGGTGAAAACCGTTTATTAAAGCGAACGTATGAACGGGCGTTCGCTAAATAACTAAACTAGAAAAAAGATAAAACCAATCTAAAAAACGCATCTAGGTTTTCGTATAAAAACCGAACGGTTTTTAGAATAAAACCGACGGCTACCTCGCGGATCGGGACGGCGGCGGTGGCGGCGGGCTCCGGCGACGAGCGGTGGCGAGTGGGCGGCGGCGTGGCGGGAGGGGGCGGCAGGCGGCCAGCGGCGACGGCGAGACAGCGGCAAACTCCGGCGGCGGCGGCGCGGACTTCGAGGCGGTGGGGCGGCTAGAGTTTGGGCTGGGGCGGCTCGGGCCTGGGCCTTAAAAAGGCCGTCCGGGTGCAGTGTCCTAGTCGGACACGGCCCGGTAATGCGGTTAACTTTTCTTTTAAATAATTCCGCGCGCAGAAATACAAAGAAAAGAAATACTAAACGGACTCCAAAAATCCTGAAATAAATTTTCCCAGTCCTCTAAAAATATAGCGGAGAAAGTGAACATTTATTTAGGCCTCTAATGGAATTTGGAAAACACATATTTTTCCTAATTCAAATAAAATAGCATAAAAACTCTGAATAAAATTCTTATTTGATTTTAATATTAAATCTCCAATATTTCTTTATTTTTGGGGAAGTCTATTTATACCCTCTCTTTTATTTTCATAAAATAAATATTCGAAGAGAAAAATAATTAAAATTAAACGATCCTCTTTTCAAAATTTTAGCAAACTCAATTATGAAAATAACGAAATCCCCAACTCTCTCCGTGGGTCCTTGAGTTGCGTAGAATTTCCAGGATCAAGCCAAAATGAAATAAAAATATGATATGCAATGATGCTCTAATGTATAACATTCCAAATTGAAAATTTGGGATGTCACAAACCTACCCCCCTTAAGATGAATCTCGCCCTCGAGATTCGGGTTGGCTAGAAAATAGGTGAGGGTGATCCTTAGTAGGTCTTCCTCTCGTTCCCGTGTGGCTTCATCCTCGGTATGGTGGCTCCTTTGAATGTTGCGAGAACTTGATAACCTTGCTGCGTGTGACTAAATTTGGCGAACTCGAGAATCTTCACTGGTTTCTCCTCGTAGGTCAAATCACTATCCAACTGAATCACTTCCAGTGGCACTGTATCTCTCAGAGGAATATCAGCCATCTCTGCGTGGCACTTCTTCAACTAAGAAACATGGAACACATCGTGAACTCCTGACAATCCTTCGGGCAATTCCAACTTGTAAGCAACTTCTCCCATACGTTCCAAAACCTTGTATGGTCCCACAAAACGTGGTGCTAACTTTCCCTTAACTCCAAAACGCTTCACTCCTCGAAGTGGGGACACACGAAGATACAATCTGTCTCCGACTTCGTAAACTGTCTCCTTGCATTTAGAATCCGCGTAGCTCTTCTGCCTGGACTGGGCTGTCTTGAGTCTATCGCATATCAACTTAACCTTCTCTTCAGACTCTTTAATCAAATCTGGTCCAAACAACTGACGATCTCCAACTTCATATCATAATCCTTAATGAGCTCCAACCATCTCCTCTGCCTGAGATTCAACTCCTTCTGCGTGAAGATATACTTCAAACTCTTGTGATCCGTGTACACCTCACAATGGTTTCTGATGAGAAAATGTCTCCATGTCTTCAACGCATGCACTACAGCTGCTAACTCTAAATCATGGGTAGCATAATTCAACTCATGGGGTTTAAGCTATCGTGAGGCATATGAGACAACTCTCCCCTCCTGCATAAGCACTGCTCCAAGTCCTCGACGAGAAGCATCTCAATACATCTGGTAATCCTTGCGTTGATCTGGAAGAATCAACACTGGAGCTGTAACTAAACGTTTCTTCAACTCCTGAAAACTGGCCTCACATTCCTCAGTCCATTTGAACTTGATGTCCTTCTTCAACAACTCCATCATGGGCTTTGCAATCTTCGAGAAATTCTCAATGAACCTCTGGTAGTATCCTGCGAGTCTAAGAAAACTCCGGATCTCTCCAACTGACGTGGGTGCTTCCCAATTTGTCACAATGACAACCTTAGTAGGGTCTACTGCTATTCCTTCTCCGGACATAACATGTCCGAGGAATCCAACTTCCTTCAACCAAAACTCACACTTGCTGAACTTGGCATATAACTGATGTTCTCTGAGCTTCCCAAGTACCAAACGCAAATGCTCATTATTGTCCTCTTCATTCTTCGAGTAGACCAGAATATCATCAATGAACACCACGACGAACTTATCCAAAAACTCCATAAACACCTTGTTCATCATGTTCATGAAATAGGCAGGTGCGTTAGTCAGACCAAATGACATAACGGTATACTCATATAGCCCGTACCTTGTGGTAAAAGCTGCCTTAGGTATATCCTGCTCTCGAATCTTCAGCTGGTGGTACCCTTATCGCAGATCGATCTTGGAAAACACTTTAGCTCCTTGTAGCTGGTCAAACAAATCATTGATCATCGGCAGTGGGTACTTGTTCTTGATCGTCACCACGTTCAATCCACGATAATCAACAACCATCCTCAATGATCCATCCTTCTTTTCCACTAGAAGCACTGGTGATCCCCAAGGTGACGAGCTTGGACGAATATAGCCTTTATCCAGTAACTCCTTAATCTGCTTCTTAATTTCCTCTAAATCCTTTGCGGGCATCCTGTACGGTCTCTTAGATATTGGCCCTGTGCCTGGTAAAAGCTCAATCAAAAACTCAATGTCTCTATCCGGTGGCATGCCTGGCAACTCTTCTGGAAATACATCCGAGAAATCCTTCACCACTGGTACTTCCTACTGTACAACTCCTAATAAGGAATTCACTTGAGTCCCCTTAGGCACATGCCGAGATACATACTTAATCCTTCTTCCTTCTGGAGTGGTAAGCAAAATCGACTTACTGGCGCAGTCAATGTTCCCTCCATACTTCGATAACCAATCCATGCCTAATATCACATCCAGTCCTTGTGACTCCAATACTATTAGGTCTGAGGGAAACACGTAGTTACCAATCCTTAATGGTAACCAATCACACCATAGGCTAGCCATATACTCTGCTCCTGGCGAGGTTACTAACATGGGCGACCTAAGGGCTTGGGTTGGCAGTTTAAACTTATCCACAAATCCCCTTGATATGTATGAATGTGATGCACCAGTATCAAAAAGAACAATTGCAGTAAATGACTTAACCAAAAACTTACCTATTACTGCATCGGGTTGCGCTTCAACCTCCTCCACGCTGACGTGGTTCACTTGTCCCCTGTTGAAAGGGTTGGGCTTCTTCCCGGAGCTTCCATTGCCATTTCCATTCTTTGCTTCAGAACACTCCGTGGCATAATGCCCATTCTTCCCGCACTTGAAACAAGTAATGTGACTTAGATCCTTCTTGGCGGCGTTCTTTGGGTTGGAACGGTTCTGACCGTTGCTTCCTCCATTACCATTCCCATTCTTGGGGCCACTACGGTTGTGCAAAATCCCTCCATTGTGGTTGTGACCTCCATGGTTATGTTGAAGGGGCCCTCTCAAGTTCGGGGTAAAACGGGGTCTCAGCTGAGCTCCAGAATTATAATTCCCTTGTCCATACTTCCTCTTGCGGTTGTCAATCTGCTGCTGCTTCCCTTCAATCATGAGAGCTCTATCTACCAACTCTTGGTAGTTATTGAAGGTTTCCACCATCAATTGCATGCTCAGCTCATCATTCAGTCCTTCCAGAAACTTCTCCTGTTTAGCTGCATCCGTAGCAACGTCATCTGGGGCATAACGTGCTAGCTTACTAAAATCATCCACATGCTGGCCAACGGTGCATCCTCCTTGGCGTAAGTTGCGAAACTCGCGCTTCTTCATGGCCATAGTTCCTGCTGATACATGGGCAGTGCGAAAAGCCTGCTGAAACTGGTCCCATGTGACAATGTCAATGGGGTAAGTGGCTGTGAAATTCTCCCTTCATTGTGCTGCGGGTCCATCAAGCTGATGTGCGGCAAAACACAATCTCTCCGCATCTGTGCATCCTGCAGTGGTCAACTCCCTTCCAATCTTGCGGAGCCAATCATTTGCAACTATCGGCTCGGTGCTACTGGAGAACACCAGCGGATTCAGCCTTAGTAGACGGGCTAAGTGATCAACAGGTGGTGGTGGTGGTGGGTTATTGTTGTTGTTGTTCCCCTGATTCTGATTCTGGACTAGTATCTGCACCAATGCATTCTGCTGCTGGATCAACTGAGTGAGCTCCGGTGGGAAAGAAAATCCATTGTTGCGTCTCGGAGGCATCTGATGGGTTTAGAAAAGATGAGAAAACAGAAAAGAATGAGGTCTAGGGGGGAAACACTACCCATATGCACATGAGACAAACACAAACATATCACTTCAATCAATTCAAACAAGGGCATACAATCAGCCTAACTATCATTACATAAGTGCTCGAACTAAGCTATATACATGGGGGAATACTACTACTGATATGGTGGTCGACTAGAAAAATTGGTCAGTGGAAGATTCCATAATATCTGCTCCAGATTCATCAACAAAGTCATCATCGCTATCGTCGGGGTCCGAGTCGGTGTCGTCGATGATGATGTAGTTCTCCGGACAAGTGGAATCATCGTCTTCTCCTCCTGGCGCGGGGTCTCCCATGAATAATCCTAGGTTCCTTGTCAAATCGTCATTATTCTCCATGAGTATCGTCATTTCCTCCTCGTATCCATCGCGTGTGGACTTGAGTTCTTCCTCCAGCTCCGTGATCCTGGTCATTTCCTTCTTCAGATCTATCATGCCTACGCAGATCTGGTTCTCCTGGCGAAGAATGTGCTGGTTTAACTCCTGGATGAAAGCTACAATAGATCTATCCTTCCTGGTGCTGATCATCTCCCATTGCTCATCTCGGCGGCCACAAATCTGGTAGATAGTATCCTTGAGATCCTTGTGGTAAACTTCTCCAATGCGTCCCATGGTGATGTGGGCTGCCATGCTCTTTCATAGACTCCAGGTAGGTGCATCAAAGGAAAATTCTATGGGCTCAGTGACTAGCATGAACGTCCTTCCTGGAACTTGAACTCGAATCAACCAACGCTCCTCTTCTGGTAAAGTGGTGATGTAGGTCCTGGTGAAGCTTGATATTCCGATGTTCAGGTATCTAGTAACTTCCTTCAAGTGTCGTCCAAAAGGTGTATCTTCATCAGGTTGAGTGAACTTGTTCCTTGCATCTGCCATCCTATAGAGTAGAAAAGGGAGAGGAGTCAGAAATGAGAAGAGAGTAGTGATCTAGGGTTTTAGCTTAGTGGTCGTGTCATACAGTCATCATGTGCTCTGATACCATCTTGTAGCGACCAGACCTCAAACAGTCTGATCTCTGTGCATCAGTGTCATCCCTGGATCGGTAATGCTGACACGCAAAGTACTTGAGGATTTATAACAAAGTAGCAATCACACACTTATTACATCGAATGTCTCAAAAGAGAACTTATTACAATAAATATGGTTTAAGGCCATCTAAAATCGATAACAGCAGAAGGCTTGGAAGATAAAGTGAGTCCATCAACTCCAACGGCATCACTGAGTGAAAGACAATGACCTATGGCACCTTACTCGTCTTGTGAAAGTCTACAACATGAACGTTGCAGCCCGAAATGGGTCAGCACATGGAATATGCTGGCAATGTAACTCATAGAGTAATGAACAAAATAAATGCTATCACTACATGCATAAAGCCAATTTTTCCCTACAACAAAGGAATACATTTTATTTAACTATCATGGTGGTTGTTAAACATTGAGAAGGTTCCTCCAACTCAATCCCAATTAAGCATCATCATTAAACCCAATCAAACTATTTTAAGAGTGATGAGATCAACATGATAATCCAAGGACTAGATACTCAAAACGTCCATAACCGGGGACACGGCTAACCATGATTAGTTTATACACTCTGCAGAGGTTTGCGCACTTTTCCCCACAAGACTCGAATACATCCGTGGTTGGAGATTCGAGACACAGTCTTTCTGAAGCATTAACTCTCTACTCTAGATAGACAGTACCACCTACAACCCACTACATCTGCTAGTCTACCTCATCAAGAGCTTCACGCAACTTACTCAACTATGCCAGAGCCCATAATGGCTTGTGGCTGCACATGGAAGTTTCTAGCATGAATAATCTTATGATCCCTTTGAGCCTGGGTGGCGGACCGTAGGATGTTCACACTGGTCCTCCGGGATATCCTAGGACAACATTGGATTCTCCAGGTGCCCAGAAGCAATCCAGCCAGATGTGTATTAAAGTTGCCACCTTAAGTTGAACCATTAATTACCAAACTCACATATGTCATGGATACACTCAAACCCAATCCACGTCTACGAGCATAGCATAGCAATATAAGCAACGTAGAAGTAACTCCCATAGGTTTGATAATAAACAGGTAAATAGGTACTACCTCATCTACTTCCAAAAACCCACAAGTTAATCAGATCCTAACCATGCAATTGTTTGAGGATTGATGTAATGAAATAAAACTGGGTAGTAAAAAGGTATGATCAAAGTGTTACTTGCCTTGCTGATGATCCGTGAAACCTAGAGACTCATAGTAGCATGCTTCACACTCCGGGTACTCTATCGCAAACAAACAAGCATACAATAAGCACTCAACTAGAAGCACGAGTAAAACTCAAATAAGAGATCTAACCAGAAAGAACAACTTAAGAACTCCGGTTTGCAAAAAGAATCAAATCAAATAAAGCAACAAAACTCAAACTGCAAATGAAACAAGATCCATTTACTAATCTGGACATAGGTCAAATTTTACGGTAGGCAAATCTTGTTCAAGTTGGTTAAACAGAAAAAGGGCTTCAAAACGAAGATCTAGGCGCTTGAATCGCCTGATTCTAATAAACGAGCAAACAAATAAACTAAAACAACAATCAGGGCAGAAATCGCGATCGAAAATAATCGCGGAAAATCCCTGGAAAAAGAAAAACTGACGAACAGGCTAACGAGCGAGCGTCATTGCCTACGCGATTAGCAGGTGAAAACAGTCCGTTAAAACAAACGTACGAACGGGCGTTCGCTAAAAACTAAACCGGAAAAAAATAAAACCGATCTAAAAAAACTCATCTAGGTTTTCGTATAAAGACCGAACGGTTTTTAGAATAAAACCGACGGCTACCTCATGGGACGGCGGCGGCGGCGCATACTCCGCGACAGAGCTCGGCGATGGGCGGCGGGTGGCGAACAGCGGCGTGTCGGCGGCGGGCGGCGGAAGTCTTGGTGGCGGCGACGACGAGATGGCGCGGTGGCGGCAAAATCCGGCGGCGGCAGCATGGACTTCGAGGTGGTGGCGCGGCTTGGGTTTGGGGCTGGGGCGGCTCGGGCCCCGGCCTTAAAAAGGCCGGCCGGGTGCAGTGTCCTAGTCGGACACGACCCGGTAAGGCGGCTGACTTTTTTTTGAAATAATTCCGCGTGGAGAAAAACAAAGAAAAGAAATACTAAACTGACTCCAAAAATCCTGAAATAAATTTTCCCCGTCCTCTAAAAATATAGCGGACAAAGTGAACATTTATTTGGGCCTCTAATGCAATTTTTAAAAACACATATTTTTCCTAATTCAAATAAAATAGCGATAAAAACTCCGAATAAAATTCTTATTTGATTTTAATATTAAATCTCCAATATTTCTTTATTTTTGGGGATGTCATTTTATCCCCTCTCTTTTATTTTCATAAAAGAAATATTCGAAGAGAAAAATAATTAAAATCAAACGATCCTCTTTTCAAAATATGAGAAAACTCGATTATGAAAATAATGAAATCCCCAAATCTCTCCGTGGGTCCTTGAGTTGCGTAGAATTTCCAGGATCAAGCCAAAATGCAATAAAAATATGATATGCAATGATGCTCTATGTATAACATTCCAAATTGAAAATTTGGGATGTTACAACACGCTTAACGTTCGATGACGATATGTATTATGATTTATGTGTTTTGGTGACCGAAGTTTTTTCAGAGTCCCGCAAGGAGTCTCGAAATGGTCGAGAGGTAAAGATTCACATATTGGAAGGTAGTATTCGTACATCGGAATGGTTCTGAGTGATTCGGGTATTTTTCCGGAGTACCGAGGGGTTACCGGACCCCCCCCCCCCGGGGAAGTGTTGGGCCTACATGGGCCTAAAGGGAGAGAGAGGGAAGCCCGCGGGGGGTGGCACGCGCCCCCCTCCTAGGGAGTCTGAATAGGACAAGGAGGAGGGGCGCGCCCCCCTTCCCTTTCCCTCTCCCTCTCCTTCCAATTCCCTCTGGTGGAGAAAGGAAAGGGGGGGGGGGTGAATCCTACTTGGACTAGGAGTCCAAGTAGGACTCCCCCCTTGGCGCGCCCCTCCTGTCCACCGGCCTCCTCCTCCCCCCTTTATATACGGGGGCGGGGGGCAACCCAAAGACACACCAAGATTTCTCTTAGCCGTGTGCGGTGCCCCCTTCATAGTTTACTCCTCCGGTCATGACGTCGTAGTGTTTAGGCGAAGCCCTGCGCAGATCACATCACCATCACCATCACCATGCCGTCGTGCTGACGGAACTCTCCCTCGACCCTCTACTGGATCAAGAGTTTGAGGGACGTCATCGAGCTGAACATGCGCTGAACACGGAGGTGCCGTACGTTCGGTACTTGGATCGATTGGATCGTGAAGACGTTTGACTACATCAACCGCATTAATCTAACGCTTCCGCTTTCGGTCTACGAGGGTACGTGGGCACACTTTCCCCTCATGTTGCTATGCATATCCTAGATAGATCTTGCGTGATCGTAGGAATTTTTTTGAAATTGCATGCTACGTTCCCCAACAATAGGTAGATATAGTGGACTCATGTGGCAAAACTGGTTTAAAGGTTTTTGGATGCACAAGTAGAGATAATACTTAGTGCAAAGTGAAGTCTAGCAAGAAGATTGAGAAGCGACCAACCAAGAAATGAATAATCTCATAAGCGAGCATTAAGCATAATTAACACCGAATAATGCACCACAAGTAGGATATAATTTCATTGCATAATTATTGACTTTCCTGCTTGCATAGGGAATCACAAACCTTAACACCAATATTCTTACTCAAGCATAATTACTCATCAACATGACTCAGATATCACATCATTATATCTCAAAACTATTACTAAGAATCAATTTTATTTTGTCCAATGATCTTCATGAAAGTTTTTACTATATCCTTCTTGGATATCTATCACTTTGGAACTAATTTTCATGTGTTGCTTTTGATAAGCTCAAACAAATATAAGTGAAGATCATGAGCATAATATTTCTTTCTCTCATATTAATTTAAGTGAAGCAAGAGAGAATTTCTTGAAAATTTTACTAACTCTCAAATAAATCTAAGTGAAGCAAGAGAGCATTTATTCAAAAATAATAAAGCACACAGTGCAAAAAAAAGATATAAGTGAAGCACTAGAGCAAGTCCATAGCTCATAAAAAATTAAAGTGAAGCATAGAGACCAATTCTAACAAGTCATGACATAATTTTGGCTCTCTCATAGGTGTGTCCAGCAAAGAATCAAGACTTAATACACAAACTAAAACAAGCAAAGACTCATATCATACAAGACGCTCCAAGAAAAACACATAGTCTATGACGAATAAAAAATAGCTTCGAGTAAAATACCGATGGTCGTTAGAAGAAAGAGGGGATGCCACTCGGGGCATCCCCAAGCTTAGTTGCTTGTTGTATTTTGGATAATAGCTTGGGATGCCAGGGCATCCCAAAGCTTAGGCTATTCTTACTCCTTATTCCTTCATCCATCATAAGATAACCCAAAACTTGAAAACTTCAATCACACAAAACTCAACAAAACCTTCATGAGATTTGTTATTGAAAGAAAGAAAATCACTACTATAAGTACTGTATCAAACCAATTAATATTTTTTTTTACATTATATCTACTGTATTCCAACTTTTCTATGGCAAAAAATCATCAAACAAAACCATAGAGCAATCAAAACAAGCACACAACGCAAAGAAAATAGTATTTGTCAAAACATAACAGTGTGTAGCAACCTGACTATTTCGAATACTTCTGAAACTCCAAAAATTCTGAAAAATTAGGACGACCTGAGGATTTTGTATATTAATCTACTGCAAAAATAATTGACATTTTATCACGCTCTGGAAAAATGAGAATCGTTTCTGTGAGAGCGAAAGTTTCTGTTTATCAACAAGATCAAACAACTATCACCCAAGAAGATCCTAAAGGCTTTGCTTGGCACAAAAACTAATTAAAACACAAAAAACACAATCATAACAGTACAATAATTGTTCAAACACTCAAGAATAGAAAGTGAAAAGCAAAATTAAATTTTATTCATTGGGTTGCCTCCCAACAAGCGCTATAGTTTTACGCCCTTAGCTAGGCATAAAGCAAGGATCTAAGTTTTGTCATCTTTGTTTCGAGATCCATAACATGCCCTCATGATTGATTCATATGGTGGCCTAAATCTTGTTCTAGGGAAGTGTTCCATACCCTTCCTCAAAGGAAATTGGAACTTAATATTGCCTTCTTTCGTATCAATCACGTCACCAATAGTGCGTAAAAACGGTCTACCAAGAATAATTGGACAAGACGGATTGCAATCAATATCAAGAACAATAAAATCTATGGGCACATAATTCCTATTTGCAAGAATAATAACATCATTAATTCTTCCCATAGGCTTTTTAATAGTAGAATCCGCTAAGTGCAAATTCAAAGAGCAAGATTCAATATCGGTAAGACCAAGCACATCACATAAAGATTTCGGAATTGTAGAAACACTAGCACCCAAGTCACACAAAGCAAAACACTCATAACTTTTAATCTTGACTTTGATAGTAGGTTCCCATTCATCATGCAATTTTCTAGGAATGAAACTTCTAATTCCAATTTTTCTTCAAAAGCTTTCATCATAGCATCAACAATATGTTTAGTAAAAGCTTTATTTTGTTCATAAGCATGGGGTGAATTTATCATGGATTGCAATAAATAAATACAATCAATCAAATAGCAACTATCATAATTAAAGACTTTGTAATCCAAAATAGTGGGCACATCACTAGTTAAAGTTTTGACCTCTTCAAACCCACTTTCATCAATTTTCTCAACAAGATTTTCACCCTCCTAATTATTGGGACGCCTTCTAACTAAAGTTGACTCTTCTCCAGTATCTTTTTCATCAATCTTAATTTTACTAAACAAGGAATCCATAGAAGAAACACCAATCATTTTAAGATCTTCATCACTTTTACGAAAGTAATCGCTAGAAAATGTTTTTTTTTCTAAAAATTCTCTTTTAGCTCTAAGCATAGCGGTTCTTTTCTTACTTTCATACATAGAAACATAAAGAGCTTTAATTGATTCATCAAACTTAGGTAAAAAAAATCATCTTGAGATTTTCCACATCATGAGAAATTCTATCAACACTTCTAGACAAATCATCAATCTTATTCAACTTTTCTTCTATGGAAGTGTTGAAATTTTTTTGTGTGTTGATAATTTCTTTAATATTATTCTCAAGATCAGACGTGTTTCTATTATTATTATAAGGAGGATTTCCATAGGTATTACTAGGAAAAGGCCTAGGATTAAAATTACCTCTATAAGCATTGTTGTTGAAATTATTTCGAGAGATAAAATTCACATCTACGTCATCACTATTTTGCTCAATCGAAGTAGACAAAGGCATATCATTAAAATCAATAGGAGCACTTTTACTAGCAGCCATTCATAAGAGCATCAACTTTTTCACTCAAAAAGAAATTTCTTCAACCGAATTAACTTTTTTTTTACTAGTAGGAGCTCTTTCCATATGCCATTGCGAATAATTTTCCATAATATTATCAAGCAATTTGGTGGCTTAACCCAAAGTAATTTCCATAAAAGTACCATCCACGGTGGAATCTTTTAGATTACGAGAAACAAAATTCAATCCCGCATAAAATATTTGTATGGTCATCCAAAGATTTAACCCATGGGTTGGGCAATTCCTTAGCAGCATTTTCATCCTTTCCCAAGATTCTGCAACAAGCTCATGTTCAAGTTGCTTGAAATTCATGATCTGGGTTCTAGGGAAATAATTTTAGCGGGCGGAAAATACTTAGTGATAAAATCATCTTCGCACTTATTCCAAGAATCGATACTATTGCGAGGCAAAGAAGAGAACCAAATTTTTGCAGAATCACACAAAGAAAACGGAAATAATTTCATCTTCACAACATCATTGTACACATCTTTTTTCTTTTGCATATCGCATAATTCCACGAAGGTATTAAGATGGGACGTGACATCCTCATTAGGAGTACCGGAAAACTGATCTTTCATAACAAGATTTAGCAAAGCAGTATTAATATCACAAGACTCCGCACTAGTGGCGGGAGGAGCAATCGGAGTGCCAATAAAATCATTGTTGTTGGTACTTTAGAAATCACACAACTTGGTGTTCTCTTGAGTCATGATGACTACGCAACAAGATTGCACTAAAAAACAAATCCGACAAGAAAACGGCGAACAAAAAAGAGGGGTGAATAAGACGACTATTTCTTTGTGAAGTGGGGGAGAGGAAAACGAGAGGCAAATGGAAAATAATGTAAATGGCGAGGAGATGACATTTGTGATTAGGAACCTGGTATATGTTGTCTAGCAATGGCGCTAGAAATTCTTTTTGATGCGGCTTGTAGCTACGTCGTATTTCCACAAAGAGGAAGGGATGATGCATCATAGCGGCGTTAGGTATTTCCCTCAGTTATGAGATCAAGGTTATCGAACCAGTAGGAGAACCAAGCAACACAACGTAAATAGCACCTGCACACAAATAACAACTTCTCACAACCCGATGTGTAAAAGGGATTGTCAACCCCTTTCGGGTAGCGGCGCCCCAAGATGGGCAAATGGACGTGAATAAATTGTAGTAGATTGATAGATCGAACGCCAAATAAAATAAATAATAATAAATTGCAGCAAGGTATTTTTGTATGTTTGGTTTAATAGATCTGAAAATAAAAGCAAAGGAAAATAGATCGCAAAGCCAAATAATATGACAAAGAGACCCGGGGGACGTAGGTTTCACTAGTGGCTTCTCTCGGAAAAAAGTGTCGGTGTACTAGAGTAGGGGTACCCTAGTATCCCGAACTCGTGCCTGCAGACGATTCTGACACCAGCGGCAGGCTTGCACAGTCGCCGCCAAGATCCTCCGCGGTTCCTTTGGAACCATTCAAGAACAAAGTATTTAACCAAGAAGACAAGGCCCGGCAAGAGGAGCTTGCCGGGAAGGCCACTCAAGGCACGCAGAAGACAAGACCCCGGCAAGAGGAGCTTGCCGGGAAGGCTCGGAGCGCGACAAGCCTCCGGTCGCGACAAGGATTCAGCCGCGGCAAGGCACTTGCCGCGGCAGGCAACCTCTCTTCATCTCCGCTCCAGCTCATCCATCAACTTGTCGCCATGAGACCATTCCATGCGCGCGTGTCAAGAGGCTGTGCAGCCAGCGGAGAGCAGCGATAAGCGGCCCTGACAAGCTTGCCATCGTGGCGAGCGGTGGCGCACCTGACGGTCTCTGTTGCACTGTTTAAGCGACACAGACGGGCAATTAATGCTTTTGTCCCTTGCTGTCAGGGTTAGGTAGAGAACACTGTACACTGTTCAAGTAGGTGTACCAACTACTGTTTTTCCATTTGTACCCTCCTCTATGTTGCCACGCCGGAGACCCCTTGAGCATATAAAAGGAGGCCCATGCATAGCGTAGAGGGGGTTCGGTTCCGTTCGACTCATTCGAGACCAGAGACACTCATGCTAGGTTTTGTAGCTCTCATCGCTCCCTAGCAAGAACACAATACATCAGACAAGCAGCAGTAGGAGTATTATCTCTCCGGAGAGCTCCGAAGCTGGGTAAAACTGCTCGTGTGCTTCGCCTCGATCCGCTCTTCGTGCGATCTCCGCCCCCCTCCGAACCAGAAGGGGCCTGGTCCGCCGGCCCCATAGGTGTTCGTGGGTCCGATCAGCCTCCCCGACATCTTTGGCGCGCCCGGTAAGGCGTCGAGGCTGTGTGAACCTGATCCGGCGTTCACACGAGCAGCGTCTTCATCATCTTCAACACCTTCATCAACATGCCACCGAAGAAGAAGGCTTGGCGGCGTGAGCCGTCCGCGTCGTACCCACCATCACCGGAGCAAGCGGGTGGTGGAGTAGACTGGCGGAAGAGCGGCGCCCGGCGAAGGAGTTCGTGGCGCTGCCAAGTCCAAGGACAAGGCCGCACAAACCTCGGCATCCGCACATCCCCGCGCCCATCTCAGAGGCAGCGGGACCAACAGCGTCATGGTATTCACAATACCATTCGCCGTTGGATCAAGACCCTCAAGACCGGCATGCGGCGCCAACATGCCGGCACGAAGCGAGATCTGATGCGCTGGGCGGGATGCTGCTCCTTCTAACATAGTTAGAAGTCCGAGCATATCCGCTCCTCGCACCGTTCACCACCGCCACCCACTACTCCAGCGAAGCTCTGGCGAGAGCTCAAGCGCTCCTCGACTACCCTCCAACAACCGACAAGGTCGACGAGTGGAGGCCACCATCTGAAGTCTCATCGGCCGCCAACGGCGACGCTCCGCTGCAACCGAAAAGTGCGTCGCCGCGGCAAGAACGCCAAACGCGAGCCGGTGGCGGCAGAGACCGTGGGGTGCAACCACCATGCGATCTCCGCCCGAAGGCCAAGGTCGCCGACTCGCCGGATCCACCTCGGCGGTGACTCCACTGCGTCGTCGGATCCACGAGCTCAGCGATCGGCGCCAAGTCTTGCTGACAAATGGCAGGAAGACGCTGAACTCGAATCGGCGCCGAAGAGAAGCGCGGCGTCAATCCGACAAGCGCTGGGCCCTGTTGGCGATGTGCACGCGTGCGAGGAACGAGCGACTTGCCGTGCGTGGTAGGTTGCCCTGCGTTCACTCGTGAGCTGCGGCAAGTCCGATGGCCCAGCCGGAAAAAACTTCAAGCGGGCGTGCGGAGAAGTACGATGGCAGGACGCATCCGTCGGAGTTCCTCAGCATCTACACCATTGCGGTGCAAGCTGCGGGGGGACGAGACGACAAGATCCTTGCCAACTACTTCCCGCTCGTGCTCAAGCCCAACGTCAGGTCTTGGCTCATGCACTTGCCGGACAGTTCCATATCCTCTTGGGCAGATTTATGCCATCAGTTTGTTGGCGCCTTCACAGGCGGCCACAAGCCTCATGGCCAAGAGAGTGACCTTCATCTGCTCGCCCAGAAGGAAGGAGAGTCCCTGCGCAAGTTCATTCAGAGATTCAGCCGTGTGCACTACAACATCCTGGATGTCCACCTGCCGCGGTGATCGGTAGCGTTTCATCGAACGTGCGGAACCGCGGGATGAGGAGGAGATGGCGATGTGCAAAGTCAAGGGCGTCGATGAACTGTATGCCTTGGCCGACAAGTGTGCACGCGTCTTGAGGAGGGAGGAGACTCGGGAGAGAATCTGAAGCAGGATCGGCGGTGAGGAGACCGCCCGGCAAAGAAGAGCCGCGACGAGGCAACAGGAAGAAGAAAGGCAGAGAAGTGCTAGCTGTTGAGCAGTCCGGCAACGGAGGTGGCGACAAGAATGCCAAGGCTGGTGGCTCCGGAAAGGAGGTTGCCGCCGACGCCAACCACCAGTCTGTGGCAGCCGCCGACAAGCAGGACGGCTCCGGTAAGCAGTACTACAAGATCCACCGCACCAAGGGCCATGACCTCCAGAGCTACAAGAAAGTCGAGCAGCTTGTTGAACAGCAGAAGGCTGGAAATCTGGTAGCGACAAGGAGAAAACCCAGGAAGGTCTTTGGGGAGCAAGCAAAAAGCGTCCGGCCGGGGAGGACGCCTTGCAAGGCCAAGCAGCGGCAAGGAGACAGACCTCCCCGCGGCCGTGACAAGGATGAAGATGACGACGACGACGAAGATATGGAAGACGACGACGCCGATGAGCAGGAGTTTCAGAAATCTACGGAGGTCCTCTGCGTTGACGGAGGTGCTTCCCTGCATACTTCCCACCGCCAACTCAAGCAGTGGATGCGGGAAGTTAATGCAGCCGAACCATCCGTAGAGTCACGCAAGCCTCTGAAGTGGTCCAGCACGCCTATCATCTTTGATATTGAGGACCACCCTGATCGCATAACTGCGGTCAGGTGCTTGCCGATGTTGGTCTCACCAACCATCCGCAACCTCAAGGTCACCAAGATACTAGTTGATGGCGGGGCCGGCTTAAACCTGATCTCCTCCGCGGTGCTCCAGAAGCTTCAGATCCCTGACAGCGAGCTCGAAGAGACTGGCACATTCCAAGGAATCAATCCGGGAAGGAGCAAGCCGAAAGGGAAGATCACGTTGCCGGTCACATTTGGCAGCGAGCTGAACTTTAGGACTGAGAGGGTCACATTCGACGTTGCTGATTTCCCATTGCCTTAAAATGGGATACTTGGCCGTCCAGCACTCGCCAAGTGCATGGCAGCCTCTCACTACGCCTACAACTTGCTCAGGATGCCAGGCCCGATAAGCATCATCTCTGTCCATGGCGACAAGAAGGATGCTCTTATCTGTGCCGACAAAATCTACCGGGATGCAGCAGCCGCGAAAGATTGCCAGACACTTGCCGCTGAAGCTCCCGGGGGGAAGAAGACCAAGTCCAAGTCCGGCAAGAGCTCTGATGCCCACTCCGGCAAGCGCACCTCTTCGGAGTGCTGCGCTACCGTCGAGGACGCACCATCAAGCTCCACCGGCAAGTGCAAGAAGAAGATAGCAGCTCCACCAAAGACCAAGAAGGTGTCCGCCAAGGAGGACGGCACTGGTGGTACCTTCACCATCAGTGCCTCTCTCGACCCTAAATAGGAAGGCGCTTCGTTGCTTTCCAGCTGGCGAACGTCGGCGTGTTTGCATGGCAACCATCCGACATCCCGGTGTTCCCAGGAAAGTAATTGAGCACCGCCTGGCTGTTTGTCCTCATGCGCGGCCCGTCAAGCAGAAAGTCAGGAAACAAGCAGTGGAGCGCCAATAATTCATTGCAGAAGAGATCAAGAAATTGGAAGCAGCAGGCCTTGTCAGAGGAGTGCTCCATCCTACGTGGTTGGCCAATCCTGTAGTTGTGCACAAGGCAAATGGGAAATGGAGACTTTGTATTGACTTCACGGATGTTAATAAAGCTTGTCCCAAAGACCCATTTCCCTTGCCGCGCATCGACCAGATTATTGACTCCACGGTGGATGTGATTTGCTTTCATTTCTTGATGCATACTCAGATATCATCAGATCTTCATGGTAGAAGAGGATGAAGAGAAACCGCATTCATTACTCCATGTGGCACATCTTTGTTTCATACGGATGCCTTTCGGTTTGAAGAATGCTGGTTCAACGTTTGCAAGAGTAGTCCATGACGCTTTTGAGCCACAAATGCACAGAAATGTAGAAGCCTACATGGATGACATAGTGGTCAAGAGCAAGGACAAAGCAACTCTGGTTCAAGATTTGGATGAGACCTTTGCAAATCTGCACAAGATCAACCTCAAGCTCAACCCCGAGAAGTGCGTGTTTGGAGTCCCTTCCGGCAAGCTTCTCGGGTTCTTCGTGTCTCAGCGGGGGATTGAAGCCAATCCCGACAAGATCAAGGCCATTGAGCAGATTGAAGCACCAAAGCGCGTCAAGGATGTACGAAGACTTGCCGGTTGCGTGGCTGCTCTCAGCAGGTTTATCTCTAGGTCTGGCGGCGGCGCCGCCGTTTTCAAGATTTTGAAAAAGGCAGGTCCAATGAAATGGACTCGAAGCGGAGGCTGCTGCAGGACTTGAAGAGATACCTGTCCTCCACTCCAACACTTGTCGCACCTAAGCCACAAGAGAAGTTGCTGCTGTATATAGCGGCAACCAATCAAGTGGTTAGTGCTGCGTTAGTAGCGGAGAGGGAGGCGGATGACGAGCTAGCAACCACGGCAGACACATCCAGCGACAAGCAGGGGGCTTCGCCGACAAGCTCTGGTCCCGACAAGGATGGATCTGCGCAGACGCAAGGGCAGATACAGAAAAGGATGGTGCAGCGCCCAGTTTACTTTGTCAGTTCCCTCTGCGGGGGCTAGGTCAAGGTACTACGGTGTGCAGAAATTGCTTTTCGGCCTCCTCATGGCCTCGAGAAAGCTGCGCCATTACTTCCAAGCACATGAGATAACGATCGTCACTCGCTTTCCGCTAAAGAGGATCTTGCAAAATCCAGAAGCGGCAGGCAAGATTGTCGAGTGGGCCTTTGGAACTATCAAGCTTTGGCCTCAAATTTGAAAGCACTTCAACTATCCAAAAGCGAGCATTGGCGAAATTCATAGCGAGAATGGGCGCCAACACGGATGAAGAAATTCGAGACGAGCATTCCCGTCAAGGAAGCAAGCAAAGAGTGGCTGATGTACTTTGATGGTGCCTTCTCGCTGCAAAGGCGCCGGTGCGGCGTCTTTGCTTGTCGCGCCACCGGAGAGCACCTCAAATCACGTAGTCGGATGCACTTTCCCAAGGAGCAAGCAACAAACAATCTTGAAGAGTATGAAGGTTTGCTTGCCGGTCTCGAGATCATTGTGGACCTTGGGATCAAGAAGCTTATTGTCGGGGTGACTCACGGTGGTCGTCCGCCAAGTGAACAAAGATAATCGAGTCCATTGATGGAAGCCTACGTTGATGAAGTGAGAAAGCTAGAAGAACACTTTGACGGCCTACAAATGGGACATGTTCCAAGAGCTCGAGAATGATATTCTTGATGGCTGTCAAAGTGTGCTGCACTTAAGTTGCTGTGGAACCAGGGATTTTTGTGCTCAAGCTAACTCAACCAACCGTAACACCATCAATCGGACAGAGCAAGAAGAGGAAGTTGATCTCTGGTGACTACTTTCCGGCAGAGCTTCCGAAGCCGCCGCCAAGAAGATCCCCAAGATCGACACCAACAGAGCTGAGGCGATGCGCTCGACAAGCCCTGTGGTTTGTTTCGTTGAAGCGAGCGCTCCCGACAAGTTTTGCTCGGCAAGCTTGCCGGGAACATCAAGCTCCGGCGAACCGCGAGTTCTTGCCGTAGAAGCTGATGTTCCCGCAGCAGCAGACGTGCCTTTAGTCCTTGTTGTCGAGCCACAAGCTCCAAAGATGGGCGCAATGGATTGTCCATTTCCTTGAGACGGAGAACTTCCGAAGAGCAAGAAGAAGCGGAAAGAGTAGCCCGGCGGTCAAGTATGTACGGTTTGTCGACTGACATCTCTTTGTGAAGAAGACTCAACGGTGTGAAATTGAAGTGTATTTGCCGGGAAGATGGACAAAAGCTGTTGGCAGAGATACATGGAGGCATATGTGGTCACCACATTGGTGCAAGAGCACTTGCCGGCAAAGCTTTCCGGCAAGGTTTCTTCAGGCCGACAGCCCTCCAGGATGCAACTGCACAAGTAACCAAGTGTGAAGCATGCCAGTTCCATTCCAAACAGATACACCAGCCAACTCAAGCTCTCCAGACGATCCCTTTATCCTGGCCATTTTCGGTATGGGGGCTCGACATCCTCGGCCCCTTCCCCCGAGCTGTCGGGGGCTTTGAGTACTTGTACGTTGCCATCGACAAGTTCACAAAGTGGCCGGAAGTGGAAGTAGTGAGGAAGGTGGCGGCACGATCGTGATCAAGTTCTTGGTCGATTGTTTGCCGTTTGAGAATCCCTAACGGGATCATCAACGACAACGGCACACAATTTCTGAGTCGCACCTTCATGCAAGACGTCCAAGATCTTGGCGCCAAGGTCTGGTTTATACATTGCTCATCCGAGAAGCAACGGTCAAGCGAGAGAGGGCAACGCTGAAGTCTGCGGCGGGCTCAAGACCAGAACTTTCGACGAAGCTGCGCAAGTCGGAAGAAAGCTGGATTGAGGAGCTGCCGGTGGTTCTTTGGTCGATCAGACGACGCCAAATCGAGCCAGCGGCGGACACCTTCGCTCTAGTCTACGGAGCAGAGGCAGTTCTCCCCACGGAACTTCGTATACGGATCGCCTTGAGTGCTCGCTTATGATGAGCTTGAGCAAGAGCGATATGCGACAAGATGACGCGCTGCTCCTTGAGGAAGATCGTCTTCGAGCCATTGTCTGAGCTGCTCGCTACCGACAAGCTTTGCGTCGCTACCATAGCCGCATAAAGTTAGTGCCGAAGCCTCGAGGAAGGCGACCTTGTTCTTCGATGCGTTCAGTCCGCCAAGAATTCAAACAAGTTGGCCTTGAAGTGGGAGGGTCCTTATCGGGTGAAACGAGTCACTAGGCACTGGCTGTCATGCCTTGAGACCGAAGATGGCATTCGGTGAGCAACTCACGGAACATTGAGCATCTTCGTAAGTTTTACCCGTAGAAGCACGGTTGCCGGAACTGTTAAGCAACCACCTTTTGTACAAGTCTTGCCGCTGTTGCATGTAATCCTTTGTACAAAGCCGGCGCATGAGACCCGTGCATCAGTAAAGCTCATGTGTTGCGCACAACTTGTCAAATTCATGCTTTCATCATTTTATTGCATGTTTTGGCTAACACTTTGTGCAGCACCCACACCCAGTAAGCAAAATCGAGCCGCTGGGCTCCATAACTTTATTTTATCTTCTTTCTCTTTTCTCAAAGAAAGGAAGGCTCCCTCGCGCACAAGTTAGCCAGGGGGGAAGGAGAAGATAATACTATGGACCAAGCGTTGCTCGAGGAAGTTTCGCCTTATCGGGAAGCAAACGGCAGAAAAGCTAAGTTGCCAAAGTTTGAGCAACCAGTTTTTAAAATTTTAAGTTATCTTCCTCGAATGATAGTACTTTGTATGGAAAACCTGCGCGGAAGGAACCAACTTCATGGCTAGTCGCGCCCTTACTTTGTTTCGAGTCCGCTCAACAACTTAAGTGAGCTGCAGCTAGTCGCGACAAGGTTGCTTGTCGGAGGCGGCACCGCCAATGAAGCTGCCGACGTTCCGCACTTCAACGCATGGCAAAGGTGCCTGCACCGACAAGTTCCCTAAAAGTGTAGGGTAAAAACGTACAAAGGAAGGAATCAAGTAAAGGAAATAACATTGCAATGATCGCCTAAGATAGAGTATATTACAAAATAACTTGTCGCTGGTCTAACAAAGTGTTCTAAACATGATCGGCGACAAGGGAAAGATAAAATTGGCGGCCCTAGTCTACACGGTGGCCGTCAATCCACTTGATCTTGTTCACCTTGTCCACAATGGAGTGCGACAAGGGCTTTGAGCGCCTCCACGTCGGCATCTGGCGGCAAGGATCCGAGGGCGCCGTTGAGGTTGAGGCCCGGATTGCGGAAGGCCACCTTTATCAACACCTTCTCGAGGGCTCCTGCACAGATCTGGCGTGATTCCTCGGCCAGCTGCTGAGACCTCTTCCCGGAGTCGCTGGAGGCCCGTCACCACGCCCTTGAAGAATAAGCTAAGCTTGGCGCTGGGTTGGAGATGCTCGTCGGAGGAGTATGCAAGGTCCGCCATCCCCAGCTCCATCAGCTTGTTGTGGATGTCGGCAGCAGTATCCACAAGACCTTCGGTCCAATGCTCCACACTCTCCCTCAAGGCGCTCTGGGTGGCAATAGCATCCGCCAGCAGCTCCTCTTTGGCCTTGATCGTCTCCAACAGGCCCACCTCCCGCTCTCTGGCGCCGTCCAGCGTCTGCGTCAGAGTGGTCAGCTTCAGCTCAAGATCCGCCTTGGAATCCTTGGCGGCATCGAGCTCCTTGCCCCTATCGGCGAGACGGCCCTGCAGCTCGCCAAGGGTGTAAGCGTCCTTCTCGCGCTCGTGCTTGAGCGCGGCAAGCTCTTCGCCGCTCTTATGGAGGCCCGGCCTCCGGTGCGCCACCTTCGCCTCCAACTCTTTCTTGGCGGCCTCGGCTGGCGGCGGCATCCTTTGCTTCCTTAAGCGCCCGCCAAGTGACTCCTGGCGACAAGCTCTTCCTCGTGGCTGTCCAGGTTGACCTTCCGCTGCGCCATTTCGCTTTAGCGGACAGCTTCTCGGCGACCAACGGCTGTTCTTCCTCATTGCGGCCTTCTCGAGGATGAAGGCCGTGCGCTCTTCTGCAAGTTGCTCCAGCTTCGCTATGTTAGGAGAGTTTCTTGGTTGGCGCCCAAGCTCTTACGTGCGCTTTCTCCATGTCTGCTCCCGCCCTCGCGACAAGTGCTTCCCGGGATTCCAACTTGGCTTGCCGGGCGGTAGAGCGACAAAGACTTCTTCAAAGATTGCTCCTCCTCGAACTTCGCCGCTACTTCTGCTTGGCGCATCCACCAGCGTCAGCCCAGCGGAGGCGAGCAGTTCTCCGTCGAAGGTCTCTCCTTCGACCGGGACCCTGGAGCTCGACTCCCAAGGGAGTTTGATGAAGACGCCGTCGCCGGCCTTCAAGTAGGCGCCGGGCTGGGGCTCCTCGGAGCCTGACACTGCAGCAGCGGCGGGGGAATCGGCGGTCGGTGTAGCGCCTGGCGCTCCTGTGGCCTCAGGGCCGTCAGTGCGATCGCCCGACCCCTCGCCGGCTTCTGCGGCGGCGGCCTCGGTGGCCTCCTCGTCGACAGGCTCGTCAGCGACGGCCTCTTCTTCCACGACGGCGGATTCGTCAGTGTTGCCGCGCGCTTCCTCCTCGCCGGTGATTTCGACCTCCATCGGCTCTGCGTCAGACAATGAAAGAACAGTCAAGCAAATGTTCAAAAAGAAAAACAGAAGAAAATAAGCCCAAGGGAAATTTTCGCGCAAAGGGATTACCTGCAATGGGATCTGCAACCATGGACTCGACCACTGGAGGGTCACTGGTGCTGTCCCTTGCCGGAGTAGCTTCCCTTGTCGGAGGACACTCCCTTGCCGGAGAATCCTCCCTTGGCGGCGTAGTCGCAGATGAAGCGAAATTTGAGGCGGCTTCAGTGCCCTCTGATGAGGCTGCTCTACTCCTACACAAACAGACAGTCAGATATCAATGAAGAAGGAGCACCCATGCACACCTAACAGCAAGGAGAAAACCGCATACTTACCCTGGGGGCTGTGCTGGGGGCTGCTCTGAGGAAGGGTTGCCGGGTCCGGCAAGGGGGTCTCAGACGCGTCCCCTGTTGCCACGGGTGGATCGTCCTCAACAACGACCGCCGGGGTCTTGGCTCTCTTCGACGCTCTCTGGGCCAGCGTCCTGAAAAGGAAAGAGTTCAGAGCGAAGCAAATTAGATTCAAGATGAAGCAACAAAATTGAAGAAATACAAGCACAATATTGAAGCTTACTATTCTTCTTCCTCCTCGGAGCTGAGCGTGGAGAAATCAAACTCCGGCTCGCCTCCAGTGCGACGAGGCGGGAGAGTGGGCTCTCTTGGCCGCTTGGCGGAGGCGTCGGCGGTGGCCTGGGAGGTTTCATCCCCAGTTGTCGCAGCAGCGTGGGGTGCTCAGCAACAACATCGCTTGTCGCGGTAGAGCTGCGTCATGTGGCGCTTCTTGTGTGGTCCCATCTACCGCCCCGTCTCGTCTCCGGCCTTGCAGAGACGCCTCTTTGGCGGAGCCGGGGGCTCCGTTTGTGGCAAGCCGCTGGGTGGCGGGGAAGAAGCGCCCTCGGCTGGTCCGCTCGACTCGGCCTCGGGCTCGGCAAGCTCTTCCTCACCGGCGAGCTCCCTTCGCTCGGCAAGGCTTGCCGCCTTTGCTGTGTCTGCCTCCTCCACGGTGTACCCGAAAGGCGCCCGGTAATGGCGGTGCTGCCGCCTCCTCCAACCTTGTGGCGATGCGCGCCATCTCTTCGTCGGTGGTGTCGCGGGTGAGCCTTTTCTGCTCGTCGGAGCGGATCGGCACTTCTTCCAAGCTGTCGAAGAACTGCTGCACGATCTCGTCGGAAGGCTCCTGCCAGGTCGGAACGATCCCATGGGAATCGCACAAGGGCATCATGGCGCGGATGCGGTCGAGCGCAGAGTTGTTGCACAATGGGACGACCCCCCTCGGCAACCTAAACCACTCGGGGTGATCGGGGTCGTTCTTGTACAGCTCTAGCAGCATCGCATCCAGCTCCAAGACGGTGAAATTCCAGTTAAGGCCCGGGCACAGCCTCATGATGTCCGCTGCATTTTGGAACTCCCAAGCAGGCCTCCTCCTCTCCTACAAAGGGAAGCGTCTGGCCGAAGGAAATCTGCGCCAAGCTGCGCCTACGGTTAGTCCGGCAAGCCCGAGGCGCAAAATCCGGTCACTGACTATCTTCAACCTAGCATCCTCGGCGTAAGCTGCTCCAATCGTTGCGCGCACTATTGGGGTTTGGCGCCTGGCGATGAAGGCTGTGGGTTCTCCTCACGATCCAACACCAGTTGGCTCTCCACTCCTCCCACTTGCTGCGGAACTCTCCTTCCAGATAGGCCTCCTTCTTGCCGACCACGAAGACCCAAGCAATCCCTCAAAGCGGCTCCCTCTCTCAACGGGGCATGAAGAAGTGGCGGAAGAGGGCTACGTTGGGGTGGATCCCGACAAAGTTTTCGCAAGGTGTGCGAAAACTGCCATGGTCAGAATGGCGTTGGGGGTGAAATCAAGGAGGCGGAACCCGTATGTGTTCATAATGTCGCAAAAGAATTCGGAAAAGGGCGGGCAAAGCCCGCAATAGAAGAAAAGGGAAAAGAAAGGATACCCAGTTGGGGCTAATTCCGACGCGGTGGGGAGGAGTACCTTCGTGCGCGGATGCGCACACGTCTCCGTCGACCAGAAGAGGTAGAAGCCCTCCCTCAACTCCTTTGCATCGAGCTGGGGGGAGAAGATGGCCCGCTCCTTGCGCTGGCCATGAGCCATGCGCCTCGGCCGACTTGACGCCCTTCCCCTTATCGGCTTTCGGAGCCATGGCGGAGGCGGCGGAGGAGGTCGACGGCGTTGGTGGTGCTGTGGCGAAAGGGGGCGGAACGCTGCTCTCTTCGCACTGGAGAAGAAGGGGGGAGCGGCGGTGGTTTTCAGGACAAGACAGCAATGGCGAGGTGGACGACCTGCCCCTGTTTCCCCTGTTTATAAGGAGGGAGAGGGGGCGGACGTTCCGCTTTTCCTAATAAAGAACCCCCCACGACCTCGCCCACGATCTCTCACATGACGCCACGTTCGGTGCGTGCCGTTAGTGGGGGACGTGGTGGGTCCGGGGCGAGTAACGGCGTGATCAAGGCCGCGTGTGACCGTGCCTTTGTTTTGGGCCTGGCCCAACAGCGCTCGGCTTGCAGTGTGGCCCGAGCCGGGGGCTCCTGTCGGTGTACTAGAGTAGGGGTACCCTAGTATCCCGAACTCGTGCCTGCAGACGATTCTGACACCAGCGGCGATGCTTGCTGGTCACCGCCAAGATCCTCCGCGGTTCCTTTGGAACCATTCAAGAACAAAGTATTTAACCAAGAAGACAAGGCCCGGCAAGAGGAGCTTGCCGGAAGGCCACTCAAGGCACGCGAAGACAAGACCCGGCAAGAGGAGCTTGCGGGAAGGCTCGAGGCGCGACAAGCCTCCGGACGCGACAAGGATTCAGCCGCGGCAAGGCACTTGCCGTGGCAGGCAACCTCTCTTCATCTCCGCTCCAGCTCATCCATCAACGTGTCGCCATGAGACCATTCCATGCGCGCGTGTCAAGAGGCTGTGCAGCCAGCGGAGAGCAACGATAAGCGGCGCTGACAAGCTTGCCATCGTGGCGAGTGGTGGCGCACCTGACGGTCTCTGTTGCACTGTTTAAGCGACACAGACGGGCAATTAATGCTTTTGTCCCTTGCCGTCAGGGTTAGGTAGAGAACAACATACCTTTGTTCAAGTAGGTGTACCAACTACTGTTTTTCCATTTGTACCCTCCTCTATGTTGCCACCTGTCGGAGACCCCTTGAGCATATAAAAGGAGGCCCATGCGCAACATAGAGGGGGTTCGGTTTCGTTCGACTCATTCGAGACCAGAGACACTCATGCTAGGTTTTGTAGCTCTCATCGCTCCCTAGCAAGAACACAATACATCAGACAAGCAGCAGTAGGAGTATTATCTCTCCGGAGAGCTCCGAAGCTGGGTAAAACTGCTCGTGTGCTTCGCCTCGATCCGCTCTTCGTGCGATCTCCGCCCCCCTCCGAACCACAAGGGGCCTGGTCCGCCGGCCCCATAGGTGTTCGTGGGTCCGATCAGCCTCCCCGACAAATAGCAAATGGTGGGTGAACAAATTACTGTTGGGGAATTGATAGAACTTCAAATAATCATGAAGATATCCATGCAATGATCATTATATAGGCATCACGTCCAAAATTAGTAGACCGACTCCTTCCTGCATCTACTACTATTACTCCACACATCGACCGCTATCCAGCATGCATCTAGTGTATTAAGTTCATGGAGAAACGGAGTAATGCAATAAGAAGGATGACATGATGTAGACAAGATCTATCTATGTAGAGATAGACCCCATCGTTTTATCCTGAGTAGCAACGATACATATGTGTCGGTTCCCTTTCTGTCATTGGGATCAAGCACCATAAGATCGAACCCACTACAAAGCACCTCTTCCATTGCAAGATAAATAGACCAAGTTGGCCAAACAAAACCCAAATATCAGAGAAGAAATACGAGGCTATAAGAAATCATGCATAAAAGAGATCAAAGAAACTCAAATACTTTCATGGTTATAAAAAGATAGATCTGATCATAAACTCAAAGTTCATCGATCCCAACAAACACACCGCAAAAAGAGTTACATCATATGGACCTCCAAGAGACCATTGTATTGAGAATTTAGCGAGAGAGAGAGGAAGCCTGCCGGTGAGAATGACACCTATGGGATCACTGGGATCCCTTCTATGGTTGGCGGGTGCGGGGTTGTGCAAAGAGCAGGTCTAGGAGCCAGCACAAAGATCGTTTACCCAGGTTCGGGCCGCGAGGATGCGTAAAACCCTAGTCCTGCTTTGGTGTATGTATTTGAGTGTTCTTGAGTTCTTGAACTAGCTACGGTTCGTGTCGAGCTCAAAAGATCCGAATCCTTCTCCTGGTCGCCTCGGGCATCCTTTTATAGGCAAAAAGGGGTTGCCACAGTGGCACACAGGAGGTGGAAAGGCGTACAGTACACAAGCTTATCGCATGTCATT
Organism: Aegilops bicornis; assembly: GCA_021605145.1. NCBI lineage: Eukaryota > Viridiplantae > Streptophyta > Magnoliopsida > Poales > Poaceae > Aegilops > Aegilops bicornis. The sequence continues at coordinate 225,461,892 of CM038673.1, forward strand.
ATGGGACAAGGTGCATTAAATGCGCCCCTTAGGTGTCCCGTTGCTTTATTGGGGACAGCAACAAGGCCCGTCCCGTCCGTCGCCGCTCCGTCTTGCTCCTACGCGCGTCCAGGCTAACAAGGCATGCAACGCCACGCAGACTGGCAGGCTGCTGAGATGGCGTGGTGGTAGGGTCTTCACAAAGATTTTCATGCCGCCACGTAGGTGTTTGCTGAGCTGGCCTGGAAGCTGCATATCGCCATGCAGGTGCCTGCCCAGCTGGTCAGGCTGGCAGCTGCATGGGAACGCTGGTGGAGTCTTGGCAGACGCGGGCCTGACTGCGGCCCCGTAGGTGTCTTCGGCAAGGGCCCTGCCGAGGCCCCGTCAAGGGTCTTGCTGTGGCATCGTGGTCGTACCAGGCAAGGGTCTTGCCGGGGGTCTCGTGGATTTCCTCGGCTAGGATCCCAGTGAGGATCGTCGTCTTCAACCACACCTGGAAACTTAGTATCTGCATTAAAGTTTTTAGTAGCAAAGTAATACGATAGTGGTGGTAACTGTAACAAAAGTAAAGACAGCAAAAGTAATGTTTTTTGTATTTTTGTAGTGATTGTAACAGTAGCAACGGAAAAGTAAATAAGCGAGAACCGATATATGGAAAGCTTCGTGAGGCCTTTGGATTAGTGATGGATAATTATGTCGGATGTGGTTCGTCATGTAACAGTCATAACATAGGATGACACAAAACTAGCTCCAATTCATCAATGTAATGTAGGCATGTATTCCGAATATAGTCATATGTGCTTATGGAAAAGAACTTGCATGACATCTTTTGTCCTACCCTCCCGTGGCAGCGGGGTCCTATTGATAAACTAAGGGATATTAAGGCGTCCTTTTAATAGAGAACCGAAACAAAGCATTAGCACATAGTGAATACATGAACTCCTCAAACTATGTCATCACCGGGAGTGGTCCCGACTATTGTCACTTCGGGGTTGCCGGATCATAACACATAGTAGGTGACTGTCGGTGTCAAAACTGGCGGATCTCGGGTAGGGGGTCCCGAACTGTGCGTCTAGGCGGATGGTAACAGGAGACAAGGGACACGGTGTTTTTACCCAGGTTCGGGCCCTCTCGATGGAGGTAATACCCTACTCCTGCTTGATTAATATTGATGATATGGGTAGTACAAGAGTAGATCTACCACGAGATCAGAGAGGCTAAACCCTAGAAGCTAGCCTATGGTATGATTGTTTTTTCGTCCTACGGACTAAACCCTTCGGTTTATATAGACATCGAATAGGGTTAGGGTTACACAAAGTCGGTTACAATGGTAGGAAATCTACATATCCGTATCGCCAAGCTTGCCTTCCACGCCAAGGAAAGTCCTATCCGGACACGGGACGAAGTCTTCAATCTTGTATCTTCATAGTCCAGGAGTCCGGCCAAAGATGATAGTTCGGCTATCCGGACACCCCCTAGTCCAGGACTCCCTCAGTAGCCCCCGAACCAGGCTTCAATGATGATAAGTCCGGCGTGTTGATTGCCTTCGGCATTGCAAGGCGGGTTCCCCTTCGAATCCTGTGTTGAATAGTTTCCGGCTTTCTTGTGAATATCACGCTTCTCGGCTTCCACGCCCAATAATGGCCATCTTCCACGTGTCGAACGAATGTGAAAAGTCAGGGTATCTTTACATTTACCCCCCTTGCTGTGCAAATGAGCCGTCTATAAAAGAGACGGGGATCCAGATCCGGATCACACCATCCTCCCTTCGCGAGCCTTCATCAGAGCGCCTTCGACAAAAACCCACTCCACCATGGGCCGGTCGTTGGCTCCTCCTCTCGCGTTCCCAACCCTCAGCCCGGAGATTGGGGAGATGCTCGATCCCAAGACAAATAATTGGTGGTGCTCCAAACCAAGGGATTCCTTCCCCCGGCCTTCATGGTTTCGGTGCATTCCGGACTCGCCACTTATAAGGGCGGGAAGCAGGCGGAGAGCGTCCCCGATCCCTCTAAGGGAGAGCAGGTATGCTTCGTCTCTTACCTAATGAGAGGACTCGGATTTCCAATCCATCAGTTTCTCCGGGGGCTTCTGGAGTTCTACGGCCTCCAGCTGCACAACCTTACGCCTGCCTCCATCTCGCATATAGCGGGCTTTGTGGCCCTTTGTGAGCTGTTTCTGGGCGTTGAGGCCCATTCCGCTCTATGGAAGAGATTGTTCTGCCTTGTGCCTCATTCTCATGAAGGGTCAATATATCAAGTGGGCGGAGCCGAACTATGGCGCATCGCCGGGACCGGATACTTATCCGGAACCCCAAAGAAGGCGTCCGAGGACTGGCCCTCAGAATGGTTTTACATGGAGGACGTCCCGCTGCCGGATCCTGTTCGGATCGGCCTTCCGGAGTTTAGCAACGCTCCTCTAAAGAAGCGCCTAAGCTGGCGCCCGTGGAGCCCCCAGAGGAAAAATGACCGGGACGTCCTTTACTTGATGAGCCGAATAAGATTACTTGCTCATGCCGGATTGACCATGATTGGCGTCATGGCAATCTGCATTATGAGGGGAGTGCAGCCGCTCCAATATAGGGGCCACCCCATGTGGGACTTCAACGGGGAGGACGATGTCACCCGCCATGGCCGCAAAGGGCCGGGATCGGTCACCGAACTGGTGAAGACCTTGCCCGCCATGTACAAAGGGGAAGAGGAGGATTTTCTCCGTGTCGATCCTTCGAACGGGTTTTCTTCGAATAATCCTCGAAATTGGGTAAGCAAATATCTTTGTGGCATGTCCGATCCATGTTCCCGTGGTTAAATATCTCATTTCATGGTTTCTACGCAGGAACTGCGCCGGGCCGTGGAGAAGATACACAGCCCGCCCCCACAACCCGATGATCTGGAATGGTCCCTCGATCCGGCCTCCAAAGAGGACCCGGATATAAAGGTGGAGCTGATCGACGGGGTGTTCCACCAACTTAGCATCGACAATGCTTTGGTTGCCATTACGGTCGACTACCCCGGATTATTTCCGGCCTCCCAGGTAACCGTGACCGAAGTCCAGATACCATGACCCACCCGTGCTTTACTTCTAATCACCACATATTTGATGGTGTCTCGCAGGGGGTGCCTTGAGCAGGGAAGCCGAGCCTGCCGCGGTCGTCCAACAAGGCAGCTTCGGCCCAAAGCGGAAAAAGAAGTGCGGTACGACTCGAGACGTCGCCGCAACGGTATGATGTGCCATCGTGTTTTAAGGAGAGGTTCCTGGGAGGAACGCTGACACTCGTGTTTTTTCAGAAAAAGAGTGCTCGCCGGACTGAGTCCGGAGAAGTTGCCAATCGGACCTCCGCCAACCAGGCTCAAAAGCTGAGTCCGGAAGGGGGTACAAACACGAGGCGTGCGTCGGCTGCTCCTCCACCGGAGGATGCCAACAGTCTGTCTGCCACCAAGTCGGAGGTGGAGAGCGCCATGAATCATAGGCGCCGCCGGACTATTCTACGTGACGCATGTTTCTCCCAAGAGGCGTTGGACGCCTTTAGTTCCGGAGAAGCGCACCTCCGTGCCGCTCAAGATGGCCTAGCCAGAGCCACGGAGCAAGATGTGAAAGACATATGGGTAAGGAATTTTGTGATTATATATGCCAATAGCCCCGATACTTAAAATAGTTAGGATAACTGATTTAAGGATCATTTGGAATCTGAGTTCTTACGAAAAAGAATACCCGTTTGTCCCAGGAGCTTGAAGAGTGCAAGACCCAACTTGAGGCTGCACTGGTCGCGACCGGGGAAGCCATGAAGACTCCCTCTGGTAATATATGCCCTTCAAAGTAGAAGTAGTTTCGCAAAGTGCGGCGTGTGCATAAATCTGACATTAACATTGCAGATATCGCCGGGATGGATCCGGACAAGCAACAGCTCCTGCGCCAGCTAAAGGCTGACGAGGCGTGCTTACGAGGGTGCGGCAGGAGAAAAATAACCTCCAAGATGCCAACACCCAACTGGGTGAGGAACTAAAGGATGTTTGTGCCCAGTTGTCTGACTCCGTAAAGGAGAATCGACGGCTTCGTCGCGGCATTTTCAGTAAGTGCTTAAACGAACTTTGAAAGAGTTCGGTGAGGAAGGCGACTAACATAAACATGTATGTAGGTTTGCTCACAGGTCGTCCTGAGGAGGAGATGCCCAGTTCTTCGGGTGATCTTCTTCCCGAACTGCGTCAGCTGCACGAATGAGTTCGGCAGGTGATGAAAGGCGTCGCCCAGGCCTTGTGGCCATCTATCTCCCTGCCCGAAGGCATTGGGGAGCTGGCAGAGTGGCTTCAAGGAGCACGGCGGCGCTTCCGACTATGGAAGATATCGGCCTGCCGTCAAGGCGCCAGGGAGGCCTGGGCCATGGTAAAGACGCGGTGCACGAAGGCTGACCCAAACCACATGGCCGAGGTCGGACCTGTGGGGCCTGATGGGAAGGAGATCCCTGTAAGCTTAGTGTACGGCCAAGTAGAATTGGCCGCCAAGTATTCCCAGCAAGATTGTAAATTAGATAGCCTATTATGCATTGAGGAATACAATTAGTCGAGTTGACTATGTAATTGAATATGACATGTCTTCTAGCCGGATTGTAGATCGTTTGTCATAGTGGACCTTTTCGCTTCGACCTCGGGACCGAATAGTCCGGAGTGTGTCCGAATACCCTCGCGGTTATGTAAGAACCGAGGCATGCATGGAGACAAGGCATAGGGGTCATTATTGCTGTATCAGACAAGTGGCCAACTAGTTATGTTATATTACATGGATAGTAAGAAACATCTTTCAGGGAGAATAGTTCCGTTAAGGGTTCCTTTCCCTAGGAGGCATGCCCTAAAGTGCATGTCCAAACTGCTAAGAAAGCAGAAAATCATCCGGGGCAGATGGATAAATAGTTAAAAATCATCTTTCAGTTCACCGACCGAATATTCCCTTAAGAACGCCAGACTTTCGGCTTCACCCGATCGAGGTACACATCCGGTGACCGGCAAGAATAATCGCAGAGGTGCTCCCTTTACCACCTAGCCGAACAATCGGGAACGTAGGGGTAAGCACAGGAGCCAGGCAACCCAGCTTGGCCAAAACTTAAGTCATATCGATGCATATAATGGTGAGTAAAAGGTACATGCGGAAGTTTGACACATGTGTTGGGCATGAAGCCCATATAAATAAGCACATTAAAGAAGCCCCGAGGTATAATGGCGCGGACAGCGGCGTCAAGTATCTTGAACAAAGCGCAAGCGAGCCTCTAAAGGCTTCAAGAAGGAGGAGGAAGGAGAGAAATAAAAGACAGCAAAAATAGAAAATGTGGACGGAGGAAGGAGGCGAATTCGAGTCCAGTAGCTTAGGCGTAGAATATTCGTAGACGGGCTGCGTACCATGGGTTCGGCTCGAGTCGGTTATCCGATGCGTTTCGCAGACGGTATGCTCCGCCGGTCAGGACCTGGTCGATGATGAAGGGACCTTCCCATTTGGGCTTGAGTTCGTCCTTTTTCTTGTCCGGCAGGCGTAGAACTAGTTCGCTAATGTTGTAAGCTTTGGCCCGTACTTCCCTGCTTTGATATCTTCGAGCCTGCTGTTGATAAAATGCGGAACGAGCTTTTGCCACGTCGCGCTCCTCCTCCAATGCATCCAAACTGTCCTGCCGATCGAGCTCGGCTTCTCTTTCTTCATACATGCGCATGCGAGGTGAGTCATGCATTATGTCGCAGGGCAAGACTGCCTCTGCGCCGTACACCCTAAAAACTGGTGTGAATCCGGTAGTACGATTCGGCGTGGTCCGCAGCCCCCAGAGTACGGAGTCGAAGCCTCAACCCGGTCGTGTTAGATTCCTTGAGGGACCGCACTAGTGCAGGTTTAATGCAGCTCATGATTAGAACGTTAGCACGCTCGACTTGACCGTTGGTTTGATGGTTATAGACTGAAGAGTAATCGAGCTTGATGACCATGTTTTTGCACCATAATTTGACCTCATCGGCCGTGAAGTTGGTGCCGTTATCAGTGATGATACTGTGGGGGACGCCGTAACGGTGCACTACCCCTGATATGAAGTCTATCACCGGCCCGGATTCGGCTGTTTTAACAGGCTTGGCCTCTATCCATTTGGTGAATTTATCCACCATGACCAATAGGTATTTTTGCTTGTGGGTTCCTCCCTTAAGGGGTCCAACCATGTCAAGCCCCCAGACCGCGAATGACCAGGTGATGGGTATAGTTTTGAGGGCGGTGGGTGGCATGTGGCTTTGGTTAGCAAAAAGCTGGCAACCGACGCATCGTTGGACTAAATCCTACGCATCTGCCCGGGCCGTCGGCCAATAAAATCTGTCTGGAAGGCCTTGCCTACAAGGGCCGGGCTGCGGTGTGGTGCCCACCCGGTCGGCATGAATTTCAGCCAGGGGTTTCGCCCTTCCTCTTCGGAGATACACCTTTGAATGACTCTGTTGTGCTTTTCTTATAGAGCTCTCCTCATGGACTTTATAGGCTTTGGATCGCCGTACTATGCAGCGAGCCTCATTTTGGTCTTCGGGAGTTCCTGCCTAGTTAGGTAGGCTAGGAATGGTTCCGATCCACGGGCGATAACCGCCATTATTTCATGGGCGGAGGGTGTTATCTCGTTGGCGAGCCTCCGATTGTGTCGAGTGTTCGGTGTCGAGCGATGCGGTTGGGTCCGGATTGTTATTTCGGACTCCTTCCCATAGTACGGATGGCTTGAACAGCCGTTCGAGAAGATGTTGGGTGGGGCGGCATCGGCGTTTTGCGCCCGATGCGTGCCAATACCTCCGCCGCTGGTTGTTATCCGGGCTATATGATGAAATTCGAGCCCTTGAACCGTCCGACATTTTTAGGACCGCATTGCGGTACGCTGCTATTTTCGGATCTTTGGCATCAAAGTCTCCGTTTATTTGAGATATCGCGAGGTTCGAATCCCCGCGCACCTCTAGGCGTTTAATGACCATGGAGACTGCCATCCGGAGGCCGTGCAGAAGGGCCTCGTATTCGGCTGCTTTGTTGGAGTCCGTATACATTATCTGAAGGACGTATTGGACTGTGTCCCCGGTTGGGGACGTCAGGACGACGCCAGCCCCCAGGCCGGCCAACATTTTGGAGCCATCAAAGTGCATAATCCAATTGGAGTATGCGCCGTACTCTTTAGGGAGTTCGGCTTCGGTCCATTCGGCCACGAAGTCGGCCAAAACCTGCGACTTAATAGCTCGTCGTGGCTTATAGGTTATGTCGAATGGAAGGAGCTCTATGGCCCATTTAGCAATCCGTCCCGTCGCGTCATGATTGTTTATAATGTCGTTAAGAGGTACTTCGGAGGCTACCGTTATCGAACACTCTTGAAAGTAGTGTCGCAGCTTCCGGGATGCCATGAACACCGCGTATGCTATCTTTTGAGTGGGTACCGGGACTTGCATGGAGTTAGGAAAGTGGACACATAGTAAACCGGTTTTCGAAGAGGGAACCTGTGTCCGTCCGTTTCTCGTTCGACGACGAGCACCGCGCTGACAACTTGATGTGTTGAGGCGATATATAATAGCATTGGTTCGCCCATGTTGGGCGCGGCCAGGACCGGATTTGTTGCCAATATGGCTTTTATTTCTTCGAGTCCGGCCGTGGCGGCATCCGTCCACTCGAAGTGTTTGGTGCGCCGGAGGAGGCGGTAAAGGGCTTAGAGCCGCTACGCATCCAGTCAATTTTTGTATTTGTTTGAGGTCTTTTGGAATATCCAATTGTGACAGAGCTCGGATCTTGGCTGGGTTTGCTTCAATTCCTCTATCGGACACAATGAAGCCCAAGAGCTTTCCGGCTGGAACGCCGAAGACGCATTTTTCCGGATTGAGCTTAATGTCATATTTTCGGAGATTGTCGAATGTGAGCCTCAAGTCATCTACTAGAGTTTCGACATGCTTGGATTTGACGACCACGTCATCTACATATGCTTCCTTTGTTTTGCCGATCTGGTTTGCGGACATATACGAATCATCTTGCTGATATGTTGCGCCGGCATTTTTGAGCCCGAAGGGCATTGTGTTGAAGCAGAATGTGCCGTATGGAGTGATGAATGTTGTTGCGGCTTGGTCTGGCTCCGCCATCTTGATTTGGTGGTAGTAGATGCAGCGTCGAGGAAGCACAATGAGTCGTGTCCTGCTGTGGCGTCAATAATTTGATCAATGCGAGGGAGGAAGGGATCCTTTGGGCAAGCCTTATTAAGGTCTTTGAAATCAACACATAGGCGCCAGGATTTATCCTTCTTTGGTACCATCACCAGATTTGCTAGCCTGTCCGGATGTTTTATATCTCTGAAGAATCCGGCTTCCAGAAGTTTGGCTAGCTCCTCTCCCATGGCCTGTCTCTTGGATTCGGAAAAGCGCCGAAGAGCCTGTTTGACTGGCTTGAATCCTTTTAGGGTGTTTAGGCTGTGCTCGGCCAGCCGACGTGGGATTCCTGGCATGTCTGAAGGGTGCCAGGCAAAAATGTCCTAGTTTTCTCGTAGAAATTCTCGTAGTGCGGCGTCTACATCAGGGTTTAATTGTGCCCCAATGGAGGCCGTCTTTGCAGGGTCCGTTGGGTGGACTTGGAATTTGACTATTTCATCCGCTGGTTTAAAAGAGGTGGACTTGGATCTTTTATCAAGTATCACATCGTCCCTGTTCACCGTGGAGCGCATCGCAGTGAGTTCCTCGGCCGGTAGGGCTTCGGATAGTGCCTCGAGGGCTAGTGCGGCTGTCTTGTTTTCAGCAAGGAGTGCTATGTTCGGATCACTAGCGAGAGTGATGATTCCGTTAGGTCCGGGCATTTTAAGCTTCATGTACCCATAATGGGGTATAGCTTGAAAAATTGTGAATGCCTCTCGCCCTAATAAAGCGTGATATCCGCTGCTGAGCAGGGCCACTTGAAATGTGATCTCCTCGGACCTGTAATTGTCGGCGAGCGAACACTACGTCCGGTGTGATTTTTCCTGTGCAGCATGCTTCCGGCTAGGGATTATTCCTCTAAAGGTTGTGCTGCTTCGCTCAATGCGGTTCCAGATCTATTTCCATTTTTCGGAGGGTTTCCTCATAGATGAGGTTTAGTCCGCTGCCGCCATCCATGAGTACCTTAGTAAGGCGAAAGTCCCACTATTGGACTGAGGACCAATGCGGCTGGTGCTCGGGCTGTTCGGAATTTGGGTTCGTCACTGGCATTAAAGGTAATAGTCGTGTCACTCCATGGATTTATTGTTGCTACTTGGTAGACTTCGGCAAGGTTGCGGAGTGTTCGTTTCCGCATGTTATTTGATGCGAAAGTCTCGAAGACTGTTAATACCGTACTGGTGTTGCTGGGCTAGGATTCTGAGGCTAGAAGCTCTTCGCCACTTTTGGCCACCTGCCGTAGTATCCAACATGCTCAAAGGCTATGAGTTGGAGTGGCGCCCTACGTGCTATGAATTTTGCGAGGTCCGTTTAGCCAACCCTCCAAAGACGGTTCATGCCCTTTAGGGGGTTTTTGTTTTTTGATGTTTAACCCAGGTGCTTGGTGATGATGCACCCTTTTATTCCGGACTAGGGCTGTATTCGGGGCCGGATTATCCCAAAATTTACTTTCGGTTTTCCAAGCACTCTCCATCACACAGTACTTTTGTACTATGGTCACCAAGTCAGCAAAGCGTGTAATTTCACGACGACTTATGGTGTTTAGGATTCCCTTGTCCGTGCAATTATTGCAGAAAAGTGAGATTGCGTCCTCCTCTCGGCAGTCCTTTATCCTGTCCATAACCGGGAGGAATCGCCCGATAATGATGTTCTATTTCAGCGGGCTCTTGCGAATTCGGGATAGATCGCTAATGTTTGGGTGGGCGGTGGAACTAGATCCAGAACCCGTCAATTTAAGACTCGAGGGCGAGAAGTTTCCGAACTTGGAAGTTTGGATTTTGAATGCTATCCAATGAATCCAACCCGCCGGTGACTTTAAGTTCGTGGCTTGATCGACATCCGTCCCTCTGCCGGAATCCGGCATGGAGGATCGGGAATCCGGACGTAGCTAGTCCTTAAGATAGAAGAAGAATCGTCGTATTGCTCCTCTACCACAGCAACATGATGGGTGGCCTGGGGAGAGTTGATCTCTCTCAGATCGGTTTTAGGCCCGATCTGGTCGTAGTCTGTGGCGACTCCCAGGGCGGCGATGCGATCCAAGAGCTCGTTTACGGAGGAGAGCTCGATCGGATCTAACTGCTCGACAAGTTCCGAGTTAACGTGAAGATTGGTTTCGATGACTCGAGAAGTCATCGTCGGTAGCGATGTGACTGGCGGTCATAAGAAAACCACCTAACCGAAGGGTCTGACCAGTGGCCAAGGCGCCTTTGGCGATAGTATCGTCTTTAAAGACGGGATGAAGCATCCTTCCTGACGGCGAGGGCACAGAGGAACTCTCAATGAAAGCACCAATGTCGGTGTCAAAACCGGCGGATCTCGGGTAGGGGGTCCCGAACTGTGCGTCTAGGCGGATGGTAACAGGAGACAAGGGACATGATGTTTTTACCTGAGTTCGGGCCCTCTCGATGGAGGTAATACCCTACTCCGCTTCATTAATATTGATGATATGGGTAGTACAAGAGTAGATCTACCACGAGATCGAGAGGCTAAACCCTAGAAGCTAGCCTATGGTATGATTGTTTTTTAGTCCTCTGGGACTAAAACCCTTCGGTTTATATAGACACCGAATAGGGTTAGGGTTACACAGAGTCGTTTACAATGGTAGGAAATATACATATCCGTATCGCCAAGCTTGCCTTCCACACCAAGGAAAGTCCTATCCCCACACGGGACGGAGTCTTCAATCTTGTATCTTCATAGTCCAGGAGTCCGGCCAAAGATGATAGTTCGGCTATCCGGACACCCCCTAGTCCAGGACTCCCTCAGTGACTATAGACTTGCAAGATAGGATCAAGAACACACATATATTCATGAAAAAATAATGGGTTCATATCTGAAATCATGGCACTCGGGCCCTAGTGACAAGCATTAAGCATAGCAAAGTCATAGCAACATCAATCTCAGAACATAGTGGATACTAGGGATCAAGCCCTAACAAAGCTAACTCGATTACATGATAAATCTCATCCAGCCCATCACCGTCCAGCAAGCCTACGATGGAATTACTCACGCACGGTGGTGAGCATCATGAAATTGGTGATGGAGGATGGTTGATGATGACGATGGCGACGAATCCCCCTCTCCGGAGCCCCGAACGGACTCCAAATCAGCCCTCCCGAGAGATGATTTCTTCTCTCTGATTTTTTTCTCCCCGAAAGCCAATAAATAGAGTTGGAGTTGGCGTCGGAGGGTGTCCAAGGGGCCGACGAGGTAGGGGGCGCGCCTAGGAGGGGGAGGTGCCCCCCACCCTCGTGGACAGGGTGTGGCCCCCCTGGTCTTCATCTTTGGCGAGGATTTTTTATTATTTATTCTAAGATATTCCGTTGAGTTTCAGGTCATTCCGAGAACTTTTGTTTTCTGCACATAAAACAACATCATGGCAATTCTGCTGAAAACAGCGTCAGTTCGGGTTAGTTCCATTCAAATCATACAAGTTAGAGTCCAAAACAAGGGCAAAAGTGTTTGGAAAAGTAGATCTGACGGAGACGTATCAACTCCCCAAGCTTAAACCCTTGCTTGTCCTCAAGAAATTTAGTTGACAAACTGAAAGAGAAAAAGAAAAACTTTTACAAACTCTGTTTGCTCTTGTTGTTGTACCTATGTCAAGCCAGCATTCAGGTTTTCAGCAAAGATCATAACTAACCACATTTGCAATAACTCCTAGGTCTCATGTTTACTCATATCAATAACATAATCAGCTAGCAAGCCATAATAATAAATCTCGGATGACAACACTTTCTCAAAATAATCATAATATGATATAACAAGATGGTATCTCGCTAGCCCTTTCTGAGACCACAAAACATAAATGCAGAGCACCTTCAAAGATCAAGGACTGACTAGACATTGTAATTCATGGTAAAAGAGATCCAATCATAGTCATACCCGATATAAATTAACAATAATGAATGCAAATGACAGCTGTGCTCTTCAGCTAGTGCTTTTAATAAGAGGGTGATGACTCGACATAAAAGTAAATAGATAGGCCCTTCGCAGAGGGAAGCAGGGATTTGTAGAGGTGCCAGAGCTCAGTTTTGAAAAGAGATAAATTATATTTTGAGCGGCATACTTTCATTGTCAACATAACAACGAAGAGATGACGATATCTTCCATGCTAAACAAATTATAGGCGGTTCCCAAACAGAATGGTAAAGTTTATACTCCCCCTCCTCCACAAGCATCAATCCATGGCTTGCTCGAAATAACGAGTGCCTCCAACATTCAACGGGTCCCAGGGGGAGTTTTGTTTGCAATTATTTTGATTTAGTTTGCATAAAGCATGGGATTGTGCATCCCGGTGACCAGCCATTTTCTCGTGAGTGAGGAGCGGAGTGCACTCCTCTTGAGAATAACCCGCCTAACACGGAAGATAAGGGCAGCCCTAGTTGATATATGAGCTATTCGAGCACGCAAAACAGAATGTTTATTTGAAGGTTTAGAGTTTGGCACATACAAATTTACTTGGAACGGCAGATAGATACCGCATATAGGAAGGTATAGTAGACTCATATGGCATAACTTTGGGGTTTATGGGATTGGATGCACAAGCAGTATTCCCGCTTAGTACAAGTGAAGGCTAGCAAAAGACTGGGAAGCGACCAACTAGAGAGCGACAACAGTCATGAACATGCATTAAAATTAATAAACATTGAATACAAGCATGAGTAGGATATAATCCACCATGAACATAAATATCGTGAAGGCTATGTTGATTTGTTTCAACTACATGCGTGAACATGTGCCAAGTCAAGTCACTTAAATCATTCAAAGGAGGATACCACCCCATCATACCACATCACAACCATTTTAATAGCATGTTGGCGAGGCAAGGTAAACCATTATAACTCATAGATAATCAAGCATGGCACGAGCAACTATGATCTCTAATTGTCATTGCAAACATGTTTATTCATAATAAGCTGAATCAAGAACGATGAACTCATCATATTTACAAAAACAAAAGAGGTCGAGTTCATACCAACTTTTCCCATCTCAGTCAGTCCATCATATACCATCATAATTGCCTTTCACTTGCACGACCGAACGATGTGAATAATAATAAGAGTGCACGTGCATTGGACTAAGCTGGAATCTGCGAGCATTCAATAAACAGGAGAAGACAAGGCAATATTGGCTCTTGGTTAAATCAACAATAATGCATATAAGAGCCACTTCAACAATTTAATCGTGGTCTTCTCCTACTGACCCCCAAAGAAAAGAAAAGAAATAAAAACTATTTACACGGGAAAGCTCCCAACAAGCAAAAGAAGAACGGGAAATATTTTTTTGGGTTTTATTTTTACTACTACAGCAGGAAAAATAAACTACTACTAATTTTTTTGTTTTTCTTAAGGTTTATTAAACACACAAGAAGAAAGCAGGAAAAAGAAAATAAACTAGCATGGATATTACAGTGAAAGAGTATGAGCACTGACATCTAGCAATGAGTGTGTGTGAACATAGATGTAATGTCGGTGGGAAATATGTACTCCCCCAAGCGTAGGCTTTTGGCCTAAGTTGGTCTATTGCCAGGGATAGCCTGGCGGATACCCGTTGGTGTAGCTGGGGTCGTACTGCGATGCAGCGGCTATCGCCTCCTGAGCTGCAGCGTGGCGTCGAGCCGCCTCCGCTCTCCTCTCGTACTCATCTGCCTCCTCTCTGGTAATATAATATCTTCCTCTTGTCTGAGAATCAAAGAAGGCAGGAGCAGGAAGAGTAATATGGACAACATGCCGTTTGTTAAAGATTAGTCGATACTGGAGAGGTGGTTCAGTCCTCTCAACAAACTAGTGGTAAACCATAGAATCAAAATCTAAATAAGTAGGGGGCAACTCCATATCACCCTCACGAATGTCTATCTCAAGAAAATTAGCTAAGCGGGTTGCATAAATTTCTCCAAAGAAATCTCTGTTAAGTCTATTATGATGCAACCTACGAGCTACAATGGCTCCCATATGATAAGATAGGTCTCCTAACACAGCACTTCTGAGAATGCTGAGATCAGGGGCACACATGTGACATGCTTCATCCTTAGCATTTATGCATCTACCTATGAAGATAGAAAAATAATGTATAGCAGGAAAGTGAATGCTCCCTATAGTGGCTTGTGTTATATCTCTAGATTCCCCCACAGTTATTCTAACAAGAAAGTATCTAAATTCATATTTAGGGGGATCCCTGACACTACCCCAAGATGGAAGTTTGCAAGCAAAAGTGAAATCCCCTAAGTTCATGGTATAAGATTTGTCATAAAGGTCAAACATGATTGAAGGAGAATTACACGAAGATGAAAACTCAAACCTCCTCACAAATGAACTTGTGAGATCATGATACTGGGGGCATTTGTCAGCTTCAAAGTCCTCAAGACCGGCATTGCGTATATATGCGTTGAACTCTTCTTTGATTCCCGCTTGATCCATAAAATTTTCCGAAGGCCATTCATAGGGCCTCACAGGAACGTCTCTTGGTGGTTCCTCGTCAGCATCACGCATTGCAAGCCTGGGGCCTTGCTTCCTTGAAGAACCACCTTGGAACATCTTCCTAAACATATTGTTTCCTCTGAAAAATTTCTGAATTTTTTAGTAACTTCAAACAAAAGTGAACCAACTTCAATAAAATGATAGCAACTACTCCTACAAGTGCCTAGAGCCTATATCAAGTATTAGAACTACTTGGAACCATATAAATTTGACATGCAAGCTCAAGAACATGGTCACCTATGCAGAACAAATTTGCAAAGAATAAAGCACTAGAACAAAAACTAATTGGACCAATGGAGGAGTCACATACCAAGGAATAATCTCCCCAAGCAGTTTTGCGAGAGGTGCTTTGAGCAAGGAGGTCGAAAATCACAGCAAAAGTGGCTGGAACTCGTGCTTGAGTTGGTTTTCCGGGTTTGTGTGAGGCAGAGAAAGAAGATGGGTGCAGGGATAAGTGGAGGAGGGCCACCATGGGCCCACGAGGCAGGGGGCACGCCCAGGGGGGTAGGGCGCGCCCTCCACCCTCGTGGCCAGGTGGCAGCTCCGCCCGCGGTAATTTTTGCATAGTAAATCCTCAAATATTCCCGAAAAAATCATATTAAATTGGCATGGCATTCTGAGGACTTTTATTTTTGGGATATTTTTATATTGCACGGATAAGTGCAGGCAGAGACGGAAAAAATACTATTTTACTTTATTTCTACTAAATAACAGAAAATATAAAGAGGGTATAGAAGGTTGTGCTTCTAGTTTCATCCATCTCATGTTAATCAAAAGGAATCCACTAACAAGGTTGATCAGGTCTTGTTAACAACCTCATTCCGACTGACATGGAACCGGAGAAATTTCGAATAACACTATGTTACCTCAACTGGGATATGGACATCCCCAATAATGAGTATATCATATTTCTTCTTGACAGTAGGAAGAGAAAATTCAAAACCTCCAAATATAATCGATGGAATTTTTCCAATAGAGTTGATACTATAAACTTGAGGTTGTTTCCTCAGAAAGTGTACCGTGTGCTCATTACCATTAACATGAAAAGTGACATTGCCTTTGTTGCAATCAATAACAGCCCCTGCAGTATTAAGGAAAGGTCTTCCAAGAATATTAGACATACTATCATCCTCGGGAATATCAAGAATAACAAAGTCCGTTAAAATAGTAACGTTTGCAACCACAACATGCACATCCTCACAAATACCGACAGGTATAGCAGTTGATTTATCAGCCATTTGCAAAGATATTTCAGTAGGTGTCAACTTATTCAAGTCAAGTCTACGATATAAAGAGAGAGGCATAACACTAACACCAGCTCCAAGATCACATAAAGCAGTTTTAACATAATTTCTCTTAATGGAGCATGGTATAGTGGGTACTCCTGTATCTCCAAGTTTCTTTGATATTCCACCCTTAAAAGTATAATTAGCAAGCATGCTGGAAACTTCAGCTTCCGGTATCTTTCTCTTATTGGTAATGATATCCTTCATATACTTAGCATAAAGATTTGTCTTGAGCACATCAGTTAATCGCATACGCAAAAAGATAGGTCTAATCATTTCAGCAAAGCGCTCAAAATCCTCATCATCCTTTTTCTTGGATGGTTTCAGAGGAAAAGGCATGGGTTTCTGAACCCATGGTTCCCTTTCTTTACCATTTTTCCTAGCAACGAAGTCTCTTTTATTATAACGTTGATTCTTTGATTGTGGGTTATCAAGATCAACATCAGGTTCAACTTCTACATCATTATCATTACTAGGTTGAGCATCATCATGAACATCATCATTAACATTTTCACTAGGTTCATGTTCATTACAGCATTGTGTTTCAAAGATCGGACATAGAGATATCATTTGGATTCTCGTGTGGTTCGACAATAGGTTCACTAGAAGTTTGCAAAGTCTTATCATTTTCTTTTTCTTCCTTTTAGAAGAACTAGGTACATCAATATTATTTCTCCGAGAATCTTGCTCGATTCTCTTAGGGTGGGCTTCAGGATACAAAGGTTCTGAGTCATGCTACCAGTTCTAGTAGCCACTCTAACACATAATCATTTTTCTTACTATTCATTTCATCAAGCCCTTCTTTACGAGCTTTAAGTACTTGTTCTACTTGAGTGGTAACCATAGAAGCATGTTTGCTAACAAGTTTAAGTTCACCTCTAATATTAGCCATATAATCACCCAAGCGTTTAATCATAAAGGTATTCTGTTTTAATTGTCTACCAAAATAAGCATTAAAGTCATCTTGCTTAAACATATAGTTATCAAACTCATCCAAGCACTGACTAGCAATTTTAGTAGGAGGGACTTCAGCTTTAATACCATTTTCTTTTATAGATTTCTTTGCCACTTGCGTATCTTCAAGACTGAGAAATAGAACACCTCTCTTCTTCGGAGTTGGTTTAGGAATAGGCTCAATAATTGGCTCTGGAGCTGGCTCGGGAGTTGGCTCAGGAGTGCCCAATTATTTTCATTTGTCAACATATTATTCAATAAAATTTCAGCTTCATCCGATGTTCTTTCCCTGAAAAGAGAACCATCACAACTATCTA
This sequence comes from Aegilops bicornis, assembly GCA_021605145.1. Taxonomy (NCBI): domain Eukaryota; kingdom Viridiplantae; phylum Streptophyta; class Magnoliopsida; order Poales; family Poaceae; genus Aegilops; species Aegilops bicornis. The sequence goes on from CM038673.1 coordinate 225,479,048, forward strand.
GGTAATCTCTGGAAGCATCGGTTAGTCCATTATAAAAGATATCAAGTATTTCAGGTTTCTTAAGAGGATGATCAGGCAAAGCATTAAGTAACTTGAGAAGCCTCCCCCAAGCTTGTGGGAGACTCTCTTCTTTAATTTGCACGAAGTTGTATATTTCCCTCAAAGCAGCTTGTTTCTTATGAACATGGAAATATTTAGCAGAGAAGTAATAAATCATATCCTGGGGACTACGCACACAACCAGGATCAAGATAATTAAACCATGTCTTAGGATCACCCTTTAACGAGAACGGAAATATTTTGAGTATATAAAAGTAGCGCGATCTCTCATCATTAGTAAACAGGGCAGCTATATCATTTAACTTAGTAAGATGTGCCACAACAGTTTCAGTTTCATAGCCATAAAGAGGATCAGATTCAACCAAAGTAATTATATCTGGATCAACAAAGAATTCATAATCCTTATCGGGAAGACAAATAGGTGAAGTAGCAAAAGCAGGATCAAGTTTCATTCTGTCTCTAAGAGATTCTTTACTCCATTTAACTAGCAGCCTCTTAAGTTCGTATCTATCCTGACAAGAAAAAATAGCTGCAGAAGATTCCATATCAAAAAGATAACCCTCAGGAATAGAAGGCATATCTTCATCATCACTTTCATCAATATTATCAGTTTCAATAATTTCTCTCTCTCTAGACCTAGAAATTTGTTCATCAAGAAATTCACCAAGGGGCACAGTAGTATCAAGCATAGAAGTAGTTTCATCATAAGTATCATGCATAGCAGAAGTGGCATCATCAATAACATGCGACATATCGAGCGAATAGCGAGAAACAGGTTTAGGTGTATAAGCTTACTCATAACGGAAGGTGAATCAAGTGCGAGCTAGATGGCATTTCCTTACCTCCCTCGTAGTTGAGGGATAAATTGTTGTCTTAAGCGTCTTTCAAGTTCTTCATAGTTTCCAGCAGATATAAATCCCAAGTGACTCAAAGAATAGAGCTATGCTCCCGGCCTGGCCTTGAGAAAAAGGTCTTGATAACCCACAAGTATAGGGGATCGCATAGCAGTTTTCGAGGGTAGAGTATTCAACCCAAATTTATTGATTCGACGAAGGGGAGCCAAAGAATATTCTCAAGTATTCGCAGCTGAGTTGTCAATTCAACCACACATGGAAACTTAGTATCTGCAGCAAAGTGTTTAGTAGCAAAGTAATATGATAGTGGTGGTAACGGTAACAAAAGTAAAGACAGCAAAAGTAATGTTTTTGGTATTTTTTTAGTGATTGTATTGAGTAGCAACGGAAAAGTAAATAAGCGAGAACCAAGATATGGAAAGCTTCGTAGGCACCGGATTAGTGATGGGTAATTATGCCCGATGCGGTTCGTCATGTATGATCATAACATAGGGTGACACAGAACTAGCTCCAATTCATCAATGTAATGTAGGCATGTATTCGAATATAGTCATGCGTGCTTATGGAAAAGAACTTGCATGACATCTTTCGTCCCTACCCTCCCGTGGCAGCGGGGTCCTATTGGAAACTAAGGGATATTAAGGCCTCCTTTTAATAGAGAACCGGAACAAAGCATTAGCACATAGTGAATACATGAACTCCTCAAACTATGGTCATCACCGGGAGTGGTCCCGACTATTGTCACTTCGGAGGTGCCGGATCATAACACATAGTAGGTGACTATAGACTTGCTAGATAGGATCAAGAACACACATATATTCATGAAAACATAATAGGTTCAGATCTGAAATCATGGCACTCGGGCCCTAGTGACAAGCATTAAGCATAGCAAAGTCATAGCAACATCAATCTCGTAACATAGTGGATACTAGGGATCAAACCCTAACAAAGCTAACTCGATTACATGATAAATCTCATCCAACCCATCACCGTCCAGCAAGCCTAGGATGGAATTACTCACGCACGGTGGTGAGCATCATGAAATTGGTGATGGAGGATGGTTGATGATGACGACGGTGACGAATCCCCCTCTCCGGAGCCCCGAACGGACTCCAGATCAGCCCTCCCGAGAGAGATTAGGGCTTGGCGGCGGCTCTGTATCGTAAAACGCGATGATTTCTTCTCTCTGATTTTTTTTCTCCCCAAAAGCCAATAAATAGAGTTGGAGTTGGCATCGGAGGGTGTCCAGGGGGCCCACGAGGTAGGGGGCGCGCCTAGGAGGGGGGGGCACCCTCGTGGACAGGGTGTGGGCCCCCTGGTCTTCATCTTTGGCGAGGATTTTTTATTATTTATTCTAAGGTATTCCGTGGAGTTTGTGTCATTCCGAGAACTTTTGTTTTCTGCACATAAAACAACATCATGGCAATTCTGCTGAAAACAACGTCAGTCCGGGTTAGTTCCATTCAAGTCATACAAGTTAGAGTCCAAAACAAGGGCAAAAGTGTTTGGAAAAGTAGATACGACGGAGACGTATCACCGGGGGAGTCCGCCTCGCCCTCTTACTCTTTGTGTCTCTAGTCTTGGCATTGTTTTGCCCGTCTCGTGCTTCTGGCTTCCCTCCTCTGCCCTTCTTAGTGTGGCCGTGTGCGCGACTCTGACTGCCCGTGCACAAGTGAAGGGGTAAAAAGGAGTGCCCCTACTTTTGTACACCGATAGGAGCCCCTGGGCCTAGAACGGTGCGCGGGCAGGCGGGGCGGGATTTTACCGCAGTAATTTCTTCACTCGCTTGCGCTTCCCCATGACCCGCGTTGAATGCACGTCGTGCAGGGTCGTGCGCGACGTGGGTGGCATGCGTGGGGCGGCCGCTGCCCTCATGCGTCACATCGCAGCAAAGAGGCTGCTCGCGCCTTCCTCATAGAAAGAGGAAACGCAGAGGCGCGGCTCATTTACTGAGCGGACTCGGGTCGTGGTCTTCAAGGCGTCCGCGCCCCATGATCACGGGGTGGAGAAAGGTCGCCTCACCCGTCCCCTTGATTTCTGCTTGCTCGCCACGTGTCCCCCATGCCCCTAAGGTGGCAGGTGGTCGAGGCGGGAAACCGGGCCGTCGCTGGTTGGAGCAGCGGGTCGGTCTCGATTCCCTGTGCCCCCGACGGCCGGATTGGTTGAGTGGGGTGGCCGAGCCCCGATCCCGCCCGTTTATAAGAAAGGGGGGGGAGGGTGATGGCATCCCACATTCTATCATCATCCATCTCCTTCCACCTAGTCTCCTTCCTTCCATCTGCCATGGCGAGAGGAGGCGTCGGCCCTTCGACGGTGGCAGCGAGGGTCTCTGCTCGACAGTGCGTCCCTCCTCCCCAAGAGCTTGCGACGGCGGAGCCGACCATGAGAGGAAGGGGGAGGGGCGAGGCCGAGGTCGCCGCGGCGCTCGGGGAAGAGGGGGACGGGGCGGTGCACCAGCCTTGCCTCCATCGGTGATGTCTCCCCCAATGGAGGGCCACGTCGGGGACCAGCCCCGTGAGTTCTTCATCAGGCTGCGCCGGCCACCGCATCGTCGTCTTCGTCTCCCCACTCCATTCGCTCGGGAGATGGAGCTCCACCCGCCACAGACCCTCAAGTTGCATATGAGGGGCTGCGGGAATGGCGGCACGCGAGTCGATGTCGACTTTCCCGCCCCTCACGTCATGTACCTTCATCGTGGATGGAAGACTTTCGCTTGTGTCCACAGCCTGACAATAGGCTTGTTCTCTATTTCAAATTAATGGAGAACGGCCTGCTCTCCGTGAAGGTCTTCGGGGACCTTGGAACTCGCCTAAAGTGCTGCATGGAGAGCTCCTCCGATGATGAGGACTCCTCCTCAAGCGGGAGTGACGAGGAGGACAGCGACAGCAATGACGAGGGCGTCGAGCGGGGGGACGCCAACCTCGACTCCGACTAACCGCGTCGCCCCTCCCTCGACATGCGCCCTGCCGAGGGCCTTCCTCGTCAAGCTCTCCATCGGCGCGTTCCCCGTCGCCTCCTTGGGCGGCTTGTGTAGGAAGGCCGAAGAAGACGAATAAGGCGGGTGGCGGGCTGTCAAGTCGGAGTATGCGGGCACCGACGCCTTCGTCGCGTATTGTCGGCCCGCCGCCTCATCTTTCGGCTCCTCTCCCGGCGTATTCTGCTGCTCGTACCTCGCCCAGGCGTTCTTTTTGCCCTCCTGGTATCTTGTTCCATCTTCCGAGGAGAGGGTAAGCCTGTGAGCATTTGTTAAATTTAGAACTTGAAATCCCCTTGCTCATGTTTTTCATTCCGTATGAACTGTACCTGTATGGGACGTTTTTAATGAAAAAGGGTGCTTGTCGGGTTCTTTGTGCGTGAGCGAGGCCCATGCCAAGAAGTGAATCCTTGTTATTTTTAAGATAAACATTGTCGCCCGGCAACAGGCCTTGCCGCCCCCTCACTTGATTCGACCATTCTCTTGCTCTTGGCGGAGGCAGGGCGAAGTAGAGTTAGGCCCTTCGTTTATTTCCCTGCCACTACGACTACGACCCAGTTTCGACCCAGGGAATGGTTCTCAGGTACAGGAAGAAAGGGGGAGCATGGTGGCCTAGGAATAAAACGAGGTTTCATACATCTCAACTCCATACGGCAATTCACAATAGGGGATAAAAGACTTATCTGGATCCGCAGCCCCTGGCAGCCCTGGCTTGCCGTGGTTGGATTCTTGTGTCTGCAGCCCCCAGCAACCTTGGGTTGCCGGGGCTGGAGCGCCGGCTTGTTCTCTTTCTTCCAAATAGCTCAGTGGAAACATACATGTACCCTGCGAACCAAAGAGGACGGAAAAGGAACAGAGAGACATACACTCGACCTCTATGCTAGGGATTAGTCGCCGTTAAGCACTATCAACCCTAAATGGGGGAGAGACTTGACCTAGCATGCATGCTAAAACTTAGGGCGCCAGCGCTTCATTTATTTATGCTCAGGGTCTGCGCCTGGCTTTGTACAGAGGGTTACATGCCTTGCCGGCAAGGCTTATACAAAAGATGGTTTGCCGGGGGGCCCAACAACTGTGCCTTATGGATAAAACTTGCGAAGAAGTTCAATGTTCCAGGAGTTGCTCACTAAAATAGCATCTTCAGTGTCCAGGCAGACTGCACCGGGCCTGGTGACTCATATTACCCGAAAAGGGCCTTCCCACTTCGGCGTCAACTTGTTGGAATTCTTGGCTGATTGGACGCGCCAAAGAACAAGGTCGCCTTCCTCAAAGCTTCGGGCATGAGCCTTGCGGCTATGGTAGCAGCGCAAGGCTTGCTCGTAGCACGCTGCTCTCACAGCCGCCCGAAGATGATCTTCCTCAAGGAGCGTTGTGTCATCTTGCCGCAATTGCCCTTGCTCAAGCTCGTCATAAGCGAGCACTCGAGGTGACCCGTATGTGAGTTCCGTGGGGAGAACTGCTTCTGCCCCGTATACCAGGGCAAAGGTTGTCTGGCCGGTGGCTCGATTTGGCGTCATTCTGATTGACCAAAGAACAACCGACGACTAATCAATCAAGCGCCTTCCGCTCTTGTGCAGCCTGTCAAAAGTGTTTGTCCTCAGACCTCGTAGTACTTCAGCATTTGCCCTCTCCGCCTGGACATTGCTCCGTGGGTGCACCACGGAAGCGAAACAGACCTTGTTGCCGAGGTCTTGGATGTATTGCATGAAGGTGTGGCTTGTGAACTGCGTGCCGTTGTTGGTGATGACTCTGTTTGGCACACCAAAACGGCAGACTAGCCCCTTGAAGAACTTGACGGCTTCCTGCGCTGTCACCTTCCTCACTGCTTCCACCTCCGGCCACTTTGTGAACTTGTCGATTGCAACGTACAAGTACTCTAAGCCCCCGACAGCGCAGGGGAAAGGGCCCAGTATGTCGAGCCCCCAGATCAAAAATGGCCAGGAGAGAGGAATTGTTTGAAGGGCTTGAGCTGGTTGATGAAGCTTCTTCGAATGGAACTGACACGCTTCACACTTGGTGACTAGTGTCGTTGCATCCTGGAGGGTAGTGGGCCAGAAGAAACCTTGCTGGAATGCCTTGCCGGCAAGGGCCCTCGACCCTATGTGGGAGCCGCATATGCCTCCGTGTATCTCTGCCAACAGCTCCAGTCCTTCCTCCCGGGGAATCCACTTCAATTTCACAATGTTCGGTCTTTTCCTGTACAGGACGTCGTCGATGAACTAATACATGGCAGACCGACGGGCTACTTTCACCGCTTCTTCCTGCTCCTGAGGGAGTTCCCCTGTTTGGAGGAATCAGACGGTATGCTGTGCCAATGCCGGAGCCTGGGGCTCGACGGCAAGGACTAAAGGCATTTCCTCTGCCATGGGGGCGGTCGTCTCTACGGCCATGGCTTGACGCCCCGCCAGAGTCGGTTGCCCCTCGGTAGGCTCAGGGTCCATGGCAACATCCTTGCCGGCGGCTCCTGGGGGCTCGGCGGGAAAGTACTTGCCGGGGCCTGATTTCCTTTGCTTATTCTGCTCCGTTGATGGTTCAACGGATGGTTGAGTTAGCTGAAGTACAAAAGTACCTGGTTCCACAGGTAGTTTGAAGGCAGCGCGCTTCGACAGGTAGTCGGCGATGTCGTTCTCCACTCGGGGAACATGCTCCGCTTGTATACCGTCAAAGCGCTCCTCCAGCTTCCTCACCTCATCTACGTAGGCCTCCATCAACGGGCTTTGATAATCTTTGTTGACTTGCCTGACGACAAGCTGTGAATCACCTCTGACGATGAGCTTCTTGATCCCGAGGTCTGTTGCGATCCTGAGACCGGCAAGCAACCCCTCATATTCAGCAGTGTTGTTCATGGAGATCTCCCTGGGAAAGTGCATATGGATCACATACTTGAGGTGCTCTTCGGTGGGCGCAATGAGCAGCACACCAGCACCGGCACCTTGTAGCGAGAAAGCCCCGTCAAAATACATAATCCAATTGCGACTTGCTTCCTTGCCGGGGAGAGTGGTCTCCTAGATCTCTTCGTCGGGCGTTGAGGTCCACTCTGCAATGAACTCTGCCAAGACTCTGCTCTGGATTGTCGAAGTACTTTCAAACTTCAAACCAAAGCTCGACAGTTCCAAAGCCCACTCCACGATCCTCTTGGTCGCGTCTGGGTTATGCAGTATCCGTTGCAACGGGGGGCGGGTGACAACGGTGATTTCATGGGCTTGGAAGTAATGACGCAGCTTCCTTGAGGACATAAGGAGGCCGAAGAGCAATTTATGCACACTGGAGTACCTTGACCTAGCCCCCTGCAAGAGGGAGCTGACAAAGTAAACCGGGTGCTGCATCATCTTCTTCTTCTGCACCACTTCGTTTGGTTGCGCGGGCCCCGTCCCGATGGCGTCAGACTCTGCCGGGGGCCTTGCCTTGCCGGCACCAGGCCCTGCCGGGGGGAGCTCTGGCTCGACATCTGCCAGTCCCGCCGTTGCCATTGCCTCTTCGTCGACCTCCCTCTGCGCCACTAGCGCGGCGCTGACCACTTGATTCGTTGCCACTAGATACAGCAGCAATGGCTCTCGTGGCTTAGGCGCAGCTAGTATCGGTGTAGAGGAGAGGTATTTCTTCAAATCCTGTAGCGCTGCTTCAGCCTCCGGGTCCATTCCATTGGGCCCGCCTTTTTCAAGATTTTGAAAAACGGAAGGGCATGCTCAGCAGACTTGGAGATGAATCTGCTCATGGCGGCAACGCAGCCAGTGAGCCGACACACATCCTTGATCCGCTTGGGCGCCTCAATCTGCTCAATAGCCTTGATCTTGTCTGGGTTCGCCTCGATCCCACAATGTGACACAAAGAACCCAAGAAATTTGCCGGACGGAACACCGAAGACACACTTCTCAGGGTTCAACTTGAGGTTGATCTTGCACAAATTTGCAAATGTCTCTTCTAAATCTTGCACGAGTGTCGCCTTATCCTTGGTTTTGACCACTATGTCATCCATATAAGCTTCCATATTTCTATGTAGCTGGGGCTCAAAACCAATTTGGACTGCCCTTGCAAACATTGAGCCAGCCCTCTTCAACCCGAAAGGCATTCGCTAAAAGCAAAATGTACCACTTGGGGTGATGAAGGCTGTCTTTTCCTCATCTTCTCTTGTCATGAAGATCTGGTGGTATCCTGAGTAGGTGTCGAGGAACGATAACAATTCGCACCCGACCGTGGAGTCAACAATCTGATCAATGCGCAGCAACGGGAAAGGGTCCTTTGGACAAGCCTTATTGATGTCCGTGTAATCAATACACAGCCTCCACTTCCCATTTTCCTTGTGCACCACCACTGGATTGGCCAACCACATCGGATGGAGTACTCCCCTCACCAAGCCTGACTCTTCTAACTTCCCGATCTCCTCCGTGATGAACTCCTGCCGCTCCAAAGCTTGCTTCCTGACCTTCTGCTTGATGGGTCGCGCATGAGGACAGACAACAAGATGGTGCTCAATCACCTCCCTGGGAACGCCGGGGATGTTGGATGCTTGGCATGCAATTACATTAACATTCGCCCGCAGGAAGGTGACGAGCGCGCTTTCCTATTTGCTGCCAAGGGAGGAGCTTATGGTGAAAGCCCCTCCCGTGCCATCCTCCTTGGCGGACACCTTCTTGTTCTCTGGTGGCACAGCTCTAGACTTCTTGCTCTTGCCGACGGAGCTCTCTGGCACATCCTCGACGGGAGCACAACACTCCGAAGATGTGCGCTTGCCGGAGTGGGCGCGAGAGGTCTTGCCGGTCATCTTCCCTCCCGGGGCTTTGGCGGCAGGAGCAAGTGCCTTGGCGGCAATCGCTGCAACTGCCTTCCGGTGGAGTTGGTCAACGCAGATCAACGCATCTTTCTTGTCGCAGGGGACGGTGGTGATGGTCATCGGCCCAGGTATCTTCAGTGTGTTGTAGGCGTAATGTGATGCCGCCATGAACCTAGCTAGTGCCGGGCAGACGAGAATCCCGTTGTAGGGCAAGGGCATCTCTGCTACATCGAAAACAATCCTCTCCATCCTGTGGTTCAACTCGCCTCCAAACGTCACGGGCAGTGTGACCTTGCCCTTTGGCTGGCTCCTTCTCGGGTTGACCCCTTGAAACGTGCCCGTATCTTCGAGGTCTCCATCAGGAGTCCGCAACCTTTTGATCACAACAGGCGAGATCAAGTTCAGACCGGCCCCGCGATCAACTAGCATTTTTGTCACCCTGAGGTTGCGTATTGTTGGCGAAACCAACAATGGCAAGCACCCGACCGCAGTTGTGCGCAGGGTGGTCCTCGGCGTAAAAAATGATAGGCGTGCTGGACCACTTTAGTGGCTTTTGAGCATCGAATGATGGCTCCGCTGCTGTGATCTCACACGCCCACTGCTTGAGCTGGCGATGAGAAGTGTGCAGCGAGGCACCACCGTCGACGCACATAGCCACCGTAGCTTTCTGAAACTCCTGCTCGCCAGACTCCTCGTCCTCGTCATGACCGTCGTCTTCCTGCTTCTTATCGCGGCCCCGAGCAGGCCTCTCTTGCTGGCTATCCTTGCCGCGGTGACCCCCTTGGCCGTCATGCTTCTTGCCGGATCCTTCGGCACCATCATGGACCTTCTCCTTGTCTCGCCTCTCATACTCAGCTTTTTTCTTTTCAGCAAGCAGCTCAACTTGTCGGCAGTTCTGGAGGTCATGGCCCTTGGTGTGGTGGATCTTGTAGTACTGCTTGTCGGAGCATCCTGGCTTGTCGGCAGCCTCCAAGGCCCGGCAAACGGCGCACCCGGCAATTTCCTTGGCGGGGTCGTCCGTCTTGGCCTTCTTGGCGGTGCCGCTGTCCTCGGATCCCTCGACGGCAAGCACAGTCTTGCCCTTGCGTTTCCTGTTGCGGCGCCGGCCCTTCTTTGTCGGGGTGGCTGTGCCTTTGTCTATGGAGTCGGTTTCCGCACCGGCGTCCTCGCCGGGGTACTTCCTCCCCTATTCAGCTCGGGCGCACCTATTGGCCAGAACATTAAGTTCGGCCACATCTTTGACCTTGTTCATCGCCAGCTCTTCACGCATCTTGCGGTTGTGCACATTCTGGTGGAATGCGCTGATCACGACGGCAGGATGAACATCGGGGATGTTATACTGCACCCGGCTGAATCTCTGTATGTACTTGCGCATGGTTTCATCTTCTTTCTAGGGGATGATATGCAAATCGGTTGCCTGGCCATGAGGTTGGTGGCCCCCCATAAAGGCGCCAACAAACTCATGGCACAAATCCGACCAGGAACAAATAGAATCTACTGGCAAGTGCATCAACCATGACATGACATTGGGTTTAAGTGCCAATCGGAAGTAATTGGCAAGCACCTTGTCGTCGCGAGCCCCAGCAGCTTGCATGGCGATGGTGTAGATGCTGAGGAAGTCCGGCGGATGGGTCTTGCCATCGTACTTCTCGCCGACGCCGGGCTTGCACGTGCGGTGCGATGGCCACTGGAACTGCCGCAGCTCACTGGTAAAGGCTGGGCAACCCACCTCATAGGGTAGGCCGCCAGAACCCCCTGGTGCTGGGTGGTCCATAGTGGGCCCCGCCCGCCTATGTGACTGGTTGTGCGCATCGTGCCGGCGCTCGATGGTGGTTCGAGTGTCTTCATGGGCTCGCTCCCAAAGAACTTGGCGCTGATTGCAGTGGGTCCGTGGATCGGACGACGCTAAGGAAATGTTATCACAAGTGTCATCACGACGGTCCGGCCCCCGCGGTGGCTGGCGTGGCGGAGGAGAGTGCACCGTGGCCACAGCACCTCCGGTCTTTCCACCCCTGGCATGCGGTGGCTCGACGGAGCGCCAGCCAGAGGGCCCAGCCGGTCGTGGCTCATCTTTGTTGGCAATGCCGACGAGGCTCCGGATGGTGGCTCTCCGCTCGTCGAGCTTTTCTGCAGTAGGGGAAAGTCAAGGAGCAACTGCGCGCGCTAAGGCTTCGGCTGGCGTGGGTGGCGGCGAAAGCTGCGTGGACCGTGACGCGCTCCGACTTCTAACCATGTTAGAAGGAGCTTTATCACGGCTGGGGGCAGTGCGCCATTTTCGCCAGCGTCTCGGCGTGCATGCTGGCCTTCTACGTCCCGCGCATGAAGCGCAGGGCTCTTCCCGCGGCGGTGCCTGGGGTCACCGGCGTGGTGATGCTGCTCATCACGCGCAACCTGGAGGGAGCGCCTCGTAGGCGTCGGCATAGGCGTTTTGGAGGTCGCCGCCCATAGGTGGCACTGCGCCGCCCCTGGAGGGCCCCGCGTCGCCTGCGGGGGGCCCGGCTCCGTCTTTGGATTTGGCGGCGTGCAGACCGTCGTCTCGCGCACGAACAACGCCGCTCGCCCGACTTTGATTGCTGAAGCGATGCGGGTGTTCGTGGGCTGTGCCTCGGCTTCCGTCCGCGACCGCCTCGCCACTCGCCCGCACTGGTATGGGCCGTTCGGCTCCCAACGAACTGATCGCCATGGTCATCTTCTTCTTGGGAGCCATGGTGATCAAGAACTGCCAGACTAACGGCTAGAACAGATTCTCACAACTGCGCCCCCCTACCTGGCGCGCCAAAGATGTCGGTGAGAACGACACCTATGGGATCACTGGGATCCCTTCTACGGTTGGCGGGCACGGGGTTGTGCAAAGAGCAAGTCTATGCCGCGAGGATGCATCAAACCCTAGTCCTGCTTTGGTGTATGTATTTGAGTGTTCTTGAGTTCTTGAACTAGCTACGGTGCGTGTCTAGCTCAAAAGATCTGAATCCTTCTCCTGGTCGCCTCGGGCCTCCTTTTATAGGAAAAAAGGGGTTGCCACAGTGGCACACAGGAGGTGGAAAGGCGTATGGTACACAAGCTTATCGCCTGTCATTACGGGACAAAGCGCATTAAATGCACCCCTTAGGTGTCCCGTTGCGTTATTGGGGATGGCAAGAGGCCCGTCCCGTCCGTCTCCGCTCCGTATTGCTCCAACACGCATCCAGGCCAACAAGGCATGCATCGCCACGCAGACTGGCAGGCTGCTGAGATGGTGTGGTGGTAGGGTCTTCACAAAGATTTGCATGACGCCACGTAGGTGTTTGCTGAGCTGGCCTGGAATCTGCATGTCGCCATGCAGGTGCCTGCCGAGCTGGTCGGACTGGCAGCTGCATGGCAACGGCGGTGGAGTCTTGGCAGACGCGGGCCTGGCTGCGGCCCCGTAGGTGTCTTCGGCAAGGGCCTTGCCGGGGCCCCGGCAAGGATCTTGCCATGGCGTCGTGGTCGTCCCCGGCAGGGGTCTTGCCGGGGGTCTCGTGGATTTCCTCAGCTAGTATCCCACCGAGGATCAACGTCTTCTGGTCCTCATCTGGTCTTGTGTGTCTAAGATCTTGACAAAGATCTGCGTGCCACCATAGAGGTGCCTCCCAAGCCTTGGCCCCAATGTGGCTGGCAGCGTTTGGAACCCCCCGGCTCAAGGGTGGCTTGCTCTGCTGGGGTTGGGCAAGTTGCCCCGGCAAGGTTCTTGCAAGGGCCGCGGAGGCCGCCCTGGCAAGGGTCTTGCCGAGGGAGTCCGCCTCGCCCTCTTACTCTTTGTGTCTCTGGTCTTGGCGTTGTTTTGCCCATCTCTTGCTTCTAGCTTCCCTCCGCCCTTCTTAGTGTGGCCATGGGCGCAGCTTTGACTGATCGTGCACAAGTGAAGGTGCAAAAATGAGTGCCCCTACTTTTGTACACCGACAAAGCCATCTAGCTACTAACTACGGACCCGAAGGTCTACAAAGAACTACTCACGCATCATCAGAGAGGCACAAATGGAGGTGGTGAACCGCATCTGTGATGGTGTCTAGATTGGATCTGGTGGTTCTAGACTCTATGGTGGCTGGAATTGATTTTCGTCGATTCCCCTAGGGTTTCTGGAATATCAGGGTATTTATAGAGCAAAGATGCAGTCCGGTGGGCACCCGAGGTGGGCACAACCCACCAGGGCGCACATGGGCCTCCTGGCATGCCCTGGTGGGTTGTGCTCTCCTCGGAGCATCCCCCAGGCGCAGCCTTGGCCCATTAGGTGTCTTCTGGTCCAAAAAAATCTCCATAAACTTTCATTGCATTTGGACTCAGTTTGTTATTGATTTCCTGCGATGTAAAAAACATGCAGAAAACAACAACTGGCACTTGGCACTATGTCAATAGGTTAGTACTAAAAAATGATATAAAATGATTATAAAACATCCAAGATTGATAATATAACAACATGGAACAATAAAAAATTATAGATACGTTGGAGACGTATCAAGCATCTACTTACGTTGTGTAAATGGTCAATACTCCCAACTCCCATCCAAGACGTCAGCGTAAATGCAGAAGGGGCACCACAAGGGACATGGTCTGGAATAATGCCACCACCGACAATGGTGCGGCAACAGCCGACGATGCCGGGAATCCCGAGGAGGACCTTCAAGCCTCCCTAGAGCGACATGTCAGCCCCGGGGTGGAGGACCGAAAAAACCTCTTTGAAGGGGCCGGTGACAACTACATGCCTAAATCCGAGGAGGACGAGAGGCTTGGCACCGAGGAATATATTGTCCCCGAATACCCCATCGCATAAGAGCACTTCAGACGGTGCCTCATCGCCACCACTCGCAACATGAAGTGGAAGCAGGAGCGGTTGCAGGCCAACGAGGACGCTTTGAACGACAAATGGGTCGAAATACTCTCGTTCGAGCGAGATCTCGAGGAACGGCGCTGTGGTGCGCCTAAGTCTTACCTGCACAGGCGTTTGTTGCCCGAGTTCGACGAAGAACTGACAGACGACGCACTTTTAACATGCGGACAGCCAGATCAACCTCACTGACCCCCTAGAGGGAGAGACAGGCCAACACAGGAAGATTTCCGCACTCAAATAGCACCACGCCGTCATGGCAAGGACCCTGTTGGCTACCTAGACCCTCATGACACTCGAAGTCACATCGAGGCAAACTGAGCATCTCGTCGGTCCATTTACGGGTCAAGAGGACGCACGCCGGCCAGGTTTGATGGCTACGATGCCTGGCTGGACATGAACGGACACACTCGAGATCAAGCTTACACACGGCTCTCCCCTGACGTCCGAAGCGACACTTCTCGGTTCTGGGGTCTAGCCCACCCGATCTGTTTCACAGACAGGGTAATGGAACATCAGTTTCCGGAGGGGTTTAAACCCATCAACATAGAATCATACCATGGCACAACGGAGTATGGATCGAAGATTTCTTCTTCATATACACATGGCTGACGGAGATGACCTCCATGCCATCAAATACTTGCCGCTCAAGTTAAAGGGGCCAACGAGGTATTGGCTCAATAGCCTACCTCCTCATTCTATCGGCAGCTGGGAAGCCCTCGAGGATGCCTTTCAGGAAATTTCTAGGGGACTTACGTCCGACCTCCGGACGTCGACAACCTCAGTCGTGTCACTCAGTAGCCCAACGAATCAGCTTGCAAATTCCGGAACCGGTTCCTCACTAAAAAGAACCAGATCATAGACTATTCCCATGTCAAGGCCATCGCTACATTTAAGAACAACATCCGAGATAGTGGCTCACCCGCCAGTTCGGACAGGATAAACCGAGAACCATGGCAACCCTAAACTCACTTATGACCCGCTTTTGTGTGGGCGAGGATAGTTAGCTGGCCCGTAGTACCCATAACGATGATGCAAGCACCTCAAAAACGCGTGATACCAATCAAAAGCCTCCACGTAATAAAAATAGACGCACCCATAAGAATGGCGGCAGCGACTCAGAGGACCCCGCGATCAACGCAGGGTTCACCCGACCTAGATCCAGGCAGAAGCGGAAACCCTTTAAAGGGAATAGGGATGGACCCAACCAGCTAGATAAAATCCTCGATGGGCCATGCCAAATTCATGGTACCTCGGACAAACCAGCAACTCGTACTAACAGAAATTGCTGGGTCTTCAAGAAGGACGGCAAGGTAGCGACGGAGGGTCAAAATAAAACCCAACCTCGTAGCGAAGACGTGGATGAACATCGGCGGCCCAACAATGGAGGCCAAAAGAAGTTCCGTAATGAGGTAACAGAAGGAAACATGATTTATTTTACTCACATCCCTAAAAGGGAGAGGAAGCGTGTACTTTGGGACATTTATGCGCTAGAGCCAGTTGCCTCGAAGTTCAACCCGTGGTCGGCTTACCCAATCACATTTGACAAACATAACCATTCGACCAGCATTAGGCCTGGTGTATCGGTCGCACTCATCCTAGACGCGATTGTCGATGGTTTTCATCTGACACATGTCCTTATAGACGGAGGAAGCATCCTCAACTTAATCTACGAGGACACGGTTAGGAAGATGGGCATTGACTCATCTCGGATCAAACCCAGCAACACTACCTTTAAATGTGTCATACCATGTGTCGAAGCTCATTGCACGGGCACTGTGACACTGGAGGTAGTCTTCGGGTGACCCGAGAACTTCATGAGTGAGGAGTTAATTTCGACATCGTCCCTTTTCAAAGGGGATACAACGCGCTCCTAGGGTGCACCACATTTTCTCGCTTCAATGCAGTCCCGCATTACACTTACCTTAAGCTTAAAATTCCAAGACATAATAGTGTTATTATAGTTAATGGTAACACTAAACACTCTCTGCGGACGGAGGAGCAGACATCGGCCTTTGCAGCCGAGGTACACGCGTCCGAGGAGGCAGCCCATTGCGGTAAACGTACCCCAGCTCTTCGAAGCATACACGGTCCACGCCAGTAGACCTCGGACATGCAGTCCCCCATCCTAAATAGGGGTACGGGCTCCTCGCGCGCTCCCCTTGGAAGGGGTGTTACATCCCCAGAGTGCGCACAATTTTGCACTCAAAATTCCTTGGGCCGCCGAGGAGCCGAAGCAATGAAAATGTCAAATCGGCTAGACTGACAAAGACGAAGCTTTGATCTCACACATAGGAAAGGATATGTCAAAGAGCTAGCTAACACGAGCATTCCCATGTGGCCTCAACCACACAATCGACAGCTGCAGACCTCTTCAAAGGACTCGACCAACGAATGCTTCAAGCAATATGAACGACAGAGGTTGCATGCAGTCCGTACTAATCTTCGCCATCAACAAATACGAGCTGGTCAAACAACAGGGAGACACGGAGGTGCGGCAGGAAGCAGCCCAAGCTCATAAACCCGATGACAAAGTCCGCCCTATTTTTATTTTACTCCTTCATTTTCTTCAATCGCATTGTATCTGATATGAACTGGGACCCGATCTTTCGATGAGAGAAGATAACTATGATATTTGTGGGACTTGACCCTCATGATACGACCACCAACCGTATAGTGAGAACCATACACGACTGATATGCATCGCAATCGTTGAACCAACTCCACGGTGTTATCGACTGAGCCGATGACGCGATAGGCCTATCCACAAAGGATTTTTCCTGCAAGCAAATCGAAGAACATGCAGGAAAATAATAGCCAAGTAATCTGAAATTGCGAATATGCTAGATGAATAAATCTCACAAGATGGGGTTTTGATAGGATGTCTTGATGGTTGCACTAGCCGCTACGAGTGAAGACAAATAGAAGTAGCAATGGCTAAACTTCTCTAAACAAAACACCCAATCTAAACCCTAACCAAGACTAGCTATTTATTAAAGGTTGATCTGCGACCGAGTCGGTTGGCCGTATCACAGTATGTGGGGCGTACGAAGGCCAGACACGGACGTGGCTTTTTCTTCCGTTGACATGACATGTTGGCGCAATCGTGATGTATTAAAACAATCCTTTGGACCCAATGACTCCTCTTGGTCCATGTAGTCAAAACAATTGTTGGAGTTTTGGACGTTAGCTTCTGGCACCTCATACGTGATGGATGGGATGGATGGCTTGGGTGGTGCAAGCCATGCATGCAACAACGGTGGAAGGCATGCATGCAATGATGGTTGCTCCACTTTAATTAATTCTTTGATTTCCTTATCCCTGAGTACAAATAAACCAGAACATGAGTGTAGCATCGTAGTATCATCACTTAAATCATATGTATAAAGGAGCGATAGTACCTGGTCATTTGTTTGTCTCGTACACACTCTAATTGTAGGTCTAGGTGCAACTATGTGAACGATGTCTCGTGGCATACTTGTAGCTGTACTTATAGTAGCTACATCAAGATCATCCTCCCTTTCTTGAAAACAAAGCCGTCCTCAGCTTTCATTTATCTGGAACACATCATAGAGCAGAGCAAAAATAGAAGCAATGTATGTAGGTCGTTCCAAAGGCGTTAGATCATGAGGATATGACAAAGTTGTAATAGCACCATTAGGAATGGCACGAGAAGTTTTATCCCACACAGTCTATATATGAACTATGGAAACACAAATTAACTATCTGAGCATGCAGTATGTCTAGTTCAGAAGTTCGTACACTCAATGGATTTTTTTTAGAAGTGATAGCAAGCATACTATGCATAGGATGATTTGTTGATTTAGCTTTCCCATCATTTATTATTTCATCAGGGGTCATAGGAAGAAAGTTAATGGTTTTTTATTTAAACACAAGAGTATAGGAATTTGTTCTACTGTGATGGGTAACACTATTATCATATTGCCAAGGTCGACCTAACAATAATGAACAAGCTTGCATACATACAACATCATAGTCAACATAATCATGATACGAACCAAGTGTAAAATGGACTCTCACACGACGTGTTCCCTTCAACTTACCACATTCGTTGAACCATTGGATGTAATATGTATGGGGGTGTCTTGTAGTGGTGATGCAAAGTTTCTCGACCATCTCAATACTCGCCAATATTGCAGCTTCCACCATCAATGATCACACGAACGAAATGTCCTTTGACAACAAAATTAGTTTGCAAAAGATTATGGCATTGAGGCATCTTAGCATGCCCCACCTTGGCACTAAGTACTCGCATGGTTACAAGGCTTGGGTATTGATCGGCCATGTCAGCATTAATATGTATCTCCTCCGTGTCATGCTCCTTGGTGTCACCTGCATTATTAGTGGCAAGCATAGCACATGTATCTTCATCCAAATCACTAGAAGAGGAGTACTCACCATCTTCCCGCACAATGAATGCACGTTTATTTGGGCAGTCCTTCATCAAGTGCCCGCCACCTTTGCATATATGACACTTCATGTTCCTTGTGCGTCCAGACGAAGTCGTGGGTGCTAGAGAAGTTCCTTTCGAAGCCGCTGAGGATAGTGGAGCTGATTTGGAACTGGTTGGAAGTGCACCATTGTTTGAGATATGTTGTGGTGCCTCAGTAGTGGTTGGGACAGTTGGAGAGTGTGTCCATGATGAATGCTGACCTATAGAAAAGTTACCTCGTCCCTTGTTGTGTCGTCCCTGTACTTCCCTTTCAGTTTTACAAGCAAAATGAAACAAACGAGTAATAGAATTGTACTCCTTATAGTCCAATATATCCTGAATATCACGATTCAAACCACCTAGAAATCTAGCCATCATTGCATCTTTGGTTTGAACTAATCCACATCACCTTAAGCCAGTTTGCAAATCTTGATAATAATCCTCTACAGAACCACTACCTTGTCTTAAACGTTGCAATTCATTTAGTTCGTCACGAGCATAATATGAAGGAACATAACATTGTCGCATAGCTTGTTTTAAAGCATCCCAAGTAGTAGGTATATTATTCGCATTAATACGACAATATTAACTCCACCAAATAGAAGCAAAGTTTGTAAATTCACTAGTGGCTGCCCTAACACTTTGGTTCTCAGGAATATCATGACATGCAAATTTTTGTTCAACTGAAAGTTCCCAATCAAGATAAACATCTGGATAATATTTACCATTCAAAGCAGGCATAGTAAATTTAATTTTAGCACTAGAGTGGTCATAATCTCGAGCATTATACCTATGTGGACCTTGTGCCATACCTTGATGGTTGAAACGCAGTTGTCGATGAGCACGGTCATTGTGGCGGTCGACTACTTGGTCGTCCTTGGGGTCACCGGAATGATCCTCGTACTTGTCCCCATTTTCCTCGTTGACACGAGGAGGAATGCGTGGGTTTTGGTTTATGGTAGTAGCATGAGTGGCAGTAGCTGGGTGTTGTGGATGACCCATGGGCACATGTCGAGCTCACGAAGTAGCGGCAACACCATGGAATTGTGAGCAACGACATTGTTGTTGACGGGGGGTGCAATCAACAGCGCGTCCAAACATAACAAGATGTCATGTAGTTGTGTGCTGGCAACACCTTGTGCATCCTCGATGGCCTTGAGCCTCTCTTCAGCCATAACCTGAGCACCCTCAAGTTGGGCGAGACACTCGCTGGTGACTTTCACATCCGTGGTGAGGCCCTCAAGTGTGGGTTGATCTTGTGCCACTGTTAGTGAAAGAAAAAAACACATAGTATATAATCCATAACAACTAGTAGGACCTGCTGGAGAAAAATCGCTCACACTCAAGCTTAGTATCAAATTCTTACTTATTCTTACCAATGCAACAGGTGTTGATCGGTGCATTGGTGTTGGCTTCAAACTATCGATGAAGATTGGATGGAGCGATAACCAGGAATCAGTAGAGCCGGAACCTGTACTTACTTATAGGAAAGAGTGTAGCTTGGCAAAGGCTTATCAACTCACAATATTAGTGGCACAATTTAGCAAAAAGCAATGCAAGTTGAATAATTTCTCAAACTCCTAACTAGTGCTGGCAGTCAACTAGTAAGAGATAAAATAATCTAAGCCCAGATACTGAATCAAATGAGTGAAAGCCGGTGAAAATATGATAGCTCTAAATAGCTAGATATAAGTGAGGTATAAATGGCAATGTATGGAAACCTGGAGCAAAAAAATGTCTAGCAGATATCATGTATATGAACAAAGTATAGGTTCTGGACAGTGAGAGATATTCCAAAAGATGCTAACCAGCCTGAACTTTTTTTCCTCTTTTTTTGCTCTTTCCTTTCCCCCCCCCTCTCTCTCTCTCTCTCTCTTATTTACCAGGCCGTGACCAACAAGTGTACACCCAAAGATAAGACAGGAGATAAATATGCTACCAAATAAGTGCTACTAGAAACAACCGGATCACGTACTAGTATGAGATAAGAAATTAAAGAGATATGTGTGCGGTGCAAAAGTACTACTCCGGTGATGGATGTCAAAGGGAACAATGGTCCTAGATATAGTAGACAAAGAATAGCTATTGTTTGGGGTGAAGCGTACGCTGGGTGGGGGTACTGCACGACGCAAAATGCGTAGCTGGCTCAGGCGTGTGAGGCGGACAGGTGGTGGGTGGCAGGCGCTGGTAAAGCGGCGGTCAGGACGGATGGGGCCTCGGATTGCACGCACAAATCGACAAAACTAGAAACAATATGATGCAATCTTTTTTCTTTTGTCAGAGTACGGACGAGCTTGCGGCACAAGATGTGATGGACAAAACAAGTTCGAACTAGTAGACAATTTTTTTCCAAATGAATCTAAACTAGCACTAATACGAGGATGAATGCAACTAAAAATTCAACAATGCAAATATTAGATGAAAAAATTGCTAAAGGCTAAAAAAAGATAGGTGCAACGGATGAACTAATCTATTTTTTTGGATTTATGTAGGTTGTAGGACTGGAAAATAATCTAATCTAATAAAACTGTAAATCTCTCACCGAAAAACCTTAAAACTGATACCACATGATATTAACAGGGGACCCAATCTTTCAATGAGAGAGGATAACTACGATTGTTGTGGGACTTGACCCTCACGATCCGGCTATCAACCGTACAAGGAGAACCGTACACGACTAATATCCACGGCAATCGCTG
The DNA here is from genome assembly GCA_021605145.1 of Aegilops bicornis. Lineage (NCBI taxonomy): Eukaryota > Viridiplantae > Streptophyta > Magnoliopsida > Poales > Poaceae > Aegilops > Aegilops bicornis. The sequence goes on from CM038673.1 coordinate 225,499,698, forward strand.
AAACAACTCCACGACCTTATTGACCGATCCAACGGCACGATCGGCCTATCCACGGAAGAATTTTGTCTGCAAGCAAATCGAAGAACATACAAGAAAATAATAGGCAAGCAATATGAAATGCGAATATGCTAGATGAATAAATCTCATAAGATGGGGTTCCGATAGAATGTCTTGACGATCACACTAGCCACTACGAGCGAAGACAAATAAAAGTAGCAATGGCTAAACTTCTATAAACAAAACCCCCAGTAAAAACCCTAACCAAGACTATCTATTTACTAAAGGTCGAGATATATCATAAGATGCGGCTCCGCTAGGATGTCTTGACGGTCGCACTAGCCACTACGAGCCAAGACCAATAAAACTAGCAATGGCTAAACTTCTATAAACAAATCCCCCAGTCAAAACCCTAACCAAGACTATCTATTTACTAAAGGTCGATCTGCAGCCGAGCCGGTTGGCCGTATCAGGGTACGTCGGGCGTACGAAGGCCGAACACGGACGTGGCGTTTTCTTTTGTTGACATGACATGTTGGCCCAATCATGGTGTATTAAACAATCCTTTTGACCCAAGGACTCCTCTTGGTCCATGTAGTTAAAAAAATTTGTTGGACTTTTGGATGTTAGCTTCTTGCAATGGCTTGGGCGGTGCAGGCCATGCATGCAATGACAGTGGAAGGCATGCATGCAATGAGGATTGCTCCAATTTAATTAATCCTTTGATTTTCTTATCCCTGAGTACAAATAAACCAGAACATGAGTGTAACATCATAGTCTCATCACTTAAATCATATGTATAAAGGAGCGACAGTACCTGGTCATTTGTTTGTCTTGTACACGCTCTAATCATAGGTCTAGGTGCAACTATGTGAACGATGTGTCGTGGCATATTTGTAGATGTACTTATAGTATCTACGTCCACATCAGTATCATTTTTAGTTCCTCTTGCAACAACTCGGCATGTGAGGCTTAACCATATGAAATAACGAAATCATGCCCCTTAAGGTCCTTAAACGCATTGCCTGCGAGCTACAATGACATCCTTATGATATAACTGCTAAAGGGAGTACTCGGCGTCTCGAATGTTGCATTATATGCATGAGTTTGGAACTTAAAAGTTGGTCAATAGTTAGGTTGCCTGGCTGTGTAACCCTTACGTTCCCGACAATTTCGGTTAAGGGTGTAACTGGAGAACCACCGCGATAGTGTCGCCAGTTCAACTGGCTGAGCGCCTCAGTGGAGAAAGCCGAAAACTGACTATCGAGGTAAGTGGAAAGTGGTTGCGTCGGTGTACAAAAGTAGGGGCCTTTCTGTACCCCTTTTACTTGTGCACGGGTAGTCGTAGCCACGCCTGCACCCATGCTTGGAGAGGCAGAAGAAGCAAAGATACGAGACTGCCAAGGCAGCACTGAAGCCAGAGACATGAAGAGCGAATGGGCAAGATGGGCTTCCCTCGGCAACACCCTTGCTGGGGCGGCCTACATAGCCCCGGCAAGAGCCTTGCCGGGGCGACTTGCCCCACACCCACAAGGCCGCCACTGTTGGGCCTGAGAGCTCTGACACCATCGACAACGTCGAGACCAAGACTCAGGGGCGCCTGCGTGGTGGCATGCAGATCTTAGTGAAGACCAAAGGCCTGCGAGTCTAGATAGAAACCAGAAGATGAAGACCCCCGGCAAGATCCTTGCCGGGGACGGCTGAAGACCCCCGGCATGATCCTTGTCGGGGACACCCGCGAGACGCCGATAAGACCCTTGCCGATGGCATCTGCGGGGCCACGGCTAGGCCCGCACCCACCAACTTTTTGCTGCACCGCGGCCGTTTCAACGCGGCAGCCAGCCCGCCAGATAGGCAAGCGCCTGCGTGGCAGCATGCAGCTTCTAAGCACCCTAGTCAAGCACCTGCGTGGTGGCATGCAGATCTTGGTGAAGACCCTATCACCGCACCAGCACAACAACCAGTCAGCCAGCATGGCGCTGCATGCCTCGTCAGCTTGGACGCGCATGGAAGCAAGGCGAGGCGGCGACGGACGGGACGAGCCCTGTTGCCACCCCCGATAAAGTAAGAGGGCACGTAGGCAGCACATTAAATGCGTCTGTCCTACAGTGTCACGCGATAAACTTGTGCACTGTAGATACTTTCAACCTCCTATGTGTCACTGTGGTGACCCCTTTGACTGAAGGAAATATGCCCTCGAGGCAATAATAAAGTCGCCATTTATATTTCCTTATATCATGATAAATGTTTATTATTCATGCTAGAATTGTATTTACCAGAAACTTAGTACATGTGTGAATACATAGACAATCAGAGTGTCACTAGTATGCCTCTACTTGACTAGCTCGTTAATCAAAGATGGTTAAGTTTCCTAGCCATGGACAAAGAGTTGTCCTTTGATAAACGGGATAACATCATTAGAGAATGATGTGATTGACCTGACCCATCTGTTAGCTCAGAAAGATGATCTTTTAGTTTGTTGCTATTGCTTTTTTCATAATTTATACATGTTCCTATGACTATGAGATTATGCAACTCCCGAATACCGGAGGAACACTTAGTGTGCTATCAAACGTCACAATATAAATGGGTGATTATAAAGATGCTCTACAGGTGTCTCCGATGGTGTTTGTTGAGTTGGCATAGATCGACATTAGGATTTGTCACTCCGAGTATCAGAGAGGTATCTCTGGGCCCCCTCGGTAATGCACATCACTATAAGCCTTGCAAGCATTGTGACTAATGAGTTAGTTAAGGGATGATGCATTACGGAACGACTAAAGAGACTTGCCGGTAACGAGATTGAACTAGACATTGAGATACCAACGATCGAATCTCGGGCATGTAACATACCGATGACAAAGGGAACTGCGTATGTTGTTATGCGGTTCGACCGATAAAGATCTTCGTAGAATATGTAGGAGCCAATATGTGCATCCAGGTTCCGCTATGGGTTATTGACCAGAGAGGTGTCTCAGTCATGTCTACATAGTTCTCGAACCCGTAGGGTCCGCACGCTTAACGTTTATTGACGATGTAGTATTATATGAGTTATGCATGTTGGTGACCGAATGTTGTTCGGAGTCCCGGATGAGACCACGGACATGACGAGAGCTCCGAAATGGTCCGGAGGTAAAGATTGATATATAGGATGATATGGTTCGGCCAAGGGTTGAAGCCCACGAGGCTTTAGGTCGGTGCAAAAGGAGTTTTGCAGAGGCCAGGGGCCAAACGACGGAGACCCTGGCGTGGCATCTGGGCCAGACGCCAAGGATTGTGGCATTTGGTCCTAGAGTCCGAGTGGGACTCTTTCCTTTTGGACAAAACCGACTTTGAGGAGGCTTTTGCTCCAAGTTTCGACCCAGGGCTCAACATATAAATAGAGGGGCAGGGCTAGCACCAAAGACACATCAAGAAACACCAAGCCGTGTGCCGGCTACCTCGTCCCGTCTAGTTTATCCTCTGTCATAGTTTTCGTAGTGCTTAGGTGAAGCCCTGCGGAGATTGTTCTTCACCAACACCGTCACCACGCCGTCATGCTGCCGGAGCTCATCTACTACTTCGCCCCTCTTGCTGGATCAAGAAGGCGAGGACGTCATCGAGCTGAACGTGTACTGAACGCGGAGGTGCCGTACGTTCGGTACTTGATCGGGACGGACCGTGAAGGTGTACGACAACATCAACCACGTTGATAAACTCTTTCGCTTTCGGTCTACGAGGGTACGTAGACACACTCTCCCCTCTCCTTGCTATGCATCTCCTAGTTAGATCTTGCGTGATCGTATGATTTTTTTTGAATTACTACGTTCCCCAATAGTCGCATCCAAGCCAGGTCTATGCGTAGATGTTATATGCATGAGTAGAACACAAAGAGTTGTGGGTGATAATAGTCATACTGCTTACCAGCATGTCATACTTTGATTCGGAGGTATTGTTGGATGAAGCGGCTCAGACTGACATTACACATACGCTTACGCGAGACTGGTTCTACCGACGTGCTTCGCACATAGGTGGCTAGTGTGTGTGTCTGTTTCTCCAACTTTAGATGAATCGAGTGTGACTACGCCCGGTCCTTGTTGAAGGTTAAAACAACACACTTGATGAAAAATCGTTGTGGTTTTGATGCGTAGGTAAGAACGGTTCTTGCTAGAAGCCCGTAGCAGCCACGTAAAACATGCAACAACAAAGTAGAGCATGTCTAACTTGTTTTGCAGGCTTGCTGTGATGTGATATGGTCAAGACGTGATGATATATAATTTTTTGTATGAGATGATCATGTTTTATAACAGTTATCAGCAACTGGCAGGAGCCATATGGTTGTCACTTTATTGTATGAAATGCAATCGCCATGTAATTTCTTTACTTTATCACTAAGCGGTAGCGATAATTGTGGAAGCAATAGTTGGCGAGACGACAATGATGCTTCGTTGCAGATAAAGGTGTCAAGCCAGTGACGATGGTGATTATGACGGTGCTTTTGTAACATCCCAAATTTTCAATTTGGAATGTTATACATAGAGCATCATTGCATATCATATTTTTCATTGCATTTTTGCTCAATCCTAGAAATTCTACACAACTCAAGGACCCACGGAGAGAGTTGGGGAATTTTCGTTATTTTCAAATTTGAGTTTTCTCAAATTTTGAAAATAGGATCATTTAATTTTAGTTATTTTATCTTCAATTATTTCTACTATCAAAGTATGAGAGAGGGAATAAAATGACTTTCCCAAAATAAAGAAATAATGAAGATTTAATAATAAAAACAAATAAGATTTTATTTTGGAGTTTTTTGCCTTTTTATTTGAATTTAGGAAAAATGCGCGTTTTTCAAAATTGCATTTAGGCCCCAAATAAATGTTCATTAAATCCGGCTTGATTTTAGAAGCCAGGGAAAATTTATTTTGGGACTTTTGGAGTCCGTTTAGTACTTCTTTTTATTTTTTTCTGCGTGTAAATATTAAAAAAAACACGCACCGCCTTACCGGGCCGTACCCGAGCGGGACTCCGCTCGGGGGGCGCCTTTATAAGCGCGGCCGCCCGAGCGCCCTAGCCCACCCGCACACCCGGCCCGCCCTCGACCTAACCCTAACCGGCGCCTCGCCGCCGCCGCCGCCCGAGGTTCGCCGCCGCCTCGTTTTCCGCGCCGTTTTTTTTAAAAACCGAGCGGTTTTTCTTCGGTTTTATTTCAGTTTTTTTATTTTCGGTTTTTTCGGTTTAGGCTAATTAACGAACGTTCGTTCGTTAGTTCGTTTAAACGAACCCGTTCGTCGTTTTTCTTTTTCTCGGATTTAATCCGCAATTTTTCTGATCGCGATTCCAGATCCGATTTTCGTTTTAGTATAACTTTTCGCTCGTTTATCGGAATCAGGCGATTCAAGCGCGTAGAGTTTTGTCTCGAAACCCTCTTTCCGAATAATCTACTTAAACAAGTTTTTGTTTCTGTAAAATTTGACTGAGATCCAGATTAGTAAAACGAAGATGTTTTCTTCCGCCGTTTGACTTTCGTTGCTTCGTTTGATTTGATTCTTTTTGCAAACCGAAGTTCTTAAGTTGAACTATCTGGTTAGATCTATTTGAGTTTTACCTTTGCATTAGATGAGTACTTATTGTATGCTTGTTTGTTTGTCTGCGATAGAATACCCGGAGTGCGCCGCCTGTTACTTGAGTCTCTAGGTTTCATGGATCATCAGCAAGGCAAGTAACACTTTGATCATACCTCTTCTCATACCCAGTTTTTATGCATTAGATCTATCCTCAAACACTTGCATGATTAGGATCTAATTAAATTGTGGGATGGGAAGTAGATGAGGTAGTACCTATTACCTGTTTTATTATCAAACCCTTGGGAGTTACTTCTACGTTTGCTTATTATGCCATGCTATGCTAGTAGACGTGGATTGGGTGAATGTATCCATGACAGATGTGAGATTGTTATTTAATGGTTTATTTAAGGTGGCAACTTAAAAACACATCTGGGTGGATTGAGGCACCTGGTTTCTATTAGGACTTGCCTGTATTTCTTCGGACCGCCACCCAGGCTCAAAGGGATCATGAGATTATTCAAACTAGAAACTTCCGTGTGCAGCCACAAGCCATTATGGGCTCTGGCATAGTTGAATAAGTTGTGCGAACTCTTACAGGTAGGCTAGCTGATGTAGGGGATGTAGGTTGGTATGGTCTACCCACATGTAAGGTGCTAGCGCTTCTGAAAGACTATGTCTCGGTCATCCGTCTCTCAAACACCATGTAGTGCGAGAAACCAAACGGAGGCGATCGATTCTTGTGGGGAAAAGTGCGCAAACCTCTGCAGAGTGTATAAACTAATCATGGTTAGCCGTGTCCCCGGTTATGGACATCTTGAGTATCTAGTACTTGGATATCATGTGAATCTCATCATGTTACTTCTAATTAATATTGTTGGGTTTTGTTAATGAGTACTTTTAATTGGGATTGAGAATGTTGTCAACCATTATCAATGTTTCACAACCACCATGATAGTTAAATAAATTTATTCCTTTGCAGTTGGGAAAAATTGGCTTTATGCAAAATTGTAACCATAGAGCTTTCCACCAGCCATATATGCATGTAGTATAGGCTTATCATTCCATTATCTCTCTATGTGTTACATTGCCAGCATATTCCATGTGCTAACCCGTTTTCGGGCTGCAACGTTTCATGTTGTAGACTTTTCAGACGACGAGTAAGGTGCATAGGTCGTGGTTCTATACTCAGTGATGTCGTTGGAGTTGTTGGACTCACTTATTCTTCCAAGCCTTCCGCTGTTATCGTTTTAGATGGCCTTAAGTCATATTTATTTTTATTAAGTTCTCTCTTGAGACATTCGATTGTAATAAGTGTGTGATTGCTACTCTATTATAAATCCTTCGAGTACTGTGTGGTGTCAGCATTACTGATCCAGGGATGACACTGAGCACAGAGATCAGACTGTTTGAGGTCTGGTCGCTACAGCTTTGGAGATGGAGATCAAAGGCACAAGATGATGATGGCCATATCATATCAATTATATTGATTGCATGTGATGTTTATCCTTTATGCATCTTATTTTGCTTAGTTCGACGGTAGCATTATAAGATGATCGCTCACTAAATTTCAAGGTATGTGTTCTCCCTGAGTATGCACTGTTGCTACAGTGCGTCGTGCCGAGACACCACGTGATGATCGGATGTGATAAGCTCTAGGTTCACATACAACGGGCGCAAGCCAGTTTTGCACATGTAGAATACTCGGGTTAAACTTGACGAGCCTAGTATATTCAGATATGGCCTGGGAACACTGAGACCGAAAGCTTGAGCGTGAATCATATAGTAGATATGATCAACATAGTGATGTTCACCATTGAAAACTACTCCATCTCACGTGATGATCGGACATGGTTTAGTTGATATGGATCACGTGATCACTTAGATGATTAGAGGGATGCCTATCTAAGTGGGAGTTCTTAGGTAATATGATTAATTGAACTTTAATTTATCATGAACTTAGTCCTGATAGTATTTGCATAACTATGTTGTAGATCAATAGCTCGCGATGTAGCTCCCTGTTTATTTTTGATATGTTCCTAGAGAAAAAACTATGTTGAAAGATGATAGTATGATGCGGACTAGGTCCGTGATCTGAGGATTATCCTCATTGCTGCACAGAAGAATTATGTCCTTGATGCACCGCTAGGTGACGGATCTATTGCAAGAGCAGATACAGACGTTATGAACATTTGGCAAGCTCGGTATGATAACTATTTGATGGTTTAGTGCGCCATGCTTTACGGCTTAGAACCGGGACTTCAAAAACGTTTTGAACGCCACAGAGCATATAAGATTTTCCAAGAGCTGAAATTGGTATTTCAGACTCATGCCCGAGTCGAGAGGTATGAGACCTCTGACAAGTACTTTGCCTACAAGATGGAGGAGAATATCTCAAAGTGAGCATGTGCTCAGATTGTCTGAGTACTACAGTCTCTTGAATCAAGTGGGAGTTAATCTTCCAAATAAAATAGTGATTGACAGAGTTCTCTGGTCACTATCACCAAGTTACTGGAACTTCATGATGAACTATAATATGAAAGAGATGACGAAAACGATTCCCGAGCTCTTCGTGATGCTGAAATCAATGAAGGTAGAAATCAAGAAAAGCATCAAATGTTGATGGTTGATAAGACCATAGTTTCAAGTAAAAGTGCAAGGGAAAGAAAGGGAACTTCAAGAATAATGACAAGCAAGTTGCCACTCCCATGAAGAAGCCCAAAGCTAGACCCAAAGCCTAAAACTGAGTGCTTCTACTATGAAGGAAATGGTCACTAGAAGCGGAACTACCCTAAATACTTGGCAGATAAGAAGGATGGCAAAGTGAACAAAAGTATATATGATATACGTTATTGATGTGTACTTTACTAGTGTTCATAGTAGCCCCTTGGTATTTGATACTAATTTAGTTGCTATGATTAGTAGCTCGAAACAGGAGTTACAAAATGAACAAAGACTAGTTGAGGGCAAGGTAATGATGTGTGTTGGAAGTGATTCCAAGGTTGATAAGATCACCATCGCACACTCCCTTTACCTTCGGGATTAGTGTTGAACCTAAAATAAATGTTATTTGGTGTTTGTGTTGAGCATAATATGATTGGATCATGTTTATTGCAATATGGTTATTCATTTAAGTCAAAGAATAATTGTTATTCTATTTACATGAATAAAACCTTCTGAGGTCATACACCCAAGATGAATGGTTTATTGAATCTTGATCGTAGTGATACACATATTCATAATATTGATGCCAAAAGATGCAAAGTTGATAATGATAGTGCAACATATTTGTGGCACTACCGTTTAGGTCATATTGGTCTAAAGCGCATGAAGAAACTCCATGCTGATGGGCTTTTGGAATCACTTGATGCTTGCGAACCATGCCTCATAGGAAAGATGACTAAGACTTCGTTCTCCAGAACAATGGAGGGAGCAACTGACTTATTGGAAATAATACATACTGATGTATGCAATCCGATGAGTGTTGAGGCTCGCAGCGGGTATCATTATTTTCTGACTTTCACAGATGATTTGAGTAGATATGGGTATATCTACTTGATGAAACATAAGTTTGAAACATTTGAATTTCAGAGTGAAGTGGAAATCATCGTAACAATAAAATAAAGTTTCTACGATATTATCGCGGAGACGAATATTTGAGTTACGAGTTTGGTCTTCATTTAAAACAATGTGGAATAGTTTTGCAATTCACGCCACCTGGAACACCACAGCGTAATGGTGTGTCCGAACGTCATAAACGTACTTTGTTCGATATGGTGCGATCTATGATGTCTCTTACCGATTTATCACTATCATTTTGGGGTTATGCATTAGAGACAACTGCATTCATGTTAAATATGGCACCATCTAAATTCGTTGAGACGACACCATATGAACTGTGGTTTAGCAAGAAATCTAAGTTGTCGTTTCTTAATGTTTGGGGCTGTGATGCTTATGTGAAATAGTTTCAACCTGATAAGCTCGAACCCAAATCGGAGAAATGCGTCTTCATAGGATACCCAAAGGAGACTATCGGGTACACCTTCTATCACAGATCCGAAAGCGAGATATTTGTTGCTTAGAATAGATCCTTTCTAGAGAAGGAGTTTCTCTCGAAAGAAGTGAGTGGGAGGAATGTAGAACTTGATGAGGTAATTGTACCTTCTCCCGAATTGGAAAGTAGTTCATCACAAAAATCAGTTCCAGTGATTCCTACACCAATTAGCAAGGAAGCTAATGATGATGATCATGAAACTTCAGATCAAGTTACTACCGAACCTCATAGGTTAACCAGAGTATGGTCCGCACAAGAATGGTACGGTAATCCTTTCTGGAAATCATGTTACTAGCCCATGACGAACCTACAAACTATGAGGAAGCGATGATGAGCCCAGATTCCGCAAAATGGCTTGAGGCCATGAAATCTGAGATGGGATCCATGTATAAGAACAAAGTATGGACTTTGATTGACTTGCTCGATGATTGGCAAGCCATTGAGAATAAATGGATCTTCAAGAGGAAGACGGATGCTGATAGTAGCATTACTATCTACAAAGCTAGAATTGTCGCAAAAAGTTTTTGACAAGTTCAAGGTGTTGACTACGATAAGATTTTCTCACTCGTAGCGATGCTTAAGTCTGTCCGAATCATGTTAGCAATTGCCACATTTTATGAAATCTGGCAAATGGATGTCAAAACTGCATTCGTTAATGGATTTCTTAAAGAAGAGTTGTATACGATACAACCAGAAGGTTTTGTCAATCCTAAAGGCGCTAAAAAAATATGCAAGCTCCAGCGATCCATCTATGGACTGGTGCAAGCATCTTGGAGTTGGAATATACGCTTTCATTAGTTGATCAAAGCATATATTTTTATACAGACTTATGGTGAAGCCTGTATTTATAAGAAAGTGAGTGGGAGAATTACAATATTTCTGATAAGTATATGTGAATGACATATTGTTGATCAGAAATAATGTAGAATTTTCTGGAAAGCATAAAGGAGTATTTGAAACGAGTTCTTCAAAGAAAGACCTCGGCGAAGCTGCTTACATATTGAGCATCAAGATCTATAGAGATAGATTAGGACGCTTGATATATTTTCAATGAGTATATACCTTGACAAGATTTTGAAGTAGTTCAAAATGGAACAGTCAAAGAAGGAGTTCTTGCCTGTGTTGCAAGGTTTGAAGTTGAATAAATACTCAAAACCTGACCACGGCAGAAAATAGAAAGAGAATGAAAGGCCATTCCCTATGCCTCAGTCGTAGGTGCTATAAAGTATGCTATGTTGTGTAATAGAACTATTGTGTACCTCACCATGAGTTTGGCAAGAGGGTAAAATAGTGATCCAGGAGTGGATCACTAGACATCGGTCAAAATTATCCTTAGAGGACTAAGGAAATATTTCTCGGTTATGGAGGTGATAAAAGAGTTAGTCGTAAAGAGTTACGTCGATGCAAGCTTTTGACACCGATCTAGATGACTCTAAGTCTCGATCTAGATACATATTGAAAGTGGGAGCAAGTAGCTAGAGTAGCTCCATGCAGAGAATTTTAGACATAGAAATTTGCAAAATACATACAGATCTGAATGTTGTAGACCCATAGACTAAACTTCTCTCACAAGCAAAATACGATCACTCTTTTGGTGTTAATCACATAGCGATGTGAACTAGATTATTGACTCTAGTAAACCCATTGGGTATTAGTCACATGAAGATGTGAACTAATCACATAAAGATGTGAACTATTGGTGTGAACTAGATTATTTACTCTAGTGCAAGTGGGAGTGTCGGTGTCAAAACCGACGGATCTCGGGTAGGGGGTCCCGAACTGTGCGTCTAGGCAGATGGTAACAGGAGACAAGGGACACGATGTTTTTACCAAGGTTCGGGCCCTCTCGATGGAGGTAAAACCCTACTCCTGCTTGATTAATATTGATGATATGGGTAGTACAAGAACAGATCTACCACGAGATCAGAGAGGCTAAACCCTAGAAGCTAGCCTATGGTATGATTGTTGTTCGTCCTACGGACTAAAACCCTCCGGTTTATATAGACACCGGAGAGGGTTAGGGTTACAGAGTCGGTTACAAATGGGAGGAGATCTACGTATCTGTATCGCCAAGCTTGCCTTCCACGCCAAGGAAAGTTCCATCTGGACACGGGACGAAGTCTTCAATCTTGTATCTTCATAGTCCAGGAGTCCGGCCATCCGGACACCCCCTAATCCAGGACTCCCTCAGTAGCCCCTGAACCAGGCTTCAATGACGATGAGTCCGGCGCGCAGATTGTTTTCGGCATTGCAAGGCGGGTTCCTCCTCCGAATACTTCATAGAAGATTTTGAACACAAGGATAGTGTCCGGCTCTGCAAAATAAGTTCCACATACCACCGTAGAGAGAATAATATTTACACAAATCCAATATGCTGACGTATTCCGCAGCATGACATCACACCACGGCCAAGCCTTTATTCGAATCGTTTTTACTGTCCCACCTCAGCGCGTTTAGCGAGGCGGTTTCCTTGGCACGTCTTGTCAAAGCAGAGATCATGTCCCCTTATTCCGGGATTCTCATCAATGCGGGCGCGGGTAACCCAATCGTGCCCGTGGGCACGTCTCCTCTATCGAAGGCGAGTCCCAAACGGTCATGGGGAAGGCTCTTGGTATTCAACCTCTTTATAAAGAGACCAAGGCTCTACTCCTTTCTTTCAATCTCAATCGAATCCGCCCCTCGCCTCGAGTTCCAACACCCAAAGCTCCAGATTCAGGCGCTTCGGACCTTCAATGATGTCCGGCTCCGACCTTCAAGGCCGGTGGATGCCTTCCTCCGTTATGGAAGAGGACGTGTTAAAGCTAAGCGATGCCAGGTATTTAACCAGCGAAATTTCGCATAGGCTGCCTGCTCAAGGGCAGGTTATTCCCACTCCCAAGCCTGGTGAGAGTGTGGTGTTCACGTCTCACTTCCTTCGGGGGTTAGGCTTCCCGACGGACCCCTTCGTGAGGGGGCTCATGTTTTATTATGGGTTAGAATTTCACGACTTGGATCCGGAGTCCATCCTCCACATCTCATCGTTCATTGTCGTGTGCGAAGCCTTCCTCCACATTACCCCTCACTTCGGATTGTGGCTTAAGACCTTCAAAGTGGAGCCGAAGATGATCAAGGGGCAGCAAGCGGAGTGCGGAGGGGCTGTTATAAGCAAGAATGCTGATGCTCCATGGCCCGAGGGCTCTTTTCAAGAGGAGTTCAGATTATGGCAACGAGAGTGGTTTTATATCACAGCTCCCAGGGGCACCAAGTGGGTGGCGCCTCCTGCCTTTCGCTCGGGTCCTCCCCCATGGCTGGCGTCATGTGCAATAAAGGGCTTGACTGGGGGCCTTCCAAGGACGTGCTCTTGTTGCAGGGCCGCATTCAAGATCTCCTGGAAAGAGACATCAACCTGGCCGTAGTGATGCAGGTCATGTTGATTCTCCGCACTTTGCCCTGCAAACGCCGCCCCCTCCGCCTGTGGGAGTTTAATCCGGAGGGACCACGAGCTCTCCAACACTTTACGGGCACAACGCCCATGGAGATGTACAAATTGTTCTTCGGATCACAAGCAATGTGTCCAGACTCGACCGAGGACGCAGGTTTGAGCTGCAATCGCCCGGATGCTCAAGTAAGTAGCCCTGTACCCGGACACGCTATCCATATATTTATCATAAGATTGCCCTTAAAAGAGTTGTCCCTTAAACATGAGTGGATAGCGAAAGAAAAGCTAATCAGGTGTCCGGCCCCCCTCCCCGAGACCACGCCGGATCCCGTGTTAACCAGGATGCTGGTGGTTGCGCCTTTGGAAGAAGGCGAAGGGGGGAACAAGGAAGCTACCGTCTCCCCGAAGGAGGCTGTCGTGAAAGGAGGAATCGAGAATCCCTCCATCCAGGGAAAGAAGAGGACCGCCTCAAGACCCGGGGACCATGGTCTCAAAGCGGGGAAGAAATCTTCGCCGAGGGTCTGCGCCGGGAGGTGCCTCGGCCAAGACTTGTGCCCTCAAGGGGATCAGCCCTCCAGCGAGCCGTAAGTAGAGAGGGGAGTTTTAAAATAAGAGACATCCCTATTCAATTCCTGAGAAAGATAACTGAATTTTTACCTTGTAGTTTAGATCTCAGCCCTTCTCAGCAGAGCTCATCTTGAGGGATCTTCGCCGGAGATGATGGAGAGCGGACGCCCCCTGCCAGCATCGCTTTTCGAGGCGGGCGACCCTGAGGTGTCGTCACGAAGGGTTTCTCCGAATCCGGCAGGGCCGGAAAGCAGCCGTATGGCTCCCCAAAGCCCTCCGTGTCCGGTCTTCGAAAAAGGCCATCAGACGAGTCCGGCACCGTCCGGTGCACGGTCAGAGGAGCTGAAGGATCTACTTGGGCGAGCGTCTATCTCAGAAGAACACCGTGCATTGATGGGCACGGTGATTGAAAGGATTTCATCCGCGGAGAGCGGGTTGCATGAGGCCGTCAGGAGTTTACTGATAGGTTTTGAGGTACGCGAAATGATGTACCTTTCGACAGTTCCGCATATAAAAGATGCGCCCTGTATAGATAGTAGCCCCTGAGACTCGGTGCGTTGTCAAAAATGACGGGGCGCCGAGGATCATAATCCCAGGTATAATATGTCGCTCTTCCTATGTAGGTGGCGAAGTGTCCGGTGGCTAGCCAGACTGATGAATTTGCCGAGCTAAAGCGGCAACTTGACATGGCTGATGCCGACATCGCGCTTGTCAACAGGTGGCTTGACGAGTCACAAGGTATGCAATTTCTCCGCGGACATCTAGTAAGGGGGCTTGATGCCCGTGCCTTACAACATGTATGCTTGATGGAGATGGTGCCGCTGCCATGGAGAACCTTCGGGCGGAACTCGCCCGAGCCAAGGAGCGAGCCGTAAAAAAGTGAGGCGGCTGCCTTAAAGGCGGCCGAAGAGTTGAAAGACGAACATGCTGCTCATTGCCGAAGCAGGAAGGAAATGGCCGAGATGGCTGTGAAGTTGAAGGATGCTGCCGACCGTTGCAAGCTTCTTGAAAAAGAAGATCGTGCGTAATGAAGGACTGGAGAAGGCCACTACCGAGGCCAAGGATGCTCGCCCGCAATGAGATCCATGAAGGTGAGCTACGTCAGGCCGGAGATATCGCGGCTGGAAAGCCCTTTATGCTGCGGATGAAGTTCGGGGATCCTAAATATGCTCAGTTGGACAGGCTGTGTTGTGCGGCGGATACTTATCTGGACTTGGCGGCAAGTGCCACGGACGCGGCCGGACACTTCCGAGATCAACAGGATCACGAAGTGGAAAAGCTTTTTTGGTCGCAGTTCCACAATCTAGAGCGCCCACTTCCATTAACCGAGCGTTTGGCCGAATGGGCGGAGCTGAATAGGTTATCCGGACTCGCCATGAAGGATGTCGTGAGTTATCTGTGGCCGGGAAGGCCCGAGCCGAAGAATTATTTTAGTTTGGTGCAGCAGTTCCTTGGTGCGGTGCCGCATATCAATGCGATGAAGAGGTCAGCATGCATAGAGGGTGCGCGGGTGGCTCTTCCCCGTGTCAAGACATACTGGGCGGAGATGAAGGCCACCGACGTTGCATCCCAAGATTCGGACAGGAGCCGAAAATTGCCGAGCACTATTTTCGTGGAAGTTCTGCAGGCGCTCGTTTAATAGAGACGCAGTGCTCGAAGGATATTATGTTCGAATAACATGTATTATTGTAAAACAATGTTCCAATGGAATATAAAGGCTTTTTATACTTGTGCCTGCAAGAATTAAAATACCTCCTGTGCGGCCGTTAATGTATATGTGTATATAACCTGAAAGATGGCAGTCTTCGGCTTCAGCCCCCACGCAAATAATGCGGGGGTGTTCGCAGAAGGCGCATTTTCACACTTGATCCAACGTCTTGGTCCTATTAAGGAGGTGATAGCGCAGCGAACTAGGCAACTGGACTATAATGCTTTACTTTCACTTAGCCATAGGAGTTTGACAGTGGGGCTACTATATAGGCCCTAGGGGCACCGCGCTCACCTGTATTCGGGGCACGTGTGTGCCTGACCGGGAAACGGCCCTTCGTTAATGCAGAGGAATCCTAAAGATTCTGGAGGTTCATCGAGTGGTTGACCAGTCTCACGCTATATCATGACAGTCAGTTTTCGGCTTTCTCTCGAGGTGCTACTTTGGCTGAACCGGGGCACAATCGCAGAGTTCTCCGGTGCCGCCTTAGCCGATAGAGCGGAACGTAAGGCAGCAAAACACAGGAGCCGGGCAAACCCAACATTTGACTAAAGACATGATTCAGAGCTGATGCATATAAGGCCAAACTCGCGACGCCGAACACTCCCTAAGGTATTCGGTCTTTATGAAAACGGGATGAACAATGCCCTTAGTAATAAGCCCCTGGTGTCCAGGTACGTGCAAAAACCTGACGTGGCCAATGCCAAGACGCCAACCTCCACCTCGGTTATAGCAAGAAACCGGGGGATGTGTACCAACAAGAGACAGTAAAAAAGGTTTACGCAGGGTCTTAGTCTGAAAAGAATCCTTGGAAAGGGTCCCTACTGCACGTTTGCGCCTGTGTCTCCATTGTGTCGTATCCTGGACGGGTGTAGCACGGTGTTCATCTGTAAAAGAGAGGAACTTAGTTGAAAAAGATCGTGCGAAAATGTACGTCTATATTAAATAAAAAAAGTACAATTTAAAAAATGAATAAAATTGAGCTTTATTGTCTCCTTGTTGTACATGCGCGGAGCCCCTTGAACGGGGGTATGCGGCTAGTAAGCCCATGTATGTTTACACCGGACTCGTCTAGCCATGTCCGGGGTCTGAACGACCTGTTTAGGTGCTTTGATTAGTGAAGCCGGTTTAGTGTGTGGCTGTTAAGGCAGCCGCACAATCTTCCGCGCTCGAGGGACACTCGATAATTCCCTTTAATGAGATGATGCCTCGTGGACCGGGCATTTTAAGTATAAGGGATGCATAATGCGGTATTGCGTTAAAGCGGGTGAAAGCTTGGCCCCAAAGAGTGCTTGATAGCTACTTGTAAATGGGGCGTTGTGGAAGGTTTGCTTTTCACGGCGTATGTGGTCGGGTGAGCCTAAAATAACTTCTAGCAGGAGAGAGCCCGTACAATGGGCATCTGGGCCTGGCTTTACCCCTTGAAAGGAAGTGTTGCTATGGCGAATTGCTGTTGGGTCTATCCCCATTTTGCGGATTGTGTCCTGATATAGCAGGTTTAAGCTGCTGCCGCCGTCCATTAGGACTTGTGTAAAGTGGAGTCCGTCAATTATCAGATCTAATACAAAGGCAGTCTAGCCTGCGTTCCGGATACTTCTAGAGTAGTCCTGTTGGTCGAAGGTGATTCGTTGTAACAACCAGTGGCGGGACTCCTCTAGGATAGGTCGTATGGCGCGTATCTCTACAGGCGCCACTATGTTTTTCCCTTTTGTCACGTGAAGTGAGTTTACTGTTTTGACTTCTTGTGGGAAATTCTTTTGTTTTCCGGTGCTCTGCTTGTGGGGTTCGTCATCGTCCTCGCTTGGTGTGTCGAGCCCCTTGTGTTCGGCGTTGAGTTTGCCGGATTCCTTGAAGACCCAACAATCTCTGTGGGTATGGTTTGCAGGCTTCCCGGGAGTACTGTGGATTTGACATATCTTGTCCAAGATTTTTTTAGGTTAGATAGCTCGTCCCTGTTATCCTTGAGGGGCAGCTTTTTCTGATTCTGCCGAGAGCTTTTGAATCCGGTGTTGACTGCCGTGCTCTTGGGCTGTTTCCCTTGGTCCGCGCTGGTCCTTGCTGCGTCGCGTTTCTCGCTTTCCATCCCTAACTTCAGATGTACTTGGGTTCTTGGTATGCGCATCTTGCCAACCAGCTATCCTCTCCTGCGCAAAAGCGGGTCATGAGGCTTGTTAATGCGGCCATTGTTCTTGGCTTTTCTTGGCCGAGGTGTCTGGCGAGCCATTCGTCTCGAACGCTGTGTTTGAAAGCTGCTAAGGCTTCGGCGTCCGGACAGTCGACTATCTGTTTCTTTTTAGTAAGAAATCTGTTCCAGAGTTTCTGGGCTGACACTCCGGGTTGTTGAGTTATATGACTTAAATCATCTGCATCCGGAGGTCGGACATAGGTCCCTTGAAAATTTGCCCAAAAAGCATCCTCGAGCTCTTCCCAACTTCCAATGATGTTTTCGGGAAGGCTTTTAAGCAAATGCCGGGCTGGCCCTTTGAGTTTGAGGGGTAAGTATTTTATGGCGTGGAGATCATCTCCTCTAGCCATGTGTATGTGGAGGATGTAATCCTCAATCCAGACTCCAGGGTCTGTTGTTCCGTCGTATGCCTCTATGTTTACGGGCTTGAATCCCGCTGGAAATTCATGATCCAGCACCTCATCAGTGAAACATAGGGGGTGTGCAGCACCCCTATATTTGGGTGTACCGTGATGTTCAGATACTTGATGCGTTGCATTGCTTGCTAGAGCTTGCTTTCTTGGCCCGTAGATAGATCTAGTTGGGCCATCTTTTTGATGTGTATCCTTGTGCGGATCGCGTGCCGGCTTGTGTGTAGCGCCGTTTGCCGCACTATGTTTGCCATGGGATCGTTTATCCGACCGGGTGGCTTCCTTATTTTTTGATTGCGGAGGCTCAAGGCCTCTTCATCAAATTCCGGCAGTAATTTTCGCTTCGGATAGCGCTTTGTGCAGCGACTGTCGCCGTATTTGTCTGCGGTGTTGACTACTTTGCTCCATCTAATTCTGAGTGCATCTTCCGCTATTTTGAGCTTTCGTTTCTACTTTTTTAGGCTACGCGCAGTGGTGATGAGCCTTTTTTGGAGGTTCTTCTGCTCCAGCAATCTGTCCGGTGTGACGTCGTCCGGACTGTTATCTTCGTCGGGGACGGGTTGTTTATCCAAGTTGCCCTGTTCGGACGATTGCTCGATGGCATGTTCGTCGTCCGCCGGTTCGCCCTGCTCTATGGCTGGGTCTCTATCGAGGTGGGGTTTGGAGCGGCGCTTACGCCGCCGCTTTGATTGCCGAGGAACGATCCTCGTTCGCCTTTGTTCCTCGTCGTCATTTCTTTTAGGTGTGTCCACCATATATACATCGTGGTATGAGGTGGTTGTCCGGTGCCCTATAGGCGCTGATTCCTGTTTGTCTCCTACATCGTCGTCCATACCGTCGATGTCTTCGGAGTCGAAGTCGAGCATGTCGGTTAAATCATCGACAGTGGCTACGAAGTGGGTGGTGGGTGGGCTTTGAATTTCTTCGTCGTCCGCATCCCAACCTTGCTGGCCATAGTCCGGCCAGGGCTCTCCTGATAGAGAGAGAGACTTTAGTGAATTCAGAATGTCGCCGAAGAGCGAGTGTTGAAAGATGTCCGCGGTGGTGAGCTCCATGATCGGCGCGCCCAATCGGATTCGATTGGCAGGGGCGCGGAAGGTTCGGAGTCCGGAGAGGAGTCAGGCACCTTGGAGTCACGAGCTTCGCGAAGGACAGGTATGGTGTTCGGCTCGATCGCCGTAGAGATTGCAGCCCCTGAGGCGGCGTCCAGCCACCCATCCTCGATTGGCGCAGTCGGCTCCGAGCTAAGGGTCAGAGCGGACACTGGTGCGGCCTCCAGGACACTGTTCGGCGGCAGAGCTAGATCATGCCCATCGTGACAGTGCGGCGCGCTTGGCTGTGGCTCGAACCCGTCGAAGATCAAGTCTCCGCGGACGTCGGCCGTGTAGTTCAAACTTCCAAATCTGACCTGATGGCCAGGGGTGTAGCTTTCGATCTGCTCCAGATGGCCAGGTGAATTGGCCCGCAGTGCAAAGCCGCCGAATACGAAGATCTGTCCGGGAGAAAAGTCTCGCCTGGACCGCATCATTGTTGATGATCGGAGGAGCCATCGGGCCTAAAGGTGACGCATACGAGGAACTCTCAATGAAAGCACCAATGTCGATGTCAAAACCGGCGGATCTCGGTAGGGGGTCCCGAACTGTGCGGCCTAAGCGGATGGTAATAGGGAGACAAGGGACACGATGTTTTACCCAGGTTCGGGCCCTCTCGATGGAGCTAAAACCCTACTCCCGCTTGATAAATATTGATGATATGGGTAGTACAAGAGTAGATCTACCACGAGATCGTAGAGGCTAAACCCTAGAAGCTAGCCTATGGTATGATTGTTGTTCGTCCCTACGGACTAAAACCCTCCGGTTTATATAGACACCGGAGAGGGTTAGGGTTACATTGAGTCGATTACAAATGGGAGGAGATCTACATATCCGTATCGCCAAGCTTGCCTTCCACGCCAAGGAAAGTCCCATCCGGACACGGGACGAAGTCTTCAATCTTGTATCTTCATAGTCCAGGAGTCCGGCCATCCGGACACCCCCTAATCCAGGACTCCCTCAGGGAGACTGAAGGAAATATGCCCTAGAGGCAATAATAAAGTCGTTATTTATATTTCCTTATATCATGATAAATGTTTATTATTCATGCTAGAAACTTATTTACCGGAAACTTAGTACATGTGTGAATACGTAGACAATCAAAGTGTCACTAGTATGCTTCTACTTGACTAGCTCGTTAATCAAAGATGGTTAAGTTTCGTAGCCATGGACAAAGATTTGTCATTTGATAAATGGGATCACATCATTAGAGAATGATGCGATTTACTTGACCCATCCGTTAGCTTAGCATGATGATTGTTTAGTTTGTTGCTATTGCTTTCTTCATAATTTATACATGGTCCTATGACTATGAGATTATGCAACTCCCGAATACCGGAGCAACACTTAGTGTGCTATCAAACTTCACAACGTAACTGGGTGATTATAAAGATGCTCTACAGGTGTCTCCGATGGTGTTTGTTGAGTTGGCATAGATCGACTTTAGGATTTGTCACTCTGAGTATCGGAGAGGTATCTCTGGGCCCCCTCGGTAATGCACATCACTATAAGCCTTGCAAGCATTGTGACTAATGAGTTAGTTGCAGGATGATGCATCACGGAACGAGTAAAGACACTTGCCAGTAACAAGATTGAACTAGGTATTGAGATACCGATGATCGAATCTCGGGCTAGTAACATACCGATGACAAAGGGAACTACGTATGTTGTTATGCGGTTCGACCGATAAAGATCTTCGTAGAATATGTAGGAGCCAATATGGGCATCCAGGTTCCGCTATTGGTTATTGACCAGAGAGGTGTCTCGGTCATGTCTACATACTTCTAGAACCCGTAGGGTCCGCACACTTAACGTTCGTTGAGGATATAGTATTATATGAGTTATGCATGTTGGTGGCCGGATGTTGTTCGGATTCCCGGATGAGATCACGGACATGACGAGGAGCTCCGGAATGGTACGCAGGTAAAGATTGATATATAGGATGATATGGTTCGGCCAAGGGGTGAGGCCCACAAGGCTTTAGGTCGGTGCAAAAGGAGTTTTGCGGTGGCCAGGGGGCCAAACGTCGGAGACCCTGGCGTCTGGCCCGGGCCAGACCCCGAGGCCCATGGCGTCCGGGCCAGACGCCAAGGATTGTGGCGTTTGGTCCTAGAATCCGAGTGGCACTCTTGCCTTTCGGGCAAAACCGACTTTCGGGAGGCTTTTGCTCCAAGTTTCGACCCTAGGGCTCAACATATAAATAGAGGGGCAGGGCTAGCACCAAAGACACATCAAGAAACACCATGTCGTGTGCCAGCTAACCCGTCCCCTCTAGTTTATCCTCCATCATAGTTTTAATAGTGCTTAGGCGAAGCCCTGCGGACATTGTTCTTCACCAACACAGTCACCATGCCATCGTGCTGCCGGAACTCATCTACTACCTCGCCCCTCTTGCTGGATCAAGAAGGCAAGGACGTCATCGAGCTGAACGTGTGTTGAACGCGGAGGTGCCGTACGTTCGGTACTTGATCGGGATGGATCGTGAAGGTGTATGACTACATCAACCACGTTGATAAACGCTTCCGCTTTCGGTCTACGAGGGTACATAGACACACTCTCCCTCTCGTTGCAGTGCATCTCCTAGTTAGATCTTGCGTGATCGTAGGAATTTTTTTGAATTACTACGTTCCCCAACATTGACATATAAAAGGAGGCCCGAGGTGTACTGGGGAAGGATTCGGACTTTTTGGACTGGGCATGCACCGCAGCTGGTTCAAGAGCTCAAGAACACTAAATATACACCAAAGAAGGACGACGGTTTTACGCATCATTTGCGGCCCGAACCTGGGTAAAAATCCCCTCGCTTGATCGGTAGATCTGCTCTTTGCGCAGCTCCACGCCTCGCCAACCATAGAAGGGATTCCCTGGGATCCCATAGGTGTTGTTTCTCCGACAACTTTGGCGCGCCAGGTAGGGGGCAGCTGAGGCTGTGAAAATCTGGTCTAAAAGTTAGCGCATCGACTTCATCATTGCCATGGCCCCCAAGAAGAAGGGGATCACAACGATTGGGTTGTCTGGAGCCGGACCGCCTGTTCCAGCGCGGGTGGGCGACGGGCCGGCCATGGATGGTGGCGGAGGCATGGCCCGCGAGCATCCATGGCACTCTGGCAATCGGAGCCAGGTGAGCGGCGCCGTTCGTGTCCAAGACGACGAGCCACACGCCGCTAGGTCCAGGGGCGGGACCGTGCTGCCCACGGGCGGTGCGGCGACCTCGAGGACGCCCCCGTCGGTGCTCGCGCCGCGGTCTTCCCAGGGCACATGCGATGAGCAACTCCATGATGTCGGTGCCCTCGGGCGCCGCCGCAAGAAGAGCCCTTTGCGTCACTCCCGAGATGCACCGGGCCAGCATGCGCGCCCGGACGCTAGCAGAAGTGGCGCGCGACTGCGAGACCGTGATAGAGCTCCTTCTAACGTGGTTAGAAGTCGGAGCATGTCACGGTCCACGCAGATTTTGCCGCCACCCACGCCAGCGGAAGAATTGGCGCATGTGCAACTGCTCCTCGACTTGCCTCCTGCTGCAGAGAAGCTCGACGAGTGGAGAGCCACCATTCGGAACCTCATCAGCTTCGCCAATAAAGATGAACCGCGACCAGTGGGACCCTCGTGCTGGCGCTCTATCGAGCCGGTGCACGCCGGTGGTGGAAGGACTGGAGACGCTGCGACCACAGTGCACTCTCCTCCCCCACGCCAGCAACGGCAGCTGCCGGCTCATCGGGCCGACGCCCGCGACAACGTTTCCACAGCGTCGTATGACCCGCGAGCCCGCTGCGACCAACGTCAAGTTATTCGGGAGTGAGCTCAGGAAGACGCTCGGACCACTATCAAGCGGTGGCGGGAAGCGCGCCATCAGTCAGATAGGCGTGCGGGGCCCACTAAGGACTGCCCGGCGCCGGGGGGTTCTGGTGACCTACCTTAGAAGGTGGGTTGTCCAGCCTTTACCCGTGAGCTGCGGCAGTTCCAGTTGTGCACCCACCGCACATTCAAGCCTGAGGTAGGAGAAAAGTACAACGGCAAGACTCACCCGTCGGAGTTCCTCAGCATCTACACTATCGCAATGCAAGCCACCGGGGCTCGCGACGACAAGGTGCTTGCCAACTACTTCCGGTTGGCCCTTAAGCTCAACGTCATGTCATGGTTGATGCACCTGCCAGTGGATTCCATTTCTTCTTGGTCGGATCTGTGCCACGAGTTTGTTGGCGCCTTTACTGAAGGCCACCAAGCTCGTGGCCAGGAAAGTGATTTGCATGTCATCCCCCAGAAGGACGGCGGAACCCTGCGCAAGTACATACAAATGTTCAGTCGTGTGCAGTACAACATCCCAGATGTTCATCCCGCCGCTGTCATCTATGCATTCCATCAGAACGTGCGCAACCTCAAGATGCGTGAGGAGCTAGCAATGAACTAGGTTAAGGATGTAGCCAAGATTTATGTTCTGGCCAATAGATGCGCTCGGCTAAAGAAGTGAGGAAGTACCCCGGCGAAGACGCCCGCACGGAAACTGACTCCACAGACGAGGACGCCATCGCTCCGGCGAAGAAGGGTCGATGCCGCAATAGGAAGCGTAAGGGCAAGACCGTGCTTGCCGTCGAGGGATCCGGCGACCCCAGTGCCACCAAGAAGGCCAAGGTTGACAACCCCGGCAAGGAAGTTGCCGGGTGCGCCTCCTGCCGGGCCTTGGCGGCTGCCAACAAGCCGGGAGGCTCTAACAAGCAGTACTGCAAGGTCCATCGCACCAAGGGTCATGACCTCCAGAATTGCCAGCAGGTTGAGTTGCTTGCCGAGAAGAAGAAAGCTAAGTAGGAGAGGTGCGATAAGGAGAAGGGCTAGGACGGTGCTGAGGCATCCGACAAGAAGCGTGGCGGTCGAGGAGGTTGCCGCAATAAAGATAATCAACAAGGGAGGCCCGCTCGGGGCCGCGACAAGAAGGAGGGAGATGATGATCATGATGAGGATGACGAGTCCGGCGAGCATGAGTTCCAGAAAGCTACGGAAGCCATGTGCGTCGATGGTGGCGCCTTGTTGCACACCTCTCATCGCCAACTAAAGCAGTGGGCACGTGAAGTCACTGCGGCGGAGCCATCGTTTGATGCCCAGAGGCCACTGAAGTGGTCCAGCATGCCCATCATTTTTTACACCGAGGATCACCCTGATCGTACAAATGTGGTCGGGTGTTTGCCGTTGTTGGTTTCACCAACAATACGCAACCTCACGGTGACGAAAGTGCTAGTTGACGGTGGGGCCGGTCTAAACTTGATCTCGCCCACCGTGATCGAGAGGCTGCAAATCCCCGATGGACATCTCGAGGAGGCGGGCACGTTTCAAGGGGTCAACCCGGGGAGGAGTCAGCCGAAGGGTAAGTGTAAGTGCATCTAGTGCCCCTTAGTGATTTTGGTGTATTGAAGACTTATAGGTTAAGTAACTAATGCGTTTGTGAGTGTACACAGGTCTATAAGTCTATGAGGGGTTTGATATTCTGAGAAAGTCGACCCTAAAAATGAAGTTCTTCATCTGAAGACTTTGATATTACGAAGACTTTCAAGACTTTGAAAGTGAAGAAATTGGTGTTACCTTGAAGACTTGGTATTCATTTGAGGAACATGATGCGTGAAGACTTTTGTTTTCGTAGTTTCATTTTCTCTTTCTTGAGTCATAGGAAACACCGTACTGTTAAAGGGGGTCGAGGAAATACTAAGGAAAATTTTCCATTTGATGCTCAACTCAAAATCCTACACCTACCAATCCCTTCGAGTGAAGCTTTTGGAAATCTCATACAGTTCGATCAATTTCTTGATGAGACGAAGCTCTTCCGGTCGCCGAGAATTTGTTACGATCGAGGAGTTAGGAATTCGCCGCTGAATTGCCTACACTGAGGAACATGATAGCCCCGAGGAATTTGAGAGTCAAATTTCCGACCGTTCTTTATCTTCTTGGCTACTGTCCCAAAATATCTTATCCACCTAACGGTCATATCATTGAAGGGCATTTATGTCTTATCATGTCGGGCTGCTCCCTAGGCTATAAATAGCCGCCTTTACAACCACTAGCTGGTTGGCTGCTCCGAGAGAACTTGACACTTGTCATTTGAGAGCAACCCATCCTCACGAGGACTTTGAGAGAAAATCATCGTGAGGAAAACCCAAAAGTGAGGAAAAACCCAAAACCAAACCCCAACAAACCCAAAGTGATTGAGCATCATCAAGAAATTGATCCTCGTGGATCCGACGCTTGTTACCTTTGAAGACTGTGCTTCTTCCAGACGGTTAGGCGTCATGGTCTAGAGCATCCAAGAGGAATTGTGGATCGCCGAGTGACCAAGTCTGTGAAGGTTTGGAAGTCGCTCAAGACTTACCACGAGTGATTGGACGAGGTCTGTGTGACCTTAGTTCAAGGAGAATACGGTGAGGACTTGGTGTCCCGAGCTGCGTGCTCGATGGATCGGGTGTCCGGATCGTGTGTCCTCGAGTTTAAATACTCACCGCTCCAACCAGACGCATAACCGAGACGGCAGCTTGAACTGGTCTACCAATCATTGTCTTCACCAACCTAATTGGTTCTATTTCCTCAACCCTTTCATTTCCTCATTCTCGTGTTGAGTATTTGTTCATATCTGTGTTTGAAGACTTTGATCAAGACTTTCTCAATTTCCTCAGCTCAATTTCTTGATCTGTTTGTCTTCATCCTGTGCTATCCTGTGATTACGCTTTCAGACTCTGTGATTGTCTTCATTTCATCATGATGACTATGCTTGTAATCTGTTATGCTTACTTCGAGTACTTATTCCGCTGCAAGTAGTTCTTCGCTAAGGAATTTCCTCACCGCAAATTCCTCGTTGAAGAATTCACAAAATCGCCTATTCACCCCTCTAGTCGATATAACGCACTTTCAATTGGTATCGAGCAAGGTACTCCCTTGTTACGTGTGATTTAGTTTAACCACCGGAGTTTTAGTTATGTCGACCGCAGTATGATCAAGGTCTCAGCAGGTGTCCTACCTTGATGGGACGGACTACCCCTCATCGGAAGAACAAAATGCGAATGCATCTTGAAGCAATTGACAACGATCTCTGGTATGTTGTGACAAAAGGTGTTTCCTCAGTCACACCTTCTCTGAATGATGCTGATATGAAGAGATTCAAGCAACTCGATTCTCAAGCGAAGAATATCATATGTGGCCATCTGAGCAATGGTCAATATGGAAGAGTAAGTGCTTTGGAATCTGCCAAACTCATCTGGGACAGGCTGTCCAAAGTAAATGAAGGTGTTTCAACTCAGCGTGACTCTCGAGTTGATGTTCTTCGGAATCTCTTCAACCACTTCAAAAGACTCGACAACGAAAATGTTCAACAAACCTTCGATCGCCTCACTGACATCTCAAATGAGCTTCAAGCACTGGGTGCCACTGACATCATCGACTATGAGGTGGTGAAGAAATTGCTAAGATCGCTTGATTCCTCATTTGATACTCTGGCACTGATGATACAAGAACGAGCTGACTACAAGTCTCTTGATCCTGCTGATATCCTCGAAAGGCTAAATACTCACGAGTTCCAGCTTGCTGAAAAGAGAGTGAAAGTGCGTTATATCGACTAGAGGGGGGGTGAATAGGCGATTTTTAGAGAATTTTACAAATTCTTCACTGAGGAATTTGCTGGTGAGGAAATTCCTTAGCGAAGAAATACATGCAGCGGAATAAGTACTCGTAAGTAAGCATAACAGGTTACAAGCAAAGTCATCATGATGAAATGAAGACAATCACAGAGTACGTAAAACGTAATCACAGGATAACACAAGATGAAGACAAACGGATCAAGAAATTGAATCGAGGAAATTGAGAAAGTCTTCTACCAAAGTCTTCAAAACACGATATGACAAACACTCAACACGCTTATGAGGAAATGAAAGGGTTGAGGAAATAGAACCGATTAGGTTGGTGAAGACAATGATTTGGTAGACCAGTTCCAACTGCTGTCTCGGTTGTACGTCTGTTGGAGCGGTTGAGTATTTAAACTCGAGGACACACGATCCGGACACCCAAATAATCGAAAGCACGCAGCTCAGGACACCAAGTCCTCACCGTATTCTCCTTGAACTAAGGTCACACAGACCTCATCCAATCACTGTGGTAAGTCTTCAGCGACTTCCAAACCTTCACATACTTGGTCACCCGCAATCCACAATTCCTCTTGGATGCTCTAGACCTTGACGCCTAACCGTCTGGAAGAAGCACAGTCTTCAAAGGTAAAAGCGCCGGATCCACGCAGGATCAATTTCTTGATGATGCTCAATCACTTTGGGTTTGTTGGGGTTTGGTTTTGGGTTTTTCCTCACTTTTGGGTTTTTCCTCACTTGATGATTTTCGCTCAAAGTCCTCAGAGGATGGGTTGCTCTCAAATGACAAGTGTCAAGTTCTCTCGAGCAGCCAACCAACTAGTGGTTGTAGGGGCGGCTATTTATAGCCTAGGGAGCAGCCCTACATGATAAGACATAAATGCCCTTCAATGATATGACCGTTAGGTGGATAAGATATTTTGGGACAGTGGCCAAGAAGACAAGAACGGTCGGAAATTTGACTTTCAAATTCCTCGGGGCTATCATGTTCCTCACAAGGTAGGCAATTCAAGACCGGGCGAATTCCTAACTCCTCGGTCGAACAAATTCCTCAAAGGAAAGAGCTTCGCCTCTCACATCAAGAAATTGACTGAACTGTATGAGATTTCCAAAGGCTTCACTCAAGGGTTTGGTAAGTGTAGGATTTTGAGTTGAGCATCAAATGGAAATTTTCCTTAGTATTTCCTCGACCCCTTTAACAAAGACGGTGTTTCCTATGACTCAAGAAAGAGAAAATGAAACTACGAAAACAAAAGTCTTCACGCTTCATGTTCCTCAAGCGAATACCAAGTCTTCGTGATCACACCAATTTCTTCACTTTCAAAGTCTTGAAAGTCTTCGTAATATCAAAGTCTTCAGATGAAGAACTTCATTTTAGGGGTCGAATTTCTACCGTAAATATCAAACTCCTCATAGACTTATAGACCTGTACACTCACAAATGCATTAGTTACTTAACCTATAAGTCTTCAATACACCAAAATCACTAAGGGCACTAGATGCACTTACAATCTCCCCCTTTTTGGTGATTGATGACAATATGGGTTAAGTTTTCAACGGGGATAAACATATGAATTGTAAAAACTGATAATGAGGAATTTGATTGCAAGATATAGAAGAACTCCCCCTGAAGATGTGCATAGTGAGGAATTTGCTTTTGAGGCAATGCACACTTGAAGAATTGAATCATGGAGATCTCCCCCTATATCTTGTAATTCATACACGCATTTGACATATAATATGAAGAATTTGAAATGCATGATGAAATATGGTGCTTGATGAAATTCACATGAGGAATCATAGCACATAAAGTATCGTGAGCACAAGTAGATTTGCTATGAAGCATAGTGCAAAATCATAATGCATCAAAAGTATCAAAGCACCATAGGGATTAAGATTACAACTCGATCCAATAAAAGTTTCAGAAGAACGAGAGTTGTAACTTAACAAAAAAACTGTATATAGGCAATAAACTAGACCCGCTTGAAGACTAACTCAAATTTCTCCCCCTTTGTCATCGAATGACCAAAAGGATCGAAACTGAGGACTAACGCTCTTGAGGAACATCAAGTTGAAGACGGAGCGCCAGCATTGTCGGGGTTGTTTGTTGAAGTAGGACCAGCAGCAGTGTCTTCCAAATCTTCATTTTCATCGATTGTCGCGAGATGAAGAATAGGAGCTGGCCACCAAGGAAGGAACTTTGACCTTCTTGAATTTCTTCGAGGAGGTGCAGACCAGTCAAAATCTTCCTTGAGACCCATTGATGTCGGTTCTTCTTCATTATAGACATGTGAAAGAACAGCCCAAAAGCGCTTGAAGGTTTCATGAAGGTAGTAGTGGTTTTCTTCACCGCATTGTGAGTAGACGTCATATTGTAAAGAAGAGTACCAAACCGACGTTTGACCCACTTATGATTGCGATCAACCTTCCGATGAAGACCGAGGAGTAATTCACGATCGACCAACACTCGGGTGCGCTTCCTTGAGGATTTTGCTTTCTTTGAGGTATTTGCTGCCGAGTCATGTGTGGCGAGTCATCATTGGTGGAGTAAGATGTCGCTGCGAAACTGTCCATCCAATGGACGAATACCTTCATCTATCACAGCAGTAGCCTTGCCCTTTTCATCACCGAGGCAATTGGCCGCTTGAGGACTTCAATCGGGGCGGTAGCTGCAGGTGGTTCAAAGTATCAGCTTTGTAATTGAGTGAAGACCTTGTCTGATGAATCTCATAATCCAAGGCGCATAAGGCTTCGGCTCAAATGGTGACATGGCAATGTTAGCGAGTCCTCATGAAGAAATCATGGAAATTGACGGGAACGCCATGGATGATGTTGAAAAGCATATTCTTCATGATGCCAACGACTTCTTCATCGTTCGAGTCGTGGCCTTTGATAGGACTCATAGTCTTCGCCAAGATTCGATAGACGGTCCGAGGCACATATAATAATTCCTTGATGAGGAATTTGGTTCTTGGTGCCTGCCTTGGCTTCAATGGCTTCATCAGCACTTGCATATAGTGATTTGAAAGTTCATTTTATTCATAGATCCGACGTGCACCATCAATAGTAGGACTGAGTGGTAGAGCACTAAGCAATTCAATTGCATGTGAATTTTAGTTAGTGTTTTCAGTCATCCAATATAAGACCCATGAATTGATATCTTCAAAGATCTCCGGTGATAAGCGAGGTTGCATAGAACTCAAGAATTAGCTCTTCGTTCGATCACAAATATCGGTCAGAAGTTTAGAAGTCTGCGTCGTGAAGAACACAGAGGACTGGCTCAAAGCTCCGGCAAAGGTCTCCATATCCACATGAGTAATATGAGCATGATCAAAGATTTTATCCTTGTTGAAAAGCACTGAGGAATAGAAGTTGGCTTGACTGGCAGTCCAGAAGCGCCTCTTCCTAATTCGAGCAGAATCATAAGGATTATATTCAGTGAAGAACACGTGCTCGGCAAAGAAATCTTCAGCCTTGAACTTTTGCTTGGTTGAGAACGGATTCTTCTGCTTGGGCAGAGGGTGTCTGTGGATTTGCATCACCACCTCGGGAATCACAAGTTCGCTTTCTTCAAATTGAGGAATTACTTGCTCCTCAACTTGTGCAGTCGAGGAATAGTAGCAAGCAGCTTTCATCTGCACTAGTGGCTGGAATTTCTTCATGCACAGAACCCGGTTGGTTGCTTTTCTCGAGTCTATTTGGACAGTTTGTGCAGGGAGTGAGGAACTTGTTGGAGCGGAGTGAAGAGAGGAGTATTGGGATGCTGATTTTCCCAAAAATCATCATTGAACACAGGTGTGGTGCATCCAATATCCACATCTTCATCTTCAATTTCCTCAAAGACCAGCCTGAGGAATTTCATAGTCCGATGAGGGAATAGCGGGGTTGAAGGGATGGCATCCACTTCAATTTCTTCATCCAAATTGCTCGACGAAAGCGAAGACTGATGTTCTTCATCGAGATCCGGTTGGGATCTCGTATTCTTCTCCAAAAGGAACAACTTCCTTTGATGGTATGGAGGAAATTGGAACAGCATCAATTGGTTTTCGAATGAGCTGGTCATTGGCTTCATTTTCTTCACAGTACCAAGAATCTGACGCGGTGATGCTTTCCTTTTCTTCACAAAGACAGCTCGTTCTGCAGCCTTGGTTTTCTTCACATCAAAAGCAGATGGAAGAATTGGAGTTGGAGTTGGTGCAGGAGGAGCTGAGGAATTTGGTTCCTTTTCTTCAGGAGCAACGGATGCAGTTCCCCTGTCTTGAGCAATTTCTTCAGCACCACTAGTGGGTGCCCCGGCAATTTCTTCGGTAATTTGGAATTTCTTCATCAGCCACAGAATCGTTGTTGTCATCAATGAGCTGAACGTCATCAGCGATCTTGGCATTTTTCTTGAGGGCTGGTGAGGCTCCAGCTGAGGAATTTCATGTTGCATTGGGAATGACAACATTAGTGAGATTCTTCGTCGAGGTTGACGAATCTGTCCTTGGCTCCTTGCCAATCGGCATTGAACTAATCGAAGTTTTTTTGAGGTTTTGAATTTCAGTCCGGACTTGGAGAAGCTCCTCGGTGTCATATTGACAATGTTTTTCTTCGTGAACTTCTCCTTCCTGTATTGAGCCTTTTTGATTTCCCTCGCCTTTTCATACTTCCATTTTTCTTCACTATGAAGTGAGTCAACATATGACTTTGACCAGGTGTCAAGTGAAGATCAGCGGAGGGTATTGGGATCATCGTGCAGAGATCAATAAAGTCGAGGACTATCTTGGGTCCAATAGCAAAGGGCACAGATGTACCTTTGGCTCTAGCGGCTCTTGCTTGGCGGTCTTTGATGATTTCTGCGAGTTCTTCATCGATGCCTCATCCTCGGATGGCACATGGAATGCAACCAATTTCTTCGTCGGGCTAGGCCGAGGACCTCGACCAATTGTTGCTTTGGTCTTCGGTGAGTCGGACCAGTTGAAGAATTGGGAGCTGCCGAGGAACTTGCAGAGATGCCTGAGGCAATTGAAAATCCAGCGATCCGCTGACATGTAGCTAGGTGCACAGAGGCTGAAGGTTTTGACGAGCAGTTGAGGACTTTGGTGGGGCAGCAGCAGTTTGAGGAATTTGCTTGGAAGGTGTTGCTGAGGAACTTGGCCGTGAGGGCGCAGATGATGAAGCACTTGGCTTATGAGCAGGCTTCTTTTGCATTGATTTCCTCGGTTTGACCGAGACCTTCGTGGCGATGCTTGTTGGCAGAATCCTCATTGAATTTCTTCACCGCTTCCTTTGCTTGCTTAGCCAATTTTGCTTGGCGTTTAGCCCATTCCTTAGGAAAGTCCTCACTGCGTTTGACGCTAGTGGGATCAGCTATTTGGCGGTGCCAAAAGGAGCTCTTGGGCATGGAGGGTTAAGAGCGAATTTCTTCATGTACTTAGGAGTTACATATCTATATTCCCTCCATTCCCGTGCCCATCTCCGTTCAATCTTACGAATACGCACCTTGCGTTGATTTTTACTTTCTTCATCCGGTGTGCGATGAGTCGGCATATATATCCTCGTGGATTTCAAACGCTGTCATAACCTCTGGTTTCTTTCCTCCTTCTGCGCGGCTTCTTACCGCTCGCCATTTTCTTGATTGAGGAAATTGAACAAATGAGTTCTCTGAAGAAGTGTGCAGTTTTCTTCGAGGAACGCTGCAAATGAGTTAAGTTGATGAGAACCTAGGGATTCAGCAGCGGACATTTGTACTGTGAATGAGAGTATAGGTGCGAGGAATTTGGAGAGGTCATATGCGTTCTCAGAAGGTTTTTCAAAAAGAACAAGTTTTGAGGATTTTGACCAGATGAACCTTGAAGAATTTCAATAAGCGTTCTTTGTCTTAGGTTCCAGAGTTGTATAGATCGAAGATCCACACAATTGAGGAATCTTGAAGAAAAACATAGCTTAGAGAAACGAGTCAAGAGATTTGAGGTGTTCATATGTGTGAAGATTTGAGAAATAAACACCTTTGAAGAATTTGAAGAAAAATTGAGAATCAAAGCGAGTAATAAAAGTAACTTTTAATTACCCAAGTGAAGAACACGACGAACCGAGATGAACAGTTTAGAAGTTCGTCTGCTCAGATCTTCCACGCCCTAACTTGGCAGAGGAAATCAGCTACGGCGACGGCGGAGTGAAGATATTCCACGGTCGGCGCGAGTACGTCGGCGAAGAGGTCAAGGCAGTGAAGCTTTTCCTCACCGGCGACGATGGAGTAGCGGCGGCGCTAGGGTTTGAGGAACTCGAGCGGGAGAGAGAGGTCGAGCGGAGTAAAAAGAGTGAGGAAGGGAGAGAGGGGTATTTATAGGCACAGTGAAAAGCGGATCGTCCAAAGATTTAGGACTAACATGCCCCTGACCACTTCCCTTCTCACGACATGTGTCACCCACGTCTTTGTGTAGTGGAGATCGTGTACGATCGTGGGTGAATATAATAATGCATCGTGGGATGCGGAACGGTTTGAGCGGTAAAAGCGAAGGTTTGAAAAAGATTCGTTTTAAAGTTCCGTTCGCAATTTCTTCAATTGTCAAGGACACGGTGAAGATTTTGAACGAGTTTCAAAGTAGAACGCACATGAGGAATTTGTGAATGGATTGGGTTGAGTATAGCATAGAGGGGAAGGGTCGATCACATTCACTTAGCGTAAAACGTGATTTGAGGAAATAGCCATATGTGATTGCTGTAGAGGAAATAAATCCATATATATATATATATATAGCCAATGAAGAAAGACGACGGAAATAGTGAAGATTTTGCAAACTTGAAGAATTTGAAAAACTGAAGAATTTCAAAAATTGAGGAAAAACTCAAATTGAAGATTTTCAACTTTGGTGGTGGCGTGACCCACCGTATAAGAATGATGATTTCAGACACCACGTACAATTGTCGTAGGGTTCTGAGAATCAAATTCTTCATTAATTTATTAACACTTAGAGTGTTATTCTACATTGATTGAAGAAAAGCGTTTCTTCATGTTTTGCACATCTAAGTCATCAAATTTGCATAAGTGTTAGGATGTGTGTCCTTTTCAAAGAACATTCAAGATTCTAAGATATTTAGCTCACACCGCAACTTGCTAAATCTCTTCTCATCCAAGGGCTTAGTGAAGATATCAGCTAGCTGTTCTTGATCTTCACGTGCTTTCGATGGAGATGTCGCCCTTCAACACATGATCACGAAGAAAATGATGACGAATTTGAATGTGCTTTGTCTTCGAGTGCTGAACTGGGTTGTGAGCAATTTTGATGGCACTCTCATTGTCACAATAGAGAGGCACATTCTTCACGTTGATGCCATAGTCCTTGAGGGTTTGCTTCATCCATAGTAATTGAGCACAACACGAGCCAAAGACAATGTATTCAGCTTCCATGATGGATAGTGATACGCAGATTCTGCTTTCTTCGAGGACCAACGGACCAAAGATCGTCCGAGGAAATGACAAGTACCAGATGTTGACTTGCGGTCCACACGATCACCGCATAGTCGAGTCGAATATCCAATGAGATCAAAGGTAGAACCCTTGGGGTACCATAATCCTAGTGTTGGTGTGTGAGCTAGATATCGAAGAATATGCTTCACAGCCTTATGGTGTGATTCCTTGGTGTAGCTTGAAATCGGGCACACATGCAAACACTAAGCATTATATCTGGCCTAGATGCACATAAGTACAATAAGGAACCAATCATGGAGCGGTATACCTTGTGATCAAGTCAATACCATTTTCATCAAGGCATAGATGGCCATTTGTGGGCATAGGAATTTTGACACCTTTGCAGTCTTGCATGCGAATTTCTTCAGGACATCTTTGAGGTATTTCTCTGAGATATGAATATGCCATTGTGTTGTTGATTTAATTTGAAGACCTAAGAAGAATTTCAACTCTCCCATCATAGACATTTGATATTCTTCACTCATCATATAGGCAAATTCATCACTATAACGTTGGTCAGTACAGCCAAAGATAATATCATCAACATATATTTGGCACACAAAAAGTTCACCATCATAAGATTTAGTAAAGAGAGTAGGATCGAGTGAACCAGGTGTGAAACCATTCTTCACGAAGAATTCCTTCAATGTATCATACCACGCCCGAGGGGCTTGCTTGAGGCCATAGAGAGCCTTATTTAGTCGAAGACTTTGTCGAGATTCTTTGGATCTTCAAAACACGGTGGTTGAGCAACATATACTTCTTCCTCAAGCTTACCATTGAGGAATGCACTTTTCACATCCATTTGATATAAAGTGATATTGTGATGGTTAGCATAGGCTAGTAATATGCGAATAGACTCAAGTCTAGCTTCTGGTGCAAAAGTTTCATCAAGTCAATTCCTTCAACCTGCGTGTAGCCTTGAGCTACTAGTCGGTGCCTTATTCCTCACCACAAGACCATTTTCATCTTGCTTGTTGCGATAGATCCACTTTGTGCCAATGATATTATGCTTGCGAGGATCTGGACGTTTGACCAGTTCCCAGACATTGTTGAGCTCGAACTGATGTAATTCTTCTTGCATGGCCTGAATCCACCAGAAATGCTTCATCTACCTTAGTGGGCTCTGTGATAGAGACAAAAGCATAGTGCCCACAAAAGTTAGATAAGTGTGAAGCTTTTGAGCGAGTGAGAGGACCTGGCGCTTCAATGTCATCGATGATCTTATCAACTTGCACTTCTTTTGCAACGCGAGGATGAGCTGGTTGTCTTCGAGGAATTTGACCATTTTCCTCAGCACCATTTTCTTCAGCATTATCTTCAGGTGCATCAGCTCGACGTTCTTCGCGTACAGGAATGAATTCTTCAGCAGTTTCTTCAGAAGGAATGACATCCTCAGTTGCCTTGAACCTGATAGAATCCTCGTGTGCTGGTTCGTCTAACACGAAGGTAGGTGCTCTCTTTGCGAGCCATTAGTTTCATCGAACCGCACATCTACAGTTTCAACAACCTTGTGAAGGGCGATGTTGAAGACTCTGTAGGTGTCTTGAGTCCTTTCCGTAACCAAGCATGAAACCTTCATGAGCTTTGATTGCAAATTTAGAGGTGTGGTGAGGATCTCTAATCCAGCATTTAGCAATCAAGACTTTGAAATAACTTACATTGGGTTTCTTATCAGTGAGGAGTTCATAGGCAGTCTTTTTGAAGAATTTGTGAAGATATACTCTGTTGATGATGTGGCACGCAGTGTCAATTGCTTCAATCCAGAAACGACTAGGCGTTTTGTATTCATCAAGCATAGTGCGAGCCATCTCAACAAGAGTTCCGTTCTTGCGCTCCCACGACGCCATTCTTTGAGGAGTATAAGGAGCAGATAACTCATGGGTAACACCAAGTTCATCAAGATAGTCATCAAGACCGGAATTCTTGAACTCAGTTCCATTGTCACTTCTGATGTGCTTGATCTTCACACCAAAGTTGGTTGAAGCCCTCGAGGAAAATCGTTTGAAGATTTCCTGCACTTGATTTTTGTAAGTAACAATGTGTACCCAAGTGTAACGAGAGTAATCATCAACAATAACAAAGCCATATAGTGATGCTTCATTAACGACAGCTGAATAATGATTGGGACCAAAGAGGTCCATGTGAAGCAATTCAAGGGACGAGTAGTGGTCATGATAGTCTTCACTGGATGCTTGGCCTTGGTCATTTTTCCAGATTCACAGTTCGCATAAGTGATCCTTGAGGAATTTGACATTCTCAATGCCAATGACATGCTTCTTCTTCGCAAGCTGCAGTAAATTTCTCATGCCTGCATGACCAAGTCGTCGATGCCATAGCCAGCCTACGAAGCTTTTGCAAGTAGACACACGGCTGGTTGTGGTCCTGTGGAAAAATCAACAATATACAAGTCTCCTCTCCTAAAGCCTTCAAGACTTTGGAATTGTCGCCTTCCATAATCACAACACACCGATACTTGCCAAAGATAACAACCATATCAAGATCACAAAGCATTGAGACTGACATGAGGTTATATCCTAAAGACTCAACGAGCATGACTTTGTCCATGTGCATGTCCTTAGAGATAGCAACCTTACCAAGTCCCAATACCTGACTTTTGCCTTTGTCAAGAAATATGATATGCTTCAGATGTGACGGTGATAAGGTAGCATCCATCAATAGATTCTTGTCACCAGTAATGTGATTTGTACATCCACTATCGAGAACCCACTCAGTGGCTTTGGGTTGATCATCCGACAGATGAATTAGTACAACTTACGATCTCATATACTTCATCGGTGAAGAATATGATATCAAGTTCATCGATGAATTTCATCACCAAGATACTGAGATAAGAAGTATGAGGACGTGTGAAATGAAAGTTCATTTCATCATGATTAGCTCAAGGCCCTTTCGTGCAATTTGTCGTGCCCTCAAAGAAATTCTTCGGGACGTTAAGGCACGCCCGAGTCCTCGACCCTGCAGAAGATATTAGTTCTTTTTCTTTACCACCCACATCTGAAGGGGTGGCAAAGAGTTCATCATTCTCATGAGCACCATATGAGAATGGTGGCATAGAGGCCAAACCATTTCGTTTCACATAAGAGGGGTTAGGATAAGTATATGAATAAGCGTAGAAATTCTTCGAGGACTTATGAACATATTGGTTTGAAGAATAATGCACATATTCATAGCCCTTAGCTCTACCCTTGAAACAGAGTTATTAGCACGATGATAATCATATGAGGACTTTGATCCTTTTGAGGAATTTGATCCACGTGAGGAATTTGGTTCAGATTGTGACTTGGATCCATATGAAGAATTTGGTCCATATGAAGAATTTGATCTGGGGTTCCTTTTCTTCACTGTGTGGTGTCATGAGGACATTCACCTGAAGACTTTCAAGGCACTTCTTGGGAGCCCAGATTTTCTTCATAGGGGAACCGTTCCTGCAGTTAGTGCCAACATATCTGGCAAATACTTCACCATTCTGATTTTTGAATAGTTTATAGTTGGAGTCAAATGACTCATTAGCAGAATGAGGAAATTCACACGAAAAACCAGATAAGGTAGATGGATCAACTGGAGGTCCCTTTGCAGCAACCCATGAGGTTTTGGGGTACCGCCAAGCTTCCAAAGATGTTCCATCGGCATTTAATTTCCTCTCAAATGCGATACCCTCTTTCCTAGGGTTTCATTGAGGATCTGCTTTTAAGCACATCACAAAGAGTCTCGATGCCCTTTGAGGCTTTTGTACATGCCTGTCATGTACAATTCCTTCGATCTGCATCACAAGTGATACTAGCAATGTCCTCAGATGAGGAATTAGTGATAGCAGAGGCAGGTGAAGAATTTGTAACAGTTGAAGCATTTGAACATTCAGGTGAAGAATTAGCGATTCACGCTCAATGCACTTTAAGCATGGAGGAACAAATTCTTCTTGAGAAGCGCTGATTTGTTGAGCAAGTAATGAATCGCGCTCCTTCGAAGATCTTCATAACTCGCTCTTAGCTTCTCAAGATCTTGCTTTCTTTGAAGAAATTCATAAGAGAGTTTCTCATGATCGATAAGAGAGTGTTATGATGACCTTGAAGGTTATCAAGCTTAGACCAAGTCTCTCAAGATTTTCAATCGGGGCTTGAGTGCGATCCATTTCTTCACCTAACATATCATCACTCTTATCTAGCATGTTTTGAACCTTTTCAAAAGCCCTTTTTGTTTTATAGCAATCTTAGCAAGTTTAGAGTAGCTGGGCTTGAGATCCTCATCGATTCATTTTCACCGGATTCGTGAGGAGGTGAAATTGAGTACCTTGGCACCTTTTGCCATGAAGCAATAGGTGGGAGCGTAGTCATCGCTTTTCCTCATCGGGTTTGTCGGTGGAGCCGCTTTCTTCAGTGTTGAAGATGGACTTGCTAACATAAGCAGTAGCAAGAGCCAGACTAGCCACACCAGATTCGGATTCTTCAGACTCCTCCTCTTCCTCATTTTCCTCAGATTCAGCTTCAGAGTCCATTTCCTTGGCCTTCAGGGCACGTGTTTTTCCATAGCCAGAACCATAGAGATCTCTCTTTTCAGCAAGTTGGAACTCGTGAGTATTTAGCCTTTCGAGGATATCAGCAGGATCAAGAGACTTGTAGTCAGCTCGTTCTTGTATCATCGGTGCGAGTGTCAAATGAGGAATCAAGCGATCTTAGCAATTTCTTCACCACCTCATGGTCGGTGATGTCAAGGTGGCACCCAAAGTGCTTGAAGCTCATTTGAGATGTCGGTGAGGCGATCGAAGGTTTGTTGAACATTTTCGCTGTCGAGTCTTTTGAAGCGGTTGAAGAGATTCCAAAGAACATCAACTCGAGAGTCACGCTGAGTTGAAACACCTTCATTTACTTTGGACAGCCTGTCCCAGATGAGTTTGGCAGATTCCAAAGCACTCACTCTTCCATATTGACCTTTGCTCAGATGGCCACATATGATATTCTTCGCTTGAGAATCGAGTTGCTTGAATCTCTTCACATCAGCATAATTCAGAGAAAGTGTGACCGAGGAAACACCTTTTGTCACAACATACCGTAGATCATTGTCAATTGCTTCAAGATGCATTCGCATTTTGTTCTTCCAAAGAGGGGTAGTCCGTCCCATCGAAGCTAGGACACCCCGCCGAGACCTTGATCATACTGCGGTCGACATAACTAAAACTCTGTGGTTAAACTAAAATCACACGTAACAAGGGAGTACCTTGCTCGATACCAATTGAAAGTGCGTTATATCGACTAGAGGGGGGTGAATAGGCGATTTTAGAGAATTTTACAAATTCTTCATCGAGGAATTTGTCGGTGAGGAAATTCCTTAGCGAAGAAATACATGCAGCGGAATAAGTACTCGAAGTAAGCATAACAGGTTACAAGCAAAGTCATCATGATGAAATGAAGACAATCACAGAGTACGTAAAAACGTAATCACAGGATAACACAAGATGAAGACAAACGGATCAAGAAATTGAATCGAGGAAATTGAGAAAGTCTTCAGTCAAAGTCTTCAAAACACAGATATGACAAACACTCAACACAGTTATGAGGAAATGAAAGGGTTGAGGAAATAGAACCATTTAGGTTGGTGAAGACAATGATTTGGTAGACCAGTTCCAACAGCTGTCTCAGTTGTACGTCTGGTTGGAGCGGCTGAGTATTTAAACTCGAGGACACACGATCCGGACACCCGATCCACCGAAAGCACGCAGCTCGGGACACCAAGTCCTCACCAGATTCTCCTTGAACTAAGGTCACATGCACCTCGGCCCAATCACTCGTGGTAAGTCTTCAGCGACTTCCAAACCTTCACATACTTGGTCACCCGGCAATCCACAATTCCTCTTGGATGCTCTAGACCTTGACGCCTAACCGTCTGGAAGAAGCACAGTCTTCAAAGGTAAAAGCGCCGGATCCACGCAGATCAATTTCTTCAGTGATGCTCAATCACTTTGGGTTTGTAGGGGTTTGGTTTTGGGTTTTTCCTCACTTTTGGGTTTTTCCTCACTTGATGATTTTCGCTCAAAGTCCTCAGAGGATGGGTTGCTCTCAAATGACAAGTGTCAAGTTCTCTCAGAGCAGCCAACCAACTAGTGGTTGTAGGGGGCGGCTATTTATAGCCTAGGGAGCAGCCCTACATGATAAGACATAAATGCCCTTCAATGATATGACCGTTAGGTGGATAAGATATTTTGGGACAGCCGCCAAGAAGACAAAGAACGGTCGGAAATTTGACTTTCAAATTCCTCGGGGCTATCATGTTCCTCACAAGGTAGGCAATTCAAGATGCG
Source organism: Aegilops bicornis (assembly GCA_021605145.1). NCBI lineage: Eukaryota > Viridiplantae > Streptophyta > Magnoliopsida > Poales > Poaceae > Aegilops > Aegilops bicornis. The sequence goes on from CM038673.1 coordinate 225,540,043, forward strand.
TAATTCCTTAACTCCTCGGGCCGAACAAATTCCTCAAAGGACTGTAAGAGCTTCGTCTCATCAAGAAATTGACTGAACTGTATGAGATTTCCAAAGGCTTCACTCAAGGGTTTGGTAAGTGTAGGATTTTGAGTTGAGCATCAAATGGAAATTTTCCTTAGTATTTCCTCGACCCCTTTAACAAAGATGGTGTTTCCTATGACTCAAGAAAGAGAAAATGAAACTACGAAAACAAAAGTCTTCACGCTTCATGTTCCTCAAGCGAATACCAAGTCTTCAGGATCACACCAATTTCTTCACTTTCAAAGTCTTCGTAAAGTCTTCGTAATATCAAAGTCTTCGATGAAGAACTTCATTTTTAGGGTCGACTTCATCAGTAAATATCAAACTCCTCATAGACTTATAGACCCGTGTACACTCACAAACGCATTAGTTACTTAACCTATAAGTCTTCAATACACCAAAATCACTAAGGGGCACTAGATGCACTTACAGAGAGATCTCTATGGTTCTGGCTATGGAAAAACACGTGCCCTGAAGGCCAAGGCTGTGTCCGAATCTGAGAGTGAAGACTCTGGTAGTAGCCTAGGAGATCCTGAAGAATTTGGCCAGGAGCTAGCACTGCTCATGAAGAAATTCCATAAATTCTCAAGACGTGGTCGCTTTGGAAAATCCTCAAGAAGCTGTGATTCCTCATCTAGTGACTATAAGAGAAGACTTTGTCACAAATGCAAGAAACTTGGTCACTATATCCAAGATTGTCCTCAGTGGGAAAAGGAATTAAGAAAGAAGAAACACAAGGATTACAGCCTGATGACGTGAAGAAGAAAAGAAATCATCAAAATCTTCATCATCAAAATCCTCAAAACCTTCTTCTCACAAGAAGAGCAGCCCGTAAAGGCTCGGGCATTCATTGGCAAGGAAATGGACTCTGAAGCTGAATCGAGGAAAATGAGGAGTCTCAAGAATCCGAATATGGTGTGGCTAGTCCGGCTCTTGCTATCGCTTTGGTTAGCAAGTCCATCTTCAACATCAAGAAACCGACTCACCGACAAGCCCGATGAGGATGATGATGATTACGCCCCACCTATTGCTTCATGGCAAAAGGTGCTAAGGTACTAAATTTCACCTCCTCCTGAATCTAGTGAAAATGAATCGATGAGGATCTCAAGCCCAGCTACTCTAAACTTGCTAAGATTGCTATAAAACAACAAAGGGCTTTTGAGAAGGTTCAAAACATGCTAGATAAGAGTGATGATATGTTAGGTGAAGAAATGGATCGCACTCAAGCCCTCGATCGAAAATCTTCAGAGACTTCTGGGCCTAGGCTTGGATAACCTTTCAAGGTCATCATAACACTCTCTTATCTCGATCATGAGAAACTTTCTTATGAATTTCTTCAAAGAAAGCAAGATCTTGAGAAGCTAAGAGTGAGTTATGAAGATCTTCGAAGGAGCGCGATTCATTACTTGCTCAACAAATCAGCGCTTCTCAAGAAGAATTTGTTCCTCCATGCTTAAAGTGCATTGAACGTGAAACTGCTAATTCTTCACCTGAATGTTCAAATGCTTCAACTGTTACAAATTCTTCACCTGCCTCGCTATCACTAATTCCTCATCCGAGGACATTGCTAGTATCACCGACGATGCAGATCGAAGGAATTGTACATGACAGGCATGTACAAAAGCCTCAAAGGGCATCAGACTCTTTGTGTCAGTGCTTAAAAAGCAGATCATCAATAGGAACCATAGTAAAGAGGGCATAGCCTTTGATAGGAAACTCAATGCTGATGGAACGTATTGGAAGCCTCGAGCAAGATCCCAAAACCTCATGGGTTGCTGCAAAGGGACCTCCGATTGATCCATCTACCTTATCTGGTTTTACGTATAATTTCCTCATTCTGGCGATGAGTCATTTCACTCCAACTATAAACTGTTCAAAAATCAGAATGGTGAAGTATTTGCTAGATATGTTGGCACTAATCGCAGGAACGGTTCCCCTATGAAGAAAATCTGGGTTCCCAAGAAGTGCCCTGAAAGTCTTCAGGTGAATGTCCTCATGACACCACCAGTGAAGAATAGGAACCCCAGATCAAATTCTTCATATGGACCAAATTCTTCATATGGATCCAAGTCGTCATACGGACCAAATTCCTCACGTGGATCAAATTCCTCAAAAGGATCAAAGTCCTCATATGATTATCATCGTGCTAACAACTCTGCTTTCGCAGGTAGAGCTAAGGGCTATGAATATGTGCATTATTCTTCAAACCAATATGTTCATAAGTCCTCGAAGAATTTCTCTGCTTATTCATATGCTTACCCTAACCACTCTTATGTGAAACGAAATGGTTTGGCCTCTATGCCACCATTCTCGTATGGTGCTCGCAGAATGATGAACTCTTTGCCACCCCTTCAGTTGTGGGTGGTGAAGAAAAAGAACTAATCTCTTCTGCAGGGTCAGGTCTCCGGGCGTGCCTAAACGTCGAAGAATTTGAGGGGCCCGACAAAATGCCCGAAAGGACGCAGCTAATCATGATGAAATGAACTTTCATTTCACACGCCCTCCTACCGCTTATCTGAATACTAACCGATGAAATTCATCTCGATGAACTTGATATCATATTCTTCACCGATGAAGTATATGAGATCGTAAGTTGTACTAATTCATCCGCAGGATGATCAACCCAAAGCCACCGAGTGGGTTCTCGATAGTGGATGTACAAATCACATGACCGGTGACAAGAATCTATTGATGGATGCTACCTTATCACCGGCCACATCCGAAGCATATCATCTTTGCCGACAACGGCAAAAGTCAGGTATTGGGACTTGGTAAGGTTGCTATCTCTAAGGACATGCACATGGACAAAGTCATGCTTGTTGAGTCCTTAGGATATAACCTCATGTCAGCCTCAATGCTTTGTGATCTTGATATGGTTGTTATCTTTGGCAAGTATCGTTGTGTTGTGATTATGGAAGTCGACAATTCCAAAGTCTTCAAGGCTTTAGGAGAGGAGACTTGTATATTGTTGACTTCTACAGGACCACAACCAGCCGTGGTGCCTACTTGCAAAAGCTTCGAAGGCTGGCTATGGCATCGACGACTTGGTCACGCAGGCATGAGTAATTTGCACACGCCATGCGAAGAAGAAGCATGTCATTGGCATTGAGAATGTCAAATTCCTCAAGGATCACCTATGCGAACTGTGAAGCTGAAAAATAACCAAGGCCAAGCATCCAAATAAGACTATCATGACCACTACTCGTCCCTTCGAATTGCTTCACATGGACCTCTTTGGTCCCAATCATTATTCAAATTGTCGTTAATGAAGCATCACTATATGGCTTTGTTATTGTTGATGATTACTCTCGTTACACATGGGTACACATTGTTACTTACAAAAATCAAGTGCAAGAAGTCTTCAAACGATTTTCCTCGAGGGCTTCAACTAACTTTGGTGTGAAGATCAAGCACATCAGAAGTGACAATGGAACCGAGTTCAAGAATTCGGTCTTGATGACTATCTTGATGAACTTGGTATCACTCATGAGTTATCTTCTCCTTATACTCCTCAAAGAAAATGGCATCGTGGAGCGCAAGAATGTAACTCTTGTTGAGATGGCTCAGACTATGCTTGATGAATACAAAACGCCTAGTCGCTTCTCGGATTGAAGCAATTGACACCACGTGCCACATCATCAACAGAGTATATCTTCACAAATTCTTCAAGAAGACCGCCTATGAACTCCTCAACGACAAGAAACCTAATGTAAGTTATTTCAAAGTCTTCGTGCTAAATGCTGGATTAGAGATCCTCACCACAACTCTAAATTTGCACCGAAAGCACATGAAGGTTTTATGCTTGGTTACGGAAAGGACTCGCACACCTACAGTAGTCTTCAACATCGCTCTTCACAAGATTGTTGACACTTTGTAGATGTGCGGTTCGATGAAACTAATGGCTCGCAAAGAGAGCACCTACCTTCCGTGGTTAGAAGAACCGGCACTGAGGATTCTAGCAGGTTCAAGGCAACCGAGGATGTCATTCCCATCAAGAAACTGCTGAAGAATTCATTCCTCAGACGTGAAGAACGCCGAAATGACGACTGAAGATAATGCTGAAGACAATGGTGCTGAGGAAAATGATCAAATTCCTCGACGACAACTAGCTCATCCTCGCGTTGCAAAAGAAGTGCAAGTTGACAAGATCATCGATGACATTGAAGCGCCAGGTCCTCTCACACGCTCAAAAGCTTCACATTTATCTAACTTTTGTGGGCACTATGCTTTTGTCTCTATCACAGAGCCCTCTAAGGTAGATGAAGCATTTCTGGAGCCGGAGTGGATTCAGGCCTTGCAAGAAGAATTACATCAGTTCGAGCTCAACAATGTCTCGAACCGGTCAAACGTCCAGATCCTCGCAAGCATAATATCATTGGCACAAAGTGGATCTATCGCAACAAGCAAGATGAAAATGGTCTTGTGGTGAGGAATAAGGCACGACTAGTAGCTCAAGGCTACACGCAGTTGAAGGAATTGACTTCGATGAAACTTTTGCACTGTCGCTAGACTTGAGTCTATTCGCATATTACTCGCCTATGCTAACCATCACAATATCACTTTATATCAAATGGATGTGAAAAGTGCATTCCTCAATGGTAAGCTTGAGGAAGAAGTATATGTTGCTCAACCCCGTGTTTTGAAGATCCAAAGAATCCTCGACAAAGTCTTCAGACTCAATAAGGCCCTCTATGGCCTCAAGCAAGCCCCTCGGCGTGGTATGATACATTGAAGGAATTCTTCGTGAAGAATGGCTTCACACCGGTTCACTCGATCCTACTCTCTTTACTAAATCTTATGATGGTGAACTTTTGTGTGCCAAATATATGTTGATGATATTATCTTTGGCTGCATCGACCAACGCTTATAGTGATGAATTTGCCTACATGATGAGTGAAGAATATCAAATGTCTATGATGGGAGAGTTGAAATTGTTCTTAGGTCTTCAAATTCGCCAACAACACAATGGCATATTCATATCTCAGGAGAAATACCTCAAAGATGTCCTCAAGAAATTCGGCATGCAAGACCGCAAAGGTGTCAAAATTCCTATGCCCACAAATGGCCATCTATGCAATCGATGAAAATGGTATTGACTTCGATCACAAGGTATACCGCTCCATGATTGGTTCCTTATTGTACTTATGTGCATCTAGGCCAGATATAATGCTTAGTGTTTGCATGTGTGCCCGATTTCAAGCTACAATCAAGGAATCACACCATAAGGCTGTGAAGCATATTCTTCGATATCTAGCTCACACACCAACACTAGGATTATGGTACCCCAAGGGCTCTACTTTTGATCTCATTGGATATTCTGACTGACTATGCTTTGGTGATCGTGTGGACCGCAAGTCAACATCCGGTACTTGTCATTTCCTGACGATCTTTTGGTCCGTTGGTCCTCGAAGAAACAGAATCACAGATCACCGCTTCATCATGGAAGCTGAATACATTGCCGCTGGCTCGTGTTGTGCTCAATTGCTATGGATAAAGCAAACCCTCAAGGACTACGGCATCAACGTGAAGAATGTGCCTCTATTGTGACAATGAGAGTGCCATCAAGATTGCTCACAACCCGATTCAGCACTCAAGACAAAGCACATTCAAATTCGTCATCATTTTCTTCGTGATCATGTGTTGAAGGGCGACATCTCCATCGAGCACGTGAAGCAAGAACAGCTAGCTGATATCTTCACTAAGCCCTTGGATGAGAAGAAATTTAGCAAGTTGCGTGTGAGCTAAATATCTTAGAATCTTGAATGTTCTTTGAAAAGGACACACATCCTAACACTTATGCAAAATTGATGACTTAGATGTGCAACACATGAAGAAACGCTTTTCTTCAATCAATGAAGAATAACACTCTAAGTGTGAAGAAATTAATGAAGAAATTGATTCTCGTAACCCTACGACAATTGTACGCAGTGTCTGAAATCATCATTCTTATACGGTGGGTCACGCCACCACCAAAGTTGAAATCTTCAATTTGAGTTTTTCCTCAGTTTTGAAATTCTTCAGTTTTTCAAATTCTTCAACTTTGCAAAATCTTCACTATTTCCGTCGTCTTTCTTCGTTGGCTATATATATATATATATGGGTTTATGTCCTCTTATGGCTATTTCCTCAAGTCGTTTTTTTATGCTAAGTGAATGTGATCGGACCCTTCCCCCGCTATGCTATAATCAAACCGATCCAATCACAAATTCTTCATGTGCGTTCTACATTGAAAATAGTTCAAAATCTTCATCGTGTCCTTGACAGTTGAAGAAATTATGAACGGAACTTTAAAACGAATCTTATCCAAACCTTCGCTTTTTGCCATTAAACCGCTCCGCATCCCACGATGCATTACTTTATTTACCCACGATCAGACACGATCTCCACTACACAAGACGTGGGTGACACATGTCGTGAGAAGGAAATGGTCGGGGCATGTTCGTCCTAAATCTTCGGCGACCCATTTTTCACCGTGTCTATAAATATCCCTCTCCCGTCCTCACTCTTTTTACTCGCCGACCTCTCTCCCGCTCGAGTTCCTCAAACCCTAGCGCCGCCGCTACTCCATCGTCGCCGGTGAGGAAAAGCTTCACTGCCTTGACCTCGTCGCCGACGTACTCGCATCGACCGCGGAAATCTTCACTCCGCCGTCGCCATAGCTGTCTTCCTCAGCCAAGTTAGGGCGTGGAAGATCTGAACGGACGAACTTCCCAACTGTTCTTCTCGGTTAAATCGTGTTCTTCACTTCGGTAATTAAAAGTTACTCTTATTACTCGCTTTGATTCTCAAATTTTCTTCAAATTCTTCAAAGGTGTTTATTCCTCAAATCTTCACACATATGAACACCTCAAATCTCTTGACTCGCTTTCTCTAAGCTATGATTTTCTTCAAGATTCCTCAATTGTGTGGATCCTCGATCTATACAACTCGAACCTAAGACAAAGAACGCTTAGTAAAATTCTTCAAGGCTCATCTGGTCAAATCCTCAAAACTTTTTTTAAACCTTCCGAGAACGCATATGACGTCTCCAAATTCCTCGCACCTATACTCTGTTCACAGTACAAATGTCCGCTTTGAATCCCTAGGTTCTCATCAACTTAACTCATTTGCAGCGTTCCTCGAAGAAAAACTGCACACTTCTTCAGAGAACTCAATTGTTCAATTTCCTCAATCAAGAAAATGGCAGATGGTAAGAAGCCACGAAGGGAGGAAAGAAACTCGAGGTTATGATGCGTTTGAAATCCCCGAGGAAATATATGCCGACTCATGCACACCGGATGAAGAAAGCAAAAATCAACGCAAGGTGCGATTCGTAAGATTGAACGGAGATGGGCACGGAATGGAGGGAATATAGATATGTAACTCCTAAGTACATGAAGAAATTCGCTCTTAATCCTCCATGCCCAAGAGCTCCTTTGGCACCTGGCCAAATAGCTGATCCCACAAGCATCAAACAAGGTGAGGACTTTCCTGATGAATGGGCTAAACGCCAAGCAAAATTGGCAAAGGAAGCAAAGGAGCCAGTGAAGAAATTTAATGAGGATTCCGCTGCATCGCCATTGCAGGTCTCGGTCAAACCGAGGAAATCAATGCAAAAGAAGCCTGCTCATAAGCCAAGTGCTTCATCATCCGCCCTCACGGCCATGTTCCTCAAAGAGCACCTTCCAAGCAAATTCCTCAAACTGCCGCTGCTCCACCAAAGTCCTCAACAGCTCCGTCAAAACCTTCAGTTCCTGTGGCACCTAGCTACATGTCAAAGGACTGCTGGCTTTTCAATTGCCTCAGCGCTCTCGCAAGTTCTCGCCAGCTCCCATTTCTTCAATCGTCCGACTCAAATTTGAAGACCAAAGCAACAATGGACGAGGTCCTCGGCCTAGCCCAACGAAGAAAATGGTTGCATTCCATGTGCCATCCGATGATGAGGCATCGATGAAGAACTCATGAAATCATCGAGACCGTCAAGTAAGGGCCGCTAGAGCCAAAGGTACATCTATGCCATCGCTATTGGACCAAGATAGTCCTCGACTTCATTGATCTCTCGCACAATGATCCCAATACCCCTCCGCTCGACCTTCATTTGACACCTGGACAAAGTCATATGTTGACTCACTTCATAGCTGAAGAAAAATGGAAGTATGAAAAGGCGAGGGAAATCAAAAAGGCTCAATACAGGAAGGAGAAGTTCCTGAAGAAAAACGTTGTCAAGATGACACCTGAGGAGCTTCTCCAGATTCAGACTGAAATTCAAAACCTCAGCAAAAACTTCGATTCATACAATGCTGATTGGCAAGGAGCCAAGGTCAGATTCGTCAACCTGACGAAGAATCTCACAAATGTTGCTGTCCCAATGCAACATGAAATTCCTCAGGCTGTAGCCTCAGCTCAGCCTACTGAAGAAAATGCCAGCACCGCTGATGACGTTCAGCCTGCTGATGAAAACGTTGATTCCATGGCTGATGATCCCATTCCAGCCGCTGAAGAAATTGCCAGGGCACCCACTAGAGGTGCGCTCAAGAAATTGCTCAAGACAGGGAACTGCATCGCTTGCTCCTCAAGAAATCGAACCAAATTCCTCAGCTCCTCCTGCGCCTAACTCCAACTCCAATTCTTCCATCTGCTTTTGATGTGAAGAAAACCAAGGCTGCAGAACAAGCTGCTGTGAAGAAAAGGAAAGCATCAGCTGTGTCAGATTCTTCGGCTGTGAAGAAAATGAAGCCAATGACCAGCTCATTCAAAACTCCTATTGATGCTGTTCCAATTTCCTCCATACCATCAAAGGAAGTTGTTCCTTTTGGAGAAGACTATGAGATCCCAATCGGATCCGATGAAGAACATCACCGCCTGCTTCGTCGAGCAACTTGATGAAGAAATTGAAGTGGATGCCATCCCTTCAACCCCGCTTATTCCCTCATCGGACTATGAAATTCCTCAGCTGGTGCTGAGGAAATTGAAGATGAAGATGTGGATATTGGATGCACCACACCAGTTATCAATGATGACTTTTGGGAAAGTCAGCATCCCAATACTCCTCTCTTCACCCCGCTCCAACAGATTCCTCAGTCCCCTGCACAAATAGTCCGAATCGACTCTGAAGAAAATCAACCCACTGGTTCTGTGCATGAAGAAATTCCAGCCACTAGTGCTTGATGAAACTGGCCGCTTGCTAATCCTCGATCAAGACTCGTTGAGGAACAAGAAATTCCTCAGCCTTAAGAACCTGAACTTACGATTCCTGAGGTGGTGATGCAACTCACTGACACCCCTCTGCCCAAGCAAAAGAATCCTTTCTCAACCAAGCAAAAGTTCAAGGCTGAAGATTTCTTTGCCGAGCACGTATTCTTCACTGAATATAATCCTTATGATTCTCGCCGCATTAGGAAGAGGCGCTTCGACCGCCAGCCAAGCCAACTTCTATTCCTCGGTGCTCTTCAACAAGGATAAAATCTTCGATCATGCTCATATTCCTCATGTGGATATGGAGTCACTTTGCCAGGCTTTGAGCCACCCTCGTTGTTCTTCACGACGCAGGACTTCTAAATTTCTGCACCGATATCTCGTGGATGGAATGAAGAGCTAATTCTTCGCTTTTATGCAACACCGCACATCACCGAGACGCCAAGACGTGAACTCATGGGTCTTAGATTGGATGACCGAAAATACTCACTAAAGGCACCAAAGAACTGAATTGCTTCGCGTCTACCACTCGATCCTCCACTTGATGGTGCACGTCAGATCTATGATGAACCGTAACTTACAAATCACTATATGCAAGTGCCGATGAAGCCTTTGAAGCCAAGGCAGGCCCTAAGAACCAAATTCCTCGTCAAGGAATTATTATATGTGCCTCGGACAGTCTATCGTGATTCTCGACGAAGACAATGAGTCCAATCAAAGGTCACGACTCGAATGATGAAGAAGTCGTTGGCATCATGAAGAATATGCTTTTCAACATCATCCATGGCGTTCCTGGCCAACTTCCATGATTTCTTCATGAGGACTCTAGCAAACATTGCTATGTCACCATTTGAGCTGAAGCCTTATGCGCCTTGGATTATGAGATTCATCAGGACAAGGTCTTCACTCAATTACAAAGCTGATACTTTGAACCACTTCAGCTACTTGCCCCCGATTGAAGTCCTCAAACAGACATTTACCTCAGATGATGAAAAGGGCAAGGCCACTGCTGTGATCGATGAAGGCATTCGTCCATTGGATGGACAGTTTCGCAGCAAAGATCCTACTCCACCAATGATGACTCGCCACACATGACTCGCCAAGAAATACCTCACCAAGCAAAGTCCTCAAGCTATCGCACCTGTGGTGATGACTGATCGTGAGTTACTCCTCGCCTTCATCAAGGTTGATCACAATCATAAATGGGTCAAGCGCCAGCTTTGGTTCAATTCTTCACAACATGACCTCAACACACAATGCAGTTAAGAAAAACCAATACTACCTTCATCAAACATTCAAGCGCACCAGAGCTGTTCATTCAAATGTCAACATTGAAGAATAACTGACTACAATGGGTCTCAAGGAAGAAATTGACTGGTCCGCACCTCCTCCAAGAAATTCAAGAAGGTCAAAGTTCCTTCCTTGGTGGCCAGCTCCTATTCTTCATCTCGCGACACTGATGAAAATCAAGACTTGGAAGACACCGCGGCTGGTCCTACTTCAACAATCAACCCCGACAATGCTGGCGCTCCTTCTTCAACTTGAAATTCTTCAAGAGCGTTAGTCCTCAGTTTCGATCCTTTTGGTCATTCGATGACAAAGGGAGAGAAATTTGAGTTAGTCTTCAAGCGGGTCTGGTTTTTGTTAAGTTACAACTCTCGTTCTTCTGAAACTTTTATTGGATCGAGTTGTAATCTTAAACCCTATGGTGCTTTGATACTTTTGATGCATTATGATTTTGCGCTATGCTTCATAGCAAATCTACTTGTGCTCTGATACTTTATGTGCTATAATTCCTCATGCTGAATTTCATCAAGCACCATATTTCATCATGCATTTCAAATTCTTCATATTATATGTCAAATGCGTGTATGAATTACAAGATATAGGGGAGATCTCCATGATTCAATTCTTCAAGTGTGCATTGCCTCAAAAGAAAATTCCTCACTATGCACATCTTCAGGGGGAGTTCTTCTATATCTTGCAATCAAATTCCTCATTATCAGTATTTACAATTCATATGTTTATCCCCGTTGAAAACTTAACCCATATTGTCATCAATCACCAAAAAGGGGGAGATTGTAAGTGCATCTAGTGCCCCTTAGTGATTTTGGTGTATTGAAGACTTATAGGTTAAGTAACTAATGCGTTTGTGAGTGTACACAGGTCTATAAGTCTATGAGGGGTTTGATATTTACAGAGAAAGTCGACCCTAAAAATGAAGTTCTTCATCCGAAGACTTTGATATTCTCAAGACTTTCTCAAGACTTTGAAAGTGAAGAAATTGGTGTGACCTTGAAGACTTGGTATTCATTTGAGGAACATGAAGCGTGAAGACTTTTGTTTTCGTAGTTTCATTTTCTCTTTCTTGAGTCATAGGAAACACCGTGATCGTTAAAGGGGGTCAAGGAAATACTAAGGAAAAATTTCCATTTGATGCTCAACTCAAAATCCTACACCTACCAATCCCTTCGAGTGAAGCTTTTGAAATCTTATACTGATTCAGTCAATTTCTTCAAAGGATGAGACGAAGCTCTTCCGTCGCCGAGGAATTTGTTCGATCGAGGAGTTAGGAATTCGCCAAAGGCGAATTGCCTACATAGTGAGGAACATGATAGCCCCGAGGAATTTGAGAGTCAAATTTCCGACCGTTCTTGTCTTCTTGGCCACCTGTCCCAAAATATCTTATCCACCTAACGGTCATATCATTGAAGGGCATTTATGTCTTATCATGTCGGGCTGCTCCCTAGGCTATAAATAGCCGCCTTACAACCACTAGCTGGTTGGCTGCTCCGAGAGAACTTGACACTTGTCATTTGAGAGCAACCCATCCTCCGAGGACTTTGAGAGAAAATCATCAAGTGAGGAAAACCCAAAAGTGAGGAAAAACCCAAAACCAAACCCCAACAAACCCAAAGTGATTGAGCATCATCAAGAAATTGATCCTGCGTGGATCCGACGCTTGTTACCTTTGAAGACTGTGCTTCTTCCAGACGGTTAGGCGTCATGGTCTAGAGCATCCAAGAGGAATTGTGGATCGCCGAGTGACCAAGTCTGTGAAGGTTTGGAAGTCGCCTCAAGACTTACCACGAGTGATTGGACGAGGTCTGTGACCTTAGTTCAAGGAGAATACGGTGAGGACTTGGTGTCCCGAGCTGCGTGCTCAAGGATCGGGTGTCCGGACTGTGTGTCCTCGAGTTTAAATACTCACCGCTCCAACCAGACGCATAACCGAGACAGCAGTTGAACTGGTCTACCAAATCATTGTCTTCACCAACCTAATCGGTTCTATTTCCTCAACCCTTTCATTTCCTCATTATCGTGTTGAGTATTTGTTCATATCCGTGTTTGAAGACTTTGATCAAGACTTTCTCAATTTCCTCAGCTCAATTTCTTCACCGCTTTGTCTTCATCTGTGCTATCCTGTGATTACGCTTTACGTACTGTGATTGTCTTCATTTCATCATGATGACTATGCTTGTAATCTGTTATGCTTACTTCGAGTACTTATTCCGCATAAGTAGTTCTTCGCTAAGGAATTTCCTCACCGGCAAATTCCTCAGTGAAGAATTCACAAAAATCGCCTATTCACCCCCCTCTAGTCGATATAACGCACTTTCAGTAAGATCACGTTGCCCGTTACATTTGGGGGAGAGCTGAACCATAGGACGGAGAAGATTGTTTTTTATCTTGCCAAGATCTCCTTGCCCTATAATGGGATCCTCGGCCGCCCAGCGCTGGCCAAGTTTATAGCGGCATCACATTACGCCTACAACACGTTGAAGATGCCCGGGTTAATGAGCATCATCACCGTCCCCTCCGATAGGAAAGACGTGCTCATCTGCGCCGACCAGCTTTACCGGGAGGCGGTTGCAGCGGCTGCCGCCAAGGCACCTGTTCCCGCCGCTGAGACCCCGGGAGGGAAGAAAACTGTCTGCCCCTACCGGCAAGACTTCCGTCCCCGGCAAGGACTCCTGCAACCCTCCAGCAAACGCGCCTCTTCAGAGCACCGGGTTCCCGTTGGGGATGTGCTAGAGAGCTCCGCCAGCGGGAGCAAGAGGTCCAAGGCGGCCCCACCAGAAACCAAGAAGGTCCCCGTCAGGGAGGATGGCACTGGTGGAGCTTTTAACATAAGCTCGACCCTTGACGGCAAATAGGAAAGCGCGCTCGTCACCTTCTTGCGGGCGAATGTCGATGTGTTTGCATGGCAAACATCCGACATCCCCGGTGTTCCCAGGGAGGTGATTGAGCACCACCATGTTGTCTATCCCCATGCGCGGCCTGTCAAGCAGAAGGTCAGGAAGCAAGCTTTGGAGCGACAAGAGTTCATCATCGAGGAGATCAGGAAGTTGGAGGCGGCAGGCTTGGTCAGAGGAGTGCTCCACCCCACATGGTTGGCCAACCCAGTGGTAGTGCGTAAGAAAAATCGGAAATGGAGGCTATGTATCGACTATACAGATATCAATAAAGCCTATCCAAAGGATCCTTTCCCTCTGCCACGCATCGACCAGATAGTGGGCTCCACTACCGGGTGAGACCTGCTGTCATTCCTTGACGCCTACTCAGGATACCACCAGATCTTCATGATGAAGGAGGACGAGGAAAAGACTGCGTTCATCACCCCATGTGGTACATACTATTTTGTACGAATGCCTTTCGGTTGAAAAGCGTTGGTTCGATGTTTGCCCGGGCAGTCCAAATTGGCTTTGAGCCCTAGCTGCATAGAAATATGGAAGCTTATATGGATGATATAGTGGTCAAAACCAAGGACAGGGCCACGCTCATGCAGGATCTAGAGGAAACATTTGCAAACCTGCGCAAGATCAACCTCAAGCTCAACCCAGAGAAGTGTGTGTTCGGCGTCCCATCCGGCAAACTTCTTGGGTTCTTTGTGTCTCAACGCGGAATCGAAGAAAATCCCGACAAGATCAAAGCGATTGAGCAGATTGAGGTGCCAAGACGGGTCAAAGACGTCTGTAGGCTCGCCGGCTGCGTTGCCGCTCTAAGTAGGTTCATCTCCAAATCTGCTGAGCACGCCCTCCCCTTTTTCAAAGTTTTGAAAAAGGTGGGTCCAATTAAATGGACTCCAGAGGCAGAGGCAGCGCTGCAAGATTTGAAGAGGTATCTCTCCTCCACGCCAACACTAGTCGCGCCTAAACCGCATGAGCCGTTGCTGCTATATCTGGCAGCAACGAATCAAGTGGTCAGTTCCGGGCTGGTGGCGTAGAGAGAATTTGAGGAAGAAGCAACGGTAGCGGCGGAGCTATCGGATGGTGGGCCGGAGCTCTCCCCGGCAGCGCCTGATGCTGGCAGAGTGGAACCTCCTGCAAAGCCTGGTCCCGACAAGACAGTCTGCGCAAGTGGGCGACGTCGAACAGAAGAAGAAGGTGATACAACACCCGGTTTATTTTGTTAGTTCCCTCTTGCAGGGGGCTAGATCAAGATATTCTGGTATACATAATCTACTTTTCGACCTCCTCATGGGCTCGAGAAAGCTGCATCACTATTTCCAGGTGCATGAGATCACCGTCGTCACCCGCCTCCCTTTGCACTGAATCTTGCACTACCCGGATGCAACCGGGAGGATTGTGGAGTGGGCATTGGAACTGTCAAGCTTTGGCCTCAAGTTTGAAAGTACTTCAAAAATCAAGAGCCGAGCCTTGGAAGAATTCATAGCAGAATGGAGCTCAATGCCCGACGAAGAGATTCAAGAGACCACCCTTCCCGGCAAGGAGATGAGCCGTGATTGGATTATGTACTTTGATGGAGCTTTCTCGCTGCAGGGTGCTGGTATCGGCGTGCCACTCATCGCACCCACCGGAGAGCGCCTCAAGTAGGTAGTCCAGATGCACTTTCCCTGGGAAAAATCAAGAAACAACACTGCAGATTATGAGGGATTGCTTGCTGGTCTCAGGATCGCGGCAGACCTCGGAATCAGGAAGCTCATTATCAGGGGTGATTCGCAGCTTGTCGTCAAGCAAGTTAACAAGGATTACCAGAGCCCGTTGATGGAGGCCTATGTGGATGAAGTGAGGAGGTTAGAGGAGCGTTTTGACGGCCTACAAGAAGAGCATGTTCCCCGAGCAGAGAACAGCATTGCCGATGACTTGTCGAAACGCGCTGCCCTCAAGTTGCCTGTGGAACCAGGTACCTTTGTGCTTCAATTAACCCAGCCATCCGTTGAGCCCTCAGCGGGACGGAACAAGCAAAGGAAGGCATGCCCCGACAAGTTCTTTCCTCCTGAGCTCCCAGGAGCCACCGGCAAGGAAGTTGCCGGGTCCCCCAAGCTTGTCGGGGAGCAGCAACCTCCGGCAGGGCTCCAAGCCCTAACGGTAGAGGCAGCTGCCCCTACGGCCGAAGATGAGCCTTTAGTCCTTGCTGTCGAGCCCCAAGCTCCGGCATGGGCGCAGCTCACCGTCCATTTCCTCCAAACAGGGGAACTGCCTGAGGAACAGGAAGAGGTAGAGAAAGTAGCCCATCGGTCCAGCATGTACCAGTTTGTGGATGATGCCCTATACAAAAGGAGACCGAACGGTGTGAAACTGAAGTGCATTCCTCAGGAGGACGAACAGCAGCTGTTGGCAGAGATACATGGAGGCATGTGTGGCTCCCACATAGGGTAAAGAGCCCTTGCCGACAAAGCATTCCAGCAAGGTTTCTTCTGGCCCACCGTTCTCCAGGATGCAGCTACACTAGTAACCAAGTGTGAGGCGTGCCAGTTCCATTCAAAGAAGCTTCATCAGCCAGCCCAAGCCCTTCAAACATTCGCTCTTTCCTGGCCATTTTCGGTCTGGGGGCTCGACATACTGGGCCCCTTTCCCCGTGCTGTCGGGGGCTTTGAGTACTTGTACATCGCGATCGACAAATTCACAAAGTGGCCGGAAGTGGAACAGGTGAGAAAGGTGACAGCACAATCAGCCGTCAAGTTCTTCAAGGGACTAGCCTGCCGTTTTGGAGTGTCGAATGGAGTCATTACCGACAAGGCACGCAGTTCACGAGCCGCACCTTTGTGTAGTATATCCAAGACCTCGGCGACAAGGTTTGTTTTGCTTCTGTTGCTCATCCCAGAAGTAATGACTAGGCTGAGAGGGCGAATGCAGAAGTGTTGTGAGGCCTCAAGACTAGAACTTTTGACATGCTACACAAGTGCGGAAGGCGCTGGATTGATGAGTTACCAACGGTTCTTTGGTCGATCAAAACGGCACCAAATCGAGCCACTGGCCAGCCACCCTTTGCCCTGGTATACGAGGCAGAAGTAGTTCTCCCCACAGAACTCATATACGGGTCACCTCAAGTGCTCGCTTATGATGAGCTTTGATACGTCTCCAACGTATCTATAATTTTTTATCGTTCCATGCTATTATATTATCTGTTTTGGATGTTTAATGGGCTTTATTATGCTCTTTTATATTATTTTTGGGACTAACCTATTAACCGAAGGCCCAGTGCAAATTGTTGTTTTTTTGCCTATTTCCGTGTTTCGCAGAAAAGGAATATCAAACGGAATCCAAACGGAACGAAACCTTTGCGAGGATATTTTTTGGAACAAATGCAATCTAGGAGACTTGGAGTGGAAGTAGAGGAAGCAACGAGGCAGCCACGAGGCAGGAGGGCGCGCCCAGGGGGGTAGGCGCGCCCCCACCCTCGTGGGCCCCTCGTAGCTCCACCGACCTACTTCTTTCGCCTATATATACTCTTATACCCAGAAAACATCCAGCAGAGCCACATAACCATTTTTCCACCGCCGCAACCTTCTGTACCCGTGAAATCCCATCTTGGGTCCTTTTCCGGCGCTTTGCCCGAGGGGGATTCGATCACGGAGGGCTTCTACGTCAACACCATAGCCTCTCCGATGATGTGTGAGTAGTTGACCACAGACCTTTGGGTCCATAGTTATTAGCTAGATGGCTTCTTCTCTCTCTTTGGATCTCAATACAAAGTTCTCCTCGATGTTCTTGGAGATCTATTCGATATAATACTCTTTTGTGGTGTGTTTGCCGAGATCCTATGAATTGTGGGTTTATGAACTTGATTATCTATGAATATTATTTGATTCTTCTCTGAATTCTTATATGCATGATCTGATATATTTGCAAGTCTCTTCGAATTATCGGTTTAGTTTGGCCAACTAGATTGATCTTTCTTGCAATGGGAGAAGTGCTTAGCTTTGGGTTAAATCTTGCAGTGTTCGATCCCAGTGATAGAAAGGGAAACGACACGTATTGTATTGTTGCCATCGAGGATAAAAATATGGGGTTTATATCATATTGCTTGAGTTTATCCCTCTACATCATGTCATCTTGCCTAATGCGCATCGTGTTCTTTTGAACTTAATACTCTAGATGCATGCTGGATAGCGGTCGATGTGTGGAGTAATAGTAGTAGATGCAGAATCGTTTCGGTCTAGTTGACACGGATGTGATGCCTATATTCATGATCACTGCCTTAGATATCATCGTAACTATGAACTTTTCTATCAATTGTTCGGCAGTAATTTGTTCACCCACCGTAATATATGCTATCTTGAGAGAAGCCACTAGTGAAATCTATGGCCCCCGGGTCTTTACATTATATAAGTTTCCAATATACAATTCTAGTTTACTATTTGTTTTGCAATCTTTACTTTTCAATCTATACAACAAAAATACCAAATATTCATCTTATTATCTTTATCAGATCTCACTTTTGCAAGTGGCCGTGAAGGGATTGACAGCCCCTTTATCGCGTTGGTTGCAAGGTTCTTGATTGTTTGTGCAGGTACTACGCGATTTGCATGTAGTCTCCTACTGGGTTGATACCTTGGTTCAAAAAAATTGAGGGAAATACTTACGCTACTTTGCTGCATTAGCCTTTCCTCTTCAAGGGAAAACCAACGCATGCTCAAGGGGTAGCAAGAAGGATTTCTGGCGCCGTTTCCGGGGAGATCTACACACAAGTCAAGACATACCAAGTACCCATCACAAACTCTTCTCCATTGCATTACATTATTTGCCATTTTCCTCTCGTTTTCCTCTCCCCCACTTCACCCTTGCCGTTTTATTCGCCCTTTTTTTCGTCTCTTTTCGCTCGCTTGTTCTGTGCTTGTGCGTTGGATTGATTGCTTGTCACGATGGCTCAACACAATACTAAATTGTGTGACTTTTCCAATACCAACAGCAATGATTTTGTTAGTACTCCGATTGCTCCTATTACCGGTGTTGAATCTTGTGAAATTAATGCTGCTTTTTTGAATCTTGTCATGAAAGATCAATTTTTCGGCCTCCCTACAATGAATATGCCGCTGCTCATCTAAACAACTTTGTTGATTTGTGCGATATGCAAAAGAAGAAAGATGTGGATAATGATATTGTTAAATTGAAGCTTTTTCCGTTTTCTCTTAGAGATCGTGCTAAAACTTGGTTCTCATCTTTGCCTAAAAATAGTATTGATTCATGGAATAAGTGCAAAGATGCTTTTATCTCTAAGTATTTTCCTCCCGCCAAGATCATCTCTCTTAGAAATGATATTATGAATTTTAAGCAACTTGATCATGAGCATGTTGCACAAGCTTGGGAGAGGATGAAATTAATGATACGTAATTGCCCTACACATGGTTTGAATTTATGGATGATTATACAAAAAAATATGCTGGATTGAATTTTGCTTCTAGAAATCTTTTATATTCGGCCGCAGGAGGCACTTTTATGGAAATCACTTCAGGATAAGCTACTAAACTCCTAGATAATATTATGGTTAATTATTCTCAATGGCACACCGAAAGATCTACTAGTAAAAAGGTTCAAGCGATAGAAGAGATTAATGTTTTTACTGGAAAGATGGATGAACTTATGAAATTGTTTGCTAATAAGAGTGTTTCTTCTGATCCTAATGATATTCCTTTTTCTACTTTAATTGAGAATAATAATGAATCTATGGATGTGAATTTTGTTGGTAGGAACAACTTTGGTAATAACGCACATAGAGGAAACTTTAATTTTAGGCCATTCCCTAGTAATTCCTCTAATAATTATGGTAATTCCTACAACAACTCTTATGGAAATTTTAATAAGATGCCCTCTGATTTTGAGACTAGTGTTAAAGAGTTTATGAATTCCCAAAAGAATTTCAATGCTTTGCTTGAAGAAAAATTGCCTAAGATTGATGAGTTGGCTAGGAACGTGGATAGAATTTCTCTTGATGTTGATTCTTTGAAACTTAGATCTATTCCACCTAAGCATGATATCAATGAGTCTCTCAAAGCTATGAGAATTTCCATTGATGAGTGCAAAGAAAGAACCGCTAGGATGCGTATAAAAAGATTGCTTTGTGAAAGCGTGTTCTTCTAGTTTTCATGATAATAATGATGAAGATCTAAAAGTGATTGATGTGTTCCCTATTAAATCTTTGTTTTCCAATATGAATCTTGATAAAGATGGGACTGGAGATGAGTCAACTTAGTTAAAAGGCGTCCCAATGATTCGGAGTTTTTAGATCTTGATGCAAAAATTGGTAAAAGTGAGATTGAAGATGTCAAAACTTTACTTAGCAATGAACCCACTATTTTGGATTTCAAGGAATTTAATTATGATAATTTTTCTTTGATAGATTGTATTTCCTTGTTGCAATCCGTGTTAAATTCTCCTCATGCTTATAGTCAAAATAAAGTTTTTACTAAATATATCGTTGATGCTTTAATGCAATCTTATGAAGAAAAGATTGAACTAGAAGTTTCTATCCCTAGAAAACTTTACGATGAGTGGGAACCTACTATTAAAATTAAGATTAAAAATCATGAATGCTATGCTTTATGCGATTTGGGTGCTAGTGTTTCCACGATTCCCAAAACTTTGTTTGATGTGCTAGGTTTCCGTGAATTTGATGATTGTTCATTAAATTTGCATCTTGCAGATTCCAGCATTAAGAGACCTATGTGAAGGATTAATGATGTTCTTATTATCTCAAATAGGAATTACGTGCCCGTAGATTTCATTGTTCTTGATATAGATTGCAATCCTACATGTCCTATTATTCTTGGTAGAGCCTTCCTTAGAACGATTGGTGCAATACTTGATATGAAAGAAGGAAATTAGATTCCAATTTCCATTAAGGAAAGGCATGGAACACTTTCATAGGAATAAAATTAAATTACCCTATAAATCTATTATGAGAGCCACTTATGGATTGCATACCAAAGATGACAATACCTAGATCTATTTTTGTTTTTATGCCTAGCTACGGGCATTAAACGATAGCGCTTGTTGGGAGGCAACCCAATTTTGTTTTTGTTCCTTGCTTTTTCTTTCGGTTTAGTAATAAATAATTCATCTAGCCTCTGTTTAGATGTGTTTTTATGTTTATTTAGTGTTTGTGCCAAGTAGAACCAATAGGATCTTCCTAGATGATAGTTGTTTGATCTTGCTGAAAAAGACAGAAACTTTACGCTGATGAAAGCAATTGTTAAAATTCACCAGAACGTGATAAAATACCAATTCTTTTCGTAGTCGATCAATATACAAATTATCCAGGTTGTCCTAGTTTTCAGAATTTTTGGAGTTCCAGAAGTATTCTAACAAATTAGATTGCTACATATTTTTCTGTTTTTGACAGATTCTGTTTTTCGTGTGTTGTTTGCTTATTTTGATGAATCTATGGCTAGTATCGGGGGATATGAACCATAGATAAGTTGGAATACGGTAGGTTTAACACCAATATAAATAAAGAATGAGTTCATTATAATACCTTAAAGTTCTGGTTTGTTTTCTTATACTAACGGAGCTCATGAGATTTTCTCTTGAGTTTTGTGTTGTGAAGTTTTTAAGTTTTTGGGTAAAGATTATGGAAAAAGGATTGGCAAGAGCCTAAGATTGGGGATTCCCAAGGCACCCCAAGGTAAAATTCAAGGACAACCAAAATCCTAAGCTTGGGGATGCCTCGAAAGACATCCCCTCTTTCGTCTTCGTCTATCGGTAACTTTACTTGAGGCTATATTTTTATTCACCACATGATATATGTTTTGCTTGGAGCGTCTTGTATGATTTGAGTCTTTGGTTTTTAGTTTACCGCAATCATACTTGCTGTACACACCTTTTGGGAGAGACACACATGAATCGGAATTTATTAGAATACTCTATGTGCTTCACCTATATCTTTTGAGCTAGATAATTTTGCTCTAGTGCTTCACTTATACCTTCTTAGAGCACGGTGATGGTTTTATTTTGTAGAAATTATTGATCTCTCATGCTTCACTTATATTATTTTGAGAGTCTTTTAGATTAGCATGGTAATTTTCTTTGGCTATAAAATTAGTCCTAATATGATAGGCATCCAAGATGGGTATAATAAAAACTGTCATATAGGGTGCATTGAATACTATGATAAGTTTGATACTTGATAGTTGTTTTGAGATATAAAGGTGGTAATGTTAGAGTCATGCTAGTTGGGTAATTGTGGAATTGCGAAATACTTGTGTTGAGGATTGCAAGTCCCGTAGCATGGACGTATGGTAAACGTTGTGTGACAAATTTGAAGCATGGGGTGTTCTTTGATTGCTTTCCTTATGAGTGGCGGTCGGGGACGAGTGATGGTCTTTTCCTACCAATCTATCCCTCTAGGAGAATGCGCGTAGTGCTTAATTTTGATGACTTATATATTTTTGCAATAAGTATGTGAGTTCTTTATGACTAATGTTGAGTCCATGGATTATACGCACTCTCACCCTTCCATCATTGCCAGCCTCTTCGGTACCATGCATTGCCCTTTCTCACCTCGAGATTTGGTACAAACATCGCCGGTACATCCAAACCCCCTGATATGATACGCTCTATCACACATAAGCCTCCTTATATCTTCCTCAAAACAGCCACCATACCTACCTATTATGGCATTTCCATAGCCATTCCGAGATATATTGCCATGCAACTTTCCACCGTTCTGTTTATTATGACATGCTCCATTATTGTCATATTGCTTTGCATGATCATGTAGTTGACATCGTATTTGTGGCAAAGCCACCTTCATAATTTTTTCATACATGTCGCTCTTGATTCATTGCATATCCCGGTACACCGCCGGAGGCATTCACGTAGAGTCATATTTTGTTCTAAGTATCCAGTTGTAATTCTTGAGTAGTAAGTAAATAGAAGTGTGATGATTTTCATTATTAAAGCATTGTCCCATGTGAGGAAAGGATGATGGATACTATTATTCCCCCACAAGTCGGGATGAGACTACGGACGAAAAAAATAAAAATAAGAGGCCAAAGAAGCCCAAATAAAAAAAGAGGCCAAAGAAGCCCAAACAAAAAAAAGGAGAGAAAAAGAGAGAAGGGACAATGTTACTATCCTTTTTCCACACTTGTGCTTCAAAGTAGCACCATGATCTTCATGATAGAGAGTCTCTTATTTTGTCACTTTCACTAGTGGGAATTTTTCATTATAGAACTTGGCATGTATATTCCAATGATGGGCTTCCTCAAAATGCCCTAGATCTTCGCGAGCAAGCAAGTTGGATGCACACCCACTTAGTTTCTTTTGTTGAGCTTCCATATATTTATAGCTCTAGTGCATCCGTTGCATGGCAGTCCCTACTCCTCACATTGACATCAATTGATGGCATCTCCATAGCCCATTGATTAGCCGTGTCAATGTGAGACTTTCTCCTTTTTTGTCTTCTCACATAATCCCCATCATCATATGCTATTCCACCCATAGTGCTATGTCGATGGCTTGCGCTCATATATTGTGTAAAAGTTGAAAGAGTTTGAAAAGGCTAAGTATGAAACAATTGCTTGGCTTGTCATCGGGGTTGTGCATGATGGTAGCATTTTGTGTGACGGAAATGAAGCATGGCCAAACTATATGATTTTGTAGGGATAAGCTTTCTTTGGCTATGTTATTTTGATAAGACATAATTGCTTGGTTAGCATGCTTGTAGTATTACTATTTTTATGTCAATATTAAAACTTTGTCTAGGATCTTTTGGATCTAAACATTCATGCCACTATAAAGAGAATTACATTGAAAAATTATGTTAGGTAGAATTCCACATCAAAAATTCTGTTTTATCATTTACCTACTCGAGGAGGAGCAGGAATTAAGCTTGGGATGCTTCATACGTATCCAACGTATCTATAATTTTTGATTGTTCCATGCTATTATATTATCTATTTTGGATGTTTAATGGGCTTTATTATGCTCTTTTATATTATTTTTGGGACTAACCTATTAACAGAAGGCCCGGTGCAAATTGCTATTTTTTTGCTATTTCAGTGTTTCGCAGAAAAGGAATATCAAACGGAACGAAACCTTCGCGAGGATCTTTTTTGGAATAAACGCAATCCAGGAGACTTGGCGTGGAAGTCATGGAAGCAACGGGGCATCCACGAGGAAGGAGGGCGCGCCCAGGGGGGTAGGCGCACCCCCACCCTCGTGGGCGCCTCGTAGCTCCACTGACCTACTTCTTTCGCCTATATATACTCTTATACCCTGAAAACATCCAGGGGAGCCACGAAACCATTTTTCCACTGCCGCAACCTTCTGTACCAGTGAGATCCCATCTTGGGTCCTTTTCCGGCGCTCTGCCGGAGGGCGATTCGATCATGGAGGGCTTCTACATCAACACCATAGCCTAACCGATGATGTGTGAGTAGTTTACCATAGACCTTTAGGTCCATAGTTATTATCTAGATGGCTTCTTCTCTCTCTTTGGATCTCAATACAAAGTTCTCCTCGAAGTTCTTGGAGATGTATTCGATGTAATACTCTTTTGCGGTGTGTTTGCCGAGATCCGATGAATTGTGGGTTTATGAACTTGATTATCTATGAATATTATTTGATTCTTCTCTGAATTCTTATATGCATGATTTGATATCTTTGCAAGTCTCATCGAATTATCAGTATAGTTTGGCCTACTAGATTGATATTTCTTGTAATGGGAGAAGTGCTTAGCTTTGGGTTCAATCTTGCGGTGCTCGATCCCAGTGACAGAAAGGGAAACACCATGTATTGTATTGTTGCCATCGAGGATAAAAAGATAGGGTTTATATCATATTGCTTGAGTTTATCCCTCTACATCATTTCATGTTGCCTAATGCGTTACTCTGTTCTTATGAACTTAATACTCTAGTTGCATGCTGGATAGCGGTCGATGTGTGGAGTAATAGTAGTAGATGCATAATCATTTCGGTCTACTTGACACGGACGTGATGCCTATATTCATGATCATTACCTTAGATATCATCATAACTATGTACTTTTCTATCAATTGCTCGGCAGTAAGTTCTTCACCCACCACAATATATGCAATCTTGAGAGAAGCCACTAGTGAAACCTATGGCCCCTAGGTCTACTTTACATTATGTAAGTTTCCAATCTAAAATTCTAGTTTATTGCAATATTTACTTTTCAATCTATACAAAAAAATACCAAAAATATTTATCTTATTATCTTTATCAGATCTCACTTTTGCAAGTGGCCGTGAAGGGATTGACAACCCCTTTATCGCGTTGGTTGCAAGGTTCTTGATTGCTTGTGCAGGTACTAGGCGATTTGCATGTAGTCTCCTACTGGATTGATACCTTGGTTCTCTAAAACTGAGGGAAATACTTACGCTACTTTCACTACAAAAAAATAGACTTCCGTGATGATACGTGTTTGTCACAGTAGGTCGTGTTTTCTGTCATGCATGTACACCCATGACAATTTTATGACAGAATCAAGATAGTCATACATGTGTTGTCGTAGAAGTGTTTCATGACATTACCAAAATATTCATCACGGAAGTGTCCACTTCCATGATGATAAATCACGCGTCACTAAAGTGCTTTCGTCAAGGGTGACCGACACGTGACATCCACCATAACGGAACGCCGTTAAGCTATTGAGTCCAGTTTTGGATCCGATAACCAGTTAATGCCCGGACCAATGGGGATTTTCCACGTGTAAAATCATCATTGGCTGGAGGAAACACGTGTCAGCTCCGCGTTGGCACATGTGTCACTCATCCAATGGGCGAGATGCGCCTATGATATGTTGACACGTGGACCGGCCCAAAAGTGGCCCATAAAGTTTAAAAGGGTCGGCCCAACTAAAGGCCCACAAGATTTTGCGGACCATAATGGGCCGACCCAGCTAAAGGCTAAAGGCCCACGAGATTTTGCGGACCATAATGGGCTGGCCCAGCTAAAGGCCCACAAGATTTTGGCCGGCCCAGGTAAAGGCCCACAAGATTTTTGCGGGCCATAATGGGCTGGCCCAGGTGAAGGCCCACAATATTTTTGTGGACCATAATGGGCCGGCATAGCTAAAGGCCCACGAGATTTCACCAACATTAATGGGCCGGCCCAGCTAAAGGCCCACAAGATTTTGAGGACCCTAGTAGGCTGGCCCATTAACTGGCTGCCATGTTTTCGGCCAAATGCCGGCCCATATTTAATCTGGTCCATTAATGGCCTGCCATGTTCTGGGCCTAATAATGGACCATAGGAGATCCGGCCCGTTAAAAGCCTCCCACGTTCTGGGCCAAATTACGGTCCAGATCAGGTCCGGCCCTTTAAGAGGCTTTGGGCTAAATTGTGGCACATATCAGATTCGGCCCGTCAACTGGACGCTATGCTTTTGGGCCCACTTGCTAAAGGCCCATTTAGTAATTCGGCCTGATATTAGTTTCGGCCTTTAAGGGCCCGTTTAACATTTTGGCCCTATATTAATTTCGCCCGTTAAAAGCCCGTCATATAGTTGGGCCTAACTACGGCCCGGTTTGCATCCGGCCTGCTCTCAGCCGATAATCTGATTGGGCCAAACAAGGACCGAGACAATTTTGGCCTGTT
Source organism: Aegilops bicornis (assembly GCA_021605145.1). Lineage (NCBI taxonomy): Eukaryota > Viridiplantae > Streptophyta > Magnoliopsida > Poales > Poaceae > Aegilops > Aegilops bicornis. The sequence goes on from CM038673.1 coordinate 225,566,084, forward strand.
AAAAGCCCGTGATTTGATTGGCACCATCATGGGTCATGGTCCATTTCGGGCTGCTGCCGGCCTGTGAGCTGTTCGGCATGTTTCAGGACCAACCTACTTCTCAGCCTCCTAAAAGCCCATTGAGTTTTCTTGCGAAAAGAGGGCCGGCAGTTTACTAGTGGGCCAGTTTACATTTAGGCCTTTTAAATGACCAAGATGACGGGGCCCAAGATGCGGATCATACATCGTGATTGCATGACGGCCCGATTATGTACCGTAATTTTACGGTTTGGCCGGTTTACTGTGAAGACAGGATATACATACAGTAAAATATCTGCATCATCGTGAATAAGAAAAAACCTAGAGTATACAATAAATAAATTACGGCATATTACATCCACTGGGCATCAAAGTTTGCCACTATGGTTATAAAGCACAAGCAGACAGCAGATTACATACACTGGGCATCGAAGATCGCCAACAGTGCAAATAAACACGCCGACAAAATAATATACAAAACCGACAGCACTTCAATAGAGTTCAAGAAAGTTAGCCTCGCTGGGAGTCATAAGAAGCAAATGAGCAAGCTGATGAGACTGCGCTTGTTTAACACTTATATCCTCTTCACGCTGAAAGATAAACAAGTAGACAGATGGCAGGTTTTGCACATAAAAGTATCAGTGCTGACAATTCATCACATTTTTTACTGACGAATAAAGTGACATAGTTTAAAATTGCATTAACACAATATGTTATTGTTTAGGTCAAGACATGGCAGGAAATGACATTGTGAAGGAGTTGGCAGCTTCACGACATCACTAGATTGCAGATCAAGAACTCATTAAGTATCAATGGTTAATGTGTTGTCATTTTAGATTGGCAAATAAAGAGACGGTTTAAATAATAGTAGAATGATATGACATTGTTCATAGTTAAGACATTGAAGAATATGACATTGTGCTGTAGTGGGTAGGTTCACCACACCACTGGATTAGGGATCAAGAACAGAAGCATACATGCAGTGCAAAAGAAGATCACTTTCTGTGTATAGTTTAATTTACATGGTATGAAGAAGGAATTTTGTTGTACAACTGAAAACTTAAATTGAGTAGGACAAACTTTTGTTTATGAACTACATAATAAACTTTAAACATGCAATTTGATGCAAACACCAAAAATAAACAGCTGTCAAAGTCATGCCTAACCAAATATACACAAAGCAAAGTTTGAAGGCTAGAGAAGCACAAACTAACATTATTGGTGAAGACAGGCTATATAAATCCCTTTGTCCATGCCGATGGGGGGCAATTCAAGAAGTTTACCACAGAATCTTCTTAAGCATTGCCTTTATTCTACATTTTGTTAAGAGTAAATATAGATGTGATAATATAAGAAAAAAAGAGAATATTTAAGATAATATGAAGAGTGATGCTACATAACCAAGTAGCTATAAATGTAAGTACAGTGATACAGGCAAAAGGTACAGCCAAGAGCAATTCACAGCTAAACTTCTTCAGTACCATCGGTGTTATCCAACCTTATGGTAAGAGTAAATATAGATCTGATGTGTAGAAAATGGAGGGCAAAGGAAAATAAGTTGCAGAGTGATGGTACATGAACAACTACCTGTCAATATAAGTACACTGATAAAGGACAACAAGTACTGACAAGAACAACGCATAGCTAAAATATTTCATTGGCATTGGATATATTCTACACTAATGTAACCATTTATACAGATCAGATAATTTGGAGCGAACAATTGATAAGAAAGCTATCATGCATACTGCTGTCACATAATGAACCAGGTACATATGCAAGTACAGTGATACAGGACAACAGGTACTAACAAAAGCAAATCAGCGGGCAGCATATTTGCGATATCCTGTTGTTCTTTTCAAACCGGAATTCTTCTTCGAGCAGATTTCCTGCAAAAAAGATCTGTAAAGCACATGCAGAAAAGTAGAAGTTCAAATTGTCATGTGATTTCATAGACAGTACCTCATCCTGGGAACGAGGCTAGTGCATAACAAGGTTTTTCCATTCAATGTCTTCTAAATTTAGCACAGGAGACTTCACCGGAAATTCGTTTATAGACTTGCCATCAAAGTGTGATTTCCTTAGGTAACACCGATACTGCTGCAATGCTTCCTTGAAAAGCACAAGCAAGCTTTGCTCGTCATGACTATCCAGATTGACCCTCACCCACTTACAACAATGTAATGTAAATCATTGATGTGTTTAATCAGCAGAAAACAGGAAAATAATCACCATGAATAATAGCACTTACACGTAAGTGGGACAGGAAGATGTGAAAATGGTGTTTGTCTTCACTATAATCTTCCCATGATGGGAACATATGCACGTAGTCCCTAACAACATTGAAAGCATTGTCTTTTAAACTAGGAATAACTGGAATGGGGTTCCAATCTGCAGGAATTGGCCGTCTCTGCAGTTGGGATAGGTCTTCAGCCGGTGGACTTGCTGTACTTTTTGCTGGAGTGGGATTTTTCCATGGTAAGGATGGTGCTATGGCAACTGAAATCGGCATACCTTTTGCTGGAGTGCATGTCCTGTGTGGTGGGGCTAGTGGTGTGGCTAGTGAAGTATGGGTACAGTCTGCTGGAGTCGGTCCTACGTTTTGTGTCAATGGTCGTACAACCTATAAGTGGGGTGCTGTCTGATTTCTCCGGCACAACTACGTTTTTCAAGGACTTTGCTGGTGCTCCTTCAGGTTCGGCAATCACCCTCTTTTTTTTATGTCTGATGCACAAGAACAACATTTGAGTGGAAAAACATGGTATGATGACAGATGGAATATGTATTGATAATGGATGGGCATGGCATCTCGACATATATGATGAGTAAACTAAGCAGATGGCGATGCCACAAAGTAGAAGAAATGCAAGACAACATATGCAAGATACACGCAATCAATAAAACCTTGCCAAATTAGAACAGGCACCTTGATGGGTGAATAGGACAGGCCATCTGCCTTTGACTCCTCGAGGTTAGAATAGTTATTAGGATCATATTCTGAACAAGAATCAACAGGTGGGGAGCTTATGAGTTTCATTGCATCTAGAATGGCACTCAATGCCTTGGTGCCAATTTTGTAAGTCATTGCAGTGTTTAGCTTCAAGAGTGGACTGCTCTAGTGCGACACAAAGCAGCTACACAGATCATAGTGTAGATATAACGGGAAAACCGTAAGCATCAGAGTAAAATCAGCAAAGTGGAACTTGCTGGAATATATGTGCTAGTATTGCCGGTACGGCTAGAAAGGCTTCAGATACCAGCTCTCTTCAACTGACGGTGCGGTAATGTTAATATCAGTGTAACTCTCAAAGGCGACACAACTCCCCGCATTTCCTTGCCATTCTTATAGGATTCAAGTCGGCAGGCGACTACAAATCCTATTCCCATGTTTACAAAATCCTACGAATCAAAGAGGCCCGAAGAGTTCAAAGTTTCCATCACAACCCACTGTATAGACCTCTACCCTGCAAATGTCCCCGCTCATCTTCACTACAAGGAACATATCAGACATTACTATCATACTCCCTCCATTCCAAAATATAAGTCTTGGTAGAGATTTCCACTATGGATCACATACAAATGTATCCAGATACTTTTAGAGTGTAGATTCACTCAGTTTGCTCCATATGTAGTCCATGGTGGAATCTATACAAAGACTTGTATTTAGGAACGGGGAGAGTACTTATTAAAGAAGAACGGAAGAGGAACATGCTAAACAAGAGCAAGCAGATTTTGGATAATAAAATGTTCGTTGCGCAGTGCCCACACATGATGAACCACAGCGCATTAAGAAAGCAACTCCCTGCTGTCTCTCTATATGTGGTGCATGTGCCTTTCGAAAGTAAAGTAGGAACATTAGCTGACCAATTAAATGCTATCTATTTTTGTAATATCAACATCATATCGGATTCATACTTGAGCAACAAGTTTGGAATTATGAGTGGCATGTTGTTTAGCTTGATGGATTCAGGAGCAGTGCTAAGCAGGTATGATGATGGTACTGAATATAAATGCATGTCTGCATGCAAGTCACGTGACTTTTGTCATTTGGGTCAGTCGACCATTTCAGGTGGTTGGATGAAGATCCTACGTCTCCTAACCCTTCTTCTTCCTCGTCCCTGATTCTTCCCATACAGAACATCAAGACGGGCCGCCAAATGGACCACCGGCCCCCACCGCCTGTGTTCCTCCGCCACCCCCACCCCCACCCCCACCCCCGCCCCCACCTGCGTCGAGTTTTCTTCGTTGGGTGAGGCCCCACCACCATCCCCACCCGAGCCCCTTCGTTCGCACCGGTGAACTCTGGCGAGCTCTGAAAAATCGACTGACCCAATTTTGAAATTTAGTCTACTGTGATTTAACTAGTGTGGAATATAAAAGGGGAAAACCATAAGCATTGGGAGTATAGTGTTGAGCGTGCCATGGCGGATCTGAAGGTGCAAACCAGACAAAGGCAACTTCGCAACCAATGTTTGCTTTCAACTAGCAAGTTAGTGATGGACAAGAAATCAGAGTAAAGCGGTGGCGATCTATTTTCTTGCTGCGATAAATAAGTTGAGCAGATACGAAAGAGTACCGCCTCTGGTGCGGCGCCGTGTATGCATCTGCTGAGAATTTGACGGTGCTGCGGTAGCAATGGCTGCCAGCGGTGTGGAAGCAGATCTAGGAGGGTAGACGGTGGCGGCAAGTCGCGGTGGACAAGACGATCATAGGAGCGGCGCCGACAAGGTGGACGGCGGCAGGGATGAAGTGAGAGGACGGGAAGCAAGGATCCCGGTCCAAAGCTGTGGATGAGAGAGGTCCATCTCTTGTAATGGACGGCGGCGTCGGGGTATCAGCTCCGGCATGGTGGAGGAGGACGACGGTGGATCGGGTGGCGGACGTAGGAGGCTGGGGTGGAGAGGGTGTGGTGGCACCCGCGGAGTCTGAATGGGGAAATTGAGGGAGAGGGGACGGGGGAACCATGTCTTCGTGACGCTTGTTCCGAAATGCGAGGAAATTTACAAACTTAGCCCCCGTTTCAAATTTCCTACATCATAGTAATATTAGTCGGTTGGGGATAGGACGGTAATCTCGCATACACCGAATATTTGCAAACGAGAGTTTGTTTTTGGCGCCACCGTGTATGAATCGGGGAGGGAGTCGATTTCAGCCGAGGACACACTGTGTTTCGGCGCCCACCGTGTATGAATCTGGGTGAGAGGCGGTTATGTCACGTTTGAGTGAAATTATAAACCTACCCCTATCAAAACCTATAGAAATCGAGCAGATAGGCTTTGTGTGGCAGGGATAGGCAGTAGTAATTTCCATCTCGCAGATTTTGGTTTCGGGTGGTTACTGCGAATTTCCCTGCTTCGTTCAAATTTTGCAGAGTGCACGTTTATCGTGCCAACTCAATTCGGATCCTGTTTGTATACTGTTTTTTTTCGGGCGGGATCCATTTTCCTTTGGAATAAAATTCTATATACATCATTTTTTATATATACTTTCAAAAGCAGAACACCCTTTATACATAAATATGGTTTACAAAGGGCATGATCTCAGATTCATAAGGTTGTATCCATCAATTTGGATTTTCAAATATTTGAAACCACTTTATGTTGAAATCCAATGTATGCATTCCTCGCTAACTGTCTCCAATTAATGTGTGTTTCGTGCGGGTTTTTTTTACTTCTCAAACATGTATAATGTGTTTCACACACGCAACATATAGTGTAATCCCATTTAGACATTAATTGCATATAAATCATGCATTGTTTCTAATTAAAGAATCTATGAATCACCAATATTGATAAACTATATAACATTACATGTGTCCCCAAATTCAAATGAATATGCATGTTTGATAAACCAATTTGCGTTATGATATTATCGATGTCGTGATCTCCAGTTTACATATTTGAATCCCATTTAATCTAGATATTCGTCTCATATAACTATAACTCATGCTTATATAGGACTATCTCTCTAGACCTATACGCGTTCATCGTCTCTCGGGTATCTCTCGTGCTACTTTTATGTCGACAATGATCTTTTATCTTCATAACACACTGACGGTAATCTCTCCCTCGACCTTCATCACTCTATCTCTCTCTAAGTATATCTCGCTCCCTGCTATGTGTCTCTAACTATGTTTCTCCATGTGGAATCTCTTTCTCTCACACAAACACAAAACTTTGTCTTCCGGGGTCTCATTTCTCTCTACTATTCCCTTGTGTGCCACTCGCACACCCCTCATACAGAGATGTCTTTCGCTCCTTAGGTATGAGAACCTACGACTCTTCCTCTTAAATATCTCTTTCTCACACACAAACACAAACTTTGTCTCCCAGGGTCTCATATTTCTCCACTGTTCTCTTGTATGTCGCTCACACACACACTCTCTCCCTAGAGATATCTTGCGTTCCCTCATATGTCTCTCTAGCTATCACATTCGTTTTGAAATATCTCTCTCTCTCTCTCGCAGACACAAAACTCAGTCTCTCGAGATCTCATTTCTCTCCGGATATTTGTTTGTATGTGAGTCACATGCACCCTTTCTTCATCTCTCTCACACCCACACCCATAACTCAGCCTTCTGATCCACTCGACTCCTATCTCTAATGCACACTAGCTAGCATCTTTATCTTTCTATTTATCTGCTTTCTCCATCAACCTTCTTTCATTTATAGGTTGATCTCTTTGCACAATCGTTGTGCCTCACTCCCTCTGGCCGCCATAGATGCATGCTCCAGCCCACGCCACTATCTCTTAAAGACAAAAACACATGCTCAATTGTCGGGCCTTCTTCCCTGCATTCTCACAAGCATGCATATTGTCATACCGATCCGTCTCTCCCATGTCGTTGATCTTATGACTTATGTCTTCTTTCTTTTATCTTGATCATGCGCGCGCACACACACACACACACACATCCCACGTATACATGTATACCTCTCACACATGCACATTCAAGATCTCTATGTCTCCATACATAGTTAATTACCCTCAACCCTAATGCCACATTGAATCATTCTCTTTTGTTGTGCACATAACTACCGCCTGGATGGGTAAAACACACTCACACTTAACAATCTCCTTCTAGCTACCCCCCCTCGCCCTCTCACTCTTCCCCTATATCCCCGAAACCAATAAGACCATCCCTTCGTTTGATTCCCGCCTACATGCACCATCGATATATAGTAGTCTTCCTCGGTGTCTCTCGAACAAACACGCTCTCTCGATGTCGACTCCTCTCACGCGCACACACCTTCTCTTCCCTCTCTACGGGCACTTTCTCTCTCGCACCCCATCGTTGGTGGCCTCTGCCATACACATCAGCTCTCTATGATGAAGCCATGCACACTTAAATTACATCCGCCATCGAGGACCCCGCGATACACACCCACACACACACCCACACACACACACACACAAACACACACACACACACACACGCACGCACCCACCCACCCACCCACCCCCCCCCCCACACACACACTAAGACTCCATCACACACACACACACACACTAAGACTCCATCTCTCTCTCTCTCTCTCTCACACACACACCCACACCCACCCCCCCCACACACAAAGACTCCATCTCACACACACATGCTCTAGGCGGAGCATTTGTTCCTACCACCCTTCATCCAACCTTACCTGTATGATAAACAATCACCTTAATTTACTTGTATAACATGGACAAATACCACTTTACTTTAGTAGTTAGCAAACTTATCATCTGTACCCTTATAAAAAACCGAGTTGGTGATGATGGTGTGCCTGCCATCTTGTAATATAGACCGTCTGATCTATATCTGACGGATAGAAAGAAAACTATGATAATTTTACAAAAGATACCCGCACCTCTCTCCACATCCTTATCTCCCACAACCTCATTGCTAGCAATTAAAAAGAAAGTCTCTGGAACAATCTAGCATGGTGGTCGTTGCCGCCTGCCGACGCCAGCCATCCCCATGCCTTCGCCCATTCCGACCACCAGTCACCACCACGCTCCACTCCTCCTCACCTTATCTCTCATCTTTCATTTTTTTAGATGACATTCTCGAGATACCAGTTTTCCGATAAAATTCTAGAAATATCATTAGTTTTTGCACACGGGATTACTCCTACATGGGTAAATCACAACAGGTGTTTTGTAAAAAAATGCATATTCATGTTCTGTGCAATGCACGAGCATCTTGCTTGTAATTATATAACGCAAATCACGAGCAGGAAGTGACATTTGTTTACACAACCACGTTAACATGGCCACGTAAATCACTAGCTAAAGTAAATACCATTATACTTATATCCCGATGCAAAAGGTTGAGTACATGTCCGAAGAGTAGAGTCGCACACACGCACTCTGTCTCTCAGAATCTCACACACACACACACACACCAGTTACGTGACGCCCACTTAAGCAGACACGTATGTTACAATTTGTGCACCCGCGAGTACACGTGATGCTGCGCATTTATTTAAGCCGGACGGTGAACCCAAACAGTAGCTGCATTCATTCCCCTCCCGCCGCCTCTTCTCTGGTCACCGTCGCCCGGTAGCCATGCCCCGCCGAAGGTAACAACATACGCCATACTCCCGCCGGAGCGGCGCTTTAATCTGGAAATTTTAGTGGTCATGCATGCATCTTTTTGTGTTAGCACTCCTATATAAGGGTTGACCGGTCGCTTCCCACGGACGTGCGCGGGCGATGGCAGAGGAAGGAGAAGGGAAGCGGGCTATGGAGTAATATTTTTTACCACAATTTCTTCGGAAACTGAGTGCAATAATTGAGTAGTTTTGCAAACTACCAGTACTACACCTGAAACGGTTCAAAACCTATACTCCCTTGCCAGCGCGCGCTTCCCGCGTGAAACGGTCAATGTCGCCCTAGAGCGTCAGGGCCGCATTAATGCCCGGCCAGAGCGGATGCGACCTCTCACTGGCGCCGGCTTTGAAGCGACGCGACGGCCAAGAGAGCGCTGCTTCCCGATGCACGCGACTGCTCCGCGTCGAGGCTGGCCATTGGCCCCGTTTGGATCCATGGGTTAGAGTTAGTTTGAGCTAGTTGGGGCTCAAATAGCCCTAAAGTATCCAAGCATGAGGGTTTAAATTGGAGCAAGTTGCACCGAACCCACCAAAAAAACTATCCCACCCAAGAGGTGCTAACTAGAGATAGTTCTCATTGGGACCACTGAAAAATCACTTTTCTCTCTCCATCAAGTGCATTTATTGTGAATCTAACCTTGTCACCCAAACTCCTCTTTGGTTACAGTTAGTTCAGGGTTAGTCATGAGTTAGTCTAACCTCTAGCTAAGTTAGAGTATCCAAACAGGAGCAGTATAGGACATGCAAGTTGCTCAAAGCATACAGTCAAATTCGTACGTGAAAGGATTTTTTCTTTTTGAAAACGGAACGTGAAAGGAATTTTTTTAGAATGCTCTTGGCATGTCGCTAACATGTGATGAGATAACCGACCTCAATAGACGGCAAAAATGCCATCCTGCCGCACTTTGAGAGAGATGAGGGAGAAGCGACATGGGCTGCTGGATTACTAGAGATTGGTGTCGCACGGAAGCCAAGAAATATGGTGATAGCGTGTGTTAGCCATGTACTAGTATGATGTAACTACACTGGGTTGCCGTGTTTCGTACTCTTCCATTCCACTGTGGAGATGATTGGTTGATTTTATATAGCCGAATAATATAAAATATTATGAGTGCAGACGCTCCACCACGAGGTTCCTTGCTCCTTCTCGGTCATCGGGAATCTATGTTCTTCCACTCTATTTTTTTACGTGAGCTTTGTTCATCCTTTTGCCTACACGTGACACATCTAGCATCAAGGTGCACGTGTCATGCAAGGATCGTTCCATCTATATGAAGAACACGTGGGACTGGAACTAGGAGACGGACATGTACCCAGGAGTGGACGTGCGAACGTGTGTAATGTAGCCTTGATAAGTGAAGTAGAAAGGCACAAATAGTATGAACATGCATGGCATATAGGCATTTGTCTCTTACTACCACTAAATGTTGTACGTGCAATGCCCGGTGATGTTATGGAGTATGTGACTAAGTACTCTACTACTACTATATTAATTGGAGGAACATATTAGGAATGTGCAGGCATCTTGGCATAGTAGTATGTATAACTGAGTACTACTAATATGCTCCTAAGTGGGAAACCGCTTAGGTTTTGATCGGTGTGAACAGGTTTGTAATTAAATATAGAGTGGTACTGTCACGCCCAAGATGCGACCCTATCCTAAAGGAACTCGAAGGTCCCACCAAGGATAGAAGCGCATCTTGAAGACGCTTTTGCAAGGTGGATATCATTACATCAACATTACATAATAGTGGGGATACATACATTACGCATAATGTCACATGAATACAACAATACAACATACAAGATCAACATCCGACTACGGATGAATCATAAATGAAACTCAAACAATATCCACCACTGCTAGCCCAGTGCCGACCGGAACCTATCACCTGATTGAAGAAGAAGCGTAAGAAGAACTCCAAAAGCAGTAACACCGCTCTCGCGTCAAGATCATCGCATAACCTGTACCTGCAACTGTTGGTGTAGTAATCTGTGAGCCACGAGGACTCAGCAATCCCATTCCCATGGGTATCAAGACTAGCAAAGCTTAATGGGAAAGGAAGGGGTAAAGGTGGTGAGGTTGCAGCAGCGACTAAGCATATATGGTGGCTAACATACGCAAATAAGAGCGAGAAGAGAGCAAGCGGAACGGTCGTCAACTAGTAATGATCAAGAAGTGATCCTGAACTCCTACTTATGTCAGACATAACCCAGAAACCGTGTTCTCCTCTCGATCAACCCCGAAAAGAGACACTCACGGTTACACACACGGTTGGTGTATTTTAGAAGAGTTTACTTCGAGTTTACTACAACCGGATATTAACAAATTCCCATCTGCCACATAACCGCGGGCATGGCTCTCGACAGTTTATACCCTGTAGGGGTGTCCCAACTTAGCCCATGATAAGCTCTCGCGATCAACGAAGGATATTCCTTCTCCCGGGAAGACCCGATCAGTCTCGGAATCCCGGTTTACAAGACATTTCGACAACAATAAAACAAGGCCGACAAAAGCCGCCCGATGTGCCGACAAATCCCGATAGGAGCTGCACATATCTCGTTCTCGTGGCACACCGGATAGGTCACCCTGAGTAAAACCAGCCCTCGAGTTGCCCGTGGTGGCCCTTGATCTGCCCGTTTGGACCAACACTCGAAGGAGCACCGCCCGGCGGGGAGGGGGCTAAAATAAAGATGACCCTTGGGCTCCGAAACCCAAGGGAAAAAGGCTAGGTGAGGCAAATGGTAAAACCAAGGTTGGGCCTTCTTTGGAGGAATCTTATTCAAAGCGAACTGTCAAGGGGGTCCCATAAATCACCCAACCGCGTTAGGGACGCAAAATCCGGGAACATAATACCGATATGAGGGAAACTAGGGCGGCAAGAGTGGAACAAAACACCAGGCATAAGGCCGAGCCTTCCACCCTTTACCAAGTATATAGATGCATTAATTAAATAAGAGATATTGTGATAACCCAACATAATCCTGTTCACCATGGAGCAATCTTCAACTTCACCTGCAACTAGCAACGCTATAAGAGGGCTGAGCAAAGCGGTAACATAGCCAAACGATGGTTTGCTAGGAAGGGTGTCAAAGGTTAGAGGTTCATGGCAATTTAGGAGGCTTGAGGAGCAAAAGATAGGTAGCGCAGCATAACGATAGAACGAAGCAACTAGCATATCAATGATAGTAATGAGATCCAGGGTAGCGGTCATCTCGCCTGAAATCCCGCAAGGAAGAAGAACGAGTCCATGAAGAAGATGAAGCCACGAAGACGAACCAAGCGTAGACGAACGAATCCTCACGATCGCAACGAAACGGGAACTATCGAGAAGAAACACACAACATGGTAAACACACCACACATGAACAACACATGATGCTCAACCAAGTATGATGCATGACAAATCTAGATGAGGCTACTCATGGCAAGAGATGATGCAAACAAGAGCAACACATCAAAGCAAGTTTAAATGAGGCCGGGAACAACATATAACAATTCCGGTAAGTCCTCATATGCAAATTTCGAAATTGGTCCAGATCTGAATAACTTTATGTTCTTGTTGTTAAACAGCAAGTTAAGATGCACCACGATGATCTACACAAAATTCTAGTCAAGTTACATATAAAGTTCATTAGATTCGGAGCTACGGCCTAGAAGATATGAGCAAAACAAGTTAAAGATGGCATTGATGCAAAATGTATACAAACTTCAAGCAAACACACCAAAACAAGGATTCAACATGGTGATATGAAACTACATGCAAAATCAAGCAAGTTTCATATAGAGCACACTCAAAACGGAGCAACGGTTCAACACGTACACTATACAAGTTTAAAGGACAAGCTGGCCAAAACAGCAACTAGGCATAATGCAAGCACCAAAACACTATGCTACAGCATCTCAATGTGATAAAAAAGGCATGGACGTGATGTACAGGTAAAGCATGACAAAACATAAACATTGAGCTATCTCCAGAAATCAATAGAACATGTTCAAAATGACATGACAAGATTGCAAATAATAACAGTTTCAGATTTAGCAGGAATAACATCAGGTTGCAAAGTTTAGAGCTATCAAACAACATGTTACAGGAACTTATCATGGCAACCAAAGGCGTGGAATGACTCTACTAAATGCATAGAACAAAAGTCCTTTACTGACCATGAGCCAAAAAGGATCAGAAGATATGATGGCACCCATGTAAACATAACAAGTTATATTACAGATTTAAACATGGCAGGAACAACAATAAGTAGGCATGTTGGTGAGCTTGAACAACTCACCACAGAGCAATACATGGCATGGCAAGGCAACTCACAGTAAGAAGACATGTTTTATGAAGCTAAGAATGGCAAGAGCAAGTTCATAGGGTGCATGGATCACTAACAACAATCATGGCAACATTGAACTTAATGTTAACAGGCTGACAGCCACATTATTTAGCAATTTGAGAGCAAGATTACAACAAGTTACAGCAGACTATAATTGCAAAAAAGGGCATTGATGGATAGAGCATGACATGTGTAACAAAACATCCTTAGTGAACATCTCCATATTATGCATAGATTGACTTGTAGAAGCAGGTTAACATAGCATCATGATGTAGCAGATTCAGACATGCAAAACAACAACAGCAAGTACCCTACTTAACAAGCTTGATGCACTCACTACAGAAATCAAAAAAATACATGGATGTCACCCCTGTAAAGATGGCATTGCATAGATCAAAACACATGTAGAGCTCATGCTCATAGGATGCACACATCAAACGCAACAAAAATGACAAATCATAAAGTTATAACAGTTTCAGCAGGTTAACATCATATAGCACACTTGCGACGAAGATTCAGTCATCAAGATTAACTCAAATGAACGAGGAACAATGGGACGAAATGAAGTATTCGTTGAGGCGAACAATTTGACATATTACACGCACAAAACTGGCAGTATGCAGCAAGTTATGATGCGATGAACATGGCAAGATATCGTCAAAATATTTCGGGACTTGGTCAAATTTGGACTCAGGGAGGGTGGACATGTCCGGTCCAGGGCGGACACGTCTGACGTGGCTGGGTCATCCTCCACCTCCGGGAGGTCAACGGTGGGGTCGTCGAAGGCGGAGTCGCCCTCCGGCGTCGTTGGGGCGCGAGAGGGGCTGGAGGAGGCCGGGGACGGGCAGATCCGGTCGCGGGGCATCCATTCTCGGCCGGATCTGGCCGGAGTAGGCGTGGTCGGCGGGGTTCGGTGGCGGCGGCGTCCATGTCTGCGGGGACGGCGCGGACGGCGCGGGTCGATGCCGAGGTTCGACGGGAGGCGCGGCGCCCGGCGAGGCGCGGCTTCAAGCTCAAGGCGGCAGGTCGGTGAGGCTGGCGTAGGGTCGGGCGCAGATCGGGAGGCGCGGGCGAGCCGGGCAGCTCGAGCGACGGCGAGGCGAGGGCGCCGCGGGCGCGGTCGGGCCCGGTTTGGCCGGGCGGGCCTGGCCTCGGGCCTCGGGCCCTGGGCGGCGCTGGGAGGCCGGGGGGCGACAAGTGGCGACCGGGGAGTGGTTGCGGGCGCGGGGAGGCTGTGGTGGCGCCCTAGGAGTGGCTGGAAAGGCGTGGCGACGGCGGCGCCAAGTGGCGGAGGCTGGATGGGCCGGCGCGAAAAACGAGGAGAAGGTGGGAGGTGGCGGCTGCGGGAGGTTAGGGGAGGCTAGGGGCTAGGGTTGCCCAATTTAGGAAGGAGGGGTGTTTATATAGGGTAAGTGCTAGGGTTAGGGGGATTTTGGAGGGGTTTCGGACCCTCGGATCTCAATCTAATGGCACCGGAAGCGAGGAGGGGTAGGTTGGACCTTGTGGGTGGTGAGAGAGAGGTTTGGGCTGAGGGGAGAGAAGGGAAGTGCAGCCCGGCAACTGTTTCCGGAGACCGAAAACGTCCGACGATAGACCGGCTATATTGCGGTTGTAGGTTTAACGGTTGGGCTAACAAATGGACTCCGAATGCGGTGAAACTTGGCAGGCGGACTGTCTACACTATAATAAGACCGCCCGACAAGTTTCGTCCCATTCCGAGAACGTTTTTATGCCACTTATAAAATAATATTTCGAGAAAGTGCAGCCAAGCGCGTAGAGTGTCCGCTCGAGCGGACAACGGAGGGAACCGGCGGAACCCGAACGGATGCAAGTTTTTAAAAACATGCAGATGAAATTCACATGATGACATGGCAAAGTGCAACACGCAAGCAAATGACATGGCAACGACGGCGAATAACTGGCAGACACCTGGCGCATCGAATCCGGGGCGTTACAGGTACTACCTCCGTCCTAGTTTATTAGTCCCCTTTATAAGTTGTGCCAAATTTTGACTAAATATTTAACTTAAAAAATATTAATGCATGTCAACAAAAATTATACTATCGATGTTCCGTTTCGAAATAAAACATATAAGCTATTACTTCTTACCTAAAGGACCTTTATATCCAACATACACAAAATATCCATTTGACTGTTCGAAATTACTTTCACTTCTGACCTGATGTCGAGGTAATTGCTGCATCACCACCAAAACCCACCATCTCATAAGCTAAAGTAGACCGAGCTAACCCCGATATTAGCATATTACTAAGATAAACAGAAGGCACTATAGAATCATCTAGGACGTGAGCTTGTCAATCTGAATGTGGAGGGACACCAGCTTAGCCCTGGCTAGCAGCTTGGGCGGAACTGTGAAGAAGGTCAAATCCTGCACGGCGACGTCGCCGGGATCCCTGCTGCTTGCCACCTCCATTTCCACCTGGACGGCATCGGTCCTGCCTTTGAGCTCCCTCGGTGGGCCGTTCGCCCACAGCTTGGCCATGTAGTTTGGCAGTGGGACACCCCACTCTGATGCAAACGACCAACACGGTGATAGGTGCGCCAATGTCGAGCACGCCGCCGACCAAGAAAAACGCGCGGCCGTCCTCCTCCGCGAACAGCAAGAGCCGTGGCTCCGACAGTGGCACTTGCAGCTGGAGCGCCTTGCCGTACTGGATCCTGTGCACGGGCATGGGATGCACGGTGCTGATGTGGTGGGAGAGCACCGGCGGCGGGCCTTCGTAGCCGCAGACGGGCACGAGGCATTTGCAGGGTGCGAACGGACACATGCTCTGGTGATCGGCGAGCTTGTGGTAACTAAGATAAAGCCCGAAGCCTTTGTGTGGGCACTCCACCCTTACCGAGGAGAGGACGGCGTCCAACGCCGTGTTCCGCACGTCGAAGCCACCGCTATGCTCGCACTTCTGGCACTGCTGCTGGTTCCCGGGGCGCTCGATGTAGCAGTCCGCGCAAGCCAAGTGCCCTCCCTTGCACTACACAAATCAATCGAACAACACATCAATCAAGAAACCTGCACCTTGCTCGATCAGCCGAACAGACGAGGTGTATTCGAACCTCATACACTGTAGGCTTCAAGGGGCGGAGGCACAAGGGGCAGTGGAGCAACGTGAGGTCCATCGAGACCATAGAGAGCTCCATCGTCGGGTCCTGTTCTGTCTGCATGATCTCGCCCTCCTCGTGCACAACCATCTCTCGCTTTATTAGGGCCCGGGCATTACAAAGCTTTACCGTCACATATTCATACTACTTCAAGGTGCATTTCTCTACTCTTATAAAAAACAAAGTTGGTGCTGATAGTGTGCCTGCCATCCTGCAATATAGGCCATCCGATTTATATCCGACGGACAGGAAGGAAACTATGGCAATTTTGCAAAAATATACCCACACCCCTATCCACATTTGCAAATAAGGCATTCCCTGGTTCATCCTTTTCTCCCACAATATAAACTACTCATACAAATGCATCTTGATGTTCCATGCAACACATGGGCATCTTGCTAGTAAATCAACACATGCAAGTATCAAAAGGAGAGTACGGCATGCATGCATGCGTTGTAATTAATGCATCAGTAAACGCAAATTATTGAAATATATCGAGTGCAGTGTTTTGATGTGTCGCGTCAACTCGTACAAGACCGAGAAGTTTGATTACTACAACGCCCTCTCGCCTTAACCGCACCTACCTTTGGCTGCATGACAGGTGGGCCACCGACCTGTTGGGCCCACCTGTCATAGACGCAAAGGCAAGAGCAATAAGCCAATGAAGCTGCGTCCCTCCCTCGCCCATGAGCGTGGTGGCTGGCAGGACTATGAAAAGCTTTCGTTCGCTACACGCTCTCCCTCCCGCATGTAGTGGACATGCAGCAGTTCAATCAGTGTTAGATGGACAGAAGCATACTGTAGTACTCCTCCACTGCAATAGTACTCCATCATTGTTCGACTTCCCAAAGAGGCGAAGGGCCAAGCGCAGCCCGGACGCTCGCGTGGCAGTTTCATGTGTAGAGTAGTCTAGGATAGCGTGTACCGTGCCTGTAAGCTTAAAATCGTTGGGGTCGGCTCCATGCTATATATTTTTGATTAAAATAATCTTCCGCCTACCTCATCATCCCGGTGATTCTAGTTTGCACGCTCATCTGGTCAAGACAGGAATATATATTTTAATTTGTGGTGGGGTAAATGTAAGAGGTTGCAGCAAATGGAGTATTGTACACTGCGGGTCTTTCAGCCAAGTTTAAAGGCAACCATGTGGGGCCAGTGCTATGATGTGTCGCGTCAACTCGTACAACAAGGAGAAGCTTGATTTTACTACTACACGCCTTCAACCTCGCCCATGTGCATGGCTCGCAGACGAGGACATGCTTTTGCTTATAGTACTACAACAAGCTATCCCTCCCGCTCGAACGTGGCAGTAGTGGATTCGATACTGTAGAAGCAGTGTAGTAACATCATTGTTTTTCTTCTCGAAGAGGCGAAGAGCCAAGTGCAACCCGAACGAGGCAGTTGCGAACCTTGGAGCACGCATATAGCCTGGCTCTTGCATGAGACAAAATTGCTATGTGAGCCCACTATTGTAGTACTTGCTAGTATAGCCTCAGAAACCGTAAAGGAGTATTTGCCTTTCTAGAGATTTCAACAAGTGACTAGACTACACCGAGACGGAGTACATATGGAGCAAAATGAGTGAATCTACACCGTAAATAAATATGTAGTTCTCTCGTTTTCCTCTCGGCCTTGGTCGCGGTGCACAATATTGAGTATACTAGTACTATCATCTTGAAATTCTGAAGTCACCATAGGCACCTCGTCGTCGATGAGAACGTCTCCTGACACGCGATAGACGCGAGCGGCAGTCGCCTCCATAGGTGCTTGAATGCAAGGAGGGAGAGGGTAGCGGTTCCCGAGACTTTGAACGGTCAATGATGCATCCTCAAATTACATGCAGAGGGAATTAATTGGAGAAGCAGAATAGAGCCAGCACGATGTGAATGCAACAGAGTTTGGATTCTCATATAAAGGCGCCCCACCACTCCAATCCATCTACTCCTTAGTCTCTGCGCAACACTGCTCACTCCAATCCAAGACCAAGTGACCAGAAGCAAGAAGCAACTATGGAGGCGATGGACACGAGCGGTAGTCGACTGTGCCAAATCATCCAAGGCGCCGGCGTCGTAGCCCTCGCTGACGCCAGCTTCGCCTCTCGCATGGACGACATGATGGTCAATTCCATCCGCAAGTTTGCCGCCGTCAAGAAGCGTGTAGCGAAAGCTCCTACTAGTCTTGCCAGCCACCACGCTCATGCGCGAGGGAGGGACGCAACTTCGTTGACTTACTGCTCCTGCCTTTGTGTCTATGACAGGTGGGCCCAACAGGTGGTTGGCCCACCTGTCATGCAGCCAAAGGCAAGCGCAGTTAAGGCACCGGAGCTCAGTCCGTGAGGGGGAGGGCGTTGTAGTAATCAAACTTCTCAGTCTTGTACGAGTTGACGCGACACATCAAAGCACTGCACTCGATATAAGTCTTTTTACACATTTCAAATGGCCTGCAACATACAAATGTATGTAGACATATTTTACTTCGTATGTAGTGACTTGTTGCAATCTCTAAAAAGACTTATATTTGGAAACGGAGGGAGTACAATGCATGCATGCATGTCGTGACTTCGCTTTTCATACTTGCATGTGTTGATTTGATGCACCTTGCCAAATTTTGACTATAAATTTAACTAACCAAATTTTCATGCATGTCACAAAAAATTACGGGGCTATTTGGATTGTGACTATGTTTGTCTTATGTTGCCACATTATTTTTCCCACACTTGCCACACTTGCCTAACTTGAGTTGCTCAAATTGTTAGACACTCTTTGGCTTTCCTAAGGGAATCTTGCCACACTTTTTGTGTCTATGACATGTGGGGTTCATCGCTAATAAAAATTCTTGTCTTAGGTGTGGTTAATAAAAAAGACTTATATTTAGGAACGGAGGGAGTAGAAAATATAAATAATAATGCATGTTGGGGCAACCCATGTTTCCGATAATTTTAGCCATGGGCT